>OY728135.1:692563294-693813294 GCA_963277665.1 Viscum album
TGACCACATCAACTTCAAGATGTTCAAGTTATGAAAATATAATATCTCAAGGCCAAGGATATCAAGTGAGGCCAAATAGTCTGAGAATTTATTGCCCTCCATTCAAGTATGGCTCACTTTGGTGTTGTTACCTAGGATGCCATAACATTTTTTGGTGATATAGTGAATCGACCATAGGATATCTTTGAGGCCATACAGAGCGTTATGTAGAATCATTGACTCCATTTAAGCTTCCAAGATATCAAGACTCCTTTGTCTAGAAATCCTAAGGCCCGTGAGAATGTCCATAGCCTCTTCCCGGAGAGAAGTTCCCTGGACCAACTGAAAGGTGAATGCCAAGATAACTGACCCCGTGCCATCACAGACAACACCCCATCCTTACATAACACCTAAGGCAAAAGATCCATCAAATTTGAGATTTGATCCCCAAAATAGAGGTTTCCAATAGACTCAGTTTTCTGTGGAGGTACTACTGCCAGGATGAATGCTGTGAGGCCTTATTTTAAACCGCTTCCATGAAAGGTCCTCCATCTAGTTGCTCAAGACCCTGATTATATTGATGATTAGATTATTAGTAAGAATAATGATAGAATGACTGAATGAGGAAACCCCTCATGAATCCACTTATTCCTCAATTTCCACAAACACCAACATCCTGCATGCAACAATGTAGTACAATCTATTCTCTCTCAGCATCCATCCCCTGACCCAAGGTACCATCATTACAGGAAGGTCTATTCATCCATGGCTGGAATGAAGAAAGTGGTGAATTCAATGAAATAATTTCACACCTCACGTTCCCCCTCACTCTCAAAGAAGAGGTGAATCGAGATTTCCTCCCTATGCCTCCTGCATCAAACACACCAAGAAGCCATACTGATTTCACAACGTTTAATATTTTTATAAGTGGGGAATGCCTAATTCATTATTATCTACATGAGAAAGTTGTATTTGGAAGGGATACACTTAGAATAGAGAACATCATTCCACTCATCCACTGTTTCCCTTATGGGAAGAGTTCTATGGTAGTCCTTCGTCGTGAACAAACTAGAGGAAGATGGGGTGATGAAACACTAGTCCAGATCCGAGTTCAGCTCAATGAGATTAAATTGATCATGCTGGTACCTTTCTAGAATAGTGTTGATGAAGGTCAGATACTGGCTGGATTCCTTGAATGAAATGGTAGTATCATGGAATCCTGGGTAGCCGAGGGTCACCCCACTCCATTTGTGATTATATAAAGAGACATACCCTTTACCAACTAGCAAACAAGAGTAAGGTCGAAGGGAATTAACACTGGGACCAATCTCAGACCAGTGGGGAGAAGCATTGCTGACCGAAGAGGCTATATACCCTAAATAACTGTCATGAATGGTGATACCCCACAAGGTACATTGTTCCAGAACCTCCCATGCCAATTTTTCATGCATGTAGAGAAGGGAATCTTCAAGGATATGAACATTGATCCCACCTTCATTAATAGGCCATGCCATCCTGTTCCATGAGACCCAGTGTATTTTTCCTTCAAATATGGGATAAAAAATAAAGCCAGTGAGTACTCTATCAATGTTCTTGATCATGCCTTTTAGGACCTTGATAAATGGGAGGGCATGAACCAGAGTGTCCAGAAACACACTATTCACCATTGATATCCTACCCCCAAAGGATAACTACTTTTTTTTAGTTAAATACCTGATCCATGATATTGATAATAATGGGATCTAATTTAGGAATCTAAATCCTTCTTAAGGATAAAGGCGCTTCTAGATAATCCATGGAGAAGTCCCCTCTCTACATTTCCAGGATACAACTCATAGAAGAAAATCATCTTGTGAAAGAAATACTAGAAATGTAGAAGTTTCTCTTACTCTTGTTAATGACTTAACCAATCCAATGATAGTAATCATCCAACACCCTATTCAAATAACATAATGATCTACTTTTATTATTCATAAATATGAAATTATCATCTGCAAACATGAGGTGGGTCACAGATGGAGATATCATACTTCATCGGTACATGATGATTTCTCCATTACAAAGGCTCATGTGGATAAGGCGGCTAAGGACATCCTGGGTGATGATGAAAATGCTGGGAGAGGTAGGATACCCATGCCTTAGATCATGGGTCTCCTTGAAGAAACCATAGGTTTTTCCCATAAAAGTGACCAACAACCATGAAGAACTAAAGCAGCGAAAAATAATGTCAATGTTCAAAGGGGGAGGACCCATACATGAAAGCACTTTGTTGATGACACTCCATTAAACACGGTCAAAGGACTTGTTCATATAAAGCTTGATGGTGATATTAGAGCTTTAGGTTTTGAAGCTGATATCCCTAATCATTTCTTGGGCCAGAGCGATTACCCCCTGGATGGAGCATCCCTTCACGAAGCTGTGCTGTTCCATAGAGACCCACTAGGGGAGGTGGAGGGATAGCCTTGATTTAATGATGTCGGAGGGGATCTTATAGGATAATTTTCACATAATCACTAGATATAAATAGAGGATTGGAGTAGGTCTCTTAGTTATAGGAATGATTACGATGGTGGTAGCACATTCAATGAGAATAAATTTCCCTCACCAGAAGTAGCCTTGGATAGCCATAATTAAATCATCCTTCACCATCCCCCACAATAATCTATAGAAGGTGTTAAGTAAGCTGTTTGGGCCTACCTCACCATTAGGATTTAATTTTTTCAAGGTAACTTTAATCTATTCTTTTTGAGGGATAACTCCCATACCTTCACTGTATCTTTTTATTGAGTGATGTTTAAATGAGATTTCCTGAGGAAATGACCTTTCCCCTTCCTCTCCTCCAGATCAAAAATAGTATTGAAGTCACCCCCAACTATCCACAAAAGATTTATAGGTTCAAACACATTAATATCATTCCACACAGTCTCACTTTCTTCATTTTTGATTTCTACCATGCTTTGATGACTTCTTGTAAATAATTTTTTTATACATATGTTAATGAGTATACATGATTAGGAATAAACATATTTATTAAATTTATGAGATAATACACCATTGGGGGCTCCCAAATAATTATTTATGCTCACACAATTCATAGACACTTCAGTGAATAAGTATCATCACTTACTACTTTTAAAGTATATATAAGTAGGAGAGTAACAATGGAGGTCTGTGAATTATTAGTCAGGAATTCTATATGTCATGTTAGGTTCTTAACCCTATCAGTGCTGATGGTGTGAGGATTAGAGGTTGAGTTTTTCATTCCACACATTATTTATTTGTTCATCCTTTTCATAGGTCCTATATCTATTGGAATTTATTTATATAATATCTATATAATATAGTTTTTATTTTTATTTCCTTAGGGTAAATTAATATAGATTTTTCTGGTATATTTCTCTTCATTATTGGCCTTTATGATATTTGGTTTTATCTTCAGAACATTCGACTTACAAATGTGTCATTATAGAATTTTATATTTCTTGAAATTGAATTCTTTCTCTAACCATAGCGAGTAAATCATTTCCCAACTACTTCTCAAGATATAAAATGTTATTTTCCAATTCCTAGGGATCATGGATAACCATTGGGGTGGTTTAACTCAGATTTGGGTTCCATTAGGGAACTTGGATTATATTTTCTATATTAATCCTCTACAAATTTAAAATTTATCTTTTTAAATAATGATTATTAATTTAATAAAAATTTGTTATCAATGTAAACACCATTTAATTATTAAAATAACTTTGACAATAATACTAATTAACCCCTAGATACACAAACCCTTATTACACTAGAATTATCCCTAAGGGTAAGGTGTGTATTGGTGGTAATTTTAGGAGGTGGTTCGACCAATATTTAATTGGTATTGATTTCTAGTAACTTGAACTTCTCCCATAGATTATTTGACTCAAACCTTAATTTTTAAAGTTTTACATAGGCCTAGTATAGGGAAAACACTAATTATTCTATCTACTTCCCATGAGTTAGTAAATATACTTCATAAGTTATGTTACCACTAGTTAAATCCATGAATTCTATCTTTAACACCAATTGTCTATTTTTTTAGAATCCATTTTTTTCATTTTCAAGGAATACCATTTTAATGGTTGAATGGGATTCTATAGAAATGAGAACCAAGAGAAAAAAGGATCAGAGACCTATGATTATCAAAAATCCACTCCAAACAAGCTTTATTATTTTGGACCCATTATTACCTTTAAAAATTCCAACCAATACATAATTTATTCGACTCTAACACCTTTTGAATGAGGTCCTTGAAATAAGACTCCATTTTTTCTTAGTTTTTACTATTATAAATTTATCTCCCTTTTATTAAATCTACAGAGATAAATTCTATCTTGACTATCAATCAATGGCATTTTTTCTTTATTGGTATTGTATTGAATATTTATTTCATTCATACCATCAAAGTCCTCCTTCAATGCTTTAGCATTAAAGGGATCAATCACTAAGTTTTACTTTGAGTGAAAAGTAGGTTCAAGGTCAATGTGGGTACAATTTATTCTTCCTCATTACTTCTTATGCCCCCTCCCTGATCTAGCTGAGGTTGGTCACCCACAACATCACAAGCTTCCATGGGTCCCTCATTTAGAATCACATGTCCTTTATTACCCTCTATCTTGAGATCTATGAATTTGGGACTAGACTTAGATTTCTCATAAACATTAGTTATTAATTCATCCTCCATTTTTAACTAAATTAACTTTTCATGCTGATGTTTCCCTAAGACACTATTTACATAATACCTTTCTTGGGTGAATTTACTATTTCTCTAGAGATAATAGGCTTACCTATTGATCTGGTAGTGATAATTTTAGGAAGTTTATAATAATACTTATGATTCTTGGTTTTCATTCATTTCATAATAGAATACCCCAAGTCAAAGGATTATTTCTTCCCATTCTTCATACCTACAAGAACAAAATATTAGTGTATCAATAGTCCAATTAACTCTTTTTATTAACGTTAATATACAACAATTACATAAATTACATTATAATGGTCATATAAATACTAATAATAATTTTCAAGGGTCATATAAAAACCATATAAACTCTTAATTCCTATAAATTCAATCATACAAATCAAAAAAATAATACTTATATTTTTGAGTTATTTTAATATTTCAATTCCATGGCTTGTATTATTTGTAACACTATAATTTTTATAGTCACGATGTTTATTAGAAAACATATTCCAAGAGACATATATATTATACTTTCATTGATTAGTTTTTTCTATTTTTTATTCCTAGTTATAATAGTCTTAGTAAATATGTGCCTTTTATTTATGATGCATAATCTTATAATAATAAAATATTATCATTTATTACTAGAATTTCTCAGGAATTACTTCTTCCCCCTTATAATATTTTTATCCTTGAAATTATAAATCAATATTATGAAAAAATTTAAGTTAGTATTGATCATCACATCCTCAGGTTCCCATGTTTCCTCCTCTTATTGGTTATTCCCCCAAAAAAATCTTCACCAACTCAGTCTTCTGATTTCACAACACTTTTTCTAAAATTTCAAGAATCTGAATTGAATCTTCATTATTTAATAATTTAGTCTCTAATTAAACCCTATTTACCTTTAGAAAATACAAATGGTTTAGAATATATAAAACATAGAATTTATATATAGAATATTTCATACACTTGAGAAAGGTTTGGTTGCATAGATAAATGATATTCCTTAACTCCCAACCACTCTGATATTTCTAATAAAATGCAACGAGGATTTAGGTTCATTTTTTTTCTAAATACCATAACCCCTTTCCATGAATATATCTTTTGGAATACATAGTCCCTTATTGTCTTAGTCCAACAATTCCTTATTTTAAAAATCCTAAATCATGCTTACATGTTTCTAAATAGTTCCATATTTTGTAGAAGTTAAATATTTTTCGAGGAAATTTTAATTTTTTCCAAATTCTATAATAGTTCAAAAATCCAATCAAGTTAGAATATCAACCATGAGTTTTAAAAGTGAAATTTCACCAAGTAATGAAGAGAATATAAATATAATTTGATCTACCACATGATAAATATTTATTTACCATATAATTGAATCTAGATAGATTAAATTTTAAAAAGTACCATGGTGACCACATGAGAAATATATTGACCGTATGACTATTTGATCGGCTGTGATCGAAATCTCACAAAGTACTCAAGTTGCCAAAACAACAACCAAAATGATTGCATGTTATATCTTAGATAAAACATAGGAGTCTCAAATTTTCACAAAGCATTGAAACAATCGCATGAAAATTGGATTGACCAAGGAATATATTTCTCTAATTAATAAATCAGCCACCTGAGAAACTGATATACTATAAATACAATTTGACATAACCCTATTGTTTTTATATTTTTTTGAAATCTCTATATGTATTATATTTTCCACATGTTTATTTCCAATTGACCACATGATAAAGACCAATAAACCATGAAAATGTTGAGTTTTGACTAATTTTTAGAGCTATCATGAGACTTCAAACTACCACATATTGAATTAAAGAGACCACATGAGAGAGTAAGATATTGTCTAAGTGATACAATGACCACATGTTTAGTTAAAATGAAAATGTTATGTTGTTGGAACTTTTCAAATTACCAGATCAACCACAAGTTCAAATAAATCGATTGTATGACCTATAAAATAATTCAATCAGTATTTTAACTAATTATTGGAGATACCATGGATAATATGATGTGACACAATTCAGGATACTGTGTTTAAAAGTAAGAATTATATTTTAATAAAATATATTCCAACCACTCTATGAACCAAATTTAATGTGAATTTAAAGACATTTATTATTCCCAAATTTCATTCTTAATATGAGGATTATTAATGTTGGGTTTCCAAAAAGTATTTTTTGAGGAATATTTATTTATATATAATAATTATATCAGAGAAAATATGATGGAATTTTGATGATGAATTTTTATGAGTATAGAAGATGTTAACTTTTATGTTCTCAGTGGTACTATATTTTCATTAGATATTGATCATATTATATAAAAACATCCTACAATCTTCCCATATAATAATAGAACTAAAATAAATCATCAATAAGATAATATGACAACTACAACACAACCAAAATCCATTATTTTTCTTCAAAAAATTATTCACACTTATATTTCTCTCTATTTGTTTTATTAATTTTTAGTTTTTATTGAATTTTATTTACATATATTAAAGAAAAAACTCTTATAGTTCATAGAACTATACTCAAATACTCTCATTATATATTTTTTACTTTATATTTCCACTCCCATGGTAAATGTAGAAGAGGTTGTATATTACCCGGGAATGATTTGTGTGTTGTTATAATCTATACCCAATCCAAGATGTGGATCATTTGTATATTTTTAATAAAAATTATTGGAAGTGGGTGACTATAAAGTTTATAGGATTTGGTCTTGTGTTGAGATTGAACCTATTGTGTTTTTATATTCCATTTTTTTCAATTTTTTTCATACTATTTTTAAAAACTATTTGGAAAATCTATTTTATGAAACCATACATTGATAGTTAGGTTTTACATGTGAATTTTCTGCTATTTGATATAAGTATATTAATCTCAAAAGATAAGGAAAATCAAAATATTATTCTAACCCTGTTTTTATCAATCTTCTAAGAGGTTTTTTAAAATCATTAAATTAGATATAGCTACTATATTAGTTAACTGGGTGAATTTTAAACTGGTTCATTTTTCTTCATAAAATCATTTTAACTAAAATTTTTATTACATTATCAATTCACCCCACTTGAGTACTCCACTCTAACTAGAATTTGATATTAGTGGTTTTTATTTTTCTTATATAACTTTAACAGTGATCAAATTTTTTATCCGAAATATTTAAATATTTGTTATTTATAAATTTATACCTTTATGAATAATAATAGACTTGAGTGGTTTACTACTAATAGACCTCCTTATTTTATCGATAAAAATTATACTCAATGGAAGATTAAAATGAATATACATCCTGATCTATGGGTTTTGAAATATGGATAGTAATTAAAGATAAATATAAAAAAACTAAAACTATTAGAGTTGAATTGTGTGATTCTAATAATACTAATAATGATTGTAATTGTAAATATATGAATTCCATATACTGTTATTTGGTAGAATATGAGTTCAATATGATTTTTTTAAGTGAAATTTCTTTTGAAAATTTGGATGCACTTATTGGGTCTCATAAATGAAAATCAAATATTAATTAAATATACATAAATACTTATACAATTAAATATGGTACATTTAAAATAAATATTGAGGAATCAATTTTTTTTGAAATGTATATTAGGTTCAATGAAATCATCACTATTATGCATGTAATTTGAATGAAAATAGAAGACAAAGGTCAATTGATGAACATCTTTCCATTCTTACCTGATCGATGGTGAGGAACTTCTATCTTCATTTAAGAGTGATGAAACATAATAAATCTTCCTATGAAGGAGTTGTTTGAAAAAATAATGATGTGAAAGGAAGAGTTGAAATTCAATAAATAAGATGATGATCCAAAAATAAAAAAATTATCTTTGAAAACATTAGAGTTAATGATGAAAGAGAAAATCAAAGAGAATATATTAATTAAGGATGAGTCAGATTTTGGTAGTGATGAATGTATTGATTATCTAGATAGATATTCAAGAAATTATATAGAAACAAATTTCTTCATAAAATAAAAATTTAAAGGAAACTATGATAATAAAGTAGATTGGAAGAAAGATGATAATTTTGATGTTAACTACTATGAGTAAAAGAGAAAAAGACATATCAAGATGAATGACCAAAATTACAGTATAAAAAAAGAATGCGGATATGGGAAAAGACCCAAAAGATCTATCAAGTCAACTTAGAGTTCCTCTTAGGAGAGTTTCAATAAATTTGATTCAATTAGGGAGTATAATAATGAAAGGGAGAATATGTGTTTCATGACTAACACATTAGAGTTAAAAAATTATATTCCTACTTCTTTTGATCATATTTATGATATATTTGAATATAAAAAACATAATGAACATGATATTTACAATGAATATATATTTGAATATTGTAAAATTCTAGAAGATACCTTTAATGATATTAAAGATAAATAAAAAAAATTAATAAAATAATATGATTTATCTACATGTATTAAATATGAAATTACTATTGAAAAATAAAATAATTATTCTTTGTTTAAGGATAATAATGAACTTAAAATTTTAAATGAAAAACTTAAAAAGGATCTTGATAGTTTTACAAATGGAAGAGAAGCCTTTATTGTATTGTTTGGAAAGAATACCATATTGAAGTACATAGCTGTAATTGGGTATATCTTGGTCAAAGGAGAATTTATAATAATTAGTTTAAACCTAGATCAATATATTCTAGTTTCATAAATTGATCAAATTCTTATGATCCTAATTAGGTCTTTATTTATAAAATAAAAATTCTTATTATGGTAAATCTTTTTAACAGATTTGGATTCTAAAATCTCTTATTAATAATATCTATAGACCCATGAATGTGTGGGTACAAAAATAATTACTGGTTTAAACTCATTATTAGAAACATTCTTGAAGATAACCAATAAGAATTTATAGCATTTTGGCATCGAATTTCAATTAAAATGACTGGATAATACTAAATTTTTAAGATTCATATAAAGGTGGATGGTAGACATGTCACATTTGGTGAAAATTCCAAATAAAAAATAATTAGACTTGGTAAAATCAACAATTCCAATTCTATTTAAATTCCTATAGTCTTATTTTTTGATGGTCTAAAGTATAATTTTCCCATCATCTCACAATTATGTGATGATGGTTATCATGCCATGTTTAAAAATAATGCATAAAAATATTTTATTATAAGAATTCTTTAGTTTTTATTTATTTACTCAATGATAATATTTATTAAGTTGATTTAGATTCATTATTTTTTCAAAATATTTCTTGTTTAAGTACCTTTTGTAAAGAATATGTGATTTGTAATATGAGACTAGACAAATTAAATCCTTACTCACTTACAAATCTATTAATAATGGTTTAGTTAAGGATTTTTCTAGGCTAGATTTACCAAAGGAAACGGTATATAAACTCTATCAAAAAGGAAAACAATATATGATTTATTTCAAACTAATAAAATAGGTTTTAACTTCTCAACCCCTAGAGTTATATCACATATATTTTTTTAGACCTTCTTAATTTTAGTTCACAAAATCAAAGCTTGTTAACATTTTAAAAAACATGAAAAATATATATAAAACCATAGTGGACTTACTATTAAGACCTTAAGGAGTTATCATGGCTGTGATTTTGAAAATCAAGACTTTGAGACCTTGTGTTGGAAATATGATTATAATCATAATTTCTATACTCTTAATACTCCCTAGTGAAATGGAATAATTGAAAGAAGGAATAATAATCTTCAAACGATTTCCAAGGACATGATAAATGAGTATGAATTAATAGTATTTTTTTTGGGAATAAGATTTTAATATAGCCTACTATATCATTAATAGAGTTATTATCATACTAATTTTAAAGAATAACCCATATGAGTTATGGAATGGAAGAAAAATAATGATTAATTACTTTAGATTTTTTGGTTGGAAGGTATTTATTCTCAATATAAAATGTGAGTTTAGATAAATTTTCATATAAAAGTGATGAAGGAATTTTACTTGGTTATTCAAATACCAATAACTAATATAGAGAGTTTAATAAAATAACCAAAGTTTTGGAAGATTTTATACATGCCAAATTTGATGAAACAGATCACCATGAGCATAAAAATACTTTAGAAAATCTTGAGGATGATTCTCATAACTTGTATATCAACACCTCAACCAATCCTAGTGATCTCCCTATAAAACCTGATGCAGAAAAATTTCTGAATGTTAAGGAAGTATTTTTACCAGAATCTAAAGATGATAATGAATTACCAAGTCTTTATATACCTAGAAACCTTAGAACCCATAGATATCTTCCTTTATATGATTTCATTGGTTATCTAGATAGAGGAACTCAGACTAGATATTCTCTTAGAAACCAGGTTTAACATCAAGCCTTTTTATCATAGAATGAACCTAAAAATATATCTAAAGATATTGATGATGAATTTTGGGTTATGAGTATGAAATAAGATTTAAAAAAGTTTAAAAGAAATAATGTTTGAGAGCTAGTAGAAAGACTTAAATACTACCTAACAATTAGATTTAAATGGATGTTTATGAATAAGGTTGACAAGTCTAGCACCATTGTATATAATAAAGGTAGATTGGTTGCACAAGGATATAATCAAGAAGACAATATTTACTATGAGGAAACCATTTCTCTAGTAGCTATACTTGAGGCTATTAGAATGATATTTTCTCACACATCACATTTTAATTTGAAACTATATCAAATTGATGTCAGGAGTGAATTTATTAATGATTATATCATTGAGGATGTTTTTATTGAACAACCCCCTTTATTTTAAAATATTCATTTTCAAAATCATGTTTTCAATTTTGAAAAATAACTTTATGGTTTAAAATAACATTTTAGAGATTGGTATAATAACATCATTTTTTTATATTTCAAATGGTTTTACAAAAGGTGTTACTAATCCTACTTTATTTATCAAAATAACATTAAAAGATATTTTGGCTACATAGATATATGTTGATGAAATTATTTTTGGTTTGTTAAGAAATTATTTATTTATGTAATTTTCAAAAATAATGAAAAAAGAATTTGAAATGAGTTTAATGGGAAAGTTAAAATATATCCTTGGTTTCAATATTTTTCAAAATAAATAAGGAATCATTTTAAATCAAAGAAAATACTCAAAGTATATTTTAAATTTGTTTGGATTGGATAGTTAAAAAAAAATTAATACTCCAATGTGTACCACATGTAAATTGTATCTTGATGAAATAGAGAAATTAGTGGAAAAAACCATTTAAATAGGTTTGATAAGGAGTATACTTTAATTAATAGCTACCTGATCTGATATTATGTTTAGTGTGTTAGAGTGTGCTCATTTTCAAGAAAATACTATGGAATCACATTTAAATGATTCCAAAAGGATTTTTAAATACCTAAAAAGTAAAACATATTTAGGATTTTTTTATTTTAGAGGACATGTTTTTTATTTAATTAGGTATTCAGTTATTTATTTTTTATGGCTAAAAGTTTGATTAAAAAAGAACCTCTAGAACATGTCCATTATTTGGAAAGTCTCTAGTATCATGGTATAGTAAGAATTTTTTTTTGTATTATCTATTAATAAAGTTAAGTACATATCTATATGATTTTTTTGTACAAAGATTATGCTGATGAAACATACATTACTAGACTATGGATATTAATTTAGACATGTCCCTATAAACTGTTACAATGAAAGTGTTATTAACATTTATAATAATCTAGTATATCATTCTAGGAAAAATAATATTTTATATAATACATCACATTTGTGAGATAATTTTCAAAAACAGGACATCACTCTTGAATTCATTAGAACAGAACATCAACTTTCCCACATTTTTAAAAAACCTATGAATTGTGTAAGAACCCCATTCTTCATTGAGGCACTGTTTCCTTGTTTTCCATAATGCTTTTGTTTAATTGATTAAATATGGACTAATATGAACACCTGTTGATTTCCTAGAGGTATCAGGGGTGTATAGGGATGGTTTGAAGCCCAGAACCCAAGTTTTGGGTGAAAAGAGGAGGCCACACGGTTAGTACAAACTGTGCGGGTTGGGCTACACGATCGTGCAGTCCGGTATGCTGTTTCAACAGATTTAGAAGTGTATTTTCACATGGTTTGTACATGGTTAGTAAACCATGTGGGTAAGATGTGTGATATTCCCCAAGCCTACAGTAATCCATTCATGGTTTCTTCATGGTTTGAAAAACCGTTCGACCCTACTATTTTGGAAAATTTAATAATTTTAATTTAATTAAAAATATATTAAAAACATAAATCAGGTTTTATAAACACACACAGTAGATCATGCCTTTGGGATCTCATCCATTGTTCTTAGGGTAGTTTTTGATATATCTCTACCATCCAAGCTCTGATTCAAGTGCGGCCTGTCTCATCGGATCCATAACAGTAAGGCCTTAATTCATTTTTAGTAATTCTTCATTCTTCTAGGAATTAGTTTCACTATTTGGATTTAGGATCATATGACTTAATTTCTCATTCTTAATCTGTTCTTTAGAAGTCTCCTAATCTAGGCCGAATTAGGACCAGATACTAGATGAGCTATCTAGAATGAGCCTAAGGTAGGTGTTCTTGTGTATTTTGCTTAATGTTAGGCCATATATATATGTCGTTGTGCCACGTTACCAATTTCCTATTGTCTATTGAAATGAAATTAAACCCCTAGATGTTCCAGGTATGTTCTAGGTGATTAAATAGAATTTTTAATGTTTATTATAGGTTTAATACCTTGAATGTGAAGCAAACCTTTGGGTGTTGTTATTTAAATAGAACTTTGATGGATTTATTCCTTGGACACCCCTTAAGGTGTGCCTTTTAACCTTTCATGGGATGTGAAATATGAAATTAATAAAAAAATGGAATTTAAATGCTTATGGATTATAATTGGAAGGATTAAAGGCAATGGATAGATGACTTAAATCTTAGTCTTGTTATAAAGTTGCTTGTTTAGCTAGAATTGCTTCGTAAAGGTGAATTTCTCATGTGAGTTAAATTATTCCTATGCCATGTATTGGATTATTAAGTTTAGTTTCTCTTCTTATTTATTTTACCATATGAGATAAATGATAACTAAGACATGTAATAGATTTTTAGGCTTGCGAGGATTGTTATATTGAAAATTCCCATGTGAGTAATTGAACAACCAAGCCTTTTGATGATGGCCAATGATTGAGTCAACTATTTAGGTGATATTGAAATGGTTGCTTTTAGATTTAACCTTGGAATGTTAAATGAAATGTTTAAATATAATTGAATTGATGAAATGATTAATAGACATGGGTGTATCATGGATCCAATTGAAGGATTCCATGGATAGACTCATTATACCAGTGAATTGTATGCCTTGGGTGAATCAAGGATCCAATCGAAGTATGCCATGGATGGAATCAATGGCTTGAAACTTTATTATTCCATATGTGAATCATGGATCCAAATGAACGATTATATAGATGGTATCATTGAGACTTGATTTATATGCTGAGTGAATCATGGAACCAAATGAAGGATTCCATAGACACACTGAAAAAGGGAATTGACTATTTATGACATGATTGATACTCAAGATCCTTACAGAACCATTGAGTATGGAATCGATTTGAAAGACTCTATACCTCACCTAGAGTGATACCAAGTTCCTGAGAGGTTTTTTGGGATGGTATTGTTGGGTGTTGGTGGATATCATACCTATGAGATACTTGAATTCCAACGTAGGAATGTCAAGGATGGGCATAGTTTGATATCATATCTAGACCGATACCTGAATTCTAGCTTAGGAATGTCAGAGACGGGCTTAGGTTTGAAATTTAATAAATAATAAAAGACTTTATAAACCATCTACCAATACAAAACACAATCTTGGATTCGTTCTTGACTCATATCTTTATAGATGTCCTGTTTAAGAATATAATTGTGTTATTGACTATATAGGGGATTATGGGGTTGAGATAGATGTTGATACATATAAATTCGATGACATTGAATTGTTAAATGAAATTGAATAAATGGGATGGATGTTAACTTCTAAGAACTTCCTTATTTATTACTATACTATATGAACACTTATTATATATATTCACTGACTAATTAGCATAGACCTTGGGGGGTTTCTTATTGGGATTATATCTCACACCCTGTTTGGATCTCCTTTTTGACCTAAACAAATTATATGATTACATGTGTCGATAAGGGAAAGTTCCCTAACACAGGTACATGATATGATGCTTAGGAGTAGAAGAGAGTGGGCCTAAGCAGAGGCTTGCAATGTTACTGGGATTATTTTGGACTTTTTCTACTTTTGGGGCATGTATTGTATATGAATATTGTGTAACTATTTTGGATGTTTAATTAGAAACATTTGACATGTATCATCATTTTATAAATGATATGACTTCAGGATTTGTTTATACTATCAGTCTTATCCTGATTATTTATGTTTCATGGTATACTACTTATGCTATTGAAATGTTGTTTTATTTTAACTATGTTATAATCTTATAATGAGGGAAACATGTGGCATGTATCATCATCTTTTAAATTATATGACTTTAGGATTTGTTTATACTATCAGTCTTTTGCTATTTATTTATGTTGTATGGTTTACTACTTCTGTTATTGAAATGTTTTTTTTATTTTCACTTTGTTACAATCTTATAATGAGGGAACTGACACACCTAGGCCCTCACTTCTAGTCAGAATCCCCCAAAATTTTGGGAGATGTGCTTGAGGCCATGTGACCAACCAAGTACAAAGCAGCTTTGAGTGGAATCCATAATCGAGATGTTATAAAGTGGTATCAGTGAATTTTTTTTGTTTTCTTCACTATTTGGAAATGATAGATAGGAATTAGAGTTTGGTAATGAGTTGTTCCCAGGTGTATCTAACATTCATATAGGGAACATTGAAATTACATCAAATTGGTTTGTTGTTTTTCTAGATTTAGACTAATACAGTTGTTTTGATTCCACCATTGGGTGATGTAGTTGATTTATGATGTTATTATTGATATGAATTTGAGTTATAATATGTTGAAACCTAATGAGATGAGGGTATTCCATCTCATGAATCATATTGGAACCTATGATATTACACATTCAATGCATTATGTCATTCCATTTAGAATGCAATACTGGTTGTATGCTATTGTGATAGGTTTTGTGATACATACACCTGTTATTGTAATAATTATGCTGAATTATGCCATGGTATGGACGAAATGGATACTAAGATTTGGTCCCTAGAGAGTATGGGCCCTCATGGATCATAATTTGTAGTACCATGACTTCATCCTTATTAAACGAAATGTAATATAAATTTTAATGAGTATGAAATTCAAATGAGGATGAAATGAAAGATGAAATGTCTTATAGTAGAGAAATTGAACAGAACCGACCATATTAGTGGGAAGTAGGTAGTATCTCCTACTTATAATTTACTTGTTTGATGCTCAGACCTAGACCACAGGGAAGGAAGATGGGAAAGTTCTTATAAAGGAAGGTTTTTACCTATATTGTTTTTATATCTATGCTTTTGAGATGTAATCCTTGATAATGACCTTGAACTGAGGTGTGTGTTTGGCATTATAGAGGCATGCCAACACAATGAACACTAGTGGTACTCCAAGAGGGTGATGATGATCATACTCTGGCGGTGGTAGGCCATAGGATACTAGTAGATCCTACAGTTTTTCTAGCTAAGACATCAATTTTTGTACCAGCCATATGTGCTAAGGAATGGTTCCATTATGTGTTCCTGCGATTCATATAAACCATTCAGGGAGCACCACAACCTTTACCCAATTATGGTAGAGTTGGCATATGGGTTTTAGTAGTACCATCCTTCTATGTTTTTAGGGGATGACAGACTACTAGATGCAGAGTCATGGATATAGGCCATATTTTCTATCTTCGATCACTTAGAGATTCCTCCTAAGAGGAGTGTTAAGCACACTACATACATGATGTATGATTATTCCAAGATAAGGTGAGATGTTCTCACTTAGATTGATTATCATCAGGATATTCTTTAGAGTAATTTTCATACGGGCTTCTATGATTATTTCTATCTTGATTCTTTGAGTCCTAATAGAGCCCAAGAGTTCTTACATATAGAGTAGGGTGCACTATCAATTGTGGATTATTCATCCCAATTTATAGATCAACAGTGGTTCTCACCTATTCTAATGGGTGATGAGATATATTGAGCTAGTATATTCTAGGATAACTTTAGGTATGAAATCCAAACGTAGGTGAGTGTATTTCAGATGATTACCATTTATGAAATAATGAATCTGGCACTGATCATAGAGCATAACCTGAGAGAGTCTGGGGGTGAAAGATTGGGAGGTTTGACATCTCGATCTGGTACTGCTTCGACCAGTAGTAGGATGCATCATCTAGAGATTCCACATGGTGATATTTGCAGCCAGACCACACCTTCAGGTATCTAGGTGTGGTGTTACTAGTGTGGTAGGCTAGGACATATGTGGTCACAATGTCTGAGGAACCCAGTTGAGCACTAATCTTGCGAAAAGATGGGACATGTACAATGCTACTGTAGAATGTTTCCACTAGCAGCTAGTGAGAGAGGGTCTACACCGACTCCACATTCACGGGTAGGGTCAGAAGATTTTCATTGGGCAGGGAGCTAGGGTACAACTAGCCTAATAAGTCATGGTGGTGGTCATGGACATGGAAGCCAGTACCCACATTTACTACGATAACAGGGTGGATCAAATAAAGGTAGCTAGTTAGTGTCACATGGCCATGGTACGATCCAGGAATATGCAATGCAATGGACTTTTGAGGAGAAGGATCTCAAACCTTTTACTTTCAGAGTTACTATTCTAGTAGCCTCCACTTTAGATTCTGCACTCTTTAATACTGGTGCTTCAGATAGCTTTATATATGTGCCCATTGTGGAGAGACTTGGGATCATTATTTAGTATTATAATGAAATCATGACTCTTGACACACCTTTTATAATTATAAAGGAGTGTGTAGGACAGTTCAGGGAGTGCCCCTCGATATTGGTAGGTGTCACTTTGTATGGGACCTATTCATCCTTGAGATGATAAGATTTAATAACATTCTCAAGATGGAATGGTTGGTTCCATTTCATGATTTTATTTACTTCTATCACCGAAGGGAGGAACTTACATAACTAGAGGTTGGAGAGTAAATTCAAAATGGTGAATGGGATGTACATGCAAGCCAAGATGGACCCAAGCATCATGGTATGGGTGGTATAACAACCTAGATTGTGAGTTTATATCTGGATGATCAGAGGAGACATCAGACTAATTTCCCTCCAGTGGTTGATCATTTTAGGTACATCTTCCCAGATGACTTCTCAGGATTACCACAGGTGAGAGAGGTATATTTCTCTATCGATCTAGTTCCAGGAGTTGCATCAGTATCCATTCCTTCTTACCGAATGTCTACGATGGAATTGAAAGATATCAAGATGCAGCAAAAGGATTTAGAGTAAAAGGGTTTCATCCTACCCGATACTTCTTCGTTAGGGTCATTAGTCATATTTAAAAAAATAGTTAATTTTAACCTCAGGCTATGTGTGGATTACTAGATATTGAACCAATTGGAAGTTAAAAACCGATATCATCTTCAATGGATAAATGATCTCTTTGACCAGTTGTATGGAGCTTAGGTATTCTCAAAGAATTATTTGAGATTTAATTATCATCAAGTGAATGTTATACCATCAAACATACCTTGCAAAACCTTCCGAATCAAGTATAGTCCATATGAGTATTTGGTTATGCCGTTCAGTCTCATGAACGATCCAATGATCTCCATGGCACTGATGAACTATGTAAGAACCCAAATATTCATTTCAGGTATGGATCATGATTTTGGGTTATTTTTGAGGAAAAAGGAAGAAACAAAGTTTTTATATGTACATTCCATGTAATTCTGAGTACACTCCATGTACACAGTTTTGGCATACAACCACATACTGGCTGTGTAATGGCTGAGTACATAGTCGTGTAGTGACATAGTGGACTACTTAATTAGGGGTCTGGTTAAGGCTACTACACGACGTGTACATTTAATGAATTCACCATGTAGTTTTATTTTTTATTTGATATATTAGATAGGTTTCACATCTTATGTCTATAAATATCTTATTCTCACAGTGTTTCATACAGGAGTGTGAAGGAAAGGCTGATGAACTTCAAACCCCTCCCGATTCTCTGTCCAAGCTCCAATTGAGACACCATTGGGTGTGTTGGAATCCAACCGGTGAGTTCTCAAAACCCATAGAGATGTTCTTCCTAATTATTCCTCTCTCATAAGTTATTCAAGGTTGGGAGTTTCTCACTTTTTTATAGATCTACAATGATCTATGCCTATTCAAGGTCCGATGTTCATGTATATCGATCGTACGATAATGATGTAGGTGGTTTTTGACTTTTGTTGTTTGTATTTGGATTATATATGCTAAAAGTGCTTCATACCCATGATTGGGGCATTTTTTGATTTGGAATTTAACCATGTTTATTACCTGATATGGTTTAATTGATTGATACAGGGTTGTTTCTTATGTGTAAAGTTAGATACCTTATTACGGGACACCCCATGGGTGCATTTACCATATTTTATTGTTTATGGCCGTTTGTTCTAGGATGCCTATTAGTCTTTCCTTATTTTCCATGACTTGGTTAATTAGGATGGAGTTTTATTAATTATATTAAATTCATGTGATATGATTTTTGAATGTTTATCCATGTAGTGTTTATAGATTACATGAGATGCTTTGATATGATATGCACACTGTTTTTCCAATGGACCATTGGATCCTTGGACTAAGAAAACTTTAGGGGTTTTCATGTTATTTACATAGGATCTTGAGAGACTTGGTGTAGATATTGACCTAGGGGTTTTGACCATGAGAGCTAGACATGAGTTCATTTATAATTTATTGACACTATGTAGAGCCATGGGTATTGACCGTGAGAGCTACCCATGAGGTTGTTTATATTTTATTGATGCTATGTAGACCTAGGGGTATTGACCGTGAGAGCTTCCTAGGAGGTCGTCTACAATTTATTGAAACTATGTTGAACCATGGGTATTGACCATGAGAGATACCCAGGAGGCCGTTTATAAATTATTGAAACTATGTTGACTTAGGGGTATTGACTATGAGAGCTATCCATGATGTTGTTTATAAATTATTCATACTATGTTGACCCAGGGGTATTGACTGTAAGATCTTACAAGGTGGTCATTTATAAATGATTGGTTCTATGTTAAACCAAAGGGGTTAGACCATGAGAGCTTTCCCATAGGGTTGTTTGTGAATAATTGAATGATTGTAATGAGTCTTCCAACTAAAATCCCAAGCTTTGACTCAGTATTACTTGATTGTTTAGATGGTATTACGAGACATCTATTTTGTTACTATTAAACATGGGGATATAGAGATTAGGCTAGATCCGGAGATTACATGATTCAAAGGATGAATAATAAATGTAAATTAATGTAATTGAAAACCATAGGATTGGTAAATTTTGAGTACATCCTAGTTCATTGCTTCATTTTGGAATATTACATGCTATATATATTCACTAACAGTTAGGCACAACTCTTTTGGTGGTTACCTACTAGGATTCTTCTCACACCCTGTTTGGGTCATGTTTTGGACCCAAGAAGATTATATTATTGCAGGTATAGATAAGGGAAATCAACCTTCCTCATTAGGTACTTGATTATTGTTGGATTTGAAGATCATGGGACTAAGATGAGGCTTGAGATGCTATTGAATTTTACTATTTATTTTGTACTTTGGGTTTTGTATTTCTTTCTAGCATTGTGACTTGTTTGGTTGTTTTCTTAGATACATATTCCATGCATCATATATATACATTATAGCTTCAATTGGATTAAATTTTAGTATTCCACTGTTTACTTTTGTTTTATGGTATTACTGCTCCCGCTATTGTCACTATTTGTTTTATGATGTATTTACTCTTCGAATAAAGGCATAATTTCCCCACAATCACACCCTAGACCCTTGCTACTAGTCGGTAGCCTTTGGAAGTGGAATGATGTCATGATTGATTTAATGATGGGTTTACCAGGGTCACCTAGAGGAAATTATGTTGTATGAGTTGTTGTTGAAATAATCATGAAGGTTTCACATTTTCTACCGATTAAGGAATCCTTTCGTGTGTATGATCTTGAAAAGTTGTACATCCAAGAGATTTTATTTTTGCATAGGGTTTTTGACTCTATCATTTCAAATAGGGATGCTTGGTTTACTTCTTGTGTCTGGAAGGGACTAGAGAGGACTTTGGGTACACATGTACTTCTAAGTACAACTTACCTTCCCTAGACAGATGGCTAGTCCGAGCGCACGATTCAGGTTTTGGAGGACATTCATTGAGCATGATTCCTGAATTTCGAGGGCTCTTGGGAGAGACACATACCCTTGATGGAGTTTAACTAAAATAATAGTTTTTAGGAAATGATTCAGACGACACCTTATGAGGATTTTTATAGTATGTCATGCCAATCACCTCTATGTTGGATGGAGGTACGAGAAACAGCTATGCTAGGACCTCATCTTTTCTAAGAGACCACTGAATAGGTGGAGTTGATTCGAAAGAGGATGGATACTACAAAATCTCACTAGAAATCATATGCTGATTGACAAAGATGACCCATAGAGTTTAAGGTCAGAGATCAGGTTTTCCTGCATGTCACATTGAGGTTGGGACATTGGAGGATTAGGAGATATGTGAAGCTTTCACTGAGAAACATCGAGCCATTTGAGGTTTTGGGGAGAGTCAGACCAGTTGACTATCAGTTTCAGTTACCTCATAGGTACCAGGATATGCACGAAATCTTTCACATTTCTCAAGTATAATGTCACTTTTCAGACCCATATCACATTTTTAACCCAAGGAGGTTGAGTGGGAGGTGGATGCATCCTTTGAGGATCACCTTATTTGGATTGTGTATTGTAGCACGATGGTTCTATATGGTTGGTATATTCCTCTGGTATCGGTGCTATGGTAGCACGGGAAAGTACATGATGAGACTTGGGAGAGGGAGATCGATGTACTATCACAATGGCCAGAGTTGTTTACATATTCTTCTTCACCATCCTTGGAAAGGAAATTCAAGGATGAGTTTCTTTAGGGGGGAGTTTGTAAGAACCTGGATCTTAATTTCAGGTATGGATCTTGATTTTGGGTTGTTTTTGAGGAAAAAGGAAGAAACGTGGGTTTTTAAGTACACACTACTTCTAAGTACACATTGTGTACCTAGTTGCCGCATAAAGCCATGTACTAGTCGTGTAATGGCCAAGTACATGGCCATATAGTGACATGGAAAACCACTCAATTCAGGGGCCAGTTAAGGATACTACATGGTGGGAACATTTAATGAACACACTGTGTAGTTTTATTATTTATTTTATATATCAGATCGAGGTCATGTCTTATGTTCGTAAACATGTTCTTCCCCCGTGGTTCCTACAGGAGAGCGAAAGAAAGGCTGGAGAAATTTGAACCCCTCCTGATTCTCTATCTGAGCACCAATTGAGACATCGTCAGGTGAGTTGGAATCCCAACATTGAGTTACCAAAACCCATAGATCCTTTCATAATGATTCCTTTTCTCTCATGAGTTATTCAATATTGGGTGTTTCTCACCTTTTTTGTAGATATACACCAATCTAGGACGATTCAAGAGTTGACATACATGTATATCGATTGCACAACATCAAGGTAGGTGGTTTGTGTCTTTTGTTGTTCATATTTGGATTATATATGATAACAGTGCTGCATACCCATGATTGGGGTATTGATTGATTTGAAATTTAACCATATTTATTACCTACTATGGTTTGATTGATTGATAAAGTTTTGTTGCTTATGGGTAAGGTTAGATACCTTCTTACTGGACACCCCATGGGTGAGTTTCCCTTGTTTGATTATTTATGGCCATTTGGTATAGGATTCCTATTAGGCTTGCCTTTTTTTCCAGGACTTGGTTGATTAGGATGGAGTTTGATTAATTATATAAAATTCATGTGGTATGATTTGTGAATGTTTAACCATATAGTGTTTATAGATTACATGAGCTGCTTTGATATGATACACATGCTATTTTTTCAAAGGACCATGGGTGCCTTGGATTAGGAAAACAGTTGGGGTTTCCATGTTGTTTACACTAGACCGTGAGAGACGTGGTGTAGATATTGACTTAGGGGAATTGACCATGAGATCTACCTAAGAGGTCATTTATAATTTATTGAACTCTAAGTAGACCCAGTGGTATTGACTATGAGATCTACCTAGGAGGTTGTTTATAATCTATTAATGCTATGTATACCCAAGGGTATTGACCATGAGAGCTACCTAGGAGGTCATTTATAATTTATTGATGCTATGTTGACCTAGGGGTATTAACCTTGAGAGCTACCTAGGAGGTCATTTATAAATTATTGAAACTATGTTGACCTAGGGGTATTGACTGTGAGAGCTACCCAAGAGGTCATTTATAAATTATTGATACCCTGTTGACCCAGGGGTATTGACTATGAGAGCTACCTAGGTGGCCGTATGTAAATGATTGGTGATATTTTAAACCAAAGGGGTTAGACCATGAGATATTTCCCAAAGGGTTTTTTTGTGAATAATTGAATGATTGTGACGAGTCTGCCAATCCAAATCACAGGCTTAGACTCAGTCTTACTTGACTGTTTAGATGGTCTTCTAAGACATCTATTTTGTTACTATTACACAGGGGGATATAGAGATTAGTATGTATCACTAGATTACATGATTAAAAGGATTAATAGTAAATGTAAATGAATGTAATTGAAAACTATATGATTGGTTACTTTTGAGTACTTCCTAGTTTATTTCTTTATATCTGAATATTACCTGCTATATATATTCACTGACAGTTACACACAAATATTTTGGTGATTTCCTAATGGTATTAATCTCACACCCTATTTGGGTCATGTTTTGGACCCAATAAGATTATATGATAGCAGTTATAGATAAGGGAAAGTTCCCTTCCTCATCTGGTACTTGATTTCTATTGGAGTTGCAGAGCATGGGAACAAGTTGAGGATTTAATGTTGTTAGAGTTTACTATCTCTTTTTCACTTTGGGTTATGTATTGATTTCTGACATTGTGATTTTTTTGGATATTTTCTTAGATACATATGACATGCATTATATATATACATTATGCCTTCTGTTGGATTTACATTCAGTCTTCCAATGTTTACTTCTGTTTTATGGTATTACTGCTTCCACTATTGTTAATATTTTTTTCTACTATGTTTACTCTGCCAATGAGGAAATAGTTTCCCCATTATCACACCCTAGGACCTCCCTACTAGTCAGAGGTCTCTGGAATTTGGGGAAATTTTCTTGAGGACATGTATCCAACTGGGAATGGGGCACCTTTGGGTGGCACCCAAATCTGGGATGTTACAAGCTAAGTGTTCTATCCATACCTCAATTCATCCGTGGTGGCTTTCATGGATGATATCTTAGTGTATTATCATAACTCACATGACTATTCCACCCATCTTAATATCATTTTTAATACATTGAGAGAGAATTTGTTATATGATAATCTCACAAAGTGCCACTTAAAGATGGATTAGATTCAATTTTGGGGTCACATCATCTCAGAGACATAGGTATCAATGGACTCAAAGAAGGTGAGAGGTGTAGTGTCTTGGGAGAATCCAAATAATGTATTTGATTTTTGGATTTTATTAGGGATCACTGGATACTATATAAATTTAATACATAACTTCTCATGATTATTAGTGCCATTGATAGTCTTGACTAAGAAGGGTGTGAAGTATGTATGGTTAGCTTACTATGAGACAGACCTTCAAGAGATGAAATGGAGATTGAATTCAACACCGATACTGATTTTTATAGATCCATATAGAAGTTACACTATGTACTATGATGCACTAGGTATTGGGATGGGAGTAGTTCTTAGGCAGTGTGATCAAGTCTTAATGTATGAGTCTTGACAATTGAGGTCAAAAGAGAGGAATTACCCAACACATGTTCTTGATTTTTCTGTAGTTGTTCACACATTGCACTGTTGAAGACATTAATTACTAGGAGATCATTTTGTGGTGTACAAAGACCATGAAATACTCATGTACATGTATAAATATCATGATCTAAATTTAGGTTGAAAAGGTGGGTCAAATACCTTCAATATTTTGATTTCAAGCTTACCTACACACATGTTAAAAGAAATGTAGTAGCCGATGCACTGAGTATGGGGAATCAGATATAGGTAGTATAGTAGGATAGAAACAAGTGGAATATTATGGATTTGTTCTCTAAGATGAACTTGGAGGTTCAAGATAATCAGGGGTAAAATTTTTATTTCATATTTACCTGTTACCTCTACTCTACTGGATAAAGTGGGGATGAGGTAGCTATCTGACTCAGAAGGCCTAGTTCTACAAGAGAGTGTGGAGAGTGAGGACCCTACTCCTGGATGGACCATCAGTGATGATGATATATTTAAAGTACATGTTCATGTATGGGTTTTAGTAGAAATGAATGAGGAGATGATGCAAGATTTTCATGATTTAGCTTTGGTATTTCACCTGGGTGTCACTAAGTATATCAAGATTTACATCATTAGTATTGGTGGTCGTGTATGAAAAGAGATGTAGCTAGTTTTTTCATGAGGTGTTACATATTTCAATAAGTGAAGGTGGAACACCAGTGAATGAGTAGACATTTACCATAGATACCCATTCCTAAGTGGAATTGTAATGATGTTGCAATGGATTTTGTGACTTGTTTACTAAGGTCCCCTAAAGGTAATGATTTTTATGGGTTGTTGTTGAAAAGATCATGAAGGTTTCTAACTTCTTACCTATCAAGGAAACCATTTCAATTGATTATCTTGGGAGGTTGTATATTTAGAAGATAACATGACTTCATGGGGCCCCACATCATTTCAGATAGTGATGCTCAGTTTACTTCACATTTTGAAAAGGGCTACAGAGGGAACTGGTTACTCAGGTGTATCTATGTATGACATACCACCCCCACACAGATGGCCAGTCACAACACAAAATTCTTGTTCTTGAGGACATGCTGTTAGCATGCATCGTAGACTTAGAGGGTTATTGGGAAAGTCATATACCCCTTGTTGAATTCTCCAACAAAAATATCATTTAGGATATTCATATGGCATCATATGAGGCTTTGTAAAATAGTCCATTTCGATCACCCCTATGTTGGTTAGAGTTAGAAGGGACAATTATGATGGGACCTAATCTTGTCTAGGAGACCACCGAGTATGTACAGTTAATTCCGAAGCGGATGGACACAATGTAGTCTTGTTATAAATCATACACCAATCACCATAGATGACCTCTAGAGTTTGAGATCAAGGATTGAGTTTTCCTAAATGGTTCATCGAGGATGATACAAAATAGGATCAAGATACATGGTAAGATTTTGTCGAGATATGTTAGACAATTAAAGATTCCAAAGAGAGTCAGGCTGATAGATTATCGACTGTAGTTACCTCATAGGTATCAAGCTATACACAACATATTCCATGTTTCTCAACTATGACATTACTATTCAAATCCATCTCATTCCTTTCATCCAGAGGAAGTTGATTTACATGTATATACGTCCTTTGAGAAGCATACTATAAAAATTGTGGATCTTAGCATGAAGGTTCTTCATGGCTTGTCTGTTCCTCTAGTATGGGTGCTATGGTAACACAACTAATTTCAAGATGAGACCTGGGAGAGGGAGGCTGATGTATGATCTTAGTGGCTGGAGTTATTCTCAAATCATGCATCACCACCATTGGGAGGGTAATTTGGGGATAAATTGCTTTGAGGGGTGAGTTTGTAGGAACCCATTTCTTCTTTGAGGTACGGTTTACTTTTTTTACATAATTTCTCTATTTAATTGCTTAAATATTGCCTAATATGAATTCATATTGAGGTCATAGAGGAATATAGGGTGTTTGAGGCCAGTCCAAATCCCATAACCCATGTTTTGGGTTAAAATAAGAGGTCAAATGGTTAGTGAAAACCATGAGGGTTGGTTTGCACGGTCGTGCGACCAGGTATACAATTTTAGCATATTTTTCAGTGGATTTTCCCATGGTTTGTTCATGGTTAGTAAAGCGTGTTGTAAAACCTTGCACTATGCCCCAATAATATAGGAAGTCATGCATGTTTTCTTCACAGTTTGATAGACTGTGTGGGTAAACCATGTTATCCTAATATTTTTGTAAAATTTAATAATTTTAATTTAATTAAAAATATACTAAAAACCTAAATCAGATTTTACCCCCATGCACAAAATATCACACCTATGGGAGATCCTATTTGGTTCCAAGGGTAGTTTTTTTGAGAGATCACTCTCATCCAAGCTTTAATTCCGGCGTGATATATCTCATCAGATCCGTAATGGTAAGGACTTAATTCCTTTTTAGTCATTCTATTTTATTCTAGGAATTAGTTTCACTATTTTGATTTAGGCTCATATGCCCTAATTTATCATTCTTCATCCCTTCTTCAAATTTCTCATAATCTGGGCCGAATCAGGTCTTGATACTGGATGAGCTATCTATCACATACCTAAGGTAGGTTTTCTTGTTCCTCTCACTTAAAGTTGGTATATATATATATATATATATATATATATGTTTTTGTGCCGCATTCCCAATTTTTGGGTGTTTCTTGAAATAAAATTAAACCCCTAGAAATTCTAGGTATGTTCTAGGTTATTAAAAAGCCTTGATAAAAACATTTATTGGTTGAATACCTTGAATGTGAATCACCCCTTTATCTACTATTATTTAAATATTCCTTTGATGTCTTTATGCCTTATACACCCCTTAAGGTGTGCCTTTTTCCTTTCATGGGATGTTAAATATGAATTTGATTACAAACGGAATTTAAATTTTGATGGATTTTTATTGGAATTATTAAAATAAATGGATATATGACTTGAATCTTGGTATTGTTATTACATTTCTTGTTTATCTAGAATTACTTTCTAAAGGTGAATTGCCCATGTGCGTTAAATTATGCCTATGCCATGTATTGGTTTCTTAATCTTAATTGATCTTATTATTGATTTTACGATGTGAGATAAATGATAACTAAGCCAAGTAACATATTATTAGGCTTGTGATTCTTGTTATATTGAATATTCCCATGTGTGTAATTGAATATCCAAGCCTTTTGAGGTTAGCTAATTCTTGAGTCACCCATTGAGGTGAGATTTAAATGAATTCTTTTTTTTGGCCTTAGCATGTTAAATGACATGTTTAAATGGTATTTGAATGATTAAATTATTAATATCCATGGGCGAATCATGGATCCAATTAAATGATTCCATGGATGGACTCATTGGACTAGTAAATTTTATTCCTTGGGTGAATCATGGATCCAATTGAAGGATTACATGGATATAATCAATGACCTAAACCTTGATTATGCCATGGGTGAATCATGGATCAAAATGAAGGATGACATGGAATGATTCATTGAGGTTTTATTTATATATCTAGTGAATCATGGATCCAAATGAAGGATTCCATAGTCAGAATCAAAAATGGAATTAACTAATTTTTCCATGGTTGATACTTGGGCTTCCTATAGGACCTCCAAGGACCAAATTGATTGGTAAGACTCTATACCTCACCTAGAGAGATATTGGGTTCCTAAGAGGTTCTCCAAGATGTTCTAATAGGGTATTGCTGGATATCATACAAGGGAAATACTTGAATTCCAGCTTAGGAATGTGAAGGATGAGAATAATTTGATATCATACCAAGATCGATACCTAAATTCCATCTTAGTAATGTTAGGGACAAGCTCATGTTCTAAATTGAATTAATAATAAAATACTATATGAATAGTCTTCTAATCCAATGCACAATATTGGATTCATTCTTGATTTATATCTTTATAGATGGATTGTTTAGGAATATGATTGTGCTATTGACTATACATGGTAAGATGAGCTTGAGATAGAACTTGGGATATATAAATAAAATGAGATTTAATTGTTAAATGAAATTGAATAAATGAGATGGTTGTTTAATTTTGAGTAATTCCTTTTTTATTGTTATACTGCCTGCACACTTGTTATATATATTCATTGACTGATTGGCACAAACCATGGGTGTTTTCCTATTGGGATTATATCTCACACCCTGTTTGGGTCACCTTTTGTACCCAAAAATAACATATGATTGTAGGTGTCAATAAGGGAAATATCTATAATATAGTTACTTAATATGCTGCTTAGGAGGAGGAGAGAATTGGGCCAAGCTGAGGCTTGTGATGCTATTGGGATTCTTTTTTACTTTTTTTACTTTTGGGAGATGTATTTTATATGAATACAGTGTACTTGTTTTGTATGTTTAATTAGAAACATGTGACATATATCATAATATTTTATATGATATGACTTCTAGAATTTTTATACCATCAATATTGCACTATTTATTTCTATTGTATGGTTTAATACTTACTCTATTGAACTGTTTTTATATTTCCACTATGTTACACTTTTCTAATGAGGGCATAGTCTCCCTACTTACACACCTAGGACTTCACTACTATTCGAAAACCTCTAGTCTTTGGGGAGATTTTCTTGAGTCCATGTGTCCAATCGGGTATGAAGAAGCCTTGAGTGTCATCTAGAATTGGGATGTTACAAATTGTGAGAGGGTAAATTATATCAAACATGATTTAGTAATGATTGAATATGCTTAAATTATTTTCTGTTTAATTTGGTATATATTATATATTTTTAATATATACAACTGATATATATTAATAAGTTCCACTAAAAAGGAATACTCAATTTATTGTTTTTATTTAAAGATATCATATATGTTTTTATGTATATTCTATTTTTTATTCCTGTGTTTTACTATACATCAAGACCTAAATTATTTTATTATCCTGAAATAGAAATAGGATTCTCACTTTCATTTCTAACTTGAGATGAACCCTCTTTTTAACCTTTACTAAAACACTATCCCTCTAACCTTTGAATCTTAGTTGTGAGTAGTCGAGATGAAGCGATCATTAGAGGAATATTCTCCTGAAGCTTCTGATGTTTCCTAAAGATCAAAGGAAAACATTATTATATATATAAAAATATAAAATTTTTATTTTTTTCATGTGAATTTTATCCATAAAAAGAAGTATATTTTGAGTTGTTTAGATAAATTAATTCTATATTTTGGAGTTTCATGTTTTGACAAAGATTTACTGATTTGTTCTTGGATGATAATCAAATTTTCTATCATCTATTAGTGATGTAGTTTTATGTGAATATGGTGTTAAAATATGTTATCAATTAGATCTCATTAGAACCTTTTTGATGGTCATGAATGTGAGTTTTCTTCAAATATCTTGTGTTGAGAGCTTAAAAGTTCCACATCAAGGTGAGCATGTGGATTACCAATGTTCTTATCCTTTAAACTATCCACATTTTGAGATTCTAAATTCATTAGAAGAGTTAACTAGTGATAGAACCTATTTATGGTCTAGTGATAATGAATTAAATGGATAGTTTATTCTATTTCTAATGTTTATAAAATATACTATCTACCCTAGAAAGAGATATTTCAGTACTATGAGTAACTAATATCTCTTCCTTCTATATTTGATAGTTCATGGAATTTAGATAAATCTACCTAGATTTCTAATGATACATATATATATAATATGAGTTAAACTTCCTCAAGGTTTAACACTATACCTTACTGTAAATTTCTTTCAGCTTTACTCAAAAAGAAAAAACATATTCCCTAGGGAGAAGAAAATTAAATACTTTCAAGTGTTATTTTTCGTAACCAATCTAGATGAAATAGAATGAGAATAATTTAGATTCCATGGAAAAAAGATGTGGTTAGAAGATGAGGATAAGATCTATGAGTGATTCAATCCTTTAAGGAACCCTACAAGACTAAGTGATGCAATAGATCTAGGTTTAGATCCTAACTAAATAGATGAAGTTGAGTACTCTTCTAATGATAATACATCTCATACTATCTTCAATATATTTAAGGAATCCAAGGACATAATGTTATTCTCTCCTAGTCTATAAGTTTTAAAGGAATTTGATGTCCCAATAGAGGTTAAATGAATAAGATACAATGTATCACCTCCTTAGGGGGAGATAACTACAATTTATATGTTATTTGGACCAAAATTCACTGACTTAGAGTGTGATACTGATGTATATCCAATTATAGATAGTCCTCCTTTGTATGAAATAGGGTGAGACCCTATTTTTGATTGCACATCTCTTAGGCATGATACATCCTCTTAGAACTCCTTCTCTATCTTGGGTCCACCTACTCCTCATGATGACGATGGTTGTGGTAATGGAGATAGTCTACCCAAAAATGGTGTAATGGATATTTATATTGTGCTCAGTACCTCAGAGAAGGTTGAGTTGGATCCTTCCTCTCCAGTCCCTTAGGAAAAAGATCACCTAGATCTTCTACATGAGTTATTTGGATCTACTTCTGAAGGGATGATGGTACCTTACTCTCTAGGACACAAATAACATAATATATTTTAGGGAGATCATATTTAAGATCCATCTCTTAGAAATGAGGTTGTTTTTGTTAAGGATTCATATAGTTCAATTTAAGAAAGTGAAAAGCCTCAGAATAACTATTCAGATATCTAGGGATTTATGTTTAGACCATTATAGTTGGATTTTAATGACTCAAATCTTAACACCAATCCTACATAATTTTATCAATATGTACATGCTATACATAAATCAAATTTTAATTCTTCTATAACTATTATTACTTTAGTTGATTTTATCTAGTTCAAGAAGAATATTTTGGGCATGTTAAAAAAAGATGTTATTAGTATCAATAGTGTAAATGAATGTGATAGGAAAGAATATGTTGACTATACTTTTTAAAGTGTGGGGTGTTATATACAAAACAATATTTTTATTAGGTTAGTTCACGTGGATCATTTTATTGAGAGTTTTAAAACTTATATGGAGAATTTCCTAGGATATATTAGATCTTTTCAAGAAGATCAGATCGACATGCTTGATAAAATGGTTAAGAGATATCTATCTACAATTACCAATCCTTCTAATTTTTTTGATTTTTATCTACCTGTATCTATTTACATTGAGTAAAAACATATTATATGTTTTTTTCATGAATAAATACAATGACTATTAAATATTGTTAAGGATGTAAGCAATCAAGTTCTGATGTGTGTTTCTACCAATAATGATAATCTTTATGATATTATTAAGAAAGAATCCATTAATACTGCAAATGTAAAGTGTGTAATTAAGAGTGTTGTAAAGTATTATCTCAATAGGATGTACACCAAAGTAGAATTGAAGACTTATTTTTTATCCTTGTCCAAAATCTTCTAAATTCTTTCCTTAATTATAACATTCAAAGTCATTATGGAGAAGATATTGATTATGTAACCTATGATAGATAGTTTTGTGTTTGAAAATGATGAGTTCCTGTAGTTCATAGAGAATATATCCAAGGATATAATGGAAATTACTAGGCTGTTGGATCCCTACATGTATGTTTCCAATACTCTGGTTCTATCACCTATAGCTCTTCATACACCCAACATATCCACTTATTCTATGCAAGTGTCTGCTGCTGCAAATACTCTAGCTTAAAAAATTGTATCTACACCATATTACAATACTTCTCATACAAATCCTACATGAGATTTTTGTCTCAACCTACATTAGTCCCTTTAAAAAGTTAGACAAGTTTCAAAATATATTGTGATTCTAGGATCTTCTTCTGCTCCTCACCCTGCACCTCCTCCTGCACCAGTTATTAGAAAAAGCAAATTCCCCATTGATCCTTATTCTATTTGAAAATATAATTATTTAGATTATTATTAGGGAATATTATATTGGATTATATAATACAATACATATTTTTAAATATCAATGAAATATTTTTAATTCATTTTTTTGTCACTTTATCTTTCAACACTTTATTTCTTTATTGTTCATCTTTACTTTCTCACCCTTTATGCATTATTTTTACTAATCCCCAAAGGGGGATTAAAGTATGGAATGTTAGAATATTAATATATTATATGATATCATATATTTTCATATTTATAATTATATGGTTTATTAGTGAATTGTGTATAGTTATTAATTTAATGATTTGCGGTCATCAAAATAGGTGAAAATTATCTTAGTCCAATAATTCCTTGTTTTAATAGTCATAAATAATATTTATATATTTCTAATAATTTAGTGTTTGATAGATATTTAATATTTTCTTGGGAAATTGGAAATTTTCTCAAAGTCTGGAAGTGACTGTAAAGAAAATAAATCAATTCCATCAACCGTGGGCCAGAAGAAGTGAAATTTAAAAAAGTACTGAAGTAACTATAAGGAGAATTGGATCTACCACATGAGGACTCTCTATCGACCGTTTGACGAAATCTGGATAAAATAAAAGTCACAAAGAACCAGAATGACCATATAATAAAAGTATCGAACATATTACTGTCTGATCAACCATGATAAAAATCTCAAAAAGTAATCATGTGAATGAAATACTAATCAGAGAAACAACAGTGGTCTTTAATTTTTATAATGGGTTGAAGTGACCACATTCTAATTGGATCGACCATAATACAATTTTATTGACCAAGGAATATCTCTTGAAAAATCCACAATCAACCATAAAATCAACCAAATGACTGAAAAGATATCTTGTAGTGACCTCATAGATTTTACATTTTCCTAAAATTTCACTATGTATTAGATAGATCAAACATTGATTTCAAATTGAATACATGATGAAGAAAAAGTTAATGAGACAATGTTATGTTTTTGAATAGATTTTGGAGCTACTATGAGACTTTAAGCTACCACATATTGAAGTGAAGTGACTAAAAGGGAGATTTTGATTTTTTCTAAGTTATAAATAGACCACATGGTTAATGGAAACAATAATGTTAGGGTGTCATAATTTTTTAAAGCACAAGATTTATTTCAAGTTTAATGTAATTGACCATAAGGATTATCAAGGAATCAAATTAATATTTACGCTAAGTGTTGGATCAAAATTTGATAATTTTATGTGGAACTGATGTTATTAATATTTTCATGACTTATTATATACCCCCTTTACTTATTTTATGTGAAATGAGCATAATTTGTGTGAAATATTGATGTTTTAAAACTAAGTATAAATTTTGAGCATTTTTAGAAGTAGTCCAATTGAGTCAATTTACTATATTATTTCTAAATATTACCCTAATTATCCAAATTGTGTGGTTCTTGTTTTTTAGAATTCCAAATTCTATATAAAACATTTCATTATAAGGGATCATGGGCAAATTATTCTATTTGAAGGCTCATATGGACCACACAAGAGGGCCTACAGAATCTGTGAAGAAACTGAAACAAACATGAAGACAGACTTACTGGGATCACTATAGAAATAAAAATCTATTAATTCTCCTCCAAAAGTCGGGGCACAATTCAATTCATATTTGACAAAAATTTCAGGGCCCAACTCAAAGAAAAAGTTTCCCAAATTAATCTTTTATGTCCATCCCATCATTGTGTCCGAGAAATGAATTTCTCACACCAAAATTGAATTTTATCATGATCTAGTCATCAAATAAAATTGAGTTTTTTCAGCGTTAAAGAGAACATATAGGTGGACGACTTTGTTGAAGAAAGAATTCATATTTGACAACATCTACCTATTAAAAAACCCATTCACATTTTGGACTTCAAAAAGTTGAGATTGAAATGGACAGATTAACTTTGTTTAATCAACTAGCCATAACATTGACTACTTATGTCCAATGGCTGCCAAATTTTCAGAGTAGACATAGTATATATTTATCTATAACTTGTAAGGAGATAATATCTCGATATTTGGCATTATAATTTATCATATTGGCAATGCAAGTGGTGGGGCAGTTTTGGAATGCAAACAGCCCACAACATTGGGCTATAAATACATCCCCATCCTCTTCTTGTAAAGATTTGGCATTTTAGAGAAAAGGAGGATAAGTTGGAACAACTAAGGCTATGAAAAAGGCTTGTGAGGATCTTACATACTCAATTTTTTACTTGATAATCCATTCCTCCTTGCCTCCTTTCATTTACTTTTGTGTTGTTCTTCGTTTGTAATCGTGTAAGTGTTTGGGTTTTGTAATTCTCTTTTAATGAAAGTTTCATCTTCAATATCTCTTATTCTAATCAACCTTTTGTAGTTTCTTATTAATTTTATTAAAATAGTTTAAATACAGTTGAACCCCCTTCCCTTATTTTTCCTTCTAATTCAATCTAAAGTTCATTTTTAATTCTGATCACCCTTCGTGTGTGTGTGTTTGACGCACAAATCTTTTCTTATCCCGTTATTTTTATTCTATTTATAATTAATCTCCATTAACATATATTACTAGATTAATAACTATCTTAATTTCTGAGTAAGTCTATTCTTTAGTTGATTAAAAATTTAGGTTTGTTAAGTGATTGAGAGTATTTTCTCGATGAATATTCTTCAAATTAACATTGTGTGTGTTGGACTTAACATGTCATGGATTAATGACTTGTTTTGTTTAACGTGTGGTTTCCATGGGTTATTGAAACCATATATACACTACCATCAACAAGATATAATTTATATTAGAACCCAAAGTTAAGTTAAGGCTTGGATTAAATTCTTAACACTTAGGAATTCCAATCAACGTTATCTTGTGAAGTGTGTGTTAATTTAAATGCAATATAAATCAAAGCTCAAGGATATCACAAGATTAACTCCCTAAAAATAAACTAAAACCAATATTTATAAAAATTTTAAATCAATATTAATAAATTAATCTTTTCATAAGATCTGTAAACATCCCCCCCAATCAGAATACAATTAACTAAAAACAATGACTATTAAAAAGTATCAACGCTGAGGATTCGACCCGAGTGATGCTATACACATTAGCAGAGCATCAGATCGTTGATCTATCGATAGGAAAAAATAGGCTGCACATTTCAAACAGAACCATTGCCAGGGATGGTGAAATTAAATAGTATTTAGTTTTTTGTTATTGTAAAAAAAATTGATTGAAAAAAAACACACAAAGAAAATCCCGCCTTCCTCATAAAAATCATAAACAGAAAAAACCCAAAGAAAAACTTGTCTTCCTTTTTCTTCAAAAATCTCTCTAAATTCCCCATAGCCTCCCAATAAATCCATTAGATTTTTTGGACATTCAAATTGAGCTAACTCTTCGCCAACTTAGGAGAAACTTAAGAGAAAATCAACTCATTCAAGAACCAGTCCTCATCTAATCAATTGAATTAGATATGAAAAATCCTAGGGAACAAACAATTAAAGAACTCGCTACCCCTGATATGAATTACCAACCTCTTGGTATTAAATATCCAAACATTGAGGCTTAATTTTAACTCAAATCAGGTTTGATTCATCTTCATCCTCATTTCCACGGGCTAGCCGGTGAGGATCCACATCTCCACCCTAAAGAGTTCCAAGTGGTGTGCTCTACCATGAAGCCTCAAGGGGTTTATGAGGAAAAAATAAAACTCTGAGCGTTCCCTTTCTCCATAGCCGACACTGCTAATTCATGGCTCTACTACCTTCCTCCTAGTCCCATATCCACATGGAATGACATGAAGCGGCTCTTCTTAGAGAATTTTTTTCCTGCTTCTCGTACTGCTTCTATCCGAAAGGAAATAAGTGGTATCCGTCAGTTCCCAAGTGAATCACTCCATGAGTATAAGAGAGGTTCAAAAAATATTGTTGCAACCTAGCCACACCACCAAATCCCTAACCAAATCTTGATACAATACTTATATGAGGGGTTATTGGCTATGGAGAGAACTCTCATTGATGCTGCAAGTGGCAGTGCTCTTGTTGATAAAACTCTTATAGCTGCAAGAGATCTTATAAGAAACATGGATGAAAACACACAACAATTCCATAATCGAGCACATGATCAAGTAAAAAAAGCACAAGATAGTAAATCAATAGATCCAAACAATATGACCTAGTGTATGAGTGAACTTATAGGTCTTGTGCGACAATTAGCTGTGGAATCCAAATCCCCAACCTCATCTTCTCCACAATCAATGTTTCCTGGAGCTGTCAAAAAGTGTGGAATCTGCAACTCCCCATCTCATCCAACTGACACATCTCCACAACTTCAAGAGGATCAATCTGATTCATCTAGACCAATGGAGCTCAATGCAGTATATGCTCAGAGGAACACCAACCCTCAACTATCAATTCGGTTCATTAGAAACTTCAACCTACCTCACTCTGAGCCCTTCTCTTCTTCCTATAACCAAGGCCTGAGGTATGGTAATCCCATCTCTCATGCCCCTAAATTCCCTCCTCAAATCCCAAACCAGTTTTAATATTGTCAAGGTGTTGGTAACTTCCAACAACCTTATCCTTTTATTACTCAACCTCAAAGGAACGATCCTCCTCCTAGATTCCTTTATCCTAGAAAGCCTTCCCAATTCCAAAACCAATACAATATGTTTCCCAAGAACCAAAATCTAGGTAATCACAATCCGGGACAAGCCTCTTCTTCCAAGAAACCATGGGAAAGCACTGTTGAAGATATTGGATCCTTCAACCATTCTAGTTTCAAGAAAATTGAAACCCAAATTGGTCAACTTGCATCCCACCTGAGCCGGAAACAACAATTAAATTCTTCCCAACTCCCAGCTCAACCATTACCCAACCCCAAGGGTAATGTAAGTACAATTGCACTTAGACTGGGAATGAAAATTACTATGCCTCACATTGAGTCCTCCAACCCTCCTTTGAATGTTGACCTAGAAATCAAAAAGAAAAAGAAACTTGAAAAGGAATTTGAAACCATTCCTTCACCACCTTCTATTCCACTTAGAAACCCAATTATTTTTCCTCAAGTCGTTTCTAAGCCAAAGAAGTCCTTTGAACTTGATCCTAAAATGCTCGACATGTTTAGACATGTTGAAGTCAACATTCCCCTCTTAGATGCCAAAAAAATTCCTAATTATTCCATATTTCTTAAGGAGATGTGCACCATAAGAGGAAACTTAGGACCTTCGAAAATGTTTCCACCTAACAGTCTATTCCCATAAAGTGCAAGGATCCAGGGACCTTTATAGTTTCATGCCAAATTGGAAGTTCCAACTTCGATGATGCACTCATAGACCTAGAATCCTCAATTAATTTCATGCCCAAATCTATATTCTGCAACCTTGGTCTAGGTCCCTTACATCCAATGGGTGTTTTCATTCAGTTATCCAATCGAAGCACTGCTAGTCCTAAGGGTATAATCAAAGATGTCCTTGTTCGTTTGAATGATCTTCTCCTCCTTGATGATTTCTATGTACTTGACATGGAAGGTGAGACAACCTCTTCTCGATCTCCCCTAATTCTAGGAAGACCATTCCTTATGACTGTGAGAACTAAGATCGACATCCATTCAAGCATCTTATCCATGAAATTTGGTGACCAACTCGTCAAATTCAACATTTTACAAGCCATGAGACACCCATCTAAGGATCACTATGTATTCTCAATCCATGCTTCCAAGGACACTTCTAAGAGTCAATTTAACCCCATTCTATCATGTTCATCCTGTTATGATGATAAAGGATCTTGTGAAATCTGTACCATGATTAAGCAAGTCCTAAATGGTGAAGTTTATGTGGACCTCTCATTCATAGACTCCATCAATCTAGAGGAACTTGAAAACTCTCTTGAATCCCACATCAAATGTTATCTCTACTACTCCAACTTGGATAGTATTAAGGAGACTAAATCTTAAGCAAATGAAGTCCCTTCCTCCATTCCTAAGTTTTCCAACCCAAAAATGAAATATTATACTGATCTAAAACCTCTTCCTGAACACTTGAAATATGCATTCATTTTCCATGATCACTCTTATCCTGTCATTATCTATTCTTCACTTACCGAAATAGAGGAGTCCAAACTTGTTCAAGTGTTAGAGGAAAACAAAAAGGCCTTAGGGTGGACCCTAGATGACATACCATGAATCAACCCTGCCCTTTACATGAATCACATCCATCTTGAGGAATCATCCAAACCAATTAGACAACCACAAAGAAGACTCAATCCACTCATCCTTGAGGTAGTTAGGGAAGTGATCACCAAGATTACTCAAGCTTATATTATCTACCCAATTTCTAATAGTGAATGGGTTAGTCCAATTCAAGTTGTACCTAAAAGGGTGGGATAACTGTTGTCACAAATGAACATGGGGAGGTAGTCATAACTTGAGTGAAGAACAAATGGTGTGTGTGCATCAACTATAGGAAATTGAATATTGAAACAAAAAAAGATCACTTCCCTCTTCCATTCCTTGATCAAATGCTAGAATGATTAATTGGAAATTCACACTATTGCTTTCCCCATAGATACACCGGCTATTTCCAAATCCTAATCGCACCTCAAGACCAAGAAAAGATTACTTTCACTTGCCCCTTTAGAACATATGAATATAGGAGAATGCCTTTTGGACTTTTCAATTCTCCTGCAACATTCTAGAGGTGTATTATGAGTATCTTTTCTTAATTCATTGAACACTTCATGAAAGTCTTCATGGATAACATTACCATTTATGGTGAGTCATTTGAATATTTCATGAATTCACTCTCTCTAGTCCTTCAAAAGTGTGTCAAGTGTAACCTTGTGTTAAATTTTTAAAAATGTTACTTCATGGTTTCAAATGGGATTGTTATAGGGCACATAGTTTCAAAAGATGGTATTGAAGTTGATCCTACCAAAATTGAAGTGATCAAATCACTTCCTGAATTCACTTCTGTTTGAGACATCTGTTTATTCCTTGGTCATGCTGGTTTCTATTGGTGATTCATCTATAACTTCAGTAAAATTTCCCTCCCACTCACTCGGTTTCTCCAAAATTATGTCACTTTCCATTTCGATGAGGTTTAAAAGAGAGACTTCGTTGAACTCAAAATTTCTCTTGCATCTGCCATGATAATCCAACCCCCAGATTGGACCTTACCCTTTGAGTTAATGTGTGATGCTTCTGATAGAACTGTTGGGGCTGTTCTTGGTCAAAGAAGAGAAAAAATTCCTCATGTCATATATTATGCCTAAAAATCATTGGATGAAACTCAATTTCACTATACTGTCACTGAAAAAGAACTTTTAGCAGTTGTTTTTTCCTTAGATAAATTCCGAACCTATCTCTTAGGTGCCAAAATCATCATCTTCACAGACCATTCTGCTATATAGTTCTTACTCAAGAGAAGTGATTCCAAACCGAGGCTAATAATATGGATCCTATTGCTATAAGAGTTTGAACTTGAAATCAAAGATAGATTAGGAAAAAAAATCCTTGTGGCTGATCACTTGAGTAGAATTTGTAATTCTTCTCATTTTGAAATAATTGATCCAGAATTTCCAACTAAGCACCTTTCATCTCTCACTCCAGAAATACCATAGTATTCCCCAACTGTAAATTACCTGGTTTCTGTTGTTTTTCCTAAAATTTTTTCAAAAGAACAAAAAGTGAAGTTGAAAAGTGATTCAAAATACTATTTTTGGGAAGAAAATACACTTTGGAAAACTAGGGCAGTCATGGTAATTTTGAGATGTGTTGATGAAAATAAACATTCTTCCATATTAGAATTCTGTCACTCAATGCCTGGTGGTGGCCACTTTGGACCACAAAGGACCTCCCGAAAGGTCATAGAATCTGGATTATTCTATCCTTCACTCTTCAAGGACTCACATGAGTTCTGTCAATCATGTCCCACTTGAAAAAAGTTTGGCACAATTTCAAAGAAAAATGAAATGCCCTAAAAGCCTTTAATTTTATGTGAGATCTTCAATATTTGGGGAATCAATTTCATGGGACCATTTCCTCCTTCCAATGGGTTCTCATATATTCTTCTTGCAGATGATTATGTTTCTATGTGGGTCGAGGCCAAACCCACTAAAAATATGATTCAAATACTATTAGTGAGTTCCTAAAGACACACATCTTCCACTGGTTTAGCACACCACGTGCCTTGATTAGTGACTTAGGAACCCATTGCTGTAATAGAACCATGGAATATCTTTTGAAAAATAATCGGGTTGTACATAAAACTTCAACTACATATCACCCTCAAACAAATGGCATGGATGAAATTTCTAATAGATATGTGAGAAGAGTGCTTGAGAGAATTTTAAAACCCACCATAAAAGACTGGCCGGAAAGATTTTGGTGAAGCACTTTGGGCTTATCGAACTGAATATAAAACACCCATTGGGATGTCTCCTTTTAGGATAGTTTTTGGTAAATCATGTCATTTACTAGTTGAAATACAACATAATTCTTTTTGTGCTGTGAAAACATGTAATTTTGATTGTGAAAAATCTGGTGAAGAATGATTGTTGCAATTGGCTAAACTGGAGGAGCTTCGACTTGATTCTTATGAGAATTATAATCTATAAAAATAAAAATCCAAGGCACTCCATGAGAAACACATCTTAATAAAGGTATTCCATGAAGTAGAAAAGGTAATGCTCTCTAATTCTTGATTTCAGCTTCACCCAGGTAAGCTTAATTCTCGTTGGGAAGGTCCTTTTGTTATTACTAATGTTTACCTGTTTGGTGCAGTGCAAGTCCAAGGCCCCTCTTCCAAAAGGACATTCACGGTTAATAGACATTGGTTAAAGCATCACCATTAAAGGACGCACAATCCTAGATCAACGTCGACTTCCATTAGATCCCCAACTTCTGTAGTTGACCCACCACTAGATGGAGATGGAAACCCACCAAATCCAAACCAGGGGGCACCTCTTTCCCTTTAACTCCTCTCTCTATATCTCTCTCTATTTCTTCTTCTTCCACTCTCTTTCATTTTTTTACCACTTTATTTATCAAACTCATTTATTTACTATTTATCTTTTGTGTGGGTGTGTCTTTATAAAAAAATATAAAAAAACTTAAAAAAATTCATAAAAAAAATTAAAAGTCAAGATTCATGCTTACCATCTATTTTTGAAATTTTATCCAACCTTTTTGGGGAGTCAACAGACATGTTTTAATCTCAAAAAAAAATTTGTATTTTTATCAGGACTTTGGATAAAGAATTTTTTGTTAAAACCAACACATTTTTAATGCTCAATTTTTGATTTAGAAAATGATTTCCCCCACCCTTGAGACACAACATTTTCTTTCATGCCAAGGTAACCTATGGCCATCTTTTCAAAATGTGTGTTTTTCACCCCCATTTTTGAATCTTGAGTTTATGGACCTTCAGGATGAATTTCCTACTTTAGTGTTCATTAATATGATAGAGGCATTTTATGAACCACACGAGAATAAAAATATCCAAATAGCCTCCCATTTCCTTTACATTAATCCGTCTTTAAGCCCCTTTGAGCCTATGAAAACCTTTTCTTTGATATCCACATTACAATCCCAATACCGTTTCCCACCCAACATCAACATGTATTTTCATTGCATAATTTTTTGAAATTTAAGTGTGGGGGGATGGATTTTATTTTGGGTACCATTTGTTGATTTCACCATAATATCATATGCTTGAGGGAAAGCATCCATTCTAGTGTGGGGTATAGGTTGTCCTTAAGTGGGGTTTGGGAATTTATATATTCTTATGACATATTTTTCAAATTTTATTGATAAGTGTTCAAGAAAAAAAATGAAAAAAAATCAAAAATAAGAATGGGTTGGGTCTTGGGTAGGTCAAAAATCACTATTTCTCAGCCTTTGATCTTATTATAACTATTATAATTAGTGTCCTCAGGAGATCAATCACGGGTTGGGATATGAGTGTGAGATCTGTTTCAAGTTCAACTTTCTAAAAAAAAGAAAAAAAAGAACACATGCATTATATTCTTATGTCATTGGGAGAAGTTTTTTTGTTTCGTAAATATTCCATCTTCTCATTCCCTTTATATTTCATTCCACTTTTGTGTCTTATTTCATATTTTCATTCCCTCATAAATATGTTTTTCCATTTCATTTCATGTCCCATTTCAAAAAAAATGTGCATTGATTTTTCCATGTTGGTGTTTTACCCCTCTTCTTCTCTCTCTTGGACATTATATTCCTACCATCCCATAGCCACAGAAAAACCCTTAAAAATACCTCTTTATGATTGTGAACTTTTTATAGGTATTATAAGCTGAGTGCTCTTTCAAACTCTAAGATTTTCACTTTTGGTTGATGAAAGAATGAACCTCCCCAAATTAATTTTACCATCTTGAGAGGTGTGAGTTTTGAGTGTCCACATTTTCCATTTCTAAATTTTCACATGAAAAAAAGATTTTTTTGGAAGATTTTTTTTTGTAAAAAGTTGAGGTGTAATTCAATATGGATGAGTGAAATAGTATAAACCTCCCCCAATTGGAGAAAACAAAATTTTAATATTTGTTGGTGAGTGAAAATTATTTTGTCATGTTTTTATATTTGTTTCACATGAGGACATGCACAAGACTAAGTGTGGGGGAGTTTATGTTATTAATATTTTAATGACTTATTATATACTCCCTTTACTTATTTTATATGAAATGTCCATAATTTGTGTGAAATATTAATTTTTTAATACTAAGTAATTTTTTTGAGAATTTTTAGAAGTAGTCCAACTGAGTCAGTTTACTATTTTATTAATAAATATCACCCTATTGATCCAAATTGTATGGTTATTGTTTTTTATTATTACTAATTCCATATAAAACATTTCATTAGAAGGGATCATGGTCCAATTATTCCATTTGAAGGGTCATATGGACCACACATAAGGGCCTACAGAATCTATGAAGAAACTAGACCAGCCATGAAGATTGACTTAATGGGCTCACTCTAGAGGTCCAAATCTATTAATTATCCTTCAAAAGTCACAGGACAATGCAATTCGTCTTTGATAAAAATTTCAGGTCCCAACTCAAAGAATAAGAGGCCCAAATAAAGATTTTAAATCCAGCCCATCATTTTTTCAGGGAAATGAAATCAGCATAAAAAATTGACTTTTCTCATGATATAGTCATAAAATCAAGTTAAGTTTTTGTATTGTGAAAGAAGAAATATAGGTGGCTGAATTTTTTGAGAAAAGCATTCGGATTTGAAGGCATATTCCTATTCAAAAACCCATTCACATTTTAGACTTCAAAAAGTTTAGATTGAAATGGACAGATTAACGTTGTTTAATAAACCTACCATAACTTTGGATCCTTAAGTCCAATGGTTGTAAAAGTTTCCGAGTATATAGAGGATATATTTATCTAAAACTTGTAAGAAGATCATATCTCGATATTCGGCTGTATAATTTATAATATTGGCTATGCAATTGGAGGAGAAGTTTTGGATTGTAAATAGCCCACACCATTGGGCTATAAATACATCCCCATCCTTTCCTTGCAAAGATTTGGCATTTAAGAGCAAAGGAGTATAGGTTGGAAAGACCAAGGCTCTTCCAAAGGCTTGGGGGGATCTTACATACTCAATTTTTCACTTGAGAAACCATTCCTCATTGCTTCCTTTCATTTACTTTTGTGTTGTTCTTCATTTTTAATCATGTAAGTGTTTGTGTTTTGTAATTATGTTTTAATGAAAGTTTATTCTTCAATATCCCTTATTCTTATCCAACTTATGTATATTCTAATTAATTTTCTTAAAATAGTTTAAATATAGTTGAATCCCCTTCCCTTATTTCTGTTTATAATTCAATCTAAAGTTTGTTTTTAATTCTGATCACCCTTCGTGTGTGTGTGTGTGTTCGACCCACAAATCTTTTCTTATCCCGTTATTTTTGTTCTATTTATAATTCATCACCATTAACATATATTACCATATTAATAACTATCTTAATGGATGAGTAATTATATTATTGGAGTGATTCAAAATTTAGGTATGTTAAGTGATTTAGAATATTTTTTCGATGAATATTCTTCAAATTAACATTGTGTGTGTTGAACTTAACATGTCATGGATTAATGACTTTTTTTGTTTAACGTGTGGTTTCCATGGATTATTGGAACTATAAATACACTACCAAAAATAAGATCTAATTTATATTAGAACCCTATGTTAAGTTAAGGCTTGGATTAAAGCCTTAAAACTTTGGAATTCCAATCAATGTTATCTTGTGATGTGGGTGTTAATTTTAAATGCAATATAAAGCAAAGCTCAAGGATATCACAATCTTAACTCCCTAAAAATGAACTCACCCCAATCTTTATAAATTATTTGAATCAATCTTAATAAATCAATCATTTCACAATCTCTGCAAACAAAACCCCCCAATCAGAATACAATTAACTAAAAAAAATGACTATTATAAAGTATCATCACCGAGGATTCGAACCGATTGCTGGTATACACATTAGAAAAGCATCAGATCTTTGACCGGTTGATAAAATACAATTGGCCACGCATTTCAGGAACACTTCAAGTAACTATGTATAAAAGTGGAAATTATATTTTAATATAATTTATTCCATCCACATTTACAACAAAATTAAATTCTAATTTAATTTTTTTCCTCTTATATTTCAGTATCGATATGATGATTCGTAATTATGGGTTTCCAAGAGATCTATTTGGAGGGATATTTATTTATATTGAAGACTGGTGTTAAACAAATATGATGTAATTTTGATGATAATTTTTTACAAGTGTATAAAATATGAACTGCTCAATTACTGATGATACTCTATTTTCAAATGAACTTGGCCATATGATCAAAGAACATCTTCATGTATTCAAATATCATCTCTAAACTAAAATAATAAATTGATAAGTGAAGATGACATCTTCAGAACAACTGAAATTCATTATTTTACTGTAAAAAAATTATTTTATCTTCACTTTCTCACTATTTTTATTACTTTTTTTTTCTTGAATTATATAAACATATGTTAATCTACAAAATTCTATAGAGAATAAAAGAGTACTCATATAATAATAATCAATTTTCCTTCATATTTTTATTCCCAAGGATATTGTGGAAGAATTTTTGCATTATCCTGGACAGACCTTTGGGTTGTTGTAATCTATAACTGATCTAGGTTATGAATAATCTTTCTATTTTTAATAAATGTGATTAGAAATAGGTTACTTTCAAGTAGAGAGGATGATGTCTCAGATTTAGACTAAACCTATTATATTCTTATATTCTGTTGTGTGTTTCAAAGTTTTCTTACCCTATTTTAAAATTGTTTTGAAAATATCATTTGAAAATTTTTATTTTTATAGTTAGATTTTAAATGTGATACTTATATTGTTTTATGTAAGTAGTTTAATATAAAATTTATAGGATAATTATAAAATTTTTATAACTTATTTTTGATCAAACTTATGAGATTATATTCAAAATAATTTAATTATATATACATATGATATTAGTTTACTGTGTGAGTCTAGAAATTGGGGATTTTGTTTTATAAACTATTATTAATAGAAAATTTTATTAGATAATAAATTTACCCCCTCTTGAGAAATCCACTCCAACCAACATCACCCACTAGGAATTTAAGATCCTTCCTTTAGTTTTCAGTATAAATCTTATATTTACTCAGTATCACCTTAATATACTTCTGGATGGAACTTACCTTCTCGGACATCTCTTCAATTTTTTTGAACACCATAAATTCCATTCTATAACTTCATCACAACATGTAAAAGTATGAAATATATTTCATTATAAGGATTCATATGATTTCATTTGAAAGTTTGACTGGTAACTATTATTTTATGGAAAATACACTAAAGTTTAATACTTATCCCAACTTATCTAGAATTCAAGTTGGCATGAACTTATCATGTCTTCCAATGTTTGAATTTTCCTTTCATACTATCCATTCATTTAATTATGATGGGTTGTGATAATATTATCCTATGTATTTAAATCATTATAAAGAGTAATCCAAAATTTATATGAGAATATTATATCATGATTAGATACTGTTGATAAGGGAGTACCATGGAGTCTTGCAGCTTAATTTATATATAACCATTTTTAAAGGTCAAAATATATACCATTATTGAATAAAATATAGTGAAGAAACATAATTTTTTGTAGATGAAATTCAAATTTACAAATTTCCTACATAACTCTATTTCCCTCAAAACCTCAAGCATGATTTTCATATAAGTTTCAAGTGCCTCATAAATTTTAGAGTATATAATAACATCATCAATAAATACCACCAAAAAATTATCAATAGAATCCTTGAATACTATATTCATAATGTCTATAAACACATAGGGTTCATTTATTAACTTAGAAGGTAGTACTATTAACTTATAACAATTATACCATATATATAAATCTATTTTTAGTATATCATCATTATTAACTTTTAACCAATGACAACCAAAAGAAAGATAAATATTTTAGAAGTATTAAGACCCTTTAATTTTATCAATTAGTCCATCAATACATGTTAATGTATACTTGTTATTTAGATTAATTCCATTGATTTCCCTATAATCGATTCATAAGATCATTCATTCATCCTTATTCACAAATAAAATAGGTTATCCCTATGGTGAAACACTTAGACAAATGAACCCCATATCACATAAATATTTTAATTAATTAATTAACTCAATTTATTCAATTGGATTCATTATATATGGTGTATTTGATATAGGGTTTTATCATAGATAAGATCTATATAGAATTAAACTTATTGATTTGGGGAAAATCCAAGAAATTCATCAGGAAATATATCAATATATTCTTGAAAATTGGGTATATATTCTATCCATAAAATCTCATTATCCTTTATAGATTATATTTCATCTATTTACTACACAAGGAACTCAGTAATATGAGACTAAAAGTTGTTCTTTATGTGATTTAGGTAATGAAATATCCCCTTAAAAACAATTAATTTCATACCAACATCCCCAATTCTAACGTCTATCCATCTATAATAAAATATTTATTTATAATTTAAGAAACAATCCATCCCCAAAATTACATAAAAATAGAAAATAGGTTCAAAAAATATATTTCCAACTTAGAAACCCTCATGAATTATAATTTTAACTACTCAATAAATATTTTCTACAATTAATGTAACACTAAATGTTCTAACTGATTAACCATTATTTAATATATCTGGGAATTATTAAATATTATTTACAAACATTCATAATATAATGGAGTAAATAGATCTAAATATAATAATTTATTATCTAAATTTTAGTGTATAATCAAAGAAACTTCTATTACATCATGTTGAGATTAAAATCTGATTGATGTTATTAAAAAAGATTCACCATGATTTCTAGGTCTCTTCTTGGGTAGGTTCCCTTAGTGCTCGAGGAATTGATTAGAGTAATTCCCCATATCCATGTGGTTGAATAATTTTATATTAGAAAATTATTTTTCTCATTTTCACTCATGATCTTGATGAAATTAACCTCCAAATTTAAAGCATACAAACAACACATTTAATCAATACCCTGAGTGTTTTTTTTCAAATTTATTATATATAGGGAACCCAATATTCCATTTTTTTCTTATTCTAGTATTCATTTACACATAGATATTAAAATACATTTTTATCTTAGGTTTCCCTTTATAAATGAATTATTTTGAAAACTTCTTCATAGTCTTGATAACACTTCTTACTATCTCTTCTGGTGTTTAAAATGTTTAGGTGACTAAAGATATTTAAATACTAATATTCAAAAAATTAAATAAGTGATAAATAATTCTTGTTAGTATTTTTAGATAATTCACAACATACCTTACTAACCATGTGAATATAGCCTCATACTCAACCACCACCACTTCTTACTATTGTTATAAATCTAGGAATTTCAATTCTATTATGGAATGTTTCTACCATAGGCAATATTTTTATAGGGAAATCACCTTAAATGAATTCCAATCTATGTTATAAATATCACCCTCCTTCACAGTATTTTGAATATGTAACCACTACTAGTCAATGTTTATCCTTAAAGGAATATGTCCATGATGATATTTTCATTCTCAGTATATCCCAATTGTAGAAAAATCTTCTCTGGTGACTTTATCCATTTCTATACCACTATTTCATTAGTGTACCCACTAAATTATGGAGGTTATTTCATCATAATATTATCTGAAGTGGATGATCCTTATTGAGGAGAAACTGGTTACTCTATTCAAATAATGTTATTTCTCATAACTTGAGTTAATTTACCTAGAATAGAAATAATTTGTTTAGAACCAACATTAACTCCATTATATTGGTTATTCAGAAAATATCTATTTTTTCCTTAACTATTTACTTAGTTTCCATTTATTATAAAAATATTCAATATATATAAAATATAATAGCTTAATAAGTAATATTTTAAACTAATAATGGATAAAAGATTAATTTTAAATCATTTTTTCCAAAATTACAGTCTGATGAATAGGATATTTATCAATACAATTCTCTAGATTTTTCCAGAGATAAAATCGATGTTCACAACATACATTCTATTAAATATAGTTCACAAGGTCTCACCTAAAAATTACTCTAATACTAACTGAAACACCCCAAAAATAAATCACCAAAATATGTTGTGTTTTTTATTACATGATATCATATTACATGAGATTACATACCAAAATCAAGGTTTTATAGTCCTTAATAAACTATATATATAAAAATGAAATTATAATACTATTTGAGTATAAATAATTATTACTTAATTCCATCCATGGATATAATCACTCATAATATTTCAAATAATTACCTTGAAAAATTGGAAACATAGGATAAGTGGGGGATTTGGTGCTCAGCAAGGGGTAGCATATAACAAAAACTAACATGGAATAATAATGATATAAAAACTTTAGTGGTAATAGATAAATACTATTCCCTACAAATGAATACATAATCATAACATAATCCATGGATAAAAATGGAAATAAGTAGTCACATTGAAACCATTAAATGATTTCATAATGATAGAAATGAATGGAACATATAATTTTAGACATTCATGAACATATTGTATAAGACTTGTTCTATGAAATCATTCATAAAGAGTAAGGATGATCTTATTACTCTATCTTAGTTGTATCATGAGAATTACTTGTTCACTAATGTACTATATAATTCTATGCCACACCCATCACATAAAATTTAATAAATTATACCATATAATCAATGTGTCTCGGAAATATATGGAATAATATTCAATAATGAACAATTTAAAATTACTTAGCATAATTTCTCAACGATGCTTATCTTATAATATTTATCCATATAGAAAAGAAGAGTATACAAATATGAAAATATATTTTTGTAGTCAATGAATTTATAATTATTATAGGTGAATTAAATTGAAACTTAATATGAATATTTAGGGATTAACAATGTTAATATAAATACCCTTATCAAGTGAAGAATATGAAATGTAAATTATTGGATACTTAAAATTATTTAGATGATAAATGTATTTAGAAAATTTAATAAATGTATTTACAATGTAAGGAGACCAAAATATTTATGGATAAATCCCATATAAAATTATAAATATGTAATCACAAATATTTTATATACATTAGAGATATAAAAGTTTCTTAATGAGAAGCCTCCAGGTATGTATGCTTTGAGGGAAAATGTGAAATTATGAAAAAATAAAATGTACTCCACTTAAGATATTTTAGAGTCCCAACCATATAAATATCTATTATCCTTACTTAAAAAATGCCTCTCTAATATATCCATAATAACAGAAATACATGTAATGCCCAGTTATTTTTGATCCTAGGACAATATAGAAATTTATTTCACTTAGGTGAATTATGAAATTATAATGACTTATAAACATAGTATAATTTGAGTGAAATGGGGTCTTACATAAATAGGATATATCAAGGAAATTAATTTCAATTAAATAAAATATATATTAGAATGTTAATTTGGATATTGAAAAGGATATAACAATGGAAATGTTAATAGTAATTGAAAATTAATAGAAAATACCCTTACCTTACTTAAGTTTAATATCCTAGATTTGAACCTAATATCCAGATATAATATTTAATATTAAAGAGATATCTAGGTGATAAAATCCATGGGATAGATACAAAGAGGGAACTCAAATTTAGTGTGAGAATAAATGGACTAGAAGGTGGGTATTTATAAGTATGGTGAGTAGAAACCCATAAAATAATGTATTAAATAATTTCTTTTTCCTCTATCTCAAGCACTAAAATAAACTCATAGTTACCCATTACATTAATTAATATTAAAATATAATTATTAGTTTCCAAATTATTAAAATAGAACTATATTAGTACAATTTAGTCATTCTTATATACACGTGATGCCATATTCACTGTATTTCATTGTATTTTTAATGTTTTTTACTACTTTTACCAATATCTAAAACAATTCACCCCTATAAAGTCCCAAACTATCTCAATATGAATATTAACTAGAAAATTGGGACTAAATGAACTTAGGAGAGTCTCCCCATATTCCATAGCCTACTGACTAATAGTGAGGGTCTATTAAGATTCATTGGGAGAATGTACCCTATGGTTAGAGTGTCATTGTCCCAAACCAAGTCGGGTTTCCTTCCATCCCAATACCCAACCCAAACTATGGCATGGACCAAAGGTAATTACTGATCCCCATGGGATATAAAATTAGTTCATAGGAATCAAACATTACACTTGGTAATGATTTTTCCTGTGAGAGTCAATAATAAAAAAACCACAAGAATAAAACACCACATCACAAATCATAACCAAAAGAAAAATATCACAAGTTATCACTTCAACATGAGATAACTATTTTACACATATAACTAAAAACCAAAAATACCAACATAACAACATGGTAAGGGGAATAAACTATAAAACCAAGACTCCATACAACAATAGGGTTAACACCCCCATACAACCAACACCAACACCAACACTTACAAGGGAGGAAGCACTAACAACCATATCCACCATCACCACCACAGAACAACTCGAATTTTCCTAGGTCAAACATAACACAGTCTACATACAACTGAGGGTGTATGTAGTGTGTGAACCAACATGAATAGGAATATACCACCAGAATACATTCCACGATATAACATTATAATGAAAATTAACATTCTAGTTTTATGAAAAAGGAAGAAACAATTTAATTAAAACATGATATGAAATTTGAAATAAAAAAAAGAAAAAAACAAGTTAAAAAGTAATCATAAAATTAGAACCACAAAAAATCACTAAGACAGTAGGGTTATTAGGGTCCTAGGATCCTTATACTCTCAGTGATCAAACCATATTCTAGGCACAACAAACATACTCAGGCTACCAATCCCTGTCACATGTATGTTTACTTATTGTTGTACATCAATATTCTTAGGGAAACCTAGGCTCATCCCTACTAACTCACCTAACTTACTAGACCCAGTCTTCTCACCTAGATACCTTGGATTCCATTGTTCACAATCTCATTCCCTATGTCACATGAACTACCTTTTTCACAATAAAACTTCCAACAATTAAAACACACATGGAAGGCAACCATTTACAATAGGAAAATAACCATTTGACCCCTTACGAACACTATTTTTTTTGGAAACATGATTCATACCACCCAAAAAAATTTATATAACCCATTTAGAAAACAAATAAAGTATACTAAAATCATCAAACAATGTAAAATCATGAAACCACCTACCTCTTTCTTGTAAATTTCTGGAAATGTGTAGGAAACTACAACTGCACCAAGGAGATACCCTATAAAGGAAAAGAAACAACATAAAAATTAATTTCCAACCCAAATAATCAAGTTTAAACCCAATTTAGGTAAAAAAATCCACTATAGAAGAGAGAAACTAAAAATTAAGAAAGAAGAGACCATGAATAAGGAGGAATAGAGGAAATTAGGATCTTACTTGGACAATTCTTGAAGATTCCACACTAAAATCAACCAAGTATTGAATTATAAGAGATAATGGAGGGTGGGGAAGGCATGAATAGGTATAGAAAGTCTGAATGAATAGGGTTAGGGGTGATTTGGGGTTTAAATTTGGGAGGATAAAGATTGTAATTTTTTTTTAAATATATGGAAGGGCACACAATTTGGCTGCACAGTTTTCCAAACCGTGCTCTAACTGTGTGGTTCCTCTATCTAAAGTGAAAAGAGACCATATGGTTTTTTTGGAGGGTTAAATTCTTGTAAAGCTAGCTGTGAGCCTCCAATATATCCACTTTCATAGGTGCATGTTTTCCACTGGTTTGGCACATAGTTTGCACTAACTGTGCTATAACTGTGAACCACCTTCTACCAATCCAAAAATTTCTATATTTCTTTAAAAAAATTTATGAAATGAAATAGAGAAATATAATACCAAAAATAAAAGAGAAAATATCTCAAAATTAAACCATGTATTTGAAAATTCTCCTAACCATTAAAACAATCCTATCGCAGAATGTCAAAAATGGTCTTTGAGAAGAGAATAAGTGTGGATACTACTCCTTCACCCAAGACATACTCTCCCATTTCTCATGCTAATTATTACAATGATACAATATAACTCAAACCAATAGTATGGACTTCCAACAAAGGTTTTTCATTTAGGAATCCACAATATGCACAATTAACTCATGAACAGACAAATCAGGTTCCAACACCAACTTTTCCCAGTTCAGCAAGTGAGATGGGTCCATATTATACTAATTTAATTAATATAAATGGAATATGTTATGAATCTATGTTAACTTGGATGAAAAAACTAATGGGTATCCCACCTTACCAATTCGCTTAGTAACCTCAAAAGGTTTGACATACCTCAACGTCAGTTTCCCTATCTGACTAAGATGATGGTGGCCCAAAAGAGGGGACACCTTCTGAAACACTTGGTCACCCACAGATAATTCCAAGGTTTGGTGATGCAGCGAGGAATAATAATTTTGGAAGATATATTCTATCAATAAATGATACATGATCAAACAGACATTATAATACACCTCCTTCACAAGACTCAGTCTCAACAGAGAATTTTCACTCACTTCTATCTAGTAAAAAGGTGATTGGAATGAACAACCATAAAGAGACAGAAATGGATCCATTTTAATCAAGGATTTGTAAAAATTATTATAAAAAAACTTGACCAATACCAAAAGGTTATCCTAGGAGACTCTTAAATCCAAAACACATTCCTTCATCATGTCTTCCAAGATTTGATTTTCCTGCTCCTTATACCCATCTATCTGAGGACGGTATGAAGTACTAAGTTTGACCTATAACCCCATTTCATTCTAAAGGCCCACCTATAACTGATAGGTAAAACATGGGTCCCATTTTGAAATAATAGTTAAAAACACACCATGAAGCCTCACTATCTCTTGGACATACAACCGGCCTAACTCATCCTCCTTGGTTAATTCCTTGATCAATATGAAATATGATGATTTTATCAGATGGTAAATAAACACCAATATGGAATTAATTACTTTGGTTGTATGAGGTAATCCAATGATGAATTCCATAACAAACTCATCCCACTTTCAGGTATGAATGGGAAGTGGCTGAAATAAACTGGAGGGCCTTTAGTGGTCAACTTTTCCCTAATAACAAGTATAACATTTGGACACAAATTCAGTTATATCCCACCTAATACATGGCCACCAGAACCATAGATTCACATCATAAAACATATTGGTGGTATTGGTATGAGTTCCCCACTTATAATGGCATCTATCTTACATATTTACCTTCTGTAAGGACAATGAAAACATGAAATGATCCTTAAAGTAAATAATTAATTTAGAAGACAACGAACACCCACCGGGAACCTCTCCATGATTTAAAAACCACTTAGACCATTGGAAAATATCGTAACTCAATTTTTATTCCTAAATTAGATCCAAAATGGAGGGAATCAACTAAAAACTAGCTAATAATGTTTCTTCATTATACTCATTGGTTTCCAGGTGCATCTGGTTGAGAAGCCCCATAAAAGTCCACTCTTCACTGGACTCTTTTACCACCTTTACTATTATCATCCTACTTAAATAATATACTACCACATTACCTTTTCACAGGGTATATTAGATATCAAAAATCAAACCCCTAAAGGTACTCAAACCAACTTCACTACCTCAAATTGAAATCCTTATGAGAGAAGATATAGGTCAATCTCTTTTGGTCTGACTAGACTATAAAATTCCTCCCAAATAGATAGAGACAACATGTATTCAAATCATGTATCACCGCTGATAGATCAAGTTTTTAGGTTGGATAATTTATTTCATGTGGTTAGAGTTGGATAGAACCATTCACTTCCACATGATCATCCTGCACCAAATACCTATTCCTGAGGCATAAAAAGTCCATGTATCTATTCCCAAATTCAAGTAGAATAAAAAAGGGGTATTGGTCAAACACTACTTGAGATCCTCAAAGGATGACTGCCATTGTAGATTCCATTAAATACTTACCCCTTTCTAGGTATGTGTAGTCTTGGGTGAAGAAAGCTAAGATAAATCCTCGATGAATCACCTGCAGTACCCTTCTAGGACCAAAAAGCACAAGATCTAAAAAACATTATTTAATTTCTCCCATGACATCACTACTTCAATATTATTGGGGTCCACTAAAACCCCATGTTCTGAAATCACATAAAACATAAACCTTATTTCCCTGATCCAAAAGTCACACTTATATAGCTTAATATAAATACAATGATGTGAAAGAGTTTCTAAAATGATACTCAAGTGCTACTCTTGCTCTTCCTTAGTCCTAGAGTAAAATATGATATCATCCACAAACATGATGATTTAGGAGTTGAGGTACTAGTGGAACACCCTTTTCATAAGTTTCATGAAACCCACTAGGGAATTTTCAACCGAAACGAGATTATGAAATACTCAATGTGTCCATACCTGCTTCTGAAGGCTGTTTTAGGATCATCTGCTTCTCTGATACTTAACTGATGATACCCAGAGTGTAGTTCCACATTAGAGAACCACCTTACCCACTTGAGTTGATCAAATAGACCATCAATATGGGTAAAGGGGAATTTATTCTTAATTTATAACTTATTAAAATTTTGGTAATCAACACACAAACTGATAGATCCATCAACATTCTTTTCAAATAGAACTAGGGTGGTCCAAGGTGAGATGCTCAGGAAAATGAATCCTTTGGACTCCAAGTCATACAAATGTATTTTTAATTACCTAAATTCATTTGGGGGTATACAATATGAGTGAAGATATATTAGCTATGTTGCTGATGCCAAATCAATAGTGAAATTTATATCTCATTTTGGAGGAAACCCTGAGAAATCATCTGGAAACACCTCTATGAATTCATCCACCACCAGAGGGAATCCAAATTTAGAACCTCCATCATCATCCTCCAACATGAGAAATGATATCTGGAAAACAAGGTTACCTATCTATATAAGTGGAGACCCATCTCACCCTGAATGAGAATCCCATTCACCTTGGAATACTTGATTACCCCCATTAGGTGCTGGAAAACTCACTCAAAAATGATAATAATCAATGTCTACCTTGAAAAGAACCATATAGTCCATGCCGAGGATCACATCAAAAGGTACCATTTCTAGAACCATAAAATTACATTATATATCAACCCCTAACAGAGTGAGATTACATGATGAACATGTGAAACATTTCTCTATATTCTTACCAAGAAACATCACTATATCCATTGCATATGGTATGAGATCGGTTAGAAATTTTAGTAACTCCAGATGAGTTGAAATAATATAATTAGAAGCATTAGTGGAAAATAAAACAACAACCATGGATTATGAAATAAAAAATTTCCTCAAATTGTTGTAGGCACTACATATGCTTCCACTAGTGCCTAGCCCATAACATGAAGGTTTTTCATCTCTAGTGAAGCCCATGGTCGATTACTGACTTGTGGCTCTACCTTGAGTTGACTCTTCCTATAAGAGGATCTAGCCTTACCACTATGCCGAACAGACTGAGAACCCACAACCCTAAACTCCATATACGTAGCTAGTTATTCCATATGGGTTAAGGAACCCACACCACATTGAGTCAGCACACCACTCTTATATAACCTCTCCAAATGACCCAAGCCCCCACACTGATCGAAGGGTCTATGTGGAGCTGGGCATGCCGCCCGCACATGACCTGGCCTTCCACACCGGTAACATATGACTGACCCACCACCAGTAGTTAAAAGTGAAGAAGGTTAGGATGGGTGTCCAAAGCTACCACCTACATTCTTATCTTGCTCTTAATTATTCATTTTATTTTTATACCAACCACCATTGCCCTGGACCAATGTTGAAACTTCCTCAAAGAAACCAAACTTTCTTGTGTGATTAATCTCCACCATTAGGTCCCGATCCACTATCTCAACATACATATTCAATTTTAATCAGAAGTACTAGGACTTAATGTCCATCCATAACCTGATATCAAAATGAAGAGTCTTTAACTTCTCATTAAAAACCATATAATGTGAAAAAATGGACTAATTCATTGAATCAATTGGCATATTCCAACACAGTTTGATCCACTTAAGGGAGATCTAGAAACTCTTGGGTCTTGAAAATGGACAATGTATTAGGAAAATACTGCTTGTTTAAAAATGACTTTCAATACCTTCCAACCCATCGTCTCATGCTTCCCATTTTAGTCCATAGAGTTACACCACCTCCAACTGGGATCCTCTAATACGAATGAAGAATACTTCACTTTGACAACCTTAAGAGTATCAAGAAACCCAAAAATCATCTTGATCTTTTCAAAATAATAATTTAACTCACAGGAATCCATTATACCCTAAATATAAGGGTTTTTTATGATGTAATCCTGATATCTATCATTTTTTGGACTTATTTCGACTTTCTTAGCATGAGAAAGACTAGATCCCGCTCCTTGGTCCAATTCTCAAACAAACCAAACCATAGATTCCACTATTCTATGGTCAAATTGTGGGGGATAACTCTCTATGTCCTTTTACCATTACTACACATGAATTAATTGGGGAGGCACGATGCTAAAACAACCAACAAACATAATGAAACCATCAATACAATGTCTATTAAATTTTTAGAAATAAAATTTTTCAATTTTTTTATAAATCCAAACCATAACCATAACATGCACAATTATAAGTCAAACTACTCCACCCCAACTCGACTTTTGTAAACAACCTATAACCTATAAACCCCACCTAGAGAAGGAGTAAAACAAAATCCCAAACATCCCATGGTGACCTAAGGTCTTCCATGAGGTGTGTTGAACAGACACCCCACTCACAACCAGAACCTGAATCTTCGACATTACTAGATCCTGTCTATACAGAATATCTCATATATTATAACCCAAATAAATAAAAAAACCTCCTTTAAGACCATTTTTTCATGAACTAGGCCATGTTTTTTTCCAACACAACACCCAACCTGTGGCATGGACTGAAGGGTATTCCTAATCCCTATAGGTTTGCAATTAGTTCTTAGGAATAAAAAAAATCACATTTGGGAATACTTTCTCCCCTGAGATTCAACCATAAACACACCAAAAGAATAAAAAACAACATCAAAAATCATAAACAGAAGCAAAAGATAATAAGTTAGCACTATAACATGAGTTAAACATTTTAAACCTTTAACAAAAAACCAAAATACCAAAATGGGGAGGGGAATAAACTATACAACCAAGCCTCCATGAAACAAGAGGGTTGAAAACCCCATGCCAAAACCACTAATAACAGTAAGAGAGAAACCATTAGAAACTAGATTCACCATTACCACTATAGAATGAGTTTCATTTACCTAGTTCAAGCATAATAAGGTCTACATACACCCAAGGGTGAATGTAGGTTGTGATTTAATGTGCACAGTATGATACCAAGAAAAGATATTCCTTTCTATAACATTATAAGACAAGTTAACATGCTTGTTTTAGTAAAAATTAAGTAACAATTTAAATAAAATATGCTTCTAAATTAAAAAGGAAAGTAAAGACAACAAAACGATGAATGGTAATCATAACATGAGAAACATGGGAAATCCCTATGGCATTAGGTTTGGGGGGGGGGGATCCTTGGATCCTTGTAGTCTTAGTGATGAAACCATCCCCCAATATAAATGGACCTTCTTGACCCATTTATTTCCATCACATGTATGATTAGATAGTGTTATATGTCAATCCTTTTAGGGAGACCAGGCCTTGGCCCTGTCGACTCTCCTAACATATCATACCTAATCTTACCACCAAGATATCTTGGATTACCTCATTATAAATTCCATTAACTATGTCACATGAAACACCTATTATATAATCACACTTCCAAAAATTGAAAAACATAATGAAAACAATAGTTTTTAATATGAAATCACTATTTAACACGTTACACGCACCAAAACACTTTAGAAATATAATTTACACCACCCACACAATCCATAAAACCCATTTAGGAAACAAATAAAGAATAATAAAATCATAAAACAATGTCAAATAAAGGAAACAAATACCTCTTCCTTGAAAAATTATAGAAAAGGGTTAGAAACTACAACCGCACCAAGGAGAGAACCTATAAAGGAAAATAAAAATCATAACCATTAATATCTGACCCAAAAAATCAAGGTTGAACCCACTATAGGTCAAAAAATCCATTGGATAATAGAAAACCAAAGAAAAAAGAAATAAGTAACCAAGAAGAAGGAGGAAAAGAGGAAAGTATGGGCTTACTTGGAGACTTCTTGAATATTCGACACCAAAACGACCTAAGGATTGAATCTCAAGGGATAAAGGAGGAATGGGATGCACACCTAGGGTTTGGGAGACTGAATGAGGATGGTTAAGTGTTGTTTGAGGTTAAAATTCGGGAGGGGAAAGATTTTAATTTCAAACCTTTTAAATATATATAAGGCCACATAGTTTTCTAAACCATGTTCCAACTGTGAACCACCTCTATCCAAAGGGAAAAGAGGTTTCATGGTTTACTTAGAGGGGGTGCATGCCTGTCCACCTAACCATGTGACTTAGAAAAATTCACTGTCATAGGTGTACAATTTCCACTAGGCTGGCATACGGTTTCCACTAACCATGAAACAACTATTCTTCACCTTCTATAGGTAAAAAAGTTACAATTTCTCTCCAAAATTTTTTGGGAAATCCAAAGGAAAAAAGATAAGACCTATCACATCCAGTTTTTCATGTCTTTTTTTTGATCTAGTTTATTGGAAATACCAATACATTTATTGGATTTTGGGTAATATTAATGTTTAGTTTTGATGTTACATCTATGTATAATCATCCTTCCATGGGTTCCCTAAATATTGTTTTGGAGTTTTTGGAGAAAAGGGTGGTTACTTCAAGATTTGGGCCAACTGTGAGCCCATTTCCATATTTAAAAACAAATTTTGTTTATTTTATAAATAATTTTTTTCAACATTTTTCACCCATTACACTTCCCAATTGTCCTACCTTGACATATTCAAACCACCATATCCTTTTTTACCCGTTAGGAATTTAGAATCATGGTGAATTTGGGTTATTTCTTTAGGTATTGGGCCAGCCCGTGGGCCCATTTCTAGTTTTAAAAACAATAATTAGTTTCCTTTATATATATTTCATTTTTTATTAATTTTATGTTATTCCACCTCCCACTCGAGACCAAGAACCCCAGTCTCACTCCCATGTTCCATTTCCCATATTTGGATCTCATCTTTGTCACCGATTAGAGGAAACGTTCTCAATGTTTATCAAAACGTCCAGATTTTCCAAAGGAAATTTGTCTCATTCATAAATCATTTAATTTATACTCCATTTCCCACAAATATTCTTTAACTATTTAGTCCAAATCTTAGGATCCTATCCAAGAAGTTCTAATGCATTCCCTCTTCTATATGGGTGTATATATAAGATAAGATGAAGAGTTTTCCAGTTTCTAAGGTGAGATTCCTTCTCCTTTATCATCCCTCTTGATTATACTTCCACTTTAATTTGGTTTCCTCTTCTCCCCTGGTCATTAATGAACTAGTTTTATGTTATCCCATGATTTATTTATGGGGTTTTGGTTTGTTTAGGACTGTTCTTCATAGATCTAGAGTGTCAAGAACCACAACGTGTGATATCGGGTGTGTGTTTCCTTTCCTCCATGGTTTTGAGGTAGGTTTACCATTTCACATGTCCTTTTTATTTAGGATTCATATTTATTAATGGTATTTAACCCTCTAAATATTCTGAGTATTTTTTATAAGCCTTCAGTAACTTTATTTTATGTGAAAAGTGGTGTTTATGCCTTGTTTTGTGAAAAGTAGTGTTGTTTTGTCATAAAAGTGCACACTAAGTGTTTCTTTAAATGTTACATTATCTTTCTCACCTAGTTTGTGAGATTTATAACCTAGTTTATGTTATTTTGAACATGTTTTATTTTATTTAATAAAATTTTGGCATGAAATTTGTGTTTTATTCCTTATCAAGTGCTGAAAATAAATTGTTTTGTTTAAAAGTGCATGTCATGTGTTCTGTAAATTGCCCGGTTGGATTTTATGTGTAAAGTGTGATTTAAAATTTTTATTTTTGGATTTATAAATGAATTGAAATAATGAAAAATGTTATTTTTGGGTCCTTTTTTGTCATTCCAATGTTTATTTGGTTTTACAAACAAATGAGTTTTGGTTTACAACATGTTTTGGCCCGAGATGATGGAAAATGGCCCGTTTCACATCCTTATGAAAATGGTTTTGTTTTGAATATGTGACATGAGTGTTATAAGGTATTTATGAATTTTTTCCACTTTAAATGGTTTTTATACACCTCCTTAATAAAATATAAATCCTTACCTTTGTCAAATGTTAGTTTTGAGAAAGCCTTAAAGGCCCATTTGGCATTTTTCTTATAAAAATGGTTTCCATGTGTATTTTATGCTGTATCATTTGGGGCCATTTTATAGTCCATGAAATTTATTTATTAAATGGTTTTGGGTCTTAAAAATCTATTTTTATGATATTTGTGGGTGTTTTTCCTTAAAAGAGAATTTTTGAATGGATTTTATGTGCAAGGCCTCATTATACTTCATGATATTGTTTTATGAAACTTTAGTTGGTTTATTGATCCGTGAAAGAAATGTGAGACATGTGTGTGAGATGTTTTATGTGTGTATGATTTTTATATGTAATATTCATGAGAAAATGATATTTTATAGATGTGTAACTTTTTTGAGAACAAAAAGAGAAAACCTGGGTATCTAGGTGGGCAGGCGTGTACTAGGATGCTAGTGATCTGGAGGGGTTTCGTCCCTATTTCATGTAGCATGTTTGAAAATGAAAACACTAACTAAACTATAACAATGAGGATATTGGGTACCACTTTGTTATCAATGATTATCCTACTAGTGGATCATTTTCATGATAAGGAATATTTTTTATGGTTACTTTTCATCGAGATATGAGGTACCTAGGGCCCACAATGAACAAGTGCATAGGGGTGTTATCGTGACTTGTACTCATTGGCTATTTTGTACTCACCATCAGCATATGGTGTGTTTATTTGGTAAATTAAGTATCATGTGGGTTTTATTTAAAAGTTCACATTATTTAAAGAATCCATTTTGAAAACTATTTTCATTTTGATGTTTGACCTCTTTGAAAAATTGTTTCTAGAATTATTTTTTATAAAACTTGCATGTTTGTGTCTAGTAAATTTTATAGCATGGAAAATCAGTAGGAAAAAAATATTTTTTTTTATATTTTATCTCAAAATTAAAATTGTTGTTTCTTTTATTTTAATTGATGTGCATTGGGAATAGAATATTGGGATAACCTACTAAGTTCTAATACTCACGCCTATAATATTATTATGTTTTTAGACCTTGTGTAGGTTTCATCTTGAGTTTTATTGCCTTGAGATATATGTGATCATTGTGTTGGAGAGAGACCAGTAGGGTATATTGGAGTTAGTTGGTCATCAAGTCTGGTCGGTTTAGTTGTATCGTTTAGTAGTACTTCAATGTTTGTTGAATACATGATGATCAGTTAATTTTTTTATAAATGTGTATTGGGCTGACCATTTATTTCTATTAAATGATTTATTGTTTATATTTGGGAGAAATAATTCCATTTTCACTCTAACTAATTCCCTTAGCACTAGTCTCTTTCCTTGGAGGATCGGTAATGCCTTTTGGGACTTGTCATGGAGCAGTCTGGGTGGCCGGTTCTGGGTCGACCCAGACTAGTTTGTGACAAAATGGAATCACAGGTGGTTGGATCTTAGCAAAAATTTCTTTTTAGAGTGCCCTTTTTATTTTGGGGATTTCATGGTATATGGGTTAGGAGTGTCATAACTTGAGGGGTATGTCTGAGAAGAGTTTCATGAACCCTTGATCGTTTCTATCCTTAGGTGTCCATGGGAAGTCTGGTTTTATTAGTTTCTTCGGTTCTTAAGGGTTGTTTGATGATTGAGATACAACAAGGGGAATTAGACTAATGGAATCTGTGAGATCACAGGGCCTGACAATACATGTGGAGTTGGGGCATGTTCCTAAGAAGTCTCTCTATGTTGGTGGTGTGTTTGACATATGGCCGCCAACAATATGATCAAGTCACCCACTGAAACTAGTTCCCTTTTATGGATCTCTTAGACCTATCTTTAATTATGAATTTTGTTTTGAAAATCCTTGTGTGAAAATTTTGGATGTGGGTTTTAAAAAATTTAATATGGGAAAGGTTTTTTAATGTTGGTTTTTTTAAAACAAATATTGGGGATAAAGAGGAAATGATTTAACGAGATTGAATTTCCATAATGTAAACTTATGGTTTCATGAAATGAAATGTTTGGAAAGATTCCATTATTTTAAAGTGATTTGGAAATTTGTTTTAAATGGGGTATTTTAGGAAGTTTAAAAGTGTTTGAATCTGATGAATTTGTTTTTCAAAATTGGTTTTGAGAGGCTGGTGTTTTTTTGGAAAGGGGTTTTAACCTTTGTAGTTGTCAGATTATGAAAAGAGACCTTACTGAATTATTGAAAATGGGAAAGGGATATTTATAATAGAATGGTTGTTTTTGGAAGTTATATTAAATTAAATGGATTGGGTTATTAATTAAATGGTTCTTGTCGAATTTTGGTTTGTTTTTTTAAATATAAAAAATGGGTTTTGACATGGTGGTTAGTGTGCCTTTGGAAGGTGCATGATTTTTGAAATGGGTTGACTGATTTGGATTGGAATTATGTTGTTTTGTTTTAGCCTTTGGTTTATTAATGGGTTCTCACATGCATGGTTTTATGGATATATGGATGGATGGTCGGTATGGATTGGTGGTTGAGTGCTCAAGGTTGCACAGAAATGTGCATGTGAGCGAGACTTGATGAAACACCATCGGTGAATGTGAAAATCCACCAAGTTAGATTATTTTTCAAATGTGTTTTAAGCTGAAATGTTTTGGCGTTTGTTTATAAACCATTGGTTATGTGGCTGGTTTTTCCTATGTTTTATAATTCTTGTTTATTTGGTATGATTCCTTGTGATCTGGGAGTCATACTCTTATAGTGTCTTGATATGTGATATTATTGGTGACTCGATTTTATAGAAATTTTCAGCGAGTTTCCAAAGATATGTTGTATGCTGTGATATGGCCGTAGATAGTTCTGTATTTTCAAGATTTCCATTTGATGAACCTAAGGATTATTTCTCATGTTTCACAAGCTGGATCTACCTCTTCGAATAATTCCTCAGCCCATTTTTTGAAATAGAGAGCTGTTTGGGATTGATTTATAGTTCCTTCCTATTATGATTATTATCTCACTTATAGTGGTTGTGTTTAGTGATGATTGGTGTGTTTCACCACGTTTCTAATTTATTTCACTCCTCATTATAAGTAGGTTATAATGATGGCGTGTATCCCTATATCTTTGTTGGGTATTGGTGTTTTTTTAGCTTGTGTGTTTCATGAGGTAATGTGATTCTTAGATCCTGACTGAAACACAAAAGATGCTTCAAACATCCGGGCTCTATCCATAGGCCTTAGAGTTAAGCTTTTCACACAGTTAGGAAATCAACAGAGGTGTGGGGATCTTGAAGAATCTCTGACCTCCAGTATTTTGGTGAGGTAGTTTCTATGTTTTTATTATGTTTCCTCATCATTAGTAAATTCCTCTTATTGTAAAGAGCATGGGGGACTTACCCCTCATACAATGTCTATAGTTACGCCTTCTCAGATGTGGGTTTCCGATCAATGTCCATATGTGACTGCCAATGTGAATCAGGTGCGGACTAGGTTTTACCTATTCATAGGTGGAGAGTGTTGAGTAGTTCCTCTATTTCGTTTGTGGTTTTAATGGCCCAACGATTGGCTCCCCTTCCCTCCTTTCCCTGAGTGGTGGGGGTTTTGATTAGTGCCGAAAGTGTTGGCCCAATTCTTGTACCCTTCATTTGGGAGTGGGTGGTTTAGGTTTTCATGTTCTAACCCTCTTAACTTGGGTTTATAGGTTGTTTTGAGAGAGTTTTTGTGGTCCTGTGCAAGTGAGGCCCAATTTTAGTTCATTTTGAATTCTTTTTTGTTTGTTGCTGGTTGGTTTCTAATGGTGGGGAGACCAACCACGAGTCTTGTTGATTTTACTTATAAGAGCTTGCCTAGTGATAGTTGTTTCTTAATGGTGGGGAGTCCATTCTGGAATCCCCTGGAATATTTTCTTTCCCTGAGTTCTCTTTGGTTTGGGTGATTTTTGGGTTCATTGGGAGAAGGCCCAACAATCTGGCTCTTGGCTTGGTTGTGGAGGTGGTGGCTTGATCTTTCTGTTGATTCTCAGGAAGTGGTCAGGAGTTTGTGTTTTGTTTGAGCTAGAGGATTAAGTTCCATTTATGGTGGATGATATTTTCTTTCATTGAGAGGATAGATCATGTTAATAAGTAATCCTTAGGTTTTGATCTTTCAGCTGGAAATTTTTATGGCTTTTCGGGGGCGGAAAGCTTTAATGGTGGGGAGAATTGTCACACCCACTTTTTCATGTCTTTGTTATGATCTTTTTTGTTGGAAACCCCAATCATTTTCTTGGTTTTTGGGTAATATTAATGTTTAGTTTTGAATTTAAATCTATATATAATCATCCTTCCATGGGTTCCCTATATCTTGTTTTTTATTTTTTAGAGAAAAGGGTGGTTACTTCAAGATTTGGGCCAACCGTGAGACCATTTCCAAATTTAAAAACAAATTTTGTTTCCTTTATATATTTTACATTTTTTAATAATTATAGGTGATTAAATATCCCAATATATCCCAAGATCCCTATGAGAACTCCCATGTTCTATTTTCCCTCTTTGGAGTTCATTTTAGTCACGGATTAGGGAAAAACTTCTCAATGTTTATCAAATCATCCAGATTTTAAAAAAGTAATTTGTATAATTCATAAATTATTAAATTCATACTATTTTTCCCAAAAAAATTATTTCACTAATTCTTATATATCTTAGGATACTCTCAAATAATTTCCAAGCCATCCCTCTCCTTTATGGGTGTATATATAAGGGAAGATGAAGAGTTTTCTAGTTTCCAAGGTGTGATTCCTTCTCCTTTCTCCTCCCTCTTCCTTCTCCTTCCACTTTAATTTGGTTTCAAATTATCCATTGATCATGAAAGATATAGTTTTATGTTATAACATTATTTTTATGGGGGTTTGTTTCATTAAGGACTGGTCTTCATAGATCTAGAGTGTCGGGAACTGCAATGTGTGATATCAGGTGTGAGTTTCCTTTCCTCCATGGTTTTGAGGTAGGTTTCCCATGGAACATGTCATTTTTATTTAAGATTCATCTTTTTAAAGGTATTTTAACCCTATTAATATTATTAGTATTTTTTATAAGTCTTTAGTAAATTTATTTGGTGTGCAAAGTTGTGTTTATGCCTTGTTTTATGAAAAGTAGTGTTGTTTTTTCATAAAAGTGCACACCAAGTGTTTGTTTAAATGTTCCGTTATATTTTGCACCTATTTTTTGAGTTTTATAACCTATTTTATGGTAATTTTAACATTTTAACTATCTTTAGTAAAATTATGGCATGCAATTGGTGTTTTATTCTTTGTCAAGTTCTTAAAATAAATTGTTTTTTTAAAAGTGCATGTCATGTGTTCGGTAAATTGCTCGGTTGGATTTTATGTGTTAAGTTTGATTTAAAAATTATTTATTTGGATTTATAAATGAATTAGAATCATGAAAAATGTTATTTTTTCCTTATATTTATTTCTAATGTGTATTTTGTTTACAAACAAATGGTTTTTGGTTTACAACATGTTTTGGCCCGAGTTGCTGGAAAATGGCCCGTTTCACATCCTTATGAAAATGGTTGTGTTTTGAATATATAACCTAATTTATTTAAGGTATTTATTAAATTTTTTTTATAATTTAAATGGTGTGTATACACCACCTTAATAAAAGTTAAATTCTTACCTTTTTCAAATGCTAGTTTTAAGAAAGGCATAAAGGCTCGTTTGGCATTTTTCTTGTAAAAATGGTTTGCATGTGAATTTCATGTTGTATCATTTGGGGAAGTTTTATGGCCAATGAAATTTATTTATTAAATGTTTTTGGGTCTGAAAAATCTGGGTTTTTATGGTATTGGTGTGTGTTTTTCTTTAAAAGACCATTTTTGAATGGATTTTATGTGTAAGGCCTTGTTATACTTCTTGAAATTGTTTTATAAAAATTTAAGTGGTTTATTGATCCATGAAAGAAATATGAGACATGTGTGTGTGATGTTTGTTGTGTGTATGATTTATAAATTTAATATTCAATATAAAATGTAATTTTATAGATGTGTAACTTTTTTTATCATGAAAAGGGAAAACTCGGGTATCTAGGTGGGCAAACATGTAATAGTACACTAGTGATCCGGAGAAGTTATGTCCCAGTTTCACATAGCATGTTTGACGATGAAAACATTAAATAAACTATGATTATGATCATATTGGGGACCCATAGGTTATATATTATTCTACTACTAGTGGCTCACGTCCACAAGAACAAATAATGTATATGGTTACTTTTCACCGAGATACGAGGTACCTAGGGCCCACAACAAACTAGTGCCTAGAGGTGTTCCTGTGACTTGTGTTGATTGGATATTTTGTACTCACCATAGGTATATGGTGTGTTTAGTTGTAAAATTCAGTATCATGTGGGTTTTATTTAAAATTTTACATTCTTTAATGCATCCATCTTGAAAAATATTTTCATTTTGAAGTTGCACGTCTTTTGAAAAATTGTTATTAGATTTCTTGTTTATAAAACTTTCGTGTTTTGGTTTGGTAATTTTTATATGATGTAACATCATTTGAAAAATATATTTTTATATATTTTATCTCAAAATTTAAATTTATGTTTCTTTTATTTTAATGGATGTGCATTGGGAATAGAATATTGGGCTAACCTACTAAGTTTTAATACTCACGCCTATAGTCTTCTTCTGTTTTTATCCCTTGTACAGGTTTCATATTGAGTTCAATTGCCTTGAGAGACATGTGATAATTGTGTTGTATAGTGAAAAAAATGGTCAAATGGAGTTATTTTGTCATCAGGTCTGGTCAGTTTAGTTGTATCATTAATTTTTACATCAAGTTGTTTTGAATACCTGATGATCACTTCAGTTTTTATAAATGTGTATTAGGTTGTCCATTTCTTTCTGTTGTTTGTTTTATTGTTTATATTTGGGAGAAATAATTTTCTTTCCACTATAAATGATACCATCAACACTTTTCACTATCTCAAGAGGATCGAGAACACCTCTCGAGACTTGTCGTGGAGCGACCCAGGTGACCGGTTCAGGGTCGACCCAGACTGGTTCATGACAAGACCAAAAATAAAAGATAAAATACCTAAAAAAGAACCCATAGATGTGATAATCATAATAATGAAAAAATAAGGGAAATAACCCACATTACATAATAATGTAAGAAACATCAAGATATAAACCAAGAAATAAACTTAAACCATTAAATATTAATTATGATGCTATAAAACAATCATGAGTCATACATATCAAGGGTCATATACAACAGAAATCAAAATTAAAAAAAAAATGAAAAAACAAAAAACTACATAACTCTAAGAAGTGTTTTGATATTTAGCCTACTACCTAACTACCATGCTCTAAACTATCTAAGAAAATCAAGAATTTATCATTGTGTGATTTCCTTTTTAAGGACCTATAACCATAAAGTATTATTTGGTACCAAAAGTCACTAGATTAAGGATACAAATTAGTATTATACCACACATAATATCCCTAAATAAATCTATTCTAAAAGAATGTTCATAAAACAGTTCAATAATTAAACATTTCAAATTTTTATTTACAGAATCCAAAAAAATAAAAGAAAACCATCAAAGATCCTTGATTCCATGACCCTGATCAACTATACCTACTTTAGACAGCATCGGTGTGTCTCTGAGCATGTTGTAGGGACCATGTCAACTAGTATAACAGATCTAGGTTTCCCAAGTATAATTTTTTTTATCATATATATCACTTATGGGAGTTTTCTCAGCTAATAAAATGCATCATGGACCACCCTTAAGAGTGTTTTCTTAGACAATAAATAGTTTCACAGACAATCCCTATAGGTGTTTTCCCAGCCCATACCTAAACCATAAAATCCCAAGTTATGAGGTTTCCATCAAAAAAATTTTACATTTACAATTCTACAAAACCATTACAATTTCATTTAAAATTTCCATTTTCAAAGTTACATTTTCAAAACACAATTCTAATTTCAAAACCAAAGTTCTGGAATATTATTTAAAAAAATTAATTTTATATACCATTTCAAAAAACCATTTCCATAACCATTTTTTGTATTATATTCTCAAGTAAGTAATTTCCAAAGAGTAACCATACCATTTTAAAATACCAATTTAAAATGGGAAATTAGAAGAGAAAAAATATGTTATTAGGCATTGAATTTAAAATTTAGGCTCCACACATGGAATACCAATATGATGCATGATGAATAAAATTATAAAGAATAGTGTGGATATTGAAAAAATATATGGACCAACTACATTAGTTCAAGAGGAGTACACACACCCAAAAACAAGATTTTATTCATTCCAAAATGAGAGAAAATGATGTAGTAGTCAAAATCTCTAGAAATATGGTGTATGAGACAAACATGGCTAAACACTATTTAATAGTGATGTAAATCAAAAAATTACTAAAAATCAATCATATACAAATCATAATACCTTGAAAACACACTATTACACTCGAAATGGGATAGTATTGAAATATAAATCTAATAAGAAGTGAGGAGTAAGATGTTTCATTTAGAGAAACTACTGTAAGGCGAAATATGACATAATACCTTTTTAATTACATAACTTTTCATTTAATTTTTCAAATAGATGATCTTTAAAGTCTAATGTCTTCGAAAAAAGGTACATAATACATGAAAACATATAAAATTATTTTAATCCCCTTGAAAATATTCTTTAAAAGTTAACCCTAAGTAAAATTACTAAATCTCATAACCTGGAGACAGATATCAAAGGAAAGGGTGAGCAGAAGGCCCGGTAAGAAAAACCAGTGAAACAGTTTACATGTGAATTTGAGTGATATCAATAAGAACATGGGGAACATCATAAAGGAATGATAAAGAGGAATATAATAATAATAATAATAACATCCTGAAACATAACTTTAAAATGTGGCTACAAAATTTAATTTAGACAGTCATAAGCATATCACCAAGGTCCATCCCCAAGGTGTCATAAAAATTACCAAGGTTATTCACCAAGGTATTGTAAAACTTGTCATCTCTAGAGATTAATTTATTTACCCAATGCATTGGAGTGGTATCAGGGTTCACCCTTAATATGTCTTTATTTTCATGTGATACACATATATCATAATCAAATATTTCATAAATAACCCAAAGATAATAAAAGAAATGGGTTACATATCAAAATCATGACGTTTTAAAAAGTATTTAAAAACAAGATCATTGTGTCATTTATAACCCATGGAAAAGGTAATGAGGGTTTTATTCATGTCAATTCTAGAATAAAATATATAATTTATATGTCTTGTATAATACACGTATAAATTAAATAGGTTTGGGTATTCACATAAATAAAATAAGATAATTTCTTGAGAAAAAGAGATAGATTTTGAGACCAAAATTTTGCAGCATAAAGACTATAAAAAATGGTTTTAGAAAACATTAAAAAGAGAGGGGAAAAGGGTATCCCATCCATAAATGAATCATAATAAAGTTTAGGGATAGAATAAAATGGAATTATGAACATGGTATAGATACTTGAAAGACATACCACATAGAAGAGAACTTAAATGGAAAAGAGAAGTTGAGAATTTCCTTAGGAAAATTTGGCAGCCTAAGGGCGCCACTTAAAATTCAGAAAATTAGTTGATGATATTGGAAAGGGTATCTCATAATTTGTACATAAAATTGATAGAAATAATGATATATAATAACATACCCAAAATAATAAAATGGAAACTTGAAGACAAACATAAATGAATTCTTGACTAGAAGAGGAGGATGAAAGGTTCCCTTACCTTGAATAGTAACTTCAAAACATCAATAGTTGGAAGCTTTTGGGGCTTGAAGGCACATTAGGAGGACTCCTTGGGAGGTAAAAAGACCAGATCTTTGTTGAGGAGGAATTTAGAATGAAAGTAATGAGGGAATGGGTCGGTATTTATAGAAAAAGTGAGGAAATAGTTTATTAATTTCCAAGGGACACCTCATTTGTGGTATTTAAAAACCATGGGATTTCCCTTGATATTTTCCCACGGTATTAGACACTTGGGACACCTCATAACATATTTTATTCCTCAAGAGTCTACCAGAATTATTACATCATGATTACATCATTAATTATGTCATTAAACTTAGTAAAAACTCAAAACTATATTTTGACTATTCACCGAAAATTCAACTATTTCAGAAAAAAATAAAAAATTCACCCTAACCATTTTTTATTGTGTACAATCCAAAATTGAACTCCATGTAAAAAAATAATTTCATTTTAAATTAAATTAACTAAATAAAATATTAATACATGACTAAAAATTTCTAACACATTTATTTACTTATACTATAATATAATTATATCACATTACTACTTAAAATGACAAAAACATATTTATACCTCCTTAGGCATTGTTACTATTCAATTGATAAAATTACCATTCATAAGGGTAAAATTAATATTCCAAAGAAAAAAGGTACTTGTCACCAAAAAATTATTTTGATCTCATTGAACCACATTTTCACCATAATTATTACCATGTATGTCATATTTTTGAAAATCATTTCATAGAAGAAGTTATTTAATAATGATTTTTTTAACTATTAATCAAAAAACACTATTCATAAAATACTATTCATCAAATTGAAACTTCTTAGAAATCTTCTAAAAATTCATCCTAGGTTAATTTTGACATTTGAAATTCAAAAATGATGTTTATTTACTATAATAATTCTCTATGTATGAAAAATATATGAAAAGTACAATTTTTTACTTCTAAAACAAAATTATCTAATTTGTCTTTATTAAAAATATACTTTATTAAGAAAATATATTCCTAAAAATAGAATAATAAAATAACAATTTTATTTATACCAAGGGATTATACAAATTAACTAAGGCCTCATTACATAGCCCCTTATAACACCTGTATAAGACCTAAGAGTAAGGTGTGCAATGATAATAAAATCTTGGGGTGACTCTCACAACATTTCCCGAGTGGTGATTTCCACCATATTGAACTTCTCCCAAAGGAAATTACATTAAAACTTAATATGTTGAAGCTTGTCTTGAGCTTGGTCTAGAGCAAAGCCGGGTGATGATACCTCATTCCCAAGCTATGACATATGGGCTTTTTATAACCTGAGTCTACTAGATGAGGCCATCAACACTTCTTTCTCTATCAATTAAGAATGATAATTTTTATTTATAAACAATAATCATAATGTTAATAGTATAGTTACCAATGGTCATATTGGCCAACTACCATATATGTAACGACCCGAAATTTTGAATAAATCTTGTTTCCTAATTTCATGTGTTATTTTTTTATACTCAAAAAAAAAATGTTTTATTTGATAAACATGATTATAAATAAAATGAGACCATTGGTTTATGAGTGTTATATGACCATCGGTCAATATGACCACCGTGAACAAAATGTTTTGATTATTGTCTCTAAATTTAAGTAATCTTGGTTAATTATTATAGAAAGAAGATTTGATGGCCTCACCTAGTAGCCTTGGGCCGATCGAAGCCCATCTAACAGAGATTGGGAAGGAGGTAGCACCATTGGGCTTTGCTCTGGACCAAATCCAAGCCGAACTTCATCATGTGAAGCTAGAACGGAATCGCCTTCGCGAGAAGTTCAAACTGATAGAAATTACTACTCGGGCAATGTTGACTGAGCCGCCCCAAAATTCTATCACCCTAGCACACCTTACTCTTAGGTCTTATGCTGGTATTATAAGGGGTTATGTAACGAGACCGTAATTGCCTTGTGTAATCCTTTTTTTAAATAAAAATTTGGATTTCTTCTTATGATGATGTTTATGAATTTTCAAATGACCGGATAAATATTGTATGCATATTTTTGATTAATTTTAGAAAAAGGATATTTTATAAATGGTTGTGTAAACCTTAAATAATAAAAAATGTGTAATGATTTTCGAAAAATGGTCTTCTACAATTATGTTCAGTACGAAATTTAGAGTCTAATAAGATCAACTTGATTTTTGATGAATAGTAAATTATGAATAGTGATTTTATGATTAGGATTAGTAATATGACCAAATGGATTAGTAATATCACTTAAAGAAAGTTTTAAAATAATCTAGGCACCTTGATTAAGTATTGTGATTTAAATAAATAGTTAAATAACGGTTTCATTAATTATTATTCAAGTATTAGTTTTTTCGGGTGAATAGTGTTTTTTAATTAAAAATTTAATTAAAAATAATTAGAAAATTATTTTTATAAAAATGACTTTATTTTTGAACTCAGAGCATCGATATTATGTTATGGTAATTTTTGGGGTTTTTTCTGAAAAAATGAATTTTCGATGAATAGTGTTTTAATTTAAAAATTAAATTAAAAATATTTAGAAAATTATTTTTATAAAATGGAGTTCATATTTGTAATCAGAGCGTTGATATTTGGTTAAGGTGAAATTTTGGGATTATTCTGAGAAAGTTGAATTTTTGATGAATAGTGAAAATACAGTTTTTAAGTTATGGGTGTTTAATGACATCATTAAATGATGTATTAAGTTTGTAATCAATATGTTCGAATTATGAATAGTGAGATAAGGTATGAGGTGTCCCAAGTGGCCAATACCATGGGCAAATACCATGGGCAAGCCAATGGTTTTTCCAAAACCACTAATGAGGTGTCCCTTTGCCATTAATGCCTTGTCCCCTCACTTTCCCTATAAATACCAAGCCATCCTCTCATCCATTCGACTCCCCACTCTTCCCCAACGAAGTTCTGGTCTCATTACCTCCCAAGGAGTCCTACCAAGGTGCCTCCAAGCCCTCAAGGTCCCAACCTTTGAGGTTTAAGAGTTACATTTTAAGGTAAGGGATCCGACCTCTCTCTTTCTTTTCAAGTAATCTCTTTTATGTCTTTTCTTTTATACTCTATGTTCTTATGTTGGAGGATGTTCTTTTATATTCATCCTACTGCCTATTTCATGTTCATATGATGAGATACCCCCCCTTGCTCTCATCAATTCGTTTTAAGAATTTTTAAGTGGCGCTGTTAGGCTGCCGAATTTTTAAGTGGTTCTTCACCCTTCTCGTTTTGAAGATCTACTTTCATGTCAATTCTTTCAAGTTCATTTTGTTATGTTGGGGAATTATCTCTATATCTATCATACTGAACTCTTATGTTAACATGATGAGAGACCCTATTTGATCTTTTCAAATCGTTTTTGTTGAAGTTTAAGTAACGCCGTTAGGCTGTCGAACTTTCATAAGAGAAATCTAATTTTTTTTCTTCCTTCCATGTTTTTCATTTTAAAAGGTATGTCCTTGAAATTTCATTACCATGATCATGTATCCTTCTTATTCTGTCCATATACTGTTTTATGGGTCATTTATGAATGTTTGACTCATTTTCCCTCTCTTTTTAATGTCTTCTAAAACCTCATAACATAGCTGTTATGCTGCAGAATTTCCATCTCTAAATGTCTCTCTCTTTTTCTAAAGTTCTTTTATATTATTAAGTGAATACTCAAAGCTCTTTATTCTAAAGGGGTATTCACATATATACCAAAATGTTCTATTTTAAATTCTGGGATTTACATACATGAGACCCACCTTCCTTTTCTGTGGGTTTTAAAGTGACGTAAAGATCATGTCTTTAAAGCAGTTTTTAAAACGTTTTGATTATGAAATGAAACCCATTTATTTTATGCTATGTGGGTTATTTATGAAATGTTTGATGATGATATATGTGGCTCACATGATAATAAAGACAAATTTAAGGGTGCGCCCTGATAGCGCTCCAATGCATTGGGTAATGATGTAACCACTAGAGATTACAATTTTCACGATACCTTGGTGAATAACCTTGGTAATTTTAAAATGACACCTTGGGGATGGACCTTGGTGATATGTTCATGATTGTCTATGTTAAATGATGTAGCCACATCTTCAAGTTATGAAAAAGTTTTATTTTTATTATGATATGCCTCATGTTTTCATTTTCATGCCTTAAAGTTCTTTTCATGACTTTATTGATGTATCCCAAGTTCATATGTAAAATGTTTCACTTGTTTCCCTTGCTGGGCCTTCTGCTCACCCTTTCTTTTGATGTATGTCCCCAGGTTATGAGATTCAGTAATGAGCCTAGGGTGAACATGAGGAGAAGCCTTTCAAGTGTTTAAGAAGAATTCTTTATGTTGTTTTCGTGTTTTAAGTTCCTGGTTTCCAAGACACTAAACCTTAAAGATCCTCGGTTTTGTAAAATGTAATTAAAGTTTATGTGATAAAAAGGTGGGATGCTATAGTTGGTATCAAAGGATGGTTTAGTTATTTGTGGAAATTAGGATATGAAAACTCTAGGAGGAACCCTATAGAAAAGTTTAATATAGGAAATCTTCCTGGTATTTTGGTGAGTATTGAGTAAGGGGTTGCCAAGCAAATACATCCCTGTCTGGATACGAGCAGGTAGAGGTGGCTCTGGCACAGATGTACATAGGGGTAAAACCCGAAAACACCGCTTTGAGCTAGACTCGAACGGGAACTGGTACACGACAACGGGCCTTGCTGCACTCTTGGTTACGACACTCCTGGGGGATATGCTTTGGTAAATTCATAAGCTTGGTATGAACCATTATTAAAGGAACAAAGATAAAATAAAATAAAGATTCACATAAGAATATATGATCATGGATAACCTAGATGGGAACCTAGGGGATCACAAGTTAGGGTATACTTTTCTTCTACAAGTTATCCTTATATGCTTTAAGTTCTTTTTCATGATTATTGGTTAAGTATTTAAGCCTCTAATTATACTTTATCTTCTTAGTTAATGGTGGGAAATGGAATAACGTGTCCCAACAACCAATGTGATAGGAAATGCGACAATTTCCGTATTAATATGTCAGAGATGATTAGGGTATTAAAAGATGATTATTATTTTGGAAGGCGTTCACTATTTTGGGGACCCTATATGATAGAGGTAAATAGATTACTATAGTATTTTCATTGAGGAGTAAGGTTGACTTATATTTTGAAGAATTGATGAATTTAAGGTGGACTTATAGTAATTTAGGTTACTTTTGGGAATGATTAACCTATCTTGGGTAAAATATGTTTAGGTTAGCTACTTTTGTTATAAGATGTTAGGAGTGGTTGATGTTGTCTGGGGATGAACAATGAAGTTGTTTTGGAAGACTATGTTATCAAATCCTTCTTGTATTTGGGTTTCAATCTTAGTTTGGTTTATTTTGAGGAATTTTAAGGACCGTTATTTATGGAGTGGTCTATGATGAACGTTGGGTAGTACCATGGATCTTTGAAGATTTAAAAGTAGGTTCTATTCCTATGGGATTCTTTCTTTTTGAAGAGTTGTTTTACCTTAACCTTTCTGTTTTTGGGATAATGTTTAAAGATAGAAGAAATAGATAGTTAATCTTTTTTAGATTATGTGATTCTATAGAAGATGATTCTTGTGATTTTATGAGACCAAGTGTTTTTGAATTCTCATCATTTGGCGAAAAGATTAGTGTTGGTAGGGACTTGTTAAAGGATGAAACTCTACTTGAAGGTAGGTATATTTTCTTATGTTTTTGTTCTATGTAGTAAATGAAATCCTCAAAATTATGAAAAGAAACGTAAAACAAAAATGTTGTTGGTTTACGTTTCCTACTAGGTAATCAAAGACCGTTTACACACATCATAAGTTTGGGATTTTCTCATGGTTAACTTTCTCCTAATCATGTTCTCTATCACTCTCTCTCAGAACTGACCCTTTGTTTTTTTCCTCCATGTCCATGTTTTCCTACATGGAACCCGAGTGTGGGTTAACTTGGGTGGCCTTTGTACTTCCTTTTCTTTCTTTTAAAGTAATGGTGTTACTGACTCTTTTTCCGATGTGGGACTTTCAATGAAATTTCAAAACCCAATTTAAAAAAATTGCGAGGACGCAATTTCTTAAGGGGGGAAGATTGTAACGACCCGAAATTTTGAATAAATCTTGTTTCCTAATTTCATGTGTTATTTTTTTATACTCAAAAAAAAAATGTTTTATTTGATAAACATGATTATAAATAAAATGAGACCATTGGTTTATGAGTGTTATATGACCATCGGTCAATATGACCACCGTGAACAAAATGTTTTGATTATTGTCTCTAAATTTAAGTAATCTTGGTTAATTATTATAGAAAGAAGATTTGATGGCCTCACCTAGTAGCCTTGGGCCGATCGAAGCCCATCTAACAGAGATTGGGAAGGAGGTAGCACCATTGGGCTTTGCTCTGGACCAAATCCAAGCCGAACTTCATCATGTGAAGCTAGAACGGAATCGCCTTCGCGAGAAGTTCAAACTGATAGAAATTACTACTCGGGTAATGTTGACTGAGCCGCCCCAAAATTCTATCACCCTAGCACACCTTACTCTTAGGTCTTATGCTGGTATTATAAGGGGTTATGTAACGAGACCGTAATTGCCTTGTGTAATCCTTTTTTTAAATAAAAATTTGGATTTCTTCTTATGATGATGTTTATGAATTTTCAAATGACCGGATAAATATTGTATGCATATTTTTGATGAATTTTAGAAAAAGGATATTTTATAAATGGTTGTGTAAACCTTAAATAATAAAAAATGTGTAATGATTTTCGAAAAATGGTCTTCTACAATTATGTTCAGTACGAAATTTAGAGTCTAATAAGATCAACTTGATTTTTGATGAATAGTAAATTATGAATAGTGATTTTATGATTAGGATTAGTAATATGACCAAATGGATTAGTAATATCACTTAAAGAAAGTTTTAAAATAATCTAGGCACCTTGATTAAGTATTGTGATTTAAAAAAATAGTTAAATAACGGTTTCATTAATTATTATTCAAGTATTAGTTTTTTCGGGTGAATAGTGTTTTTTAATTAAAAATTTAATTAAAAATAATTAGAAAATTATTTTTATAAAAATGACTTTATTTTTGAACTCAGAGCATCGATATTATGTTATGGTAATTTTTGGGGTTTTTTCTGAAAAAATGAATTTTCGATGAATAGTGTTTTAATTTAAAAATTAAATTAAAAATATTTAGAAAATTATTTTTATAAAATGGAGTTCATATTTGTAATCAGAGCGTTGATATTTGGTTAAGGTGAAATTTTGGGATTATTCTGAGAAAGTTGAATTTTTGATGAATAGTGAAAATACAGTTTTTAAGTTACGGGTGTTTAATGACATCATTAAATGATGTATTAAGTTTGTAATCAATATGTTCGAATTATGAATAGTGAGATAAGGTATGAGGTGTCCCAAGTGGCCAATACCATGGGCAAATACCATGGGCAAGCCAATGGTTTTGCCAAAACCACTAATGAGGTGTCCCTTTGCCATTAATGCCTTGTCCCCTCACTTTCCCTATAAATACCAAGCCATCCTCTCATCCATTCGACTCCCCACTCTTCCCCAACGAAGTTCTGGTCTCATTACCTCCCAAGGAGTCCTACCAAGGTGCCCCCAAGCCCTCAAGGTCCCAACCTTTGAGGTTTAAGAGTTACATTTTAAGGTAAGGGATCTGACCTCTCTCTTTCTTTTCAAGTAATCTCTTTTATGTCTTTTCTTTTATACTCCATGTTCTTATGTTGGAGGATGTTCTTTTATATTCATCCTACTGCCTATTTCATGTTCATATGATGAGATACCCCCCCTTTCTCTCATCAATTCGTTTTAAGAATGTTTAAGTGGTGCCGTTAGGCTGCCGAATTTTTAAGGGATTCTTTCACCTTCCTCGTTTTCAAGTTCTATTTTCATTCAAGTCTTTCATGTTTCTTTGTATTATGTTGGGGCATGATCTCTAAATTTATCATACTGATCATTTATGATCATATTATGAGAGACCCCATTTTATCTCTTCAATCCAATTTTTTTGAAGTTTTATGTGGCGCCGTTAGGCTGCCGAATTTTTTAAGGGATTCTCTCACCCTTCTCTTTTTCAAAGTTCTACTTTCATGTCAAGTCTTTCAAGTTAATTTATATTATGTTGGGGTATGATCTCTATATCTATCATACTGGACTCTTATGTTCATATGATGAGAGACCCCATTTGATCTCTTCAATTCAGTATTGTGATGTTTTAAGTGGCGCCGTTCGGCTGCTGAATTTTTAAGTGGTTCTTCACCCTTCTCGTTTTGAAGTTCTACTTTCATGTGAATTATTTCAAGTTCCTTTTTGTTATATTGGGGTATGATCTCTATATCTATCATACTGGAATCTTATTTTCATATGATGAGAGACCCCATTTGATCGCTTCAATTCAGTATTTTGAAGTTTTAAGTGGCGCTGTTAGGCTGCCGAATTTTTAAGTGGTTCTTCACCCTTCTCGTTTTGAAGATCTACTTTCATGTCAATTCTTTCAAGTTCATTTTGTTATGTTGGGGAATTATCTATATATCTATCATACTGAACTCTTATGTTCACATGATGAGAGACCCTATTTGATCTTTTCAAATCGTTTTTGTTGAAGTTTAAGTAACGCCGTTAGGCTGTCGAACTTTCATAAGAGAAATCTAATTTTTTTTCTTCCTTCCATGTTTTTCATTTCAAAAGGTATGTCCTTGAAATTTCATTACCATGATCATGTATCCTTCTTATTCTGTCCATATACTGTTTTATGGGTCATTTATGAATTTTTGACTCATTTTCCCTCTCTTTTTAATGTCTTCTAAAACCTCATAACATAGCTGTTATGCTGCAGAATTTCCATCTCTAAATGTCTCTCTCTTTTTCTAAAGTTCTTTTATATTATTAAGTGAATACTCAAAGCTCTTTATTCTAAAGGGGTATTCACATATATACCAAAATTTTCTATTTTAAATTCTGGGATTTACATACATGAGACCCACCTTCCTTTTCTGTGGGTTTTAAAGTGACGTAAAGATCATGTCTTTAAAGCAGTTTTTAAAACGTTTTGATTATGAAATGAAACCCATTTATTTTATGCTATGTGGGTTATTTATGAAATGTTTGATGATGATATATGTGGCTCACATGATAATAAAGACAAATTTAAGGGTGCGCCCTGATAGCGCTCCAATGCATTGGGTAATGATGTAACCACTAGAGATTACAATTTTCACGATACCTTGGTGAATAACCTTGGTAATTTTAAAATGACACCTTGGGGATGGACCTTGGTGATATGTTCATGATTGTCTATGTTAAATGATGTAGCCACATCTTCAAGTTATGAAAAAGTTTTATTTTTATTATGATATGCCTCATGTTTTCATTTTCATGCCTTAAAGTTCTTTTCATGACTTTATTGATGTATCCCAAGTTCATATGTAAAATGTTTCACTTGTTTCCCTTGCTGGGCCTTCTGCTCACCCTTTCTTTTGATGTATGTCCCCAGGTTATGAGATTCAGTAATGAGCCTAGGGTGAACATGAGGAGAAGCCTTTCAAGTGTTTAAGAAGAATTCTTTATGTTGTTTTCGTGTTTTAAGTTCCTGGTTTCCAAGACACTAAACCTTAAAGATCCTCGGTTTTGTAAAATGTAATTAAAGTTTATGTGATAAAAAGGTGGGATGCTATAATATAACATTCGAAACCCAACGGTCTCATTTGAATTATACTCACTTAATTAATAAAAGGATATAGTTTTGTTGAGTACAAAATAAAATGACACAAAAATTCAGGAAACAAATATTACTCAAAAGTTCAGGTCATTACATTCTTTCCCCCTTAAGAAATTTCACCCCTGAAATCTTAACTCATACCCTCATAAGAGAAAAGGTGTGAGTACTTCTGCATCATAGATTCATTTGGTTCCCACATGGATTCTTCACATTTTTAGTTCCTCCATAATACCTTAACAAGGTGGGTAGTCTTGTTGCATAGAACCCTGTCTCTATGATCCAATATCTCCACTGGATGATCCTCATAAGAAAGGCCATGTTCCAATTGTACCACCTCTGGATTTAGTACATGTTAAGGGTAAGGTATATACTTTCTCAAGTGAAATACATGGAAGACATCATAAAATTTTGATATATTAATAGAAAGTGAAACCTGATAGGCCACTTCTCCTACACAATTAAGGATTTCATAGGGGATGATGTACCTTGGGATGATCTTCCCTTTCTACCCAAACCTCATGAATCTCTTCCAAGGTGATATTTGAAGAAAGAATTTTTCACCAAAATCAAACTCTAAGTCCCTTCAATGGTTTTCAGCATGGCTATTTTTCCAACTCTGAGAAGCCTTAATGTGTTGCTAGATGGCATGAACCTTTTCTATCATCTCTTACAGAAGATCAGGCCCAAGAAGATTTCTCTCACCAGCTTCATCCCAACAAGTATAATTTCTACATCACTTCCCATATAGAGGTTTATAGGGTGCCATTTTAATTCTCAAATGGAAACTATTATTGTAATAGAACTCAACTAATGGAAGATGTTTGTCCCATCCACCTTTAAATTCCATTGAGAATATTCTCAACATGTCTTCGCGTGTTTGAATAGTTATTTTATATTGTCCCTTGGTTTAGGGGTGATAGGCCATACTGAAATTCAATTCAGTATATATAGTATGTTGAAGACTTCTCTAGAATTTTTATGTGAACCTTGGATCATGATCGTATATGATAGAAAGTGAAACTCCATGCATCCTTACCACTTCCTTCATGTAAATCCTGGAAATTTGATCATGAGATAAATATTCCCTAATAAAGATAAAACGGGAAGTCTTCGTGAGATGGTACACTATAACCCATATCGCATTGTTTCCTTTGAAAGTTATTGGTAGACCATTCACAAATTCCATAGTGATATTGTTCCATTTCCATGCTGGTATAGGTAGTGGTTGTAATACCCCTTTAAGAAGTTGTCACTCCACCTTCACCTACTGACATACCATGAATATTTTAGTGTAGTATGCAATCTCCATTTTCATATTATCCCACCAATAATGATCACAAATTCCCCTATACATTTTCATGCTTCTAGGATGTATAGAGAAAGTAGATCTATGAACTTCATCTATAGGCTCTTTATTTATTTCTGGAATAGATGGAACAAATAGTCTTGTATGAAATTTTTGTAGAACTTATTGATCAATATTGAAGTGAGGAAACTTCCAATCCTTCACATCCTAAACCTTTTTTTATAACAAAGGATATTCTCTATGAGATTTCTTAATCTTCTCTAGTAACGATGGTTGAGAAATCATTTGGAATTGGGTTGATGATGTCTCTTCATTTATAATTCCCATATCCATCTTTACTAGGTCATTGATCGAAGGATCTCTCTGAATCCTCATCAGGGAAAAAACAATTGGGTATTTCTTAATTAATGCATCAACGACTTTGTTTTCTCTTCTGGGATGATAATGAATTGAACAATCATAGTCTTTAATAAGTTCCAACCATCTCATATGTCTCTTGTTCAATTCCGTTTTTTGAAGATATACTTCAAACTTTGATTGTCTTTTTATATGTCAAATTTATTCTCATAAAGATAGTGCCTCCATATCTTCAGAGAAAAAACAACCACAACCATCTCAAGATCATGTGTAGTATAGTTCTGCTCATGAGTCTTCAACTTTTCAGATTCAAAAGCAATCACCTTTTCATTTTTCATGATGACACACCCAAGCCCCTTCAAAGATGAATCACTAAAAATAATGAATCCTTCTTCACTTGAGGGTAGAGTTAACACATTTGCAGTAACTAATCTCTTTTTTATCTCTTGGAAACTTTCCCCACACTTCTTTTTCCAGATAAACTTGTCCCCTTTTCGAGTTAATTTGGTTAATAGATTATGAAGTCGTGAAAATATTTTCAAAAAACTCTTATGATATCCCACTAATCCAAGGAAACTTTGAATATTAGTAATTTTTGTAGCTTCAGGCCACTCCTCTACAACCTTTGTCTTTGTAGGGCCAAATGTGATTCTTTCATTGGTTATAATGTGCCCCAAGAAAAAAAAATTTTGTGACCAAAATTCACATTCTCTAAACATTCCAAAAAGACTCTCCTTCCATAGAGTTTTAAAAACAACCCTTATATGATCCTCATACTCCTCAAAACTTTTGAAATATATCATAATATCATTAATAAAAACAACCAAAAATTTATAAAGGTAGTCCTTAAAGACTCTATAAATCAAAACCATAAAAATAGTAGGTTCATTAGTAAGTTTGAAGGGCATAAAAACAAACTCATAATTCCCATATCTTTATTGGAAGGTGGTTTTTGGAATATCTTCTTTATTCACCCTCAATTTACGATAACTAGATCAAAGATCAATCTTAGAGAATAATTGAGCCCCACGAAGTTTGTCAAATAAGTCATCAATTCTTGGAAGAGAGTATTTTTTATTCATTGTGATCCCATTTAGTTCCCTATAATCCATGCATAGCCTCATTGATCCATCCTTCTTCTTCTTCACAAATATTATAGGTGCTCCCCATGGAGACATACTCGGTCAGATAAAAACCTTCTCTAGAGTTGTTTCTTTAATTCTTCCAACTACACATTTTCTATCCTATATGGGGTCTTTGATATCGGATGAGATTCAGGTATTATTTCAAAAGAGAACTCTACCTCTCTTTCTGGGGGTGGTCTGGGTAACTCATTAGGAAATACATCAATGTATTCCTAGAAAATGGGGACATTTTCTATCCTTATACTCTCATTCCTTTATTTTTTTTGCAGATCAACCCCATAAAGAAAGATATAAGAGGTTCTTCTAAACAAATATCAGGTTGAGATATATCTCCATGGAAAATAACTATAGGTTTTTCATTCAATACTATTGAGATTTCCTTGCTTCTGCATTTTATATTAGCATTATACTTTGAGAGCTAGTCCATCCCTAGTATAATGTCGAATTCCATGATGGGAATGACTACTAGATTTACAATAATATTGTTCTCACTAAAGTAAATACTATAGTTTCTAAACACTAAAGATGACTGGATAATCCCACTAGGAGTCTTGACTAATATCTCTACTTTTAGCAATTTAGGGGTTGATTATAAATTCATTGAAAAATTGGAGTAAATAAAGGAATGAGTATAACATAAATAAAAAAATGATTGATAATTTTGAGAGAACAACAAGAGTACCTACCACCATATCATTTGGATCCATAGTGATAGAAAAAGCACGACCTTTCTCCCTTGGCCTATGATGTGGATGATGGTGATTCCCATCCACTACCCTTGGTTTTGGTAAATTTTTAGAAAATTACCCAATCTATACACACTTGAATTATTAGAAATTAGGTAGGGACTATACCCTATTCCCCTTGTTGTTTGTACTTTGAAGTTGAGGCTTCACCTCACTACGACAATTCTGAGAGATATGGAAATCTCTTCTACACTTGTATCACTTCTTTCTCCTGAGAAGGTAGTTCCCCAAATGATTCTTCCCACATATATTACATGTGGGACATTTCACTTTCTTTCCTCATATTCCCTGATCAAAGGCCCTCCCTAAACTAGGCTTCACTGATCTCTTCTTTTAATTGAATTTATGAGCCCACTACATCTCACTGAACTCTAGTTCGACTTTCATAGCACTCCATATGACATCCTCATAGCTATCATAGTCTCTATTGGCTAGATTCTTTCATATATGAGGTCTCTGTCCATAAAAGAATCTATCAACATTTCCATTAGTATCCATGACGATTCTTGAGGTATAATGGGAGACCCTTATGAATTTTATCTCGTAGATTCCAACAGATTCATTCTCCTTTCTTTTCAGCTCTATAAACACCTTCCCATTTTTGTTATAATCAAAAGAGGGAAATAATTATTGAAGAAGATCCCTATGAACTCTTACTACTCCATAGATTAAACTGACACTCTTGGCCTCATGTTTTTAATCAGTTCCCACCACTGATCTGCTTCTCCCACTAAGTAGTAAACAGCCAGGGTGGCCTTCTCTTGTTCTTAATAGTAGAGCATAGAAATGATCTTCTTGATAGAGTTGAATCACTGTTCAACAATCAATGGGTCGGTATATCCACTGAAGGTTGGTGGTAATTGATGCATAAATGACTCAATAGAAATTTGTTCCCTTTATGGTGAAATGGGCCACTCAGCTTGATTCAAGTTATTTCCCATAACTTGAGTTAGTTTTTTCATCATTCTCATGAAATTTTCTATTCCAGATTCCATCGGAGGGCCATCAGTGCACGGTCCATTAAGGTCACTATTTTCATGGTTCCTCCTATTTTCTTCATTTTTCGAAAAGAATAAAACCTCTGTGAGAAACTTATTCCATTTATAAATATTTTAACTATAACAGATTTTATGTCTTAAAACTTCATGCTTAAACATATTATTCTTTAACGACAATTACATTTATCTATAAATCCTTCATAATTATTCATAAAAAATCGTGTGATTGTCTAAACATATCACCTAGGAGTTTCAAAAAAGGAGTTAATCAAGTCACATTGTCATGAACTGGTTTCCATTTGAGTTTGTCTCAAAGTGGTGTTTTCAGGTTTTACACCTAGATACATCTGTGCCATAGCCACATCTACTTGTTCGTATCTAGAGATTGATTTATTTGTTCAGAAACCACTTACATAATATTTTCCAAAAATAACAGGAATTTTTCCTATATTTAAACTTTTCTATAGGGTTATTCTTAAAGTTTTTATTTCCTAATTTCTATAAATAACTAAACTATCCTTTGATACCAACTATGACATCCTACCTTTTTAATTACATAGCTTTTCATTTCATTTCACAAGCATATGATCTTAAAAGTCTAGTGTCATGGAAAAAAGGTACATAATACCTGAAAACATATAATTTTTTTAATAACATTGAAAATATTCCTAAAATTTTTATCCTATGTACAGTTACCACATCTCATAACCTAAATACATACATCAAAGAAAAGGGTGAGTAGAAGGCCCATTAAAGAAAGCAAGTGAAACATTTTACATGTGAACTTGAGAGATATCAATAAGAACATGGGGAATATCATAAAGGCATGATAAAGAGTAATATAATAATAATAATAACCTGAAACATAAATTTAAAATGTGTCCACAACAATTAATTTGGACATTCATAAGCTTATCACCAAGGTCTATCCCCAAGGTTTCATAAAAATTACCAAGGTTATTCACCAAGGAATCGTAAAACTTGTCATCTCTAGAGATTGATTTATTTACCCAATGCATTGAAGAGATATTAGGGAAAAACCTTAATATGTATTTATTTTCATGTGATCCACACATATCATAATCAAACATTTCATAAATAACCCAAATAGAAAAAAAGAAATGGGTTTCATATCAAAATTGTGACGTTTTCAAAAGTGTTTAAAAACAAGATCATTAGGTCATTTATAACCCATGGAATGGGAATGAGGGTTTTATGTATGTCAATTACAGAATAAAATATATAATTTTTATGTATTGATGAATACCGTTGGATGTAAAATATTTTTGGGTATTCACATAAATAAAATAATAGAATTTATTGAAAAAAATAGAGATATTTTGAGACAAAACATTTGCAGCATAACCACTATACAACATGGTTCTAGAAAACATTAAAAAGATAGGGGGAAAGGGTCTACCATTAATAAATGACTCATAATAAAGTATAGGGACAGAATGAAATAGAAATAATAACATGTTATAGATACTTAAAAGACATACCACATAGAAGATAACTTAAATGAAAAAAGAGAAGTTGAGAATTTCCTTACAAAAATATGGAAGCCTAACATTGTCACTTAAAATTCAGAAAATCTGTTGATGAGAGTGGAATGGGTCTCTCATAATTTGGACATAAAATGGTTAGAAATAAGGATATATAAGAAAATGGCCCAACATAATAAAATTGAAACTAGAAGAGATAACATAAAGGATGTCTTAACTAAAAGAGGAGGGTGAAAGGTTCACTTACCTTGAAGAGTAACTTCAAAAAAATAATGGTTGGGACCTTGGGAGGCTTGAGGGAACCTTGTGGGGACTCCTTGGGAGGTAAAAAGACCAGACCTTTTTTGAGGAGGAATTTTGAGTGAAAGTAACGAAGGAATGTGTTGGTATTTATAGAAAAAGTGAGGGATTATTTTATTAATTTCCAAGGGAAACCTCATTAGTAGTATTTGAAAACCATGGGATTTACCATGGTATTTTCCCATGGTATTGGACACTTGGGACACCTTATAACATATCTTATTCCTCAAGAGTCTACAATAATTATTACATAATTATTACATCATTAATGATTTCATTAAATTTACTGAAAAATCAAAACTGTCTTTTTACTATTCACTGAAAATTCAACTGTTTCAGTAAAATCTAAAAAATTCACACTAACCATTTTTTGATGTGTATAATCCAAAAGTGAAATATGTTTTAAAAATCAATTTCATTTTAAATTAAATTAAATAAATTAAATACTAATACTTGGATTAAAATTTCTAAAACATTTATTTACTTATACTATGATATAATTATATAACAGAACCACTTAAAATGAATAAAACATGTTTATACCTCCTTAGGTGATGTTACTCTTCAATCGATAAAATTACCATTCATAAGGGTAAAAGTACTATTCCAAAGGATAAATTTACTATTCACCAAAAAATTATTTTTAACTTATTGAAACACATTTTTTCACCCTGATTACAACCATGTATGTTAGATTTTTGAAAATCATTTTAGAGAAAAAGTTATTCAATAATGAAATATTTTTTTTACTATTCATTAAAACACGATTCATAAAATACTATTCATAAAATTGAAACTTCTTAGAAAACTTATAAAAATTCATCCTAGGTTAATTTTGACATTTGAAATTCAAAAATGATGTTTATTTTACCATAATAATTCTCTATGTATGAGAAATATATGAAAAGTAAAAATTTTACTTCAAAAATCAATTTATCAAATTTGTCTTAATTAGGCATATAGTTTATTAAGAAAATATATTCTTAAAATAGGAATTATAAAATAAAAATTTTATTTATACCAAGGTATTACAGAAAGTAACTAAGTCCTCATTACATAGCCCCTTATAACACCAACATAGGACCTAAGAGTAAGGTATGCAATGGTGATAGAATCTTGGGGTGGTTCAGATAACATTGCCTGAGTGGTAATTTTTATCAGATTTAACTTCTCTTAAAGGTGATTACATTTAAGATTAATATATTGAAGCTCATCTTGGGATTGGTCCAGAGAAAATCCCAGTGATGCTACCTCCTCCCCAAGCTCTGATAGATGGGCGTCGTATGACCCAAGTCTATTAGATGATGCCATCGATTCTTCTTTATGTATTAATTAAGAATGATCATTTGTTGTTATTAAAAATAATCATAACCTTAAGAGTATATTTTCCAATGGTCATATTGACCAATGATCTTATAAAATTCTAAAACCAATTGTCTTATTTTAATTATACTCATTTAATTAATAAAAGGATATAGTTTTGTTGAGTAAAAAATAAAATAACACAAAAATTTAGGAAACAAATATTACTCAAATGTTTAGGTTTTTATATGAAAAGTTGGTGAAAATTGGGTAAGGGGTATAAGAAAATACGGGGTTAAAATTACTAAACATCCACCCTTAAAAGAATTTATAACAACCCATTATATAGACATCCTAAGATCACTAACATTCCAGTGAGCCCTATAGAACTCTAGGGTTACTGGTAGGACCACTGGATAGTTAGTAGATCTATACCAGCTAGCTGGTGGGATTTCAATATCGTGCTGCTATCTGAAATCCTACTCCCAAATAGTCAAATCACTCTTACCTCCCTTCAAACCTCAAAATAAGTTCTTTAAAAAATGTAATACATGGGTTTTTTAAAAACAATTATAGGGGGAAAACCTCATGAAGGGGGTGGGTACTATAAAATTCCCACCATAAAACTTCTCATCCCCATGATATACACTTGGGAATAAATGATATTATTTGAATAATAACTCCATCCAATTGGAATGGTCATTATATTCCCTCCCATGTATCCTACTAGTTATGCCTATGCTTCCATAATACCTGTACTAGAAGAATGGTCTTTCCATGAAGGGTATTTTCACTATGATCCATGATACAAACAAGATATTCCTTCAAAGAAGCATCAAACTCCATCTTGAATTCATTAATATCAATCACATGTGATGGGTGTATATAATACCATTAAATCTAGGAGAGATGGAAAACATCATGCATAGCCACATACCTTGATGGAAGATCTAACCAGTAGGCTACAAAAAAAAACCTTTCAGTCACCTTAAACATTCCTATAAACCTCAGAACCAACATCCACAATTTTCAAATTAGTGGTTTTTCTAGTATCAGTGACATGTGTTAAAATACCCAATCAACCACCTTGAATTACAAGGGATAATTTATCTATTAAGTATAGGATCTCTACCTACTCTAGGCAGTATCCAACTATGTCTTGATCAACTAAATCTTCTCAATGTTTTCTTATACTTGGCTTGGAAAAACCACAGATGACTCTCCAACTTCCAGTCAACATAAAGGTGAGTGGTTTGACCCCCATATAATGTATCAAACAGATCCATCTAAATGTATTCCTAATAAACTTTCTTTTAATTTAATTCAAAAAATTCCATATGACTCTCCCAAGAGCCTCTAAAATTGAGGACACATGCTAAGAGCATTTCCTCAAGAACTTATATCTTGGGATCATATTTTCCATCCATTTTCAGATGATAGGTAGTATTGAGATGAACATTTGTTCCCAATTCCTTCTAAAATATATGAAAAAGTATCATGGTGAAATGATCGTCCCTATTAGAGACGATGCTCCATGGAACCCAGTGCAAGTGTACCACCTCAATGTCATATAACATTATAAGCTCATCCATTGAGGACGTCTCTTTAATCATATTGAAATGGGATACTTTCATCAATAAATCTATGAAAAACCAAACAACTTTGTGACCATGAGGCATCATATGAAATCCTATCACAAATTCCATCATGACATTTTTCCACTCCCATTTACGAATTGTTAAGGACTAGAGAAGACCAACATGCCACTGGTGCTCAGCCTTCACCTTTTAATAGATGGATCACCATGCAAGGATTCCCACTAGGTTGTTATTCATCCTTGGACACCACTACTATTGGAACATTTCATGTTTTATATTGGTTATACCTAGATTCACAACCCATTTTGAGTTATGTAAGTCCCTCGTTATCTCTTCTCACATGCTCACCCGAACTACTACACAACATCTAACATAAAGAGTCTCATCAGTATCCAAGGACCAATCAAGAGGTTGATCAACACCACAAATAGTGTCCCTCATTACCATGAAATCATAATCTAAGAGATTTATTTCATTTAATATATCAAGAAGTGAGGATAAAATAGAGAGGGAAGCCAATAATTTTCACCCCTAGTACTCCTAGATATCCAAACACAGCCTGGAAGATAAAATCCAAAACCTGTAACTCACAACTAAAATCCTATAAATCCTAGTTATGAGTCATCCTACTCAATGTTTACAAAATTATGTTTCCCTTCATAAGAGTATAATACAAATAAAATTCAAAGGAATATTGGTACTTAACCAATTTTATCTATCTATGATTCAAGTCACATTGAGAGAATATGGATTTAAATCTTTTATTATCAGCCTAATCCACAAAACTCTCCCCCATGAGGTAGTTTCACCAACATCTCGGAGAATATACCACAAAAAATGGATCTAAATCATGGTTCAAATAGTTATTATCATTTGGTATTATATTACTAAACCTGTAAGTGACTACCCTACCATCCTGTATAAGAATTGCAACCAAGATGACACCTGAAATATCACAATATATGGTATAATCTCTATCATTCTTAGTTAAGGTCATGATTGTGGCATATGGAAATAAACTCTTCATCTCATTTAAGGATTCCTCACAAGTATCTTACCAATCAAACCTTACTCACTTCTTGGCCAGGCCCATCAAAGGAGATTACAAGGAGAAGAAGTCCTGAATAAACCTGTGATAGAAGATGAAAAATCGGATGAAGTAACAAATATTAAATAAGTTCTTAGGTATATCATAATAAATCACTGTGTCCACATTCTCTGGGTCCACTATTTCCACAACCTTTGATATGAAATGGCCCAAGATGTAAACCCAATCTAATTAAAAATGATATTTTTATAGTTTCACATATAACTCTTGTAATCAAAGTCTTCTTAAAACTATATAAAAAATACCATGCATGTTCATCCATCGACTAGGAGTACACACAAATTCAATTGATGACAATGAAAATAAATTTGTCTAAGTAAGTATGGAACACCCTATTAATTAAATCCATAAACACTATGGGAGAGTTCATTAAATAGTATGACACAATAAGGTACTTGTAAAGATTGTACCTACTCCAAAAGGCTGTATAAGGAACATAATATGATCATACTCTAAGCTAGTGGTACATTGAACAGAATTCAATCTTGGAGAAAACTCTTAAAACCTTGAGCTGGTAGAATAAATCATTAATGTGAGGGATTGGATATCAATAATTAATAATTACATGGTTAAGCTTATAATAATATACACATAGTATTAGTGAGTCATACACCTTCTGGGTGAACAAAACAAGTGCACCCAAAGGGGGTGTGTTTAGATAGATAAAACCCATCACCACTAAGTCCTATAGATAGGATTTCAATTCTTAAATCTCTATAGTTAAAATCCAATAAGGAGTTATAAAAACAATCATGGTAATCAGAAATAACTCGACCATAAACTTGATTCCATGTTAGGGTAGTAATATTTAAAAATCCTTAAAGAAAACATCCTAGTAATGGTCATCAATGGGAGGGTATACTGACTAGCACATATCCCCCTCATCTATAATAATTCTAGAAACTTGAGTTGTGATCCCACTCAGATTTTGAAATTCAGGTCTTGAAAAACCCATTCTCAAGTTTCACTCATCGACATATTCTAAGTTTTCACCCCTAGGAGAAGGGAACAATTCCCAGTGTTGATATAAATCAATCTATTATTGATAATGAAAAATACATTCGATCCCTAGAATCATATAAAAACCTCCCATATTCAACATAAAAATCCCTAAATGAATCAGTAACTGCCAATGACTAGAGAATAATCTGCACACTTTCAAATCCCTTATAAATTCATTCCTAAAGGCATTTCAATCAATAGTACCCCATAATGATACTATATAGCCTATCCAAAACCTTTAAAAAACTAGGAAGAGATGAAATAATGCAAGGATTAGGTATCTAAAGGATTATAAGAAAGATACAAAGCTACTAAAATCATACCTCGCATAATTTATGGTACAACATCATTATAAAGGCTCAGATCCTTCTATCCCACCCCTTTACATGTTATCAAATCTTGTAGTTCTTAGAATAATCCTTGAGTAGGTTTTTTGGTGTTTGGGTGATAGAATATCATTGTAGGAAGATTTTATGATGAAAAATATAGTTCATTTCATGAGTGGTTTGTTCACGACCTGAAGTGTTTTTAGCATCTTGCATATGAAAAATCCATGAATGAAGAGGAATTCCATGACCTGGGTAGAAGGTTCATGGTGTATATTTTCAAAACACATGTTGTATATTCAAGATGTGTGAGGGTGGAGGATCATCTTTAATAAATTCATCTTTGAAGACTCATGATGTGAACATGAGGTTCAAAACATGAATTAACCCATATTTATTGGATTAAGGTGAGATAATTTTCAATGAGTTTGAAAACACAAACAATTTATGATGTGAATTAAGTGTTCATACCTTGAGAGTGAACCTGGTAGTGTGTCGATAAATTGGATAAAGCCCCCAATTTTATAAAAATCCTCCAATTATATCTTAACCCTATGTGACAATAGGATCTATCACAAAGTGTTTTGAATCCATTTTAAAAGGTATCGATCCATGATTTCCCATTTTCAATTCGTGGTGATTAGAGGTGCGTTTCCCTCATTATATTGTGGTTTCATCTCCAATCATTCTTGTTTCATCCCATTATTATTTCCATAATATGGAGGTTAATCTAATTTTTTATTCATTTATTTTGATATTTGTTCGTGTGGTTATGGAATAGTGTTCTTGGAGTGTTTTTATTTCCATATATGAGTGATGATTGGAGTTCTATATTGTCGTTCCATTATCAATAAAATATTGTTGAAGTCCTTGAGGTAGGGGATTAGTTTATTCTTATATAATTCTATATATAATCATAGAGAATCATTATTTCTATCTTTGGGTGATTATGTAATTAACCATAACTAATATTAAATCATATTATTGAAAGAAATGGTTTATAGTTATAGTGATCACTTGTTTTTCAACTATGATAATGTTTTGTCTCTTGATTTTATAGATAGTGTGCTATCTATGTTTATGATTTGATTAACTTGTTATTTATAATATGGTTCAGAATGATTAATTTTTTGATTTTTTAATGTATATAAATATGGTACTGTGGTTGGATAAATAATTAAATATGTATGATTTTGAAAACTTTTATTCTTATGTTTGATGGTAAATAAGAAAGTAATGATTAATGCAGGTTTAATTGGAAATTTTATCCCATATTTTAATTAAATTGTGTAAATAACATGAAGCTATAAATAATTTTTGTTGGTAATAATAAAGAGGTATGTTAATATAATTATTATTCCTTAATATTTTTAAAATTTGAAGTTATAGATAAGAGCATGTTTAAATAATTTATAGCTTTTAATAGATAATGAATTAGGTTATCTATAGTTGTAACTCATGATAAATTAATTAGTTAATACAATACTATAATTAAACAAGTTGTTTGATAATGATAAATGTTTGGGGATAAGTGATCCTATTTACATGTAAAGGCTAGAACCCTTCTTTTTAGACCCTATATTCCATGTTGACTCTATTTTTTGTTTGATACATTTTTTGTTTTCTTTTGATAAATTTATTTATATGTGAAAACATGTGATCCTATGATGGATGATGGTTAAAGAGATATGGGTATAGAGGCATAGGTATGTGAAAATATTTGACGTCTGTGATGGAAGAATGCATGGTGGTATACATGGTCATGTAAGAGATGACATTATGATTACTTGCTGTTGTGATGAAAGCTATAAGATTTCTTGATACTGTTTTTCTTTAAAGTATGGATAACGAAGTTTCTTTTTCCTAAATTCCATTACCCACTTCTTGAGATATAAGTTTGTTCTTGGTTATGAATATATTTCATTATAGCTTAGGATGTTTTATAAAGTACCTAGAATTATTGAGTGGTATTGATTAATTAATTATTTATCCCATGTGGTTGGTGCATGAATGGAATGAAAATGTTGATAATCATGCAGAACTATGAAATTGGTTTGATTATGCATGGATTGAATGGACTTCACTTATTGGTTAATGAAATTTGAATAGAATAATTTTATTTAATGAATGATTAATTAATTAACATTAAGTTGAATTATAAAAGGATGGAATTAATTAAATGAAGTTCCTTGAATGATTGTGTGTGTATTGGATATCTAATCCTTTTAGTGGAAGATAAGTGTTTGAGTGATTATAGATGAACTTAAGCCTAAACCTAGGTTAAGGACCATAGAATGTTCATGAGCTATATTATATTCTATATGTTTTTCGATTTCATATGCTACCCCAACCATTTCAATAGAGTGAATGAAACATAGTATACTCTTTGAGGGTGTTTTCCCAGTATTTAGGTTGGAAAGGAACAAGTGGATATCTACACCCTCTAGCACCGCTCTCTTCTCTTGGTATTATTATGTTATGGTATGAATGATGTTTATGTTTACCTATATAAGTATGTGGAGGGATGTAATGGATTGTGGTTATTTCACACACATGTATCTCCAGATATAGTATCCTATGGAATATTATATGCATGATGTGCATGGGATGTGATGGATTGAGGTATAATACATGATGTACGAGATGGGTGGTGTTTGTAAATTACATAGTTACTATCCTGATATGTGGCATGGGATGATGAGATGATATGATACACGAGGTGTATATTATATTATGAGATGATGTGATGCATTAGATGCAGGTTATGATAAAACAGTCAAGGTGTCTTCGGGATGAATTCATTTAGAAATAGATAGATCAGGGTGTGTAACATTGGGGTAGGGTAGAAAAATAGTGGGGAAGTTGTAGAGTGGTACATTATTTTAATATTATATTATATGTTCACTTGTATGTGGTACTTGGTGAGAGATAGTCATGGTGAGGCTGAAAAATTATCATACCTATTTAGGTGATGAGTTAGTTTCACTTATTGTTAACTAGGATTTAGTATGATTTATTTATCATTTTCACAAAAGGCTTTAGAGAGGATTCTACTAATTATACATGTTATGCTCAACCTACATATATATAAATAGTTTTTCAGGTCTAAAAGAGAGGGTTGGTGGTTTGGATAGACATTACTATGTCGTGGGTTTCTCAGGAGCTATTTGGGTTTTCATGGTCTATAATAAGGATTATATTTTGGTACTTGTTGTTTCATTTATAGTTGTTCCATTATATGGAATTTTGTATATGTATTTGGGATCTTGGTTTACTTTTATCTTGATTAAGAGTTTTTTGGTGTTTCTTTCTTATCTCTCATTCCACATATCTTGGAGGGTAATGCATCCTATCAATGTGTATGATATAAATTTGATGCTTGTCACCAACCAATGGCCTATTGGAAGTAGGATTTATGTATAATTATCTCCCATATATCATTATCAGTCTAGGAGGGGTTCCTTTATAGGGAGGGGTTTATGTAAGATTTGCATCAGAGGATCATGTTGAGGTATATGATAGAGTTTAGAGTTAGGCACATGAGGGGACTACATGGTTTGGTAGGGAAAAGATTTCAGATAAGTTTATTAGGAAATGAAAACAAGGGAGACTTGCAGAGACATGTGTATTTAGATACTTCTATAATCTCATTCTGGGAACTTTATGTTTACTGATCCTACCAAGAGAAGTGATATTGGTTACATGGTATAATCCATGGAAAGGATCATGCATCATTTTTATTTATGCCCATGTTGGAATTGGGTATACCTTAGGATTATGTATAACCTTAAAAAATTAACTAAATTATAGTTAAATATTATATATTCCCAATTTAGGATTCCTTACCAGTGGTTTCTTTTGCAGGTATGGATCCAGGTCGACATACTCATTAGGTTTATAGTAAATATTTTCTAAATGACATGTTAGTAGATCACCATAGGGTAGATTTCAACAAAAATTATACTTATAGGAGCACACTTTGATAGTTTTAGTTACATAATATACATAAGTATGAGGTCTTAATTTCACACCCAGGGATAGAGGACTTGTTAGATGAGGTGGAGATATCCTTTAGTTTGATCTATTCTTTAAGGAGAACTAGGTTTCATTGGTGGTGAATGTTCTGCATGGAGCAATAAGGTAGTGGTTTTTCTTATTCCTTGGGGATAATGAGGAGTTATTAGTCTCTTGGTATAAGTTTCAAGACCAATTATGATAAGCTTTTCCATCTTTTATATCAAATATAGGAAGTCATGAAGAGATTCTTACCCTTCAACAAGGTATTTTTAGTATGAAGGAGTTCAAGATCCATTTTCAAACCCTTCTATATTATGATTAATGTTTATTTCTAGGTAATAAGTCTTGGGAGAGGTATTTATTGGATTATTTTCATCCAAAGATCATATTCAAGGTCAAAAGTTTTATTCTATTTATGTATCTCGATGTGATGGTTAGAGATGAGGTCATTGAGATGATGCTAGGCAGAACCATATCATCATAAGAGGGTAGTCATCAGGAATCTCTATATAGAAGAGCTATGTTTCTAGGTTCATAATTACCAAGAAAAAAATATCTTTTATACAGCTAGGGTTAGGTCCCGATCCTCATCATATCATTTCACTGGGAATAGAGGCCCTCAAGATCCTTCTAAAGGATCAAATTTTTTTTCATATGGATTATAAGTTCATTAGTGCCAAGAGTGACCAGAATTTATAATAAGACCATGTGAAACATGTGTTCCACATCAGGTTACTCCATTGATGTAGTTTCATCTAAGGTAGAAGAAACAACATGCTCTATATTTGGACTAGTAGAGGGGATATATGACAATAATGGTAAATCTAAGAGATGCTCCTCATACTCAAAGAGTACAGTGAAAACATGTTGGTATCCATCATCCAAGTCATAGAGTACATGTAGTAGGTCATGGTTAGTTTCATTCTTTGGAGTTTCTTATATTGTGAAATCCAGATTTTGTTCGGGATACTCTTTGTTTTTTTTTACTTTGATCCAAGATTTTTTGATTTCAAAGATACACACTCCTTCATATCACCTTCCCTAGTCTAGGCATCAGGAGTTGAGGTGGAGGGGCTTCTAGTTCCCTTGGTGTTGACTAATCGAGGTAGAGATCGATCTTATCTGCATGAAGTTTTTAGACACTATGAGATAGTTTTCAGGCAACCTTACTTTTTAGGAGACTTCCTATGTTTATTAATATATCCATAAGACATCATACATGTCATGGACTGGCTATATTCAAGGATTGATATTATGGATTTATTTAGAATATATATTTTTCTCTATGATAAAGACAAAGATCCTTTAGTTTTCACTAGTTAGAGATATCAATATATTGTTTAGAGGCGTGTCATGTGATTGTCTTCCTTAATGACTAAAAAAGTGTTAAGTTCATCAGTGTATCATCAGGTGGTACTTTCTAGGGTTTTATAAGAGTACCCTGATGTCTTTACAAAAGAGGTTGTGGTGTTACCCCCTTGAAGTGTAAGGCCCCAACCCTAGAATCCTAGATCCGGTGCATTATTTTATTACATTGGCATTATTACAAGGAATAAAATACAGAAGGACTGATCAATTTTCTAGTTTTGGAAATCCATATTACATACATGATACCCATAATACACTGGGAAATAGAAATTAAGTACATGATACATAATAAAATTAAATAAACTACATCCTTTAACGCTTATTCAAATATTTATTATTCATAACCTAGGGAAATAAAACATAATAAGGGTGAGCTCAAATGTTCAATAAGGGTAAGTAAATCAGAATCAATAATGAATCAATAAGAATAAATTAACATGTATAGGTAAATAATTGTTAACACATTCCATTCAAATAACTAGGTAAGGAAAAATAAATATGGAATGTTAAGAAACCAAAACACATTCCATTTAATCAACGAACTGAAAATGAAATGTATCCATACATATGTTGACACAAAATCTTAATGGATGAATAATAATTGAAACTAAATGATGGAAATTATTTCTTAATAGACATTATGTCTGAGTCGCATGAAAAACTATACCATCAATACCTTTTAAAAAACAATTCAACACTATGGATAAAAACTTGTTTAATTTGGCCAACTTATTTGTCTCTTGATAACCTGTCGATGTATCAAGAATTTATATAAAGTTCTGGATCCTCCCATAATTTACTATCCAAATAATTCCTCATAATTAATATTATAAATCAATAATATTCCTTAAAAAAATTTCATCTTGAATAAAGAATATATAATTATCAATATTTCCACAAAATAATCAAATAACTTTCAAAGTAGACACTATATATAAAAGGGTATTTTGTTTTGGTAATACTAATATCCATTTTATGAAAATATAGTTATTTAATTAAATTTTCGATGAAAAATGATTAAATATATTTATTTTCTCAAGATAAAGTTAAAAATCACAAAAGGAAATGAGATTTTAAATATAATCATTAAGAACATTCTTGAGAAGAATAATCTTTAAACATTCAAAAGTGTCCCATGCCACTTTGAAACATTTAAATCATTATACCCATTAATTTATAGAATTAAATGAAGCTTATAACACCATTAGAATAAGTATATTCATAATATTATGTGTCAAAGGGTAGTATATACACAATATAAAAGAAGTTAGGTGCATAACTACAAATAAGTCTCAATGGAATGTAAATTGAGATGAAATCCCTTACCTTAACATTAATTTTTGTTTTTTTCATATTTATCAACCTGTATAGTGGTTAAAAATATGTTAAAACCTTATAAAATAACCATAATAATGTTTAAAATATCATATATTAAATTCTTACAATATTTTATTACTCTTTTGTTAACACTCTTTCATTATTTTAACTATTTTGGTTGTTAATAACCTATTTTTCTCAAGTATGTTTGTGACTTGTTACTTGTTGTTACTATTAATTAGATCATGATTTCATAATATAAATAATTTAAAACATGACTTAATTATCTTATATAATAAATACATATGTATTTATAATAGTTCATAATATTTTTAGATAATAAATGAAATGCATCGTTCATGGAGACAGTAGACCGTACATTCGCATGAACACTACTTTCATTTCTTTGTTCTATAAAAATAATGAAAATTAAATTATACATATGTATATTATAATTCCAGTATCATATATATGTTATATATGTTACATAGGTTTATTAAAACAATCTTTTATACATTCCATGTATATTGTGAATGAGTCACATCATTTTGAGGGGGCGATAGTCCACACTTCCACAAACGATGTTATCGTATTTACACAAAATGGAATGTATAGAGGTATGTGTTATAAAATAATTAAATAATCATAAATACATTATAAATATATTATAAATCATATATAAATATATTTTTCATCCTAACTACTAACATGATAGGCGATAATGGAAAAACAAACAATTATTAGATGGGAGTGTTTATAATTTTAGGTAGAAAATTTATAATAAAAACACAATTGTAAATTTATTATATAGGTTTCCTATTTAATCCTGGAATAATAAGATTTTATGGAGTGGATAATAAAAATAAAACTAAAAATCTCAAGGAAAGATGTTACATCTTAATCGGGTAACTTTTTTTTTAGTTTTTACCAAAAGGATTACTTGGATTGATTTATGCACAAGGTTAGGCTTGCATGATTAGAGGAGGTATTTTTAGGATCTATTTGGATATATCTTGGTTTATAAAAAGTGTATTTAGAGGTGTGAGTAAGTGGGAAGAGATGAATCCCTTTTATAGTGGAGGAGGAATGACACTCTTGTAAATTTTGGGAAATAGAATTCCACCCACGTTGTTTCTAGGGAAATTGGATATGATAATATAACAAATTCAATAAAAGAGAGAATATGGTCTAAATATGGATATAAAATGGATATTTTACAAGTTTATATGTCATTTGGTCCCTTAATATTAAGGTTTAGTCCCTGATTAGACTTTATTTTACCTTAATTGTTATAATTGATTCTAATTACATTCACTAATATTTTTGGTCAAAAAATAATTTTACCAATTTATAAAATATAAATAATAATTATTTAAAATATGGAATCCATTTTACTAAATTATAATAAAATAAGTGTAATAAATTAATTTAAATTTAATCCCGCAGAAGGGACGATAATGCGAGTTTTTAAAGTAAAACGTTCGAATATTTTCTATGTTTTTATAATCAATTTCAATGTGAAATTGATTCCAATGACCTAAATTGAATAAATTGAATAAATTGATACATATTTTATCTTATTAATCTTTAAAAAAAATTTAAAATGTAATTTAACCTTATAAATATATTTGATGAAAAAGAAGTTTTGAACTAAAATTTAGTATTTCCACCATTCATTAAAAAATGAAACTTAACAGAAAAATACAAAAAATTAACCTTAAGATAATTTTTTAGTTTTTATTCTAAATTTTAAGTTTATATTTACATATTAAATTTATAAAAGGTTCAAAAATTATATTTAAAATGGGTTTACTACTAAAAGGTGGTAAAAATGATTTAGTAAAAATATATTATTTTATGCATAAAATTGGGGTTTTTTTATCTTAAGACTATAAAATATATTGGATGAATATATAAAATATAATATTGAATATAAATTATATATTTCATAATAATATCAGTCTCTAATTGTAATTAATTTAATTTATTAGGGTAAAAAAACTTTGTGAGCATAATAATAATAATATTTTTCTTTATATTCAATTGGTTTTCATATTAATTTCTAATTAATTTATAACTAATGAATTCATTATATATTTTTGTAAAGAATATATTTCCATAATTTTGTTAATACACTTTATAAACACTAATTTAACTTCTAGGTTACATCTTATTATATTAAATAATAATATTTTAATAAAATATTTTTGTTTGTTAAAACTCGGTCTTGCATGTAATGTAAGATTTTGAAGAAAGTCACTCTTGCATGTAACATAGGATAACTCAATGTTGTGTGCATTGAAAAATATATCATGGATTTAATTTATTTAGTATAGTAAATATATTGTAAAGTATTGGGGTATTATATTCCCTTAAAATCTTGGTGATGCGTGTGATATACACTATCAAATAAAATGTTCTTACTTTATAATTTTAGGGTGTTACATAAAGGGAGATTGATTTTTGGATAGATATATAGTTTAATTATTCTCTAATATCAATGTATTCATATTGGATAGAACATTTCGAGTTTCAAGAAATGTGGGTTCAAAATGATGATTTATTACAGTAAGGTTTTTATCATCCAGGCATGTCAACTTGGGGTGATTTAGTTCTATTGGAGAAGAAGTCTGATGAAAGTATGAATTTATGTATCTATTATCATCACTTGAATTAGGTGAAATTGAAGAACCACTACCATATTCTGTGTATTTATGATTTATTCGATCAGTTGAAAGGAGCTAGTTAGTTCTTGAAGATCGATGTGATTTCGGGATATCATAAGATGTGGGTAAAAGATGAAGGTATTCTAAAGACAACTTTCCAATGTTGTTATAGAAATAATTAGTTCATTGTGATCACATTTAGTGTGATGAACTCTCCAACCATGTTCATGGGTTTGATAAACACAATGTTTAGAGAGTTTCTAGATTTGTTCATGGTGATTTTTATCGATGACATCCTTGTGTACCCCACATTTGAGGAGGGGCATAGAGCGCATATACATGCCATTTTGGGAGTTATTTATCATTTAAATATATTTAAGAAGATATTTAAGTGCGTGTTCTAGGATAATGAGTTTCATTTATTGGGTAATTTCTTGTCCCATTATAGTGTATCTATGGATCCTTAGAAGATCGAGCAGTTGTTTCTTGGGAAGAACCCAAGAAAGTTATAGAGTTGTGAAGCTTCCTTGGTCTCAAGAGATATTATAGGAGTTTTTATCTAATTTATCTCTATCCATGACTCCTTTGAAATATTTAACCAGAAAATATCAATTTTTCTTATGGACTGATCAGTGTTATACATTTTTTGAGTACCCAAAAGAGAATTTGGTCAGCGCTCCATTTCATCATTTTCTAGAAGTGGGAGTTCAGTTTGAGGTTTTATATGATTATTGATGTCTTATACTGGGTTATGTTATGATTTAGTAGAGATAATTTTTTTATTATGGTCTTGGAAGTTATTTTCCCATGAGTGTAACTATTCCACCCATTATCTCAAGTTGATAAAAGCTATGTTTTTCTTGATGTTGTGGAAACATTACATCATCATTGAGTGTTATGTGGATTTTAATTATCAAAAGAGCCTAAGGTATGACTTCTACCAACATAGAATAAACTTGTAACAATGATGGTGGATATAATTCAAATAGTATTATATATTTTTGATTTCATATACATTGGGAAATGGTTATATTGTAATTAATGTACCGAGTATAAAGTCACACAGTGATGTTATCTGTAAATCTAGAGATTCCAAGATAGTGATAGAAAATCTATAAGCAATGTATATTAATATGGGAGTGGTTAGTGGTAGAGATTTCATTTTTTAGATAATAGTGCAATTTATTTGTTGAAGTATGTGGAGGAGTCAGTATTGTGAGATTTTGAGGTGGAGGTTTGGAGAGAGTGAGTTGTATTTGGTGACACCCCTAACGACTAGTCTAAGGATGAAAAATGCTAGGTGTTGTTCCATGGGAGGTTTTTAATTCCATTTTTTATGCATAAGTTGGTTCTTTCTGAGTTCCATATATCACCATTGGAAGAGCATCCTAGTGTTAAAATATATAATGATCTTTTTTAGGTTAGTTTTGGTGGCTTAGGTTAAAATGTTCAGTTGCAAATTTTGTGTCTCAATGTTTCGTTTTCTGGAAGGTGAAGGATGAGCACCATGTTCTTGATGGTTTTATCCATATTTTAGATATTACTTAGTCATATTGGTAGGAAATATTGATGTACTTCATCATCAATTTACCTTCAGATCAAGGACTCTTTGATTCTATATGGGTGATAGTGGGATGTTTGATGAAATCAACCTACTTTATAGTGATCATGAAGTTGATATCGATGAAGGTTTTGTTTAGGTAGTACCTAGAGGAGGTGTAATGACTCTATGGAGTCATAAGGATGATAATATCTAATTATTATCCTTGTTTTACCTCTAAAATGGGGTGATATATTTAGCATTAATCTAGATATCAGTTTTTTATCACTGTTTTCCATTAATATATGGAAAATAAAATAGAGTATACCATTCAAACTCTTAAAGAAATGTCATATGATTGTTTCCTAGATTTTAGAGGTTCATGGATGAGGAACCTACCTTGGGATGAGTTTTCTTATAATAATAGTTTTAACTCCAGCATTGGTATAACACTATTTGATACTTTGTATAATCAACATTTCTGTTCTCTGTTCTTCTAGGTTGGGGTCATAGAGTTATAAATTCTAAAGCCAAAACTTGTATAGATAATTATAGATATGGTTCAGGTTATCCTTGAGAGGATTAAGGTATCAAAAGATCATTATATGTATTATACATATCATAGGGTGTGACCTATAGAGTCTAATGTTGGAGAACATGTTTTTCTAAAGGTGTATTCTCATCATGGGCATCTAAGGTTTAGTCATGGGAGTAATATTTCTCCCTATTTTATTAGGTATTTAAAGGTTTTGGTTCATGTTAGATACATTTCATATTATATAACACTTCTTACATAGATGATCCAGATATATATTATTTCCATGTGTTTCAGATTTGTTGTTATCTTCATGATGACTCTCATGTCATTTATTAGGGTGAGATCAATGTTGATGAGGATGTGATCTTCTAGGAGCAGATTATGGAGATCCAAGACCACCATAAGAAGGTGTTGTGTGGGAATTATATTCCATTAGTTTGTATATTGTGAAAATATATGTGTGTGGAGGATATTACTTTGTAACATGAGTTTTATATATATGCTCAGTATTATGAGATGTTTTATTTTTATATATTCTCATTTATTGATGCTTGTTTTGTGTTTGTTGACCTTTATCTGGAATATGTGATGGTTTTATATTCTTTGATTTATTTTTGTGGTCTTTCACTAGTTTTAGAGGTATCTCACCCAAGAGAGTGTTTAGGATATGGTTGTTGGTGTCACATAGGTTTTTTATTTGTTCCTCTGAGTGAGGTGGTTGATCTCCTATGATGGAGAGATTCTTTAGAGGTATCTCTTGGGGTGGATATTTTTTACTTTACATTCTATCTAGGTTTGATATTAAATTATCAAGTATGAGAACTATTTGAGATGAATCTTATATAAATCCTTGGATACATCTATCTCGTCTCTTTGCATGTTTTCAAACCCCATGGAGCTTGGAGGAAGTGTAGCTGGGAGTCGATGTTGTTTGGAAGCTAGAATCTGGTTGTAGAAGGATTTCATGATGTTAAATGTAGTTCACATCATGAGTGGGAAGTTCAAAACCCAAATTGTTATTTTTATATTGCATAAGAGGAATTTGTGGTGGGAGAGGAAATTTTTAGCCTAGGTAGATAGGGCCGTGGGGTGTATTTTTACAATGTGTATGGAATATTCACAATTTGTAAGTCTAGAGGATTATCTTTGAAAAGAAAATCTACGAAAACACATGAAATGAACATGATGTTCACAATTTTAATTAATCCATCTTTATTAGATCGAGGAAACATGTATTTTAGAAAGTCTTAAAACTCAACCCTTTATTGACATGAATTGCACATTGATGCCATGAAAGTGCACCTAGCAGTGTGATTATAAATTCGATTATACCCTCAGTTCTCCGAAAATCATAAAATTCTCTCCCAACCCTTGGAAACTAAAGGAGATCTCCTAATTTTTTGAAATACACTTTGAAATAGATTGATCCACGACTTCCTATGTTTTATTTGGGGTGATATAATGTTATTTTTACCTCTTTCTTTAATGGTTTCTTATTCAATATGAATTATTTCCTCATGTTATTATTTCCATAAATGGAAATTTATATCCATTTTTATTATATAGTTATTTTAATATTTTTCTGTGTGGTTGTGGGGTGAATTTATTATATAGTTTTAGTTTCCTTTTAAAAAAGGTTATTAGAGTTCTGCATTGCTGTTTTATTCCTGATCAAATAATGTTGAAAATCTTGAGGTATGGGTTTTATTTATTCTCTTACTATTTTATATGTTATCGTACAATTATCATTCTCTATCTCTTTATGTGATGTTGGAATTAACCATCATAAATATTAAACTATATTAATGAAATAAATGGTTTATGATTGTAGCAATTGCATAGTTTTCCACCATGATAAAGGCTTGACTCTTGATTTTATAGATAGTGTCCTATCTATTTTTATTCTTTGATTAACATGTTTTTTATTCTATGGATTAACATGTTTAATTTGAAGAAAATGGTTAAAGTAAATAGAGATGGTAATGTGGTTGGGTAAATAATTTGAGAGGCATGTTTTTGTAAACCATTCTACTTATTTTTCATGGAAAATAAAAAAGTAATTATTAATCCATGTTTAATTGGAATAGTTTTTCTATATGTTAATGGAATTGGATAAAGAACATGAATAAATAAATTCTGGTTTTAAGTAATAATATAGAGTCATGTTAATGGAATTATTATTCTTTTATGTTTTTTAAACTAGAATTTATACTTGAGATCATGTTTAAATAATTTTTAGATTTTCATAGCTAATTACTTAAGTTAACTAAATCTATAATCAATGATAAATTAACCAGTTTCTAAAAGAAGGTAATAAAATTGGTTTTTTGATTAAGATAAATGTTTGGGTTTGTGTGAGCCCATTTTAATGTGAAGGATGATTGCTTTTTTAGGGTCTAGATACATTTTTGAATCTATTTCTTGTTTACTACCTTATGTGTTTGCACTAGTTATGAACCTTGCTATCCTACATGATGTGATCCTATTATGGATGATGGTTGATGAGATATGGATAGGGAGGTCTGGGTTTGTGGTAGTAGTTTATTCTTGTAACAATAGGATGCGTGGTGGTATGATTAGAGGTTTCAGGGATGGAACTATGATAGATATAATACATTAAATATAGTGAACCAAATTTTCTAAGATGGATTTTACATTAATTTTAAAATAAAAAACATAATAGTGATACAATCGAGTATCCAAAGGATTAGTGTCCTAGAAGAACCAGGCTCACAAACCACCTATATATAATAAAACATAAAAATTATTTAAATTCATCTTTATTATCCTTCTCAAAATATCCTTAATACATGTAGTCACCTGAGGATATACATCAAGTAAATGGGTGAACTAAAATCCCAGTAAGATGAGGAATAAGGGATATGAATCAATAGTATATGAGTGTTCATATAAAACATCATCATATCATAAGCATAAGATCATCATAATAATTATGAGGGAAAAATTTAATAAAGTCATTGAACATTGAATATACATAATAATGAAGCATAATGACATAATGATAAAAAACTACACATAGTTTTGAAGAAAGATAACATCAAGATCATGCACAATGTATGTGCATAAAGCATAATATCATCATTGTGAACAAAGATACCATTATGTTTATGAATAATACACATAATTTCATTAGATATATCACACTGATCAATGAATAGAGGGATATATAATTTTAGGGACACCCATAACATCCTAAAATTCACATAATCATATATGCCATATGGAAGGATGATAATCATATTCATGAAATAACCCATGGAAAAGAATGAGCTTCTTAAAAGATTTCATACATCATATGTAACAACCTGATATTTTTAAAGAGAAACATAATCATTGGTAGAATATATTACAGGAAACACTAATATTAGAAGATAATTTAACACACATTTAATTTAGAATATATTTCTTTTAATATAAATTCAGTCTCTTTGATAGCTTGTGATGCATGGAATGTCAGTTTTAAAGGAAGAATGATACTCTATTAAAATATTATTATTTAAATATAACCCCTATAAACTTGGCATTAAGTTGGTGGGTATTAATAATACTAACAAAAATATGAAAATTATATGATTTACTTTGGTATAGAATAAATTAAATGGTTATCTATTCATTATAAATAATGTAAGAATAATTTGAAATAAAAAGAAATATTTTTCTGAAAAAATGTATTTTTTCTAAAAGGTGGTTTAATTGATCTTTGCGCACAAAATTAAAAAGTAATTTTTACCAATTTTATAATTTTTTTGAAAACATTAACATTATTTTTTAAATATACATGTAAAAATTATCTTTTTGTGATTTTTTTGATTTTAATGAAAAGATTAATTTTGTTATTAATAATGAAAAATAATGATTTTTATTAAAAACCCCCTTATCGTTTAAATTAATTGAAAGGTAAAATTATATTTAAATATGGGTTTAAAGTAAAATTTGTTCAATTATATTGAAATTCAACCAATTTATGTCATTGGAATTAATTTTATATGAATTATAATATATTTTTGTTTAAACATTTGAATGTTTTCTTTGGAAAAAACTATTTTTTCTATGCATATGTGGGGTTGAAATTGAATTCTTCCACTTTTGTGAAATGAATTTGAAAAAATGGATCAAATACTTTGAATATGGATAATTAATATTATCTAATAATTTTAACATAATTTTTGACCTTAATGAATTGTAAAAACATAAAAAAATTAATTATCATTGTTAAGGTAAAAATGATTTTACCGGGGGTTAAACTTAGAATATAATGGAAAAAAATGACCTAAAACTTATAAAACACCCATTATATGTAAATATTTAAAACTTAACACTTATATAGTTACATAATGGAATATTTTTTTATGATTTTGGCATGATAAAACATGGGTATCACTTTATCTTTTAAAGAATTCCATGTGTGTCCTCTCCCTAACTTATAAAAGTTCACCACTCTTGTCCCACTTTACACTTAAAAAACCATTTTATTTATCTAATGAATAAAAAATATATTAATTAATTCCCTCTACACACATTAAAAGAATCAGGTATTTTATTAATCCCTCCTAAGAAGGAATTTTGAATAAACCTAAAGAGGCTCTTCTGAGAAGAGGTACAATTCTTAGACATGCGTATTTGTTTCATTTATACATCCACATAAATAAAACCATATTAAATTTGAAAATATAATAAATAAGGTGTCCAATATATACTTAGATTTAATTATTTTAATGGAGTAACCCAGATCAATCTCCACTTCCATCAAGCACGAAACAAAACCATTGATTGTGTGTACGGAAAACTACCGCCTTGCGAACCTATGTGATTTATTTTGCATCAAAAACTTTCAAGGATGGATATAATTATTTAATTAAATTATTTATAATATATTTATGAAATTAATTTAGTTTTTAAATTATTATATCATATATACCTTCTTACTTACCATTTTTTAGGGGGATATGATAACGTCGCTCGTGTGTACGATAGACTACCACTTCACAAAGCGATGCGATTCATTTTTCACTTATGATTTACTTAGAAGGTATTAAGGATAAAATTAATACATTTATGTCCTATTTATGACCAAAAATACTTATAAAAATATAGTATCACATCTAAATTCTTAATTTGCAATCCATTGGAAAATAATAACATCACTCATGTGTATATATGGACTACCGCCTCCACATAGCGATGTAAAATGTTTTTCATTTTATTTTTTAAAGGATTCTAATAAAGATAAATTTAATTAATAAAAATTATATATATAACATAATAATTATTTTTTAAATTTTAATCAGAATTTATTTTCTTTTCCTTCCATCTATTGAGAAAAATGGAAACGACCTTCATGCATACATACGACCTACCATCTCTATGTACTGGGCAATCCATTTTCTATATCTAAATTTTATAGATTACTATAAATACATATATAATGAATATATATGATAAATATATCATGGTTAAAATTAGGGATATTATGTAAACATCATCAATATAAAATTACTAAAATTACCAAACCAAAATATACATGAAAAAGGAACCTATTATCACCCAAAATGGTGATTTTAACAAAGAATTATTAATAAACTGGACATAAAAGACTATAAGTAAATAATATATGGAATGAATTATATTATTATAGTTATTTAATATATTTATAATAAAACTATATTTACTATATAAGAATTTCAAACACATATGTATGAAATCAGACCTAAGGTAAGGGTTTCTTCTCTCACTTTTACTTCCGTGAGACACATGAAATATTCACCACTTATTCCTCCATGTGTTTTATATAATTCCTATTTTGATATTTTATGTGATAAATATATTTATATTAATGGTATTTAAATTTTCATTTTATATTTTTTATTTCATGGGGCTTATGATTCAAACGTTTTCAAAAGTGGTAAGGGGTTTTCCTCCCACTTTTACATCTGCGAGACATATGTCATATTGACGACTTATTCCATTATGTGTTGTATATAGAACCAATTGGAACATGTAATATCATGAATATACTAATATTCATGGTATTTATAGTTTCATTAGAAGTTGTTTATTTCATGGGGCCTATGATTAAAAAGTTAAAAAATTGGTAAGAGTTTATTTCACATTCTCATCATTATTCTGAATTTTTTATGTATCTATTAGGGGAATTATTTTATATTTATATCATAAAACGAATATATTTCCTTATACTATATTTATTTGTGAAATTTTTAAGTAATTGTACCATCTTCTCACTATTTCTCACTTAAAATGATTGATAAAACATTTTAAAGAAAATTGGACACCATTTCTCTCTTCAATCGAATATTATTTTTCGTACAAAACCATGTTTTATAAAAATATTTTCAAAAAGTTTTTAAAATTATCTAAATGATTTATTAAATATTTTACCCTATTTAGGAGTTTTTATATTTTTTTAAAGGAACGTTTATTTTCTTTTATAAATGATCTCTGTTTGGAATTTAACGAAAATGTGAAATGAAAATTTATTTTAACATGTATAAAATGAATAAAATTTTCCTCCTTCATGACCAATAAATATTTTAAGATATATTTTACTAGTTTAGAAGGTTATTTAAAAATAAATATATTTTCAAATTATTTTTTTGAACTTTTTGTTTTTAAATTATTTTTCAATGTGAAATGGTTATTTTCCATAATTTTTTTATTGAAATGTTTATGGTATTACTATTCATCAATGAAATCAAACATTTATTATAAATATGATCCAATGGGGATATGCTGTGTTGATGTCATCCTTATTCTTTATTAGTATGTTTTATGTTCAGTTTGATTGAGGATGTAAAATTTTATTACCATTTTCCATATTACTCTAGATGGTTTATGATTATGTTTATTTTATTTGGGTAAGTATTAACATTCCATATGTTAGTTTTTCAATATTATTTTTTATGCTAATTATGTTTCAACCATTTCATATGAGGAATGCATTCAAATTATTATGTGATGGGTGGGGCCTAATTATTGATAACCCCTTTATGTATTGACAGGTCTCATGAGACAAATTAGTCGGCCGAATGAGATTGTTTTTTACCCAAAATTTTAATTGTCTTATGAAAGTTCTTGAAAGTATGTTTCAGATGTATGAAATTATATATTCTCTTATTATTAGATTAGTTATTGATGTTCTGTGTGATTATTAGATTAGTTATAATATATAGGTTTAATTTTCAAGCTCATGCCATTATTTATCTGGAATTATTTGATCATTATTTATTCCTTCCATATTTTTCTCAAGTAATTCATTGAATAGAAATTGTTTTATTTATTTACCTTTATATATTAATTATGATCATTTATTTATGATATATTCCCCAGTACACATACCCTGACCATGCATTTTATCTCACCCCATTCTCATGTTTTATCCCAAATATGTCAATATGTGTATTATGTTTGATACGTAGGGTTATACTAGTAGAAATAATGATGCACTCAAAGAAAATAGTACATTGTATTTTATGTTTAAAATTTTAATGTGACACTTAAGTATGTATCTAGTTTACTAAGACTATTAAACTATACAATCCTTGTTGGAACCAAGGATTTTATTTTCTGGTAATGGGTTTTGGTTTGTGTTTTTTGTTAATCCTCAATATAGATGATTAGGGAGATTTCATGGAAAGTGATCTTATAGTACATGCTATAAATAATTTTTAAGGTGGCATCATTTTCTGGTGTTTTCCAAATTTTTTTGGTAAACAATCCCAAGGAATAGCTAGCATCGTGAAGGGTTGTTTTCTAGAATCAAATATTCTAAATATGGTAAAGAAATGGGTTTTGATAACACTAGGTTAAGGGTTGTGAAGATGTGAATAATCATGAATGGAGATGATGATATCTGCGATTATGAGAAGTGAAAATCACGATTGTGTGATGTGTTTCCAGTGATCTCCATGACAACGTCAAATCTCAGTGGATCATCATGAAGGAAGGAGAACCATGAATTGGTTTTTGAAAGATCCCAAAAATTTTTTGGAGGTAGTGGGGCATCACGAATGGAAAAGCCTATAAATATAAGGATACCCCTCTTCATTTTTCATGAATTTATTAAAGGAAAATCCAAAATCACTATGATTTCATGAATATAGGGGAGCTACACAAATTTGGATTTCTATGTGAGCTTGAGCATCATGAAAAGGTTAGTTTATTATTGAATGATTCAAATTATTATGAGTAAATGGGGCTTCATTATAATTGGGTATTTCACACTGGCTCAGTGAGATTCATGAAGGTAGTTTGTTCTGTGAAGGCAAGGTTCTTCACGAAGGTAGTGAGATTCGTAAAGGACCTTCATAAAAGGAAATTTTGAATATCATTTTTTAGTGAATAAGGCTTTAAATGTGAATAAAATCAGGCCTACAATGGAGGTCGAGTATCATGATAGATAAGTACAAAGACTTTAATGGAAATCTATTGAAGTGACCAACATGTTGATAAACTGAGTTAGACTTCTCTCAAAGTAGTGAGTTAGGGGGAATCGATAGAAGTGTTTCGAGGGATGAAGTGTGAAATCCTTAAAATATTGTAAAGTATTTTTTCCTAGAATATAGTGACTATGTATGAACTATTTTATTCTACACCCAGTGAAGATTAATGTATTTAGGTAGTAATGACATACTGTTAGTGTATTATCATTTGACTATCCCTTAGTGGTGAACCAAGTAAAATTGTTGTGTGATATCTTTCCATATGGATGTTTTTTTTCTGTACATTCCCTTCATATAGGTTTAATTGGTTCATAAAAATGTGGGAACAAGATAAATCACTTTTGTAAAAAATGTTAACACACCTATTAACCTCTCCCCTCTCAAGGTGTTCTAGGGTCCTTTAAGTTATATCAGAGTGTACAAGTTGCTGGTGTTAAATCTATCCTTCTTTTCTATCATGGAGAACTCAGTAAATGTCAATGGATTGCCTCTATTTTATGGAATTAAACTTATATATTTGGAATAATGTGATGAGATATCATCTAATATCTCTTGGAATGGAAGTAGTATTTTCTACTACACAAGGGATTCGGGTAACTGATGATACATGACTGTCTATGACTGAAATAGATAGAAAAATGCGTGATGTTGATTCTAAAGTGAAAAATTCCCACAATACAGAACTATATGATAAAATATAACTAAATTTAATGAGATAAACCTTATACAAGTATATTTGGAAAAAAATATAAAATAATATGAAGGTGATAACAAAGTGAAAGAGGCCAAACTTCATGTTTTTCACAATAGGTTTGATGATATGATGATGCATCCTAATAAAAACATAGATACCTTATTTTAATCAAATTATTGAAGTTGTAAGAGAAATTTGATGTCTTAGTGAATAAATTAAAGACATTGACATTGTAAATAAAATCATTATAATACTTCCACCTCTTGATCTTTTAAAACTTTCCTTGGATGATCTTCTGTGTAGTATGGCAGCATATGAAATGAGAGTCAAACCAGAGGATGCAACAAGTCATGTTAGCAAGGAGATGAAATTAAAATCAATGAAATAAATTGATATTTCAAGAGATAGTTTTAATGAAAATAATTAGGAAGACAAAATCCTTTATCTCTTTTCCAAGAAATTAAAGAGAGGAAATGATGGATTTAAAGGAAATCTAACCTTGGCATGTTTTCATTGGGGTACAATAAGGTACATTTCCTCTCGGTGCTCAAGGAATATCGATGATAAAGAAAGATAATAAGGATGCTTGAAGAATCCTTATAAAAGGTTTTCTCAAAAGGGAGACTTAAAATCTAGGAATAAATTATAGAGAAAAAGTTTTGTCTGTAATGAAGAAGATGATGAAAAAGAACTTTTTGAGGAAGAAGAACCAGAGTTTAAATATATAACCTAAACATATATGATGTATATAATTGAAAATTTATATCCATATAAAGATAAAGCTAGATATAATTAGTTTATTTATGATTTTGATCTCAAAAAGAAACTTGGGGATTCTCTTGGTGATCTTGAGAATAAAATAAACAGAAAAAATTGGAGAGAAGTTATGGAAGAGTCATCAAAATATATTAATTGACTGGAAGATGAAATTAATCAACTGAAAGAATTAGTACATGAACATTCAATATCTTTTAAAATATAAAATGATAGAGTAGATCTTAAGATCATAATTGAAGAATATGCAATGTTAATCAATTCAATTACATATATACTAGAGGATAAGTCCAAGACTATTGAGGGACTTGAAGAATAAGTTGTTACTCTTAGGAGTAAACTTGAAAGTGAATCAAACTCAAAAGAAACAATGAAAAAAATAAATATTGGAAGATTATCATATGATACGCCATTGTGGAGACATAATCATAGTTATGAATGTGTAGAAAATGTTTTGAATGATAAAATATACACATTCATGTGAAAGAGTGGATTTTTTTTATGATAATGAAACATCAAATGATGGAAATAAAATAGGATAAAATTAAGGCAATATGAAAGTTGGACATATCATAAAGTCACCCTAGGTCCTAACAATGAAATCCTCAAATCAAACTGAATATAGTAACTGAATACTATTATCAGGTATCATAAAATGATAGACAATCAAACTCTTTTCCTAATAAATGAGACATGAAGAGGAATAGAAGTAAGAAGATATTTCCCCTTATGAAATTTCACTTTTGCAGCTATCTGGGACACACTATGTCATACTGTGAATAAGAAATAATATATTTGAATGGTTAATATCTAGGAAGTCAAAAAAGGATAAAAAATTCATATTCTACATCTTATAGAAGAAATAATTTTATGGATATTTTTTTCACTGCTACAACATTGGCCATAAATCTATTCATTGCAGGTAGAGGAAAGGTAGAAATGATACCTATAGAACTTAGAGACAATTCAATACTCACCAACCAGATGTCTTTTCTCTTACAAATAGGTTTTCAACTCTGGAAGAAAAGTATGAGTATGATGAACCAATAGGCATGTAAAAGGGAGTGGAAATATCATATTTATATTCTACTCAATAAAACATTTAATGGAAGGAAAATAATAACGTTAAAAAAATATAATCTTCATAAGTTTATTTCAAAGATACAAGGAATAGTAAAACATGGATTATTGATAGAGGATTCTCATCCCATATGATGGGAAATATAGATTTATTAAAGAATGTAAATCAAAGGGTTGATGGAACAGTAAGGTTTGGTAATGATGGTTCTTTGAAGATCAAAGGTTGTGGGGTCACAAAACTAACAAGTGATGAGCTTAAGAAAACTGAAGTTATTTATGTGGGTGGTTTTCATCACAATATCCTGAGTATGAGTAAACTCTATGACTTATGACTTATAGTTACTTTAAATAAAAAAGGCTACACTATAAAATGAAAGACATGGAATTCACTCATGAAAGTTTGCAGAGTAGATGTCAACTTATATCAGGTTGACAGTAAAGAAAACATTTTATATATGACAGTTGAAGAAGAAAACTACTTATGGCATCGAAGGTTGGGTCACATTAATAAAAAATACATGGAAAAGATATCTAAGGTGAATATTTTCATGGATCTCCCAAATCTGAAATGTGAATGGGAAAGGACTTGTAATGCTTGCATATGGGGGAAGTTGGTCTATAATTGATATCATCAAAAGAAGAAAAGGGAATCAAATATTCTTGATCTCATCCATAAAGATGTATGAAGTCCGATAAATTTTGCTGGAACATATGAAAAAATTTACTTTGTTATTTTTATTGATGATTATAGTAGGATGAATTATTTTATGGTTATACATAGTAAACAAGAAGTACTTGATTGCATGAAAACTTATCACAAAATAGAAGAGAATGATACTTTCCACATGATCAAAGTTCTATGATCCGAAAATAGAGGGGAATATACACCCATTCAATTTAAAAATTACCTAGAGAAATATGGAATACAACATGTTGTGGATGAAGTAATAACCCCACAAAAAATGGATCTTTTGAGCATAGGAATTGACAGGTGAAAAATATGGATATAATTATGCTGATTGATAGTGGTATCTCTATCCATTACTATAAAGAGTCCATTCAAGATACAGTTTATAATCAAAATATAATAGAAATTTATATTAGAGAAACCAAGATATCAAATGAATTGTGTCATGGAAGGAAGCCCATTTTTGAGTATTTTCACATTTTCAGAAGTAAATGTTTTTCAGAAATAAATAATGAAATCAAGGAAAGTATGGTGATACGGAAGATGAAGGAAAATTATTTGGTTATTCAATATAGGTAAAATCTTAATTTTTTTCAACAATCATCCTAGTAGAATTATTGAAAGTAGTTATGTTATGATTCTTGAAAATAAGATCAAGAATATCTCAATAATCCCTTGTGATGATATGATAGACTATTAAGACGATAGTGGAAATAGAGTAGATTCAAATTCCTAAGTGGAGGAATGCATGAAAAAATTTCAGAGGTCACAAAGCGATGATGTTTCCGAAGAAAAATCAGAAGAAGAAATAGTAGCCGAAGAAAATTTCTTTGAACCTCACAGGAGAAATAGAAGATCAAAAATTGATCAATCTAATATCATTAGGTATTGGACATCACATACAAAGAAAATGAGAATGGGGAATAATGAAAAGTCTTCATTCCTATCAATTGTGGAACCAACCTCATTTGAAGAAGTTGTGAAATATGAATCATGGGTTAAAGACATGAATGAAGAACTTGACCAACTTGACAAGAAATAGACATGGGATCTTGATAATAGACTAGAAAACCAAAATGTTATTGGTACTAGATGGATCTTAATTTTTTTTGATAAGCATGGAAGTGTGATCAGAAAGAAGGTATGCCTAGTGTGTAAATGATATGAACAAATTAAAGGAATTGATGTCAATGAAAATTTTTCTCCAATGGTGATACTGGAGTTGATTAAGCTTTTCCTATCTATAGAAATCCAAATAGGATTCAAATTTTATCAGATGGATGTAAAAAATTCTATATTATTTAGAGTTATTGAATAAGTATACATTGAACAACCAGTTGGATTTCTAATTGGAAATGATAAAGAAATGGTTTGTAGATTAAAGAAGGCTCTCCATGGTCTAAAGTAGGTACCATGAGCATTGTATTCTCATCTGGATACTTATCTAAAGATGATATAATTTAAAATAGGAGGGTTTGACCAAAATCTCTATGTGAATAATTCAAGGAAGATCAGTTTGTGATGCTGGTGTGTGTATATGATACTATATTTGGTGGAAATAGGGATCGATCAGTAGAATAACTTTAAAATCATATGAAATAAGAATTTGAAATGTCTATGATTGGTGAACTGACATATTTATTAAAAATTTAGGTTATTCATAAGAAGTATTACACTTTCATTTCTCAGAAAAAATATGAAAGCAAATTGCTGAATAAATTCAATATGCACGACTTTGAACTAATTTTGACTATGATTGTGGTTGGAAAAAAACATGGAAAACTTGAGGATGTGACTTCTATAGATCCCACCATGTATAGGAAAATCATTGGAAGCTTATTATACATAATTGAAACATGAACAAACATCATATTTACAACATGTTTAGCAGATTTATTTCAAATAAATCTAAAGGAAGAACATATGGAAATAATTAAATGAATCATGAGGTATATTTAAGGTATAATGAATTTTGGATTATTCTTTTCTTCTAGAAGAGACACTGAGTTTTATAATTTTTCTAATGCTTAATAGGCTACAGATGTGGTTGATAGAAAGTCCACAAGTGGTGGATCATTCTTTGTTGGTAGAAAATGTGTGGGATGGATGAGTAAGAAACATGAAAGTATTTCTCTTAGTACTGTGGAAGCATAATATATCAATGCTACAAAGGCTTATAATTAGATATTATTGATAAAGAAATAACTAAATGATATTGGTGATGAGGTGAAACAGGTAATGATGATTCACCACGAAAACAAGTGTGTGATTGATCTTATAAAGAATCCTATTCAGCATTATCATATGAAACATATTGAAATTAGATATCAATTTATCAAGGAAAAAGTTGGACAAGGCATGATTAAAATGGATCGTGTTGGAACTGATGATCATGTGGCTGACATACTGAACAATCCATTGTCAGCACATGTGTTTGAGAAACATCGATTGAACCTTAGTGTTCAAACACATCCCAGTGCATGAGGAGTTCATAAATCACACCCTCTACATAGCTATGTAATCTATTTTCATTTGTTTTTGAATATTATGCAGGATTATTGGGAAGATATGATACATGTGGAGTGTGGTTTGAGCTCTACACCTACACATATAGGTTATTTTGATTTATTTCCAATGAGGGATAATGGAGAAAAGACATTCAATGGTACAGTGGAGGATAATGAATGGTACAAAGAGGAGAATAGATTTTTATTATAATTTTTGGTTACAGAATAATAGAGAATGGATAAAGTAGTTATAGGTTTTTGGAAAACCATGAAATTCTTCTGTGAAAAGATGAGAATTAGGTGTTATGAGTAAACAGTTCAAGGGATACAATTTGGTGCATGCAATTCTTCTATGACATGATCAGAGCTTAACTGATATAGAGGTTATCAAGGAAATTATTAAGAATTAAAAAACAATATAACTCAATTCATTATTACCCTCTTATTTTTGACACCAATTATTGATCATGTAGACTTAGAGTGTTGGTTGAGTTGTTTCTTACATATCAAGTTTTGATAGTGGATGGTGCTTTATTGAATTTATCTATATATTTCCAACAAACCCAAAGTTGGAGATTGTTGGAACCAAGGCTATTATTTATTGTTAATGGAATATGGTTTGTGTTTTTTCCAATCCCCAATATGGATGATCATAGATATTTCATCAAAATTGATCTTATAGTATAGGAAGATAATAGTGTTAACGGTGGCATCGTTTCCTAGTGTTTTCCGATTTTTTGGGGTCAAAACTATGAAGGAAGGGCTAACATTGTGAAGGGATTTTTTTTAGAATCAAATCTTCATAAATATAGTAAATGTATTGGTTCTTTGAATACTAGGTTAAGGTTTGTAAAGATATAGATCATCACAAATAGAGACAGTGATCTCCACGATTATGATAAGTGGAGCATCGAGACTACATAATGTGTTGACTGTGATCTCCAAGACTATGCCAAATATTAGTAGAGCATTGTGAAGGAAGGAGAACCATATAGAGGTTTTTGAAAGATCCGCAAAAAAGTTTTTAGTTAGTGGAGCATCATGAATGACAAATCTTATAAATATATGGCTACCCTCTTCATTTATCATGAAATTATTCAAGAAAAATCCAGAATATTTATAACTTCATGAAGATAGGGGAGATCCTAAAATCTAGATTTATATGTGATCTTGAGAATTATGAAAATACTTGTTTAGTATTAACTGAGTCTAATTCATTTGAGTAAAGGGTGCTTCATGCTGATGGGGTATTCTGCATTGACTTGGTGAACTTCGAAAAGGTAGTTTGTTCTGCGAAGGTAGGATGCTTCGTGAAGGTAGAGATCTTCTTGAAGGATATTTGTGAAAGGAAGTTTAGAATATCTATTTTTAGTGAATATGGATTTCAAATTGAATCAACTTAGGTATACGTTACAAGAAGAGTCTCACGCTAGATAAAGAAAAATACTTTAATGAAAATCTATTGAAGTGAACCTCATGTTGATAAACTGAGTTAGACTTCTCTCAAATAAGTGAGATATGAGGAGTCGATAAAAGTGTTCAGAGGGACGTAATGTTCTATCCCTAAAATATATTAAAGGAATTTTTATTGTCATAGAGTAACTATGTATGAACTCTTATATTCTTGTGAAGATTAGTAGATGTAGGTACTACTAACACAATTTAGGCATATGCTCCTTTTACTATCCCTTAGTGGCGAACCAAGTAAAATAATCATTCGATATCTTTGAATATGGTTATTTTTTATATTCACATTCCATTAAGATAGGTTTAATTGGGTTTTACCAATGTGTAAATAAGATTTGTCACCTTTGTAGAAACATTTGACACTCTGATTCACCCCTCCCCTCTCAGAGTGTTCTAAGGTACTTCAGTCCTTCGAGATAATAATAATTGTATCTTATGGTAATGTAATAAATTAATTTCTAACTATAGTCTACTAGGGTTGAGATATTTTAATTTGGTATTAGAGGAAGTTTAATAAAAACCTTGGGAATTAGATTTTGGAAAAAATAGATCATGGAACATAAAACTATGATAGACGTTGATGATAAGTATAGTAGAAGATCCTAATGTTTTGGTAATATATATTTTTTGGTTTTTTCTAAAAATACATCCCTATCTGAATATTATAAGTGGATGTGATTCTAGAAAAAATATACCTTGGGATAACAGCATTGAAAAAGGAACATCGAGATTAACTTAAGCATTAGCTGTTACATGATAATGGGCCTTACTGTGCACCTGTTTTAACATTCCCAGGGGATATTATTAAGATAATTCATATTTTATCTACAAATCATTATGAAGTATTTGAAAATATTTTTATAATTTGAAAAAATTCCCAAAGAAAACATATTTATGATTACGAGATTAACCATGCATAAATTTTTCAATTTATTCTAAGTGTTTCACTATTTTTTGGATTATACATTAGGATATATAATGTAATTATTTCACCTAGTGTATTCCATTTTTTAGAAATAGAACCTAGTAGAAGGAATGTGAACCGTATCGATGCAAATAATTAAAAAAGTAAGACTAATAATTTTCTTGATAGACAAAAGCTAATATTTTGAAAGAAACTAGTCACCCAAACATGCTCATAATATGAGGAAAAAGTGCCTTGTAATATCAAGACAGAGAAATAATTCTCAAATTATTATAGATTTTATGTGATGAAAGAGAATAAGGGGATGAAATAGAAAAAAATCGATAAGTGAATGAAGGGAAAGAAGGGTTCTACCACATGTGATAATTGTGAAAATAAACACTTTGGTACATTCTTGAAGGGAATGTGAGTTTTCTATTAGTGTGGAGATAAAGGAACCATGCTTGTGATTTCAAGGGTAAGAAAGAAACCCATAATATTCATTTTTTCAACTATAAGAATATAGGGAACTATGGAAATGATTTCCCCAAGTTGCAATGTAATATTCCTTAGAAAAAGCTACAGGATCAAGGATAAGCTTATTCTATTAATATGAATGAAGGGGAATGATTAATGTTATTGTTCCTTTGGATTCAAAAATTATGTTATATGATTATTTTATCAATGATGTTTTGGTTATAATAATTATGAAATGTATAAGGATTGTGCTGTAATTAGTTTTATTCAAGGATTTTAGATTATATGTTGAATGCTACCAATGTACAAGAAAATTGATATAATGGAAAGTTTATAATTTTGGAAAAATCATGATCAAGGGAGGATAAAATTTAATATATGCCTAAAATTGAGATAATAATGATAAAGATATTTTTATAAGACAGTATTTGTGACCCTGAAATTGGTCAGTGAGTTGATGATTTATGTTACCTTTGCTAGAGATTATTGCATATTTAGATTTAGGGAATATATTTGACAACATTATATTTAATTTTTGGAATAATAAATGTTTTTGTTAATGTTTTATAGTGATCAAGGTATTAACATATTTGGAATGATACATTAAGAGAAACTATATGTTGTCTAGGGAATACAATATTGATTTAGTAACCTTTCTTCTAAAATTTTGGGCTTTGAATATGATCAAACATATTCTAGATGAGTATTAATTTAAACCATTGATAAAATGGATTGTGTTGAATTATTAGGAGTTACTATTGAGGTATTATACCTTAATGTGTTATATTAGATAACATTTTCCAACTATTTGTGTTTTAGTAAATATGAGAGGAATATTTGTTTTACTGTTTTATGGATCTTATGATCCATTAAAAGTTAATTTTAAAGATTCACACATAAAAAAATTAATCTTTGGATATTTATTTATTCGAGTAATTGATGAAGGGAAAATTAATTGAAGCCTAACCAAAGGATTAAATTATGATTATGAAAAATAAATATATCATGTAATTATATTTTCTTATATTTACAGGTAGTAAAAGAATTCATCAACTTTAGGAAAAGGATCTTGAAACAAGAATGTTATCATATTACCTGAATATTCGATGAATAAAATAGTCTTTTAACTGATAAAATATTTCTGGATTTTTGGTTTTTGAATTTCCCATGATAATTCACTTTCTTTTTAGAATTATCTATATCAATCACTATAATTATTTATGATTTTATTTTATTTCCATATATTCTCTTCCCACCTATGTTCTCCTACCTGGAAACCTAGTTATGTATTATTCTAGATAAATTTTTTAATTACCTTTCTTCATTATCTAAAATATGTTTCAATTACCCTTTTAATTGTGTGGTTTTATAATAATGGTATATTAAAATTTCAAACCCTTGATTACTAAGATCAATATTAAACAGTGAGAACATAATTTATTTAATGGGGGTAGCATGCAACACCCCAATATTTTAAAAGAGAAACATAATCTTTGATATAATATATGAAATAGACCACCAAGATTAAAAGATAATGTAACACACTAAGACTTTATGATATATTTAGTTTTAAATAAATTCAATCTCTTTGATAGCTTATGATGTATGTATCACTGGGTTTAAAAGAAATGTGATATGCTACTAAAATATTATTATTTAAGTATGACCATTTCAACCAAGCCACTAAGTTGGTGGGAATGAATATGAATAACTAATTATTAAAACTATTTCGTTTATAAATTTATAAAATAAATTTAATGATTATATATTTATTATAAATAAAATAATAACCATTTGAAAGAAAAATAAATGCTTTCTAAAAAACTATATTTTTCTAAAAGGTGGTTTAGTCGTACTTTGTGAAAAAAATTTATAATTAATTTATACCAATTTTATAAATTTATTTGAAAAAAACATCACTTTTTAAATATACATGTCAAAATTATATTTGGGTGTATTTTTTGAATTTTTAGTATTTTTTTATTTTTTGATGAATAGTGAAAAATACTGTTTTTTATTGAAAATGACTATTTCGATAAAATTATTTACAAGGTTAAATTTTATTTTTAATTGGTTTAAAAGTAAAATTTATTTCTATTATATTAATATTTAACTAATTCAGTTATTTACAATCAATATCATATTGAATTATTTTAGAAAAACTTTTTAAAATTTTGAAAGTTTTTCTTTAGAAAAATAGTTTTTTTATGCATGTATGCAAGTTTAATTTTATATGAAATTATACCAATTATGTGAAATAAAATTTTAAAAATGGATTAAATATTTTTAATAATAATAATTAATGTTATATAATAATTATAACTCAATTTTTTACCATAAGGAACAATAAAAATAGTAAAAATTAATTACTATAGTTAAGGTAAAAATGTGTTTATCAGGGGTTAAACTAACAAGATAAAGGTAAAGAAGGAACTAAAACTTTTAAAAAAACCAAATTTATGGACTTATAAGATATATGGTTCTATAATTATCCATTTTGGATGCTTTTGGTATGAGAAAAATGTGGGTATCAATTTATCTTTTAAAATATTCCATGTGTCTCGTCTCCCCCACCCATAAAATACCACCACCTAGCCTCCCCTATTTAAACTTAAAAAACTATGTGTTTCAGCTGATAACTATCCACATATGTTAATTACTTTCTTAACCACATAATATAGGACTTATATTACTATAAAACCATCCTAATTAGGCATTAGTTATAAACTGAAAAAGGCTCTCCGAAGAAGAGGTAAAATTCTTAAACGGGTATATATTTTTTATTTTTATTCCTAATACTTGAAATAATATTAAACTGTTAAAATATAATAATAAAATTATCCCTTATATACTAATATGTTATTATTTTAATTTAAAAACCCATATATATCTCCACTTCCATCAAATTGGAAATGAAACTGTTGATCATGTGTACGACAAACTATTGCCTCACGAAAGAATATTATTTGTTTCCCATAACCAAATTCCATGGATGGATATAATGATGGAATTAATATATTTATATGATCTTTATGAAATTATTATACTCCCTTAAATATTATATCAAATATAACTTCTAACTTACCATTTGGGGGGGGGGGGGGTATAAAAACGTCACTCATGTGTATGAAAGACTATCAATTCATGAAGCAATGTGATTCGTTTTTAATATATGCTTTAAATTGAATATAATAAGGTTAAAATCAATTAATATATGTGATATTTATTAATTAAACATACTTATATAAATATAATATCACATTTAAATTTTTACCATCAAATCCATTGGAAAATAATAACATCGCTTGTGTGTACGTGTAGATTAATGCCTCCACGTAGCTATGTGAAATGTTTTTCATTTAATTTTTACATAGATGGTAATAATGATGGATTTAATTAATAAAAAAGATATATATAACATAATAATTATTATTTATATATGAATTACCATTTATTTTCATTTCTTTTCATCTTTCGATAAAAATTCAAACAACGTTCATTGGTACATATGACCTACTATCTCTATGAATGGTGTAATAATTTTTTATCTATAATTTTAATAGATTATTATAAATACTTATATAATGAATATATATTATATTTATATCATGTTTAAGAAATTTTAAATTATGGAACCATGATTTAAGTAAAAGGACTGAAATTGACAAACCAAAGTATACATGAAAAACAAAGCAATTATCACCCGAAACAGTGATTTTAACAAATAATTATTAATAAACAGGTCATAAAACACTATAATTACATAATATATGTTTTATAATATATATTTATGGTTTTTTAATATATTTATATATATAATAAAAATATTTATTATATAGGAGTTTCTAACAAGTACAAAGGAAAGTGGTCCTATGGTAAGGGTTTCTCATCTCACTTTTACTTCTATGAGACATATCCATATTCACGACTTTTTCCTTTTAATGGTGTATAAAATACCCAATTTTATATGTTATACCATTAATATATTTATATTCATGCTATTTAATGTTTTCTTTATTATTATTTATTTCATGGTGTTTAAGGTTTTCTCGTCTCACTTTTACTTCTGTGAGTCATATTCCATATTTACAACGCATTTATTTGTGTGGTTTATATACTTCCCTTTTGATATGTTATATAATTAATATATTTATATTAATGGTATTTAATGGTTAATTTTATTTTATTTCTTTCATGGGTCTATTGACTCAAATTCTACATAAGTTGTTAGGGTTTATTTCACAATATCATAATTTTTATGTATTGTTTTTGAAGTCTCAGTTAGAGGGATTAGTTTTTATTTATATCATAAAACCAATATTTTTTCTTATACTATAGTTATTCATGAAATTTTTAAGTAATTATACTATTTTCCAGTCTTTGGTACTTAAAATTATTGAGAAAACGTTTTTAAGAAAATCCAATTTAATTTTTCTCTTCGGTTGAAAATTTATTTTCATCCAAAACCATGCTTTATAAAAATATTTTTAATATTCTAAAAATGATTTATAAAATAAATTTTTTCCTTGTTTTTTACTTTTTAATTTTTTTGAAAGGAATATTCATGTCATTTTCCAAAAAAATATCTTTGAAATTTTACTAAAAATGTGAAATAAATCATTGTTTTAACCTGTATAGAATCGAAAAAAAATTATACCTTCATGAACACTCAATGTCTTATAAATTATTTTAAAAGTTTTAAAAGTTTATTTTCAAATAAAATTATTTTCAAAATATTTTTTGAATTTTTTTGTTTAAATATATTTTCAAAGTAAAAAGGTTATTTTCCTAAAAAATATTTTTAATGAAATTTTATGGTATTTATATTCATAAATGATATCAACTATTTATTGTAATTATGATAAGATAGGGATATATTTTATTGATATCATCCTTATTCTATATTTTTATGGTTTATGATCTGTTTACATGAGGATGTAAAATTTTATTACCATTCATCATATTATTCTTGATGGTTTATGATTATGTTTATTTAATTAGGGAAAGTATAAAGATTTCATATGTTAGTTTTCAACATGAAAGTTTATGTTTATTTTGGTTCACCACTATAATGGGTGGAGTTCATTGAACATAGTAAGTGATTAATGGGGCTCATTTATAGATATCCCCTCGATGCATCAACATGTTTCATGAGATAAATCTATTGGCTAAATTATATGGATTTTTTACAAACATATTTAAAATGTCTTGTAAAATTCCTTGAAAATATATTTCAGATGTTCTAAATTATGAATTCCATAATTATGTGATTAGTTATTCATCTTCCATATGATTATTTGATTATTTATAATATCAATGGTTATGTTTCAAGATCATATGATTTTTATATGGCAGTATTTGATCATCCTTTATTCTTATCATATTATGATCAAGTAATTTATTGAATGAAATGTGTTTCAGTTATATAAATTTCCATAATAATAATTATTATTTATTAATTATAGATTATATTGTATGCATACCCTTACTGATCATTCGATCTCTTCCCTTTCTTATGTTTATTTCCTCGGGATTCAAAGATGATTATTATGATTGATATGTAAGGTTTTTCTATAGGAAATAATGATGCACTCAAATAAAATACTATGTTTTATTTTATACTTTAAATTTTAATGTGAGATTCAAGTATATATCTAATTTACCAAGACAAATGAACTATACAGTCCTTTGGGATTCGATTCCCTGTATCTTATAACAATGTAATAAAGTAACCACTGAATATAGACTATAAGGGTTAGTGTATTTAAATAATATATCATGAAATGAAATTTATGATTACAAAATGAATAAGAGAGATCATACATTTTCATAAAATATTATTTCCTTATTTGAAATGAGAAACAACCCAAGAAGATTCTAGAGATATTTTTGGAAATTAACGTCTCTTTGAAAAAGAATCGTAAATGGATTAGATTATATTTTGGAAGGGTAGAAGCATGTATATATATATAATAAAAGATAAATAATATTTAAATGACATATTTTATTTTTTATAGGAACATTTATACTGAATAAATTTTAAATAAGAGATAACCGAAAGAAAAGGGATTGAGTTTGAGAACCCCCTTACCTTAAATCCTACAGTATTTTATCTCTTCTACCTCATGAATAATAAAATTAGGTTTATTTAAACATGAAAACAAAAGTGAATTATTGTAATTTTTATCACTATTTAGCAATTATAATCAATGTATTATATTTCCTAATTCTCTTTGTTAAAGGGAAACCATTTTGATATCATGTTTTCCTTATAAATTTCCCTTTTTCTTCAATTTCACTATTTTTTTCAAGGTAATTTATACATAAGACGAATTAATTCCAAAAATATTCAAAGAAATATATTTATAAATTTATATATAATATATAAATTATTATAACTAGACACAGGGTTAGTGACACAGAAATGATTGACATCATCCTAATTGGTGGTTATTCAACCACTAACATGACACTATTTGATGAGGAGGCATGAGATGTATAATATATGATTATATTAAAAATAACATTTTATAGTATATTAACATTATAAATATAGTTATAACATAATTTATTATTGGTTTAACAATGTTTTAATTATAAAAATAAGGATGGTATGATATTAAAAAATGATAATTAAAAAAATAGATGAAAGGAAATTACCTCTTTCTTGAAATGGTCCTTTTTATGGCACATAAAATTTTAAAATATTAAAGTTTTATTACTATAATAAATTCCTATAGATGATAAGAGTATTTTGAGAAGGGATTGGGAAGAGATTTGGATTCAGTAATATATGAAATATTGGGTCTCTAAGGGGAGGAGGGGGTTATTTATACATGAGGATATGGATATTTTTAGAACAAAACATTTAATAAAATATTATATCAATGGTAAACCTTGCTATAGTGATATTTGTTTCATAATGAACCTTATATCAATATAATAGAAGGGTTTAAGGATTTTAAAAACCTTTATAATTCAAATTCACTAGTTTATCAAAAAGGAAAGTGGTAAAATGAAAAAATTGTTTTTTAAAGGAAAAATTTTGACTTTAGAATTTGGAAAGTAATTTTTAGGTTTTGGATATATTTTTATTTTATTTTAATGACTAAATTTTCAGATTTAATATGTTAAGGTTGAGAAAAAATTTATAGAATTGATTAGGTTATTATGACATCACTAATGCCATAATTATAAATATACCAATTATGAAAAAACTATATTTTTTCAATTCACTTAAAAATTGAATAATCTTAGAAAATTATCAAAAAATATTTTTTAGAAAATTTTGAAATGATTATTTAAAAAATTTAATTCATTTGACCCAAACAATTTTCTAATGTATTTTATTTGAATTTTTATTATAAAAATTATTATTTTTAAGAAATACCTTAGATTACAGTTCATTGAAAATGTGCTTATATTTTATTTGAGTTTTTAATCTAGATATTAATATTTTATAATAATAATATATATATTTACTTAAATAACTAAATATTATTATTATTTATATTACATTTTATTATTTTGAGGTCAAATTACTATTTCAACAGTCAGGTTACTATTCCCAACAGCCTGGTAACTATTCCCAATGGCTGGGTTACTATTGTAATGGTCACATTAATATTCCAATGATCATATTACCTATTATATATACCAATTAATTCCTTCATTTTTTATTCACATAAATTTCTCTCAAGGTTCTATATTACTATCCTCTTAAATTTCTATTGGTTTACTAATATTTTCTTTCATTTCAATAGTTATTTTTATAGGGGTGATGACTCTAGTACACTGGAGAGATCTATATTTTACCATTTTAACTTTTTCAATTTACATTATTTGCCCCACTTTATTTTTAGGAATTTCATGGTTTATTTTCTGACTAATGTAATGATTTTCATTAATGAAATATGTTTTTATTAGTTTCTTTATGTGTTGTATCTTTATAGTATGATATAATATAATATAACACACATTTATTTAAAGAACAAATACCATCTATAAAATATAGGTTGTTACATTCTTCCACCTTTTATAAATTTCATCCCCAAAATTTCAAATCATATTCTTGGTTGAGAATAGGTTAGGTTCTCCTATTTTACTTTTTATCTAGTTCCTACATTACCTCTTCATATTTATTATTCTCCCACAACACCTTGATAAGGTGAGTTGTATTATTACATATAAATTTGTATTTATAGTTCAATATCTTCCCTGAAATCTCCTCATATTAGATTTCATTATCCAGTTATACCACCTATATATTTGGTACATTAGAGGGATTGGGTATGTACTTCCCAAATAAAGATATTTGGAACACATTATGAACATGGGTCATATATGGTGAAAGTTCAAGATGATAGACCACTTCTCCTATGCAATCAAGGATCTCAATAGGGCCAATGTACCTTGGGATAAGAATTCGTTTCTTTTTAAACCACATTCATCTATTCCATGGAGAAATTTGAGGAAAAATCTATCTACAAATTCAAAATCCAAGTCCCTTCAATGGCTGTTATCATAACTCCTTTTACAATTCTGGGAAACATTTATATGTTTTGGATGGATTGAACCTTATCTCACTACTGTAAAATTGTTCTATACCTATAATTTTTGGGAAAACCGTCGGTATAAGTGACATTTTCTAACCTATACCCACAGTTCTTGCTAAACTGTGGGTATATGGTACTTGTGTAAGCTCAAGAAGACAAAACATTACATGAGAATGATGTGGGAAAACCTATACCTATAGTTTACTATAAACCATGGGTATAGGTGGAATTTATAGCCATAGTTTTCATGAACCGTGGGTATAGCCTTGGATATATAACCCTATACTCACGGTTTACATTGAACCATGGGTATAGGTTGAATTTACACTACTGAAAAAATGACCTATACCCATGCTTTAAAACCGTGTGTATAGCCCCCAAAACCGTGGGTATAGCCTATACCCACGTTTTTGGGAACTGTGGGATGGAAAGGTGTTGAAATAGGGGTATCAGCCTATACCCATGATTTTGGAGAACCGTGGGTATAGGGGATTCAAAGTGTGGCACACCGCTGTTCTAGTGTGGCACACAACAGACCCCACAGTTTTCAAACCATGGGGTATTTAAATTCAAAAATAGGGCGCTGGGGGGATTTGAACCCACACCACACTCTGCGCCTCACGACTGCGCCCCACCAAGGGACCAACCGAGCTATGATTTTTAATTGTTATATATACATACATCTCTGTATATATATTAATATGATCGATGTGGGCTATTTAAATTCAAAAAATCTGGCAGGGGAATTCGAACCTGCGTCTCACGATGGATGGACCTCTGGTCGCGCCTCCCCAAGGGACCAATCGAGCTATCATTTTTATTTAATATACATACATATATCTACGTATATATATTAATATGATCTGTGTTTTGAAAAATGTTAACTACATAAATTGAACCCGCGACCTACAGTAGTCGCATAGAAGGGTTTACCAACCGAGCTATTGAATTTTGGAAAATATATATTTATATTTTTTAAATATATTAATCTAAACTGTGAAAATATGTCTTCCCGCCAATTTTTTTCGTGTACCACTTAATTTTATTTCCCTTCTATAACGTTGGAAATCTATACCCACGGTTCTGGAGAACCATGGGTATAAGTCTTCAAAAAAACCCCAATACCCACGGTTTTGAATAAATGTCGGTATAGGTCTTCGGAAAATACCCTATACCCATAGTTTTCCCCAAAACTGTGGGTATAGGTCTTAAAAGAAAACTATACTTACGGTTTTTGGCACAACTATGGGTATAGGTGGCCTATACCCACAGTTTTGGAAAACTGTGGGTATAGGTTCACATATTATCCCTATACTCATGAGTTTTTGAAAAACCATGGGTATAGACCTATTTTCTAGTAGTGTTATACCCACGGTTTTCAAGAACCCTGGGTATAACCTTTGGTATATAGGCCTATACCCACAGTTTATAAAAACCATGGGTATAAATTCAACCAATACCCATTGTTCAATGTAAACTGTGTGTATAGGGTCCCATATTTTTAAAGTGAAAAAATATATATAAGATAATTTATGTATATGGTATCATAATTGAAATTTTTGGAATGGTAAAGTGCTTCAGCCATGGAGTAGAGACCTAGCTTTGAAACCACTTGGAGACATTTTATTTATACCAAGTTTTATAAATAAATAAATATAATAATATATAATACTATGTTATATTAAATGCATTCGACGTAGTGGTATTGTACATTAGCCGGAACATATCGATGCGAGTTCAAAACCCATTGCTGATGTTTTTCAATACATTCCATTTTAATTAATATAATAATCCAGATATAGATATGTATAATCAAAAGTCACACAGATGGGTTGGTTGGACCATTAATTTTAGAGGAACAGGTCGTGGGATCAATCCTTGCCTAACGTTTTTTCCAATACGGACTATATATATTAATATATATCTTCATATATATAAATATAAATATAAATATATATATATATATATATAAAAGTTCAGTGACTCAGTTGATGAGGCTATCCATGTTTGAGCTGCCGGTAATATGATCGATTCTGCCTGGCCACTTTTAAGAGTCTTATTTTGTCTTCTTATGATATTTTATACCCATAGTTCAACCGTGGGTGTATGAAATTCAGTGATATATATACCCATATATCTATAATAATGTGCATAAGTCTATGACATATTGGAAAAAACCTATACCTATAGTTTAGAAAACTGTGGGTGTAGGCTGTGGAGCTATCCTGACACCTCGGTTGCCCACATTTACCAAAACCATGGGTATAGACTATCACCACGGTTTTGGTGGTTATACCCACAGTTTTGAACCATGGGTATATGTCATTTTTCCAGTAGTTTCTTTCATCTCTTTAACAATTTCAAGTCCAAGTTTTTTTGATTCACCAACTTCATTCCAATAAGATGGAGTTCTACATCGCTTCCCATATAAGTGTTTATATATATCCATTTGAATACTTGTGTGGAAGTTGTTGTTGTATGAGAACTCAAATAATGGTATATATTGATCCCATACTCATATAAATTACATTAAGAAGGATCTCAACATGTCACCGAGTGTTTGAATATTCCTTTCAGATTTTCCATCAGTTTGGGGATGATAGTCCATACTGATATTCAATTTAGTATTCATAGTATATTGAATACTTTTCCAGAATTTATAAGTAAACCTTGGATCACGATCAAAGATGATCGAAATTGGTTCCCCATGTAACCTCACCACTTGATTTACATATATCTCCGAATTTTATTCAAGAGAGAAATATTATTGAATTGCGATAAAGTGGTCAATCTTGGTGAGTCGATCCACCATACCCATATCACATTATTTCCTTTTGATTTCATTAGGATACTGGTGAAAATTTCTATGGTGATGTTACCCAATTACAACTGGGTTTAGTAAATGGTTGCATTATCCCCTTATATTTATTTCACTCTTCTTGAACTTTTCGATATACCAAAAACATTGAGGTGTACTTAGTTATATCTTTATTCATGTTGTCCCACAAGAAGTGATCTCATAAATCATGGTACATCTTGGTACTTCCTAGATAAATGGGGAAAGATGAGCTATGCACATTATCCAACAAATCCTTCTTTATCTCAAGTGATGATGTAACAAAAATCCAAGTTCAAAACCGAATTAAACCATAATCATAGAAATGGAATTCATGAATGTTACATTCCATTAAATCTTACACCATTTTTTGAAGCTCCAAATTATCCATTGGTTCCACCTTGATCTTCTCTTTTATAAATGGTTGGGATATAATTTGGGAAAGGTAGGATGTCTTCCCCACCATTATTATTTCCAGATCTATCTTTTTCATATCCATGAAGATAGGGTATTTCTCAATCCATATCATGGATAAAGTAGAAGGTTTTTATGATAATATAATCATCTACCTTGTTAGACTTTACTGGATGGTGGTGAATAGGGAAATCATAGTCCTTAATTATCTCTAACCATCTTCAGTGACGCATATTGAGCTCCTACTATGTGAATATATACTTTAGAATCTTATGACCAGTATATATGTCACACTTCTATCCATATAAGAAATTCCACCAAAACATCAAGGCAAAGATCACATATACTAACTCTAGATAATGTGATAATTAGTTCACCTAATTAATATTTAGTTTCCATGAGGTGTAGGTTATCACTTTTTTATTCTGTATGAGTAAACAACCCAATCCTTTATTTGAAGCATACTATACATCAAAAAACCATATCCACTTGATGTTTGTGTGAGTAAAAGAATAGTGATTATCCTATTCTTGAGTTCCTTAAAGTTTTCCCAATATTCTTTTATATAGACATACTTTATCTCATTTCATGTTAACGTGGTTAGTGGGATAGAAAATCACGAGAAATCAATCAAAAAACATAGTTAGTAAACTTATAATCTAAGAAAACTAAAGATTTCTGTAAATACCTGGAAATTCCATGATTTTTTTTAATTAAACAAAAATTTTACGAGTCCGCAAAAATTGTCGGTGTGTGATTCTGAGGCCCGGAGTGCCCTAAATTAATTTCTGAACTTTTTTTCAAGTACGTTCTGTAAACGTACGAGTGGGTTTTTGTAACATTTGAATCGATGCTCGGAATTGAAATCTTAGGGCACTATTTAACTCAAAACATCAATATTCACTTAATGGGACCTTCACCTCGACTACAGTAGGTCTAGGGTGAAATATAGAATTTGGGTTTTTTGTGGAAATAGAAATAAAATAAAACAAACTTTTATATTATTTTTTGTTGAAACCTTCCATGTGGATGGTTTAAATATGATGAGCACCTGAACAAAAACCTCCCACAAGTAAATATTGTGTAGGTGGGGACCATCAGAGTTTTATCCTTCAAATTTTATGCTCGATGGTGGGGACTACCCGAGCTAGTAAAACCCCCAATTCAATGATTGGTGGTGGGGACCACACAAATCCCTCATAATAGGGGGAGGAAACCTCTCAACTCCCTCAATTAATTTTATGTGTCAACATAAAATTAAATGTTATGTTATCAATTAATTTTATGTGTCAACATAAAATTAAATGTTATGTTACCAATTGATTTTATGTGTCAACATAAAATTAAAAGTTAAGTTATTAATTTTATGTTGGATATTTATTTTTCTTTTTGGTGGAATTGTGAAATGAATTGGAAAAAGGGATTTGGGAGAGATCTTGGAGGAATCCTTCTCCCCCAAAGAAGAACTTCGCTAATGAAGAACTTCTTCAACGAAGAACGCACTCTGGAATTGAATAACTAGGACGATGTTCAAACTGACTGCGGAAGCGACGATCGTTGGAACTCTCTTCGCCATCACTGTCTCCATCTCACGACCTCCGTCAACGACCCTTCATGGTAGTGGTTTAGTTGTGTATGATTTTATATTCCCATGTTATTTCCTTCTAAAACAAAGAACACAGATCAACTCTCTAACTTGTTGAACTACAAATGATTTCTTTTGCAGGTTTGGGAATAATCAATTGCGGGAGGTTAGGGTTTGACGGTCTTTGTTCATGTTATTATTGAGCCACTTTCTACTCCTATAACATGGAGGGTGTGGGCCAAACAAACACGGCTCGACACCACTGATGTTATTCTTGAATGGTCTACCCTTCACAATAGAATAAGGTGACTTTGTGCCACGGTGACAGGTGCCAGCGGTTGGCACCGGTGGAACTCGAGAACCACGATGAAGGTGACAAATGAAGGGAAGATGGTCAAGACAGCCGTCGAAGAAAGTCAAATGCCTCCACCGCCCGCAGACTCTCCACGCCACCCCGTGGCCTCCGCACCCCACGGAGATTCACCGCCCATGACCTCCCGCACCGCCCTGCTGCCATCGCGTCCTATGGCGCTCTGCTGCCCATGGCCTCGCCGCACCTTCCTGTGGCTGTCCGCGCTGCCCTATGTCCTTTCCGCCCCACGGTTGTCTGCGCCACCCCACAACCTCGCACCGCCCTTGCGGCTCCATGGCCTCTATGCCCCCGTGGTCACTCTTGACCTTCCGGGACACCTAGAGGGCCATCCCAGACCCAGCGGGTTAGGCCGGTTCAGTCCGACTGAGTCGGACCAGACCCGGGCCCACTTTTACCCATTTACGTTATTTTGGTCATAACTTTGGCACTCGAAGTTTGTTTGAAAAACTGTCTACGATAACGAAAAACTTAGAGTGAGAAGGTACCTTTGGTATACCCCACTGGAGTTTTGGGTAAAGTTGTGGTATGGTCGGGTTGGATTGAGCAAGAATCAAATTGGGCCCCTTGGGACTAAAAGGTTTGTAACTCACAAACTGGGCGTCTGATTGATGCACCTTCTGTTGCATTGAAACCCTATGAAATGGCAGACCCTTGTGATACTTTTCATGGGACTTCATGGATGTTGGAGTATTGACCAATGGCTTATGGGGCGGACCCTCCCAGAGACAGGAAATGGTAGTGTGGGAACCCAATAGCTCACTGTGACATGAAGAATGAAGAGAAATCTTGTGTGGGTCAGTACCTAGAGATCCTGTGTGTGTTAGCACCAAGCAATCCTGTGCTGGTCAACACCTAGAGATCCTATGTGGGTTAGCACTGAGCAATCCTGTGTGGGTCAGCACCTAGCGATCCTGTGTGGTTCTGCACCGAGTGATCTTGTGTGGGTCAGCACCGAGTGATCCTGTGTGGGTCAGCACTGAGCAATCCTGTGTGGGTCAGCAACAGAGCCTATTAATAGAGTAATATGATTCAATAGTTACATCTAATCATCTCTACTACTATACCTAAGAAATACCTGGTGTGAGCTGTGTTCAAACTTGTGTGGTACTTTCCTTTGTGGTAATACCTTGGTGGTATTATTCAGTGTGTCGTACCTATGTGGTACTTTCCATTGTGGTAATACCTTGGTGGTATTCTTCATTGTGTAGAACCTGTGTGGTACTTACCTTCGCAGTACTATTTAATTTTTGGAACAGTTGAGCTTGGGATTTTGAGTTGGACTCTGTGTTTCCTCATGATTGAGATGGGTATATTTGATTACTTAGGTATCTGTATGGGCATATACCTATGTAGGGTTATTAGTTATTTCTTTTCTTTTTGGTTTATCCTTGGTAGATTATGTGAGATTTTGAGGGTCTTTAGGTCTCTACTGAGTATCATTATACTCACCCCTACACGGGCTATGCCCGCACTTTCTTGTGTTTGGTGCAGACGACGGACAACGCTGACTGAGGACGAGGGTACCAGGACTAGAGGTAGCTCAGATGTGGACTTTAGATGAGGTGAATCGTAGAGACGGATGTTCATGAGTCGTACCTAACCTTCAGGTAGGATCTATGGTGGAAGATCCAGGGATTTCTTTTCACCTATCATCTATCTTGTACTTTCCAGTTTTTACTTGTACTTTCTATTTGTGCTTGTATTCTGGCCCCTTTTTCTTACTCTACTCACTCTATTTACTATTTTGTTTTACTTTATGTTTGTATCCAGCTATGTGCTTGGTTATGTGTGTGTTTACAGGTTATAAAAGAAATGCCTTCCCAATTATAGGTAATTACACCTTTAGTGCTAGTTACCAGCCCCTAGCCTTTGGATGGCGGGCCTTGGGGTAGTCATGGCAGGGGCCCCGGGGGACAGGTCGTGACAAATTGGTATCAGGGGAGCTCGGTTCTACCAAATAACTAGGAGTATTATCTTTTTAACAAAAATAATGTAAAGTGTAGTGAGTGTGGTTTTTAGTTCAGGGAGTCCAGTGTTAGTACGACATCCGATGTATCCATACACTAGGACCCTGACTTCTGATTTCCAACTCAGTGCATGAAAACACTGATTGCCTATGTGTTTTAAAGATTTTTCTTTGCGAACTCTTTGAGTCAGCTCACCAGGTATAACTTATTAACCATGGAACACCTATTTCCTTTAAGGATACCTCCACCCAGACAACCAACTAGGGTTCCGAGAGTAGTACGCACTGATAGCCCACTGAGAAATGAGGCTTCGGTGTAAGGCCCTCTTCCAGTAGAGGCAGTAAAGGAGGCACCAACGGTACCATTACCCTTTGGGCCACTAATACCACCAGCCTCATAATTATAGAGTAAACACCTCTAGAGCATGTTTCACAAGTTCCAGTGCCAGAGGTCACCCAGGTTTAGGGAAGAGATGGACCCACAAGCTTTTGAGGATTGGTTGGAGGCTGTAGTGAGAGTCTTCCGACTGGTAGGGACACCAGCCGATCTGATGGGGATTCTTGCCGCCAATCTTCTACAGGAAGTAGTAGGAAAATGGTGGAGCTTGATGCTCCAATTTCACGACGAGGTGACTCTTCTCTGGTTATAATTTGAGAGCCTGTTTTGTGCATAGTTTTTCCCAGTGACTCTTCACACAATGTACATTCAAGAGGTTCTTCATCTACAGTAGTGTAGCATGACTATATCTCAGTATTCAGCGAGGTTCACCAACCTCTCACATTACTCCACAGATATGGTGCAAGACCCATTCTTCAGGGCCCAGACCTTCGAGCAGGGGGTCAGGCGAGAGATAGGGTCTTCGATGATTTCTCTTACCATCTCGACGTAGGTAGGGGTGATAGAGCGAGCCCTCTTAGTGGATAGTTTTCTTGCTGAGCAGTCACCAGCAGCGAGACCCACCACTGGACATCACATAGCAGAGTCTTCTAGAGCTAGTAGTAGAAATATGTCACATAGGTCAAATAGGATCAGACCTATAGGTGGATGACTGTATGAATCAGTTTTGGTTGTGCGGGGCACCTGAGGTTGAGCCAATCATGCTAGGAGTGAGCAGTGTTACGCATGCAGCAGGCAGGGTCACACGGCTCATGACTATCTGACCCACTATACGGATGATCATAAGACGGTCAAGGGACCGACCAGGCAGTGACAAAGGTTTGAACGAGGAGATCTGCAGGAAGTAGGTAGATGTGGCAGAGGAGCTGGCCATGCAGTTGGCGGTGGGAAACAATTTGAGTTGTTACCACCACCACCACTAGGTGGTCCACCCCGACCGCAGGAAGCATGTGGACATGGGAAAGCTTGACCCCAAGCAGCTAAAGCCTATGATCACGACACTCTGAAGATGATATGAGGTATAATATGCATCTATTACACCTTAGCTGAAGTACTTATAGACATAGGTTCTAGTCATTATTTTATTTCCAATTCCATTGTATGGAGCTCGGAGATTCCAACAGAGCCGTTAGCTCGATCCTTACGGTTAGAGACTCCTAAGGGAGAAGATTCGAAGATTACACATTGGTTCCGGTAGTGTGAGCTTACTCTATGAGGAAAGAGATTCTGCTAGGATCTCCTAATAGCAGCGTCAAGGCCTTACAATATCATCTTGGGTATAGACTGGTTATCTACATTCCATGGTCAGATAGAATGTATTAGGGTCAAAGTACGGTGTGTCCACATGGATGGGCCCAGGTTTACCTTCATCGGAGAGAAGGGAGTCTTTGTAGTGCAGAATGGACTTACCCAGAGGAGGGTGCATTCGATTACACATCAGTTGGCTAGAAATACCCTCAGAGCGGCTGATCTAGAGAGTCCAAGCTATCCTGCAGTGGTGGACCAGTATGCATATGTTTTCCCTGATGACGTTCCCGGTCTACCTCTTCGTAGATAGGTGGACTTTCACATCGACTTGTAACCTGTGATGACACCAATATCTACACCAGCATATCGGATGGCTCCCGTGGAGCTTTGTGAGCTGCGGGTACAGCTGGAGGACTTGCAGGGGAAGGGATTCATTCCGCCTAGTGTTTCTCCTTGGGAAGCCCCAATTTTGTTTTCCAAGAAGTCAGATGGGAGCTTGAGGCTTTGTATTGACTATCACCACCTGAACTAGGTGACCATGAAGAATAAGTACCCACTTCTGAGGATTGATGACCTCTTTGATTAGCTGAAATGATAACGATGGTTCTCAAAGATAGACCTCAGATCAGGCTATCACCAACTCAGAGTATGAGATGAAGATGTATAGAATATGGCTTTCAGATATCGGTATTACCATTATGAGTTCTTGGTTATGCCATTAGGCATGACCAATGATCCAGTAGTGTTCATGGGACTCATGAATAGGATCTTTCAGCCAAACCTTGATCACTTTGTAGTAGTCTTCATCGATGAAATTTCGATCTACTCACCTTCTGAGGAGGAGCATACCAATCATTTGAAGGTAGTACTGGAAACACTTTGAGAGAACTAGCTTTATGGAAAGGTCTCGAAATTCCAGTTCTGGATCTGAGAAGTTCACTTTCTGGGACATGTAATCTCGGAGGATGGAGTTGTAGTAGATCCAGAAAAGATTTAGGTGGTACTTTCTTGGGAGCCACTCAAGAGTGTGATAGAGGTATGGAGTTTCTTGGGTTTGGATTCATACTACTGGAGGTTTGTGCCAGATTTCTCCAGAGCCGCATCATCACATTCAGCATTGATGAATAAAAGGTAACCCTTAGGGTGGTCGGAGAGATGCCAGTAGAGTTTTCAGGAGATGAGGTTGAGGCTGACTAGTGCCCCCATCTTGTGGCTACTAGAGGAGGGTGTAGGGTATGTAGTCTACTACAACACATCAGGAACCAGACTCAGATGTGTCCTGATGTAGAAGCGATAAGTGATCACATATGGTTCTCTATAGCTGAGCAAACATGAACAGAACTATGCTACCAATGACCTGGAGTTAGCTGTAGTGGTCTTCACCTTGATGATGTGGTGAAATTACTTGATGGGTAAGCATTTTACAGTATACTCTGATCATAAGAGTCTCAGGTATATCTTCTCTATGAAGGACTTGAACCTGAGACAATGACGTAGGCTTGAGTTCCTCTAGGACTATGACTTCGAGATAATCTATACTCCTGGGAATGGGAACATTGTAGCAGATGCACTCAACAAGAGATCTGGTATACAACTGGTAGGTGAGGCAACTCAGCAGCTGGCCTCTTTGGAGATATCTTTTTTGGATCATGATGGAGAAACTTTTCTTCAGTATCTTATAGTCACTCCCCCAATTCTTCAGCAAGTCAGGGATTTGCAGCATGGGGATGCTGACTGCGAGGATCGACGTGCTCAGATATATACAGGACATTCACCTGATAAATTTTCTGAAGGTGGGGTGCACATCATCCTTTTCAGAGGACGTACCATGATACTAGTGTCGCTTCATGAGGAAGTGTTGAGGGAGTTCCAAACATCCCCACTAGCAGTATATCCAGGAGTGGTAATGATGTACCATGGTCTCCAACGACAACACTGGTGGCCGAGAAGGAATAAAGCAGTTGTAGAGTTTGTCTCTCGGTGCCTCACTTGTCAGCAAGTGAAGGCGGAGCATCAGGTACCAGTAGGCTTGGTTTAGTATTTGGAGGTCCCAGAGTGGATGTGGGATGAGATATCCATAGACTTCATGACAGGACTTCCACACACATCTAGAGGACATGACTCGATTTGGGTGATCATCGATCGACTCACCAAGTTGGCCCAATTCCTACCGATCATAGACCATGGTTCAGTAGAGAGCTTGGGACGCCTCTATGTACAAGAGATTGTGTGGCTACATGGATTACCCTTGATGATTTATCCGATCGTGATGCAATTTTTACTTCTCGGTTATGGAAGGGGTTGTTGGGGGATTTCGGGATGCAACTTCATTTGAGAACCGCCTTCCATCCTCAGACAGATGGTTAGACTGAGCGGACCATTCAGACCCTTGATGACATGCTGCGTGCTTGCGTCCTTGACTTCGGTCGCAGTTAGGAGGATCTCTTGAGATTGGTAGAGTTTTCATACAACAAAAGCTATCACTCCACCATTGGGATGGCACCTTTTGAGGCATTGTACCAGTGACCTTGATGATCACCTTTGTGCTGGACTGACCTAGGGGAGTCAGCACTCGTGGGACCAGAGATAGTTCGGGCTACCAAAAAGAAGGTATAGATCAACCAAGAGCAGATGAAGACTGTACAGAGCAGGAAGAAGTTGTATGCCGACAGGAGATGGATACCTATGGAGTTCGATGATGGAGACCACGTCTTTCTACGTGTCTCACCACAATGAGGTTTACAGAGATTTGTCCAAGGAAATAAGTTATCTCTGAGGTTCATCGGACCCTTCCAGGTCTTCAGTGGAGTTGGTGAGGTGGCTTACCACTTAGATCTTCCACCTCAGTTGCACCGGGTGCATGATGTCTTCCACGTATCCCAACTGAGGAGATACGTGCACGACCCTTCCCACATCATCGACCATGGTGAGCTGAACATCGATGATGTAGAGACTTTTACAGATGCTCTAGTAGAGATTGAGGATCGATAGGAGTAGGTCCTTTATGGGTAGTCGATACCTCTGGTGCATGTTCGCTGGCATCATGGGAACCTCCAGAAGAGCACATGGGAGCGGGAGGCTCAGATTCATGCTCAGTACCCCCACTTGTTTTTCTGGTTTTGAGTTGTGGATTACAGGGACGTAAAGCCCTGAGGTGGGGAGAATGTAAAGACCCGGAAATTCAGTGTAATTTTTTTTAATTAAATAGAAATTTTAATATTCTGTGAAAATTGACAGTGCGTGATTCCAAGGCCCGGAGTTCCTGGAATGAATTTCTAAACTTTTTTTTGTGTACGTTCAGTAAACGTACGAGCGAGTTTTTGTAACTTTTGAACATGTGCTCGGAATTAAAATCCGAGGACAACGTTGAAATCACAAAGCCGATATTAATATAAGGGGACCTTCACATCAACTGTTGTAGGTCAAGGGTGAAATATAGAATTTGGGTTTTTCGAGGAAATAGAAATAAAATAAAATAAACTTCTATTTTATTTTTGTTGAAACCTTCCTTGTGGATGGTTTAAAGGTAGGGACCACCTGAAATAAAACCTCTCACATGTGAATATTGTGGAGGTGGGGACCAAAATATTTTTATCTTCCAAATTAAATGCTTGGTGGTGGGGACCACCCAAGATAGTAAAGCCCCCAATTCAAAGATTGGTGGTGGGGACCACCCAAATCCCTCATAATGGGGAGAGGAAACCTCTCCAATATCTCAATTAAATTTATCTGTCAACATTAAATTAAATGTTAAGTTATCAATTAAATTTATGTGTCAAAATAAAATTAAATGTTTAGTTATCAATTAATTTTTATGTGTCAACATAAAATTAAATGTTAAGTAACCAGTTGACTATATCTGTCAAAATAAAATTAAATGTTAAGTTATTAATTTTATGTTGTCTATTTCTTTTAATTTTTGGTGGAATTGGGAAAAGGATTGGCAAAAGGGAATTGGGAAAGAGCTTGGAGGAATCCTTCTCCCCCAAATATAAACTTCTCCAACAAAGAACTTCTTCAATGAAGAACGCACTCCGAAATTTATGAACATGGACAAAATTCAAACCGACTATGGAAGAGACAATAATTGGCACTCTCTTCACCTTCACCGTCTCTATCTCGCGACCTCCATCAACAACCCTCTGAGGTAGGGGTTTAGTTTTGTATGATTTTATATTCCCATGTTCTTCCCTTCTAAAATAAATATCATGGAAGAACTCTCTAACTAGTTGATCCGTGGATGATTTCTTTTGCAGGTTTGGGAATAATCAATTCTGAGAGGTTAGGGTTTGACGTTCTTCATTCATGTTCTTATTGAGCTGCTTGATACCGCTCTAATATGGAGGGTGCGGTCCAAAAAGACAGGGCCTGACTCCTCCGCCCTTCTTCTTGAATTGTCTATCCTTCGCAATGGAAGAAGGCAACTTTTTTCCATGGTGACTGGTGTCGGCGGTTGACACTGGTGGAACTCTAGAACCGCAATGAAGGTGACAAACAAAGGGCAGCTGATCAAGCCGGCTTCCGACAAAGGAACACTGCCTCTGCCACTCGCGGCCTCACCGCGCCGCCCTGCGACCTCTGCGCCCTGTGGAACTCCACCTCTCGTGGCCTCGCCGTGCCACCCCGCGACCACACCACACAACCCCGAGGCCTCCACTCCCCATGGTGCTCCACCACCCACGGCCTTGTTGCGCCATCCCGCAGCCGTCCACGCCGCCCCGCTGTCTGCCTGCCCCGTGGTTGTCCATGACGCCCTGCGGCCTCACGCTGCCCTCACGGCTCTGCGGCCTCCGCACCCCCGCAGACCATTGTGGCCTGCCGGACCACCCAACATGGGCCGGGCTGCCTAGCGGGTCAGGCCAAAGTACGATTCGGGCTAGACCCAGCGGGTCGGACCGGACCCGGGCCCACTTTGACCCATTTATGTTCTTTTGGCCATAAATTTTGCACCAATCATCCTTTTGAAAAACCATATATGGCACCAGAAACCTTGTAGTGAGACAGTCACTTTGATATACCCCACTAGAGTTTTAGGTAAAGTTGAGGTACGGTCGGGTTGGATCAAGCACGAATCCAACCGGTCCCCCAGGGACTAAAAGACTAGTAACTCACAGACCATACATCTGATTAACGCACCGTCTATTACGTTGAGACCCCTATGACATGGAGGACCCTTGAGATACTTCTTCGTTGGACTTCGTGGTAGTTGGAGTATCGACTAGTGGCTTGTGGAGCAGACTGTCCTGGAGACAAGCGAGCGTAGTGCGAGAACCTAATAGCTGGCTGTGACGTGGAGAATGAAGAGCGATCATGTGTGGGTCAGCACCTAGAGATCCTATGTGGGTCAGCACTGAGCGGTCATGTGTAGGTTAGCACCTAGAGATTTTGTGTGGGTGACCATCGAGCCATCCTATGTGGGTCAGCACCTAGCTATCCTGTGTGGGTCAGCACTGAGCGATCCTATATGGGTCAGCACCGAGCAATCCTGTGTGGGTTAGAACCGAGCAATCCTGTGTGGGTCAATAGTAGAGCCTCTTAATAGAGTAAGATGATTTAGTATTTATATCTAATCATCTATACAACTATACCTAAGAAATACCAGGTGTGAGATGAGTTCGTACATGTGTGGTACTTTCTTTTGTGGTAATACCTTGGTGGTATTCTTCAGTGTGGTGTACCTGTGTGGTACTTTCCTTTGTGGGAATACCTTGGTGGTATTCATAATTGTGGCGTACCTGTGTGGTACTTACCTTGGCAGTACTCCTTCCTTTGTGGAATAGTTGATCTTGGGCTTTTGAGTTGGACTCCGTGTTTCTTCATGATTGAGATGGGTATACTTGATAACTTAGGTATATGTATGGGCATATACCTAAGTAGGGTTATCAGTTGTTTCCTTTCTTTTTGGTTTATCCTTTGGGGATTTTGTGAGACCTTGAGGGTCTCGGGGTCCTTACCGAGTATCTTTATTCTCACCCTTCACAGGCTATGCCCGCACTTCGTTGTGTTTGGTGAAGATGACGATCAAAACTGACTGAGGACGAGGGTATGAGGACTGGAGGTAGCTCGGAGGTGGACGTTAGATGAGGCGAACCACAGAGACGACCATTTGTGAGCTATACCTACCCTTCAAGTAGGATTCGTGGTGGATGATCCATGGTCTTCTTTTCACCTATCACCTGCCTTGTACTTTCCCGTTTTTCCTTGTACTTTCCAGTTGGGCTTATAGTTTGGACCCTTTTTCTTACTGTACTCACTCTGTTTACTATTCAGTTTTACTTTGTGTTTGTATCCAGCTATGTGCTTAGTTGTGTGTGCGTTTATAGGTTATAAAGGCAATACCTTCCCAATTCTAGGGAATTACACCTTCGGTGTTAGTCGCCTTCCCCTGGCCTATGGAAGGTGGGCTTGGGGTAGTCCTGGAACGGGCCCCGGGGTATGAGTCCTAACAATTTCTTTTTAACTACTGGGCATGGGCCATTAATCAATTAATTTGTATTTAATGGGTTTATATAAATTCTATCACTTATGATCATGTTCCCTAAGAATGTTACTATCTGCATCCAAATGTCACACTTATTTAAATTAGCATACCTTTTATACTTCCTTAATGTCCCTAATAAAATCTTTTGATTCTTTTTTATGTTCATCATTATTATTGGAGTAAATGAGAATATCATCGATTTATACTACCAAATATTGATTTATGTAGTCTCTAAAGACTATATTAATCAAATCCTTGAATATTTTAGGGGCACTAGTAAGTCCAAAGAGAATCATTGTGAACTCATAGTGTCCATACCTTGTATGTATATATTCCTTCTTCACCTTCAGATGATGATATTTGAAGTATGATACACCTTCAAGAAGTACTTAGATCTTTGTTGTTGATTAAAAAAGGCATCAATACTTGGTATGCGATACTTATTCATTTTGGGGAACTTATTGAGCTCCTAATAATCTATACACAAGAAAATTGATCCATCCCTTTTCTTTACAAAGATCACTAGCATACCCCAAGGAGATGCACTAGGGAATATGAAACATTTGTCAAAATACTGATGTATATACTTTTTTAACTCTTATAATACAATAGGTTTCTTCCTATACATGAATTTTGATTTAGGAGTGGCTCCAAGTATAAGTTATATTGAAAAATATACTTCATGGTCTGGTGGGATTCTGGGAAACTCTTTGGTAAATACATAAATGTATTCTATAACAATGAAAATTTACTCAATGTTGATTTTTTCCTTTGACATAATCATTTAGATAAGGTATTATTCTCCATAGGGTAACATAAAACACACCATTGAGGGATTCTTCAAGGGAGATTCAAAATAATTGTTTTATTTTTAGAAGAGCATGCGATGGTTTATAATATAGATCAGCATTTCCTTTTCAAAACAGTTGATGTATTCTATATATAATGAGATCCAATCTATGACATAGTATAGTGTTGAATTACACCATGGGAATGATTATGAGATTCATTGGAGGAGTCTTCCCACATACTCTAATAGAATAAGAGTCCAACACTTGGGTTGAAATGATCACACCACTAGGTGTTTTTATATATACATCTACGTCATGGTGTTGGGGAATTGATTCAATAGTTCTAGAGAACTTATAAGATATAATTAAATGAAAAGAACCAGAATCAAATAATTTTTTTTATTTTCTTGAGTGAATAAGAAGTTTACCTTATAATAATTCATTTTTCATGCCCCAGTTTAGTAGTAGTGATGGTATAATCTTTCCCTTTCTTCTTTTTCTTTGGTGATTTATGACGCTTATTACCCTCAAGAACCTATGGTTTAGTTCATGGCATGCACACTTCAATTTATCTATAAAATTAAATTATTAAAACATGGGTGGTTCATTAGGAAGTGCCTTCCTTTCCTCCACCATGTTGTCTGTATTTTTATGTCTATTCGACATTCATGACCTTGGTGTCCTTCTCTCCTATACTTGAAGTATTTACCCATCCCTCTGAGGCAATTCCCAAGATTATTCTTCCCACATTTTTGAAATATGGGTGGTTAGATACTCTTTATGACCTTTTAATTTTACCTAATAGCATAAAAATTCATTATTATCATCTTATATCCATAATCATGGGACCATTCACTAAAATCCATATCAACTTTGAGATCATATCAAAATAATTTTTTATAATTCCCAAAGTCTCAAATTTCTAGAGCCTTTTAGAAGTTTGTTTTTAAACCACGAACGAGTATATCTATTTTTCTATTATTATTCATAACAAATAACTAGGTTTATCTTGCAAGACTTGTGAATTTTTCCTCAGAAGATGTGACAAATTATTATTATTTCTTCATCCCTAAGAATTCTCTCATTGTCTTTGTTTGAATAGTTATTGAGAAAAACTTAATCAGAAATATTATCTTAAAGTCCCCCACTCTATCTCTTCCATTTAATAATTTAACTTGGTGTTCTTTATCAACACCCACCATTTATCAACTTCTACATCAAAAATATATATGTCCAGAGTCACCTTCTCTTTCTCAAAATAGTGGATCATGGAAAAATCTTCTCCACTGAGTTAACCCACCATTCTGTGACAAGTGAATCATAAGATCCAGTAAATTTTGATGGTTATTTATATATAAAGGACTCAATGGCTTGTTTATCTTTCTTGGGTGAAGGAAAATGTTTCACATGGTTTAGGTTATTATTCATAGCCTAATAAAACTGGGTAAGCATTGCTATGAAGTTTCAAACTCCACCTTTGATGGATTTAGGGATGTCTTCTGGACAATCATTTCATTGTCCCTCACATACTTTATTGGTATGTTTTCTCATGGTTACCACCATATTTTAAAATATAAAAGTTTTTGAAAAAATATAACTCAACAATCCATGAATACCTAATTTATTTTTATGCACAAATTAACTCTAAAGGAATATAGTATTTGATCCATATGTTTAGATTTCTTATAAAATGATTATTTTTGGATAATTACCTATAAATAGTATTATACATATGGTTTTAAATAAAATTTTATAATACTAATTCCAAAATTTACTAAACCATGTTTTTATAACAACTATAAGGACCCGAATTTCCTTACATGGTTATTACAATATTTTTTTAAATAAACAAGATAATAGTGATACAATCTAGGATCTAAAGGTTTAGTGTCTTGGAAAAATTAAGATCATATAATAAATCTAAATAACAAAAATTAAAAATTATTTGAATTAATCTTAATTATCCTTTTCATGATATCCTTAGTACATGTAGTTACATGAGGATAAACATCAAAGAAAGGGGTGAGATAAAATCTTAGTAAGGGGAGTAATAAGGGACATGAATCAATAGTACATGTGTGAGAATATTCAACATAATCATATTATAATCATAGTATCATCATCATAATAATTAGGGAAACATTTTATAAATACATGGAGTATGGAATTTGAAAGTTAATGAAAAATAATAACATAGTGGTCGAATACCACATGTTGTTGTGAACAAAGCTAGCATCATGTTCATGGATAACTTATGTGCATAAATCATAACATCATAATTGTGAAAAAATATAGCATCATGATCATGAATAATAAAAATAATATCAAGAGATATATCACATTAAAAAATTTATCGGATGGATATATAATTCATTCCCCACCTGACACATTATAAAATTCTCATAATCACATATTACACATGGAAGGATAAGAATCATAGTCATGAAATAACCCATGGAAATCAATGGTTTTTTTAAAATATTTCACTTATAATACTTCTTTAAATAAAATTTAGGATTTCAAAATGAATAAGGGATATTTTAAATTTGAATAAAAGATCATTTTATTATTTATAATGAGAAAAAACTCAAGAGGATTCAAGATATATTTTTAATATTTAAGTCTTTTTAAAAAAGAATTGTAAATGGATTAGATAAATTTCTAGAAGGGTGGAAACATGTATATACCCAAAATCAATGTGAAATAACATTAGAATAATTTTTTTGATATTATAGGAATATTCATACTAAAATCAATGTGAAATAAGAGGTAACATAAAGAAAATGGATTGGGTTTGAGAATCCCCTTAACACAAATCCATCTTTATTTCTTAACTTTTCTACCTCCTAAATAATAAAATTAGTTTTATTAAAACATAAAAAGAGAAGTGAATTATTTTTATATTTCTCACTATTTATAAATTATAATCAATGTACTATATATCTCAATTAACATAGATAAATGGAAAATGTTTTGATACCATGTTTTTCTTAAAAATTTCCCATTTTCTTCGATATTTCTATTTTGTTCAAGGTAATGTATAGAGAAGTAGTATTAAATACAGAAGATTAAAATATTTATATTTATAAATTTATATATCATAAATAATTTATTATTATCATTTGTAAGGTTTGTGATAAGGAAATAATTTCAAATGTCCTTATTGGTGGTTAACTGGTCGTTAATGAAACTTTATCCGATGAGGCGACACAAGATGTATAATATATGATTTTATTAAAAATTACATTTTTTATATTGTATTAAAATTATCAAGATCAAGTTAACATACTATATAAATCTTTTAAGAATATTTTAATTATAAAATAGTAGGGTATGAAATTAAAAAAGGAAAATTAAAGAAAAAGATGAAAGGACATTACCACTTTCTTGAAATAGTCCCTTTTCAACATCCATTAACTTCATTAAATATTGGATTTTAATTAATAATAAACTTCCCTAATGATTCTAATGGTATTAAGATAGGGGATTTAGAAAATATTTGGGGTTTTTAATTAAGGGTGGAGTGGTTTTTGAAGGCGAGGGAGATGAGTTATTTATATTTGAGATGAGGGGTATTTTTAGAATTAAATATTGAATAAAATATTATATTAAAGTGAAACCTTGCAATAGTGATATTTTTTACATAATAAATCATATGTCAATATAATAGAATGATTTTAGGACCTTAAACTCATTTATATTTCAAATTAACTAGTTTATTAGAAAGGAAAGCGGAAGACCAAAAAAATTGTTTTTAAAGGAATATTTTTGATTTTAGAATTTGGAAATATATTTTCATGTTTGGAAAAAAATTATTGTATTTTAATGAAAAATTTATCAAATTTAATTTATTTTGATCAATAAATTTGTATTTATAATTTAGTTTTTCATTATTTCACCATTAATGATGTAATATAAAATACACCAGTAATGAAAAAAATATGTATTTTTACTATTCACCTAGAAAAAGAAGTATTTTAGAAAATAACCAAAAAATAACCCTTGGAAAATTATGATGTGATGATTTCAAAAATAAAATTCATTTTATCCAAATAATTATCTAACATAGGTTATCTTAATTTTTAATATAATATTATGATTTTTAAAAATTACCATAAAATACAGTTTATTAAAAATGATCTTATATGTTATTTGAGTTTTTAATCTTGATTTTTATTTTTTCAGAATTATAATATTTATATTTACTTAAATTAATCATGATAATGATTTTATATATTACATTTTATTATATTGAGATAAAATTACTATTCCAATGGTAAGGTTACTATCCCCAATGGTCAGGTTACTATTCCAAATGGTCTTATTATTATTCCAACAGTCATATTACCTACATTAAATGCCACTTAATTTCTTTATTCATTGTTTACCTAATTTTACTCTCATGCCTCTTTATTTCCATTTTCTAAAATGTCTATTTTTTTACTAATATTTTGTTTCATTTCTATAGTGTTGGCCATGGGGGAAACTATTCTAGTAGTTTAGAGTGATCCACATTTCCCCATTATTATATTATTAATTTATATTTTTTCTAATTTTAATGGTTTTCATTTTCATTAGTTTATTTTCTGACTAATATAAGGATTTTAATTAATGAATTTTTTTTTGGATTATTTATGCATCGTATGTGTATAGTACTGTATAATATAATATAACTCACATTTATTTCAACAAAAAAATATCATCTATAAACTATGGTTGTAAAATTATACTGGTATTTCCATTTTTATAATGTAATCTATATCATTTGTTGAGAATTTTATTTTTCGGCTAGATGGCTGAGTTTTTTGATCCTAATTACCTTTCCCCACGGCTTAAAGAAGCTAGTTGTTCTTGATCTTGCATCTATTTTATAGTCGACTTGTATTTTTTTGAGATTAACTAGAATAATGGAATGATAATGATCAATAAATTATTTAGACCATGGGTTTAGTGCTAGAATGTAATGGAAATATTGATGATCTTATGGAACTGTGGAATCAGTTGGATTATGCATAGAGGGGACATACTTTACTTAGTGGTCAATGAAATGTGAATTCAATAATGTTAATTAATGCATAATAAAATAATTAATGTAAATTGAAATGTTATAAGTAAGGAATTAATTAAATTATGCTCTATGATTTATTTTTTTCTTTTAGTTTATATATTCCATAGTAGTGGTGAATGTGTATCTAAGTGATGATAATTTTATTTGAACCTAAGACTAGGTTAATTCCCATAGTGTAGTTGTGATATATATTATATACTATTTGTTTTATGATTTCATCTTCTACCCTACCCATATTGGTAGGGTGACTAACAACTAGTGGACTCTAGGAGGGTGTTCTCTCTAATATTCAGGTTAAGGTGGAACGAATTACGGACTACCCCCTCTTGCGCTTCACTCCTATTTTGGTAGTATTATGTGATGGTATGAACAATGGTTATATTTCCCCATATATGTGTGTATAGGGTTGTAATAAATTATGGTTATTTTACACAAATTTATCTTCATATATAAAATCTTATAGATTATTATAGGTATGAAATGTATGATCTGTGATGGATTGAGGTATAATGCATGATATACAAGATGTGGTGGATCATAGAAAATACTCTGTTAATATATAGATATATGGTATTTGATGACGAGATGATATCATACATGGGGTTCGTGGTTTGTTATGAGATGAGGTGATGCATGGTATGCATGTTATGATACTTTATCCTAGGTTTCTTTGTGATAGATTCGTTTAGAGATAAATAGATTAGGACACACAACATTGGACAAGAGTGTAAAACTAGTGGGGAATTGGTAGTAGAGTACCTTATTTTTATATTATATTATTTTTTCACTTATAGGAAATACTTGGTGAGAGATAGACATAATGAGGATAGGAACTTATCATACCTATTAAGGTGATGAGTTAACTTCAATTTTTTTTCAATGGGATTTATTATGATTTCTTTATCTTTTTCACAAGAGGATCGGGGTAGGTTCCTACTAAGTACACATGTTATGTTCACCCTAAATATATATAAACTATTTTTTAATTTATTAGTATATGGTTGGTGACTAGACATGACATTACTTGGACATGGGTTGTTCATGATCTATTTAGTCTTACATGGTCACTTATGAGGATTATCTTTCGATACTTGTAGTTTCTTTTATAGTTTTTATATTTTATGGAATTACATGCATGTATTTGTGATATTTATTTAATTTTATCATGATTATGAGTTGGTTGGTGTTACTATCTTATCTCTCATTTCGCATATCTCAAAGGGAAATTCCTCCCATCTATGCTCATGATATACCAATTATCTCCCCTCTCTCATTGTTGGCCTACCAGGGTTATCATTTGAGGGAGGGGTCGTGGAAATCATGAATTGTTAGAGTAGGCTCAACCCTTGTAACTAGCTGGTACTGTAGTCCTGTACTCTAGTATAGATTCCTTAAGTCATACTACCTTAATAACCCAAACCTGAAGTTACACATCCACTTATATGGTCTAAATAGTTATTGGATTACCAATTCCCAATCTGGTAAGGCATAATAGTTTGAATCCTAGGTCCTTGAGATGATCCTACACATATACCACATGGAATATGCTATCCAACTAAGAAAAAAACACAGGTGACCCATTATTCCATAATTATAACAATCTTAGGTTGGTGAGTACACCATGTCCTCTTATTCCCTCATCCCTTGTACTAATAGAACATGATATCACATTATTCTCATGGAGTAAGGGTGGGGTCACTACTATAATGAGATTGAATACCACCACCCTGAAATGAGTCAACTAATAGGAATTCTCATATATATTAAGAAACACCACCACTGTCACCAGTAGAGGAATACTTCACAGCACCATGACCCTCATTGATGTTCCTCTTAGTGATTAAGGTATGATTTTCAATATCATATAAATAAGTTAGGCAATGTATTTTTACATGCACCTTTATATAGCAGCATTTTCCATCCCCAAAATGTTTGTCCCTAGTGGTCTCATCAGTATCCATGGTGGGAGAAAAATGTTGAAGATCTGTGAAACAAGAAGCATAATCCCTAACTTTCAAATCCCATTATGTCCTTCAAATAAAATCTCTGGACACATCTAGCCACAAGGTATCATGGAATAACTTTATGGAGAAGTGATTCTAGAAGACTACCCAGGTTAACATAATATATTGGTTAACCTAGACAAAGACATGTCACCATCATTGCACTACCCCATGAAACATGTAAACCACAAGCTTTAACCTTTAATCCTTGAGTATTTTAAAATGTTCAAGGATAGTATAATTGGATTCCATCTATATCTCTATGGCTTGTAGACCACCCTCACCCATAAAAAATGGTGGTTGTTATCATTGTAACTCATAGATAAATTTTTACATGGAAGGTGAAACCTAAGGATCCTCCCTCTCCATTGATTGTACCACACACATAATACTCTCAACGACCTGATCATTTAAAGCTAGACCCTAAACAATAAAAGGCTCTAGACCACCCATTGGTGGGGCATGCTCACCCTTACCCTCTTGGCATGCGACTTTAATCTCTGAGGTAGTATATCAATACAATATCAATACAATATCAACACAAACATCTTAGAATAAGATAACAGGGTGAAAATAATCCCAAATAAAACAAGATATGAATACTATCCATTATCCAACATATCCATCCCATAAGGTCTTATAAAAATAGGTTCTCTCTCAAGCCCTATATACTACTCAAGGTAACACATCACGACTTTTCATATGATTCCCCAATTTATCCTTCCAATTTTTTCAATAAGACACATTCCATAAGGATTTATATTGTCAAGGTTTGGTTAGATAATGTTACCTTCATAAGATATGAAGGAAAATGCCTTATAAGTTGCATAATCACACATTATTTAACCAAAAAATTTATTTAAAAATCCATTTATATATTCCATTATATCATGGTATGAACTAGGGAATTATAAAAGTAAGATAAACCCTAATATTATATGTGAAAAAACATATAAGATGATTCTAATACATTAAATTGTGAAACAAACTTTTATTTATAGGTGGATGTATATATGTTTATATATATATATATATATTATTCAATCACATACAAAGAAAAAAATGATAGGTAAAACCTATGTGCCTAGTATGATGCATGAACACACACACACACACACACACTTTCCATATCATCCCATGAGATAAATCCCTGTTATGCATGTCATAAAACGTGAAAATTTTCAATAATTACTTACCTACCAACTACTGTAGAAGTGGAGAGCAGGGTTGAAACACAGAGAGAATGTGAGTAGACACAAAGAGCATCCTTTTGGAAATTTTTTTAGGCAAATGAGTTCTTCATGTTATTAACAACTAAGAAGTTTTAAAAACAAAATTATTATATAAACATAACTTATTAAATTAACTAAAACTATCCAAGTGAAATAAATTAATCTATGGAAGAAACTATCAGAGATGGAAATATCAGAGTCATGACGTCCGTTCAGGTGCATGCAGTGCCAATTATTTAATTATCTCATTTGAATATTTATTTATTCAATTATCACCAATTCCAAATTTAATCAAAATACTATCTGGTATTGTTCTCTGATGTTACACAGTTTTTTAATTTTCATAGAAATTATCTGTCATTTCATTATCTAGTCTAATGAATAATTTGGGTTCCATTATAGCACCGAATCACTTGGTGAATGATAGTGACTCATTTCACACAAATTCTAAGTATCTACCTATGTTGGGTTCATTCAGACGATATTACATATTAGGTATCAACCATTAATGTTTAAAGGAGAGTGCACACAAAATATTAATTTTTTCGATTAATATACTTATCTATTCATTATTTTCTCACACACTTGACCGAATCTGGATAAATAAATTCTTTAACAAAATCAAAACTGTGATTACTTATTAGGTATCACAAGAATAGGCGCCAAATCATGCATCCAGATCCTAATGAAAATTAATTTAATCACAAATATAATTAATTAAATAAACATCTAATTAAAATTAATTCAAAATAAAATTAAACATTGGAATAAACTAAACACATGCATTCATTGTTACATTTATCACAACTACAACACCAATGAAATTATCCAACCATCTCACAAACAAGAAATGAAAAATAAAAAAATAAAGTCACCGTGTTCGCGTCGATGTGAGTATCACTAAAATCCATTTTCGGTGATCAAAAAATAATAATAATCTATCCGCTCCATGCAATCGCTGACACCACATCTCTGAGGACGCCAATGATGTTCCTGAACCACTGCTGCACTCTTGGAATAAAATATGTGTGGTCATCGGCTATTGTGTTTGTCATCAGAGGAGGTGAGTTTGGCTTGTAGTTTGCTGCTAGTTAGAATCGTTGAGAGGTCGTTGCTGGTTACTGCATGACACTTGGTGTGCTCACTGTAAAAGGAAGAGGCTTTCAACGAGTAGTGGAGTGTGGCTAGTGTGAGGGGTGAGGGAAGCAGGGAGAGAGGGTGAGGGTTATAGGTGGTGTGGGATAGTGGGTGGGGGAATGGGGGGGAGTGGAGATGGGTGAATGTGATAGAGAGGGTGGGGAGGGAGGAGGGTCTGTAGGGGAGGGGTAGAGAAGGGGAGGTGGGTTGGGGAGGGTAGAGGAGAGTAGGGGGTGGAGAGTCCATGAGGTGAGGGGGTGGGGTGTTGCTGGAATATGGAGGGAGGATAGGGGTGTGTGATTGGATACAAGGAATGGTGGTTGGGAGGTGGGGTTGGGTGAGTGAAAAAAAGAGAGTGGTAGAGGGTAAAGGGGGGCAGGTGGATAAAAAGTCAAAGAAAAATGATATATTAAAAATTAAAAGTAAAATCTAAATTTAAATTCAAAATTTAAAATAATCTATTAGTCTAAAAGTTAAATAATAATAACAATAAATAGTAATATGAATTAAATATTAATGCACATGCAATTAAATATAACACTACTATTAGATATAGTAATAAAATAATAAAAATACTATTTAATTAATACAACAACATATTGAAATAAAATAAAATACAATAGATAATTAAAATATATACATACTAATAAGAATTCAAAAAAAAAAACTAAACAAAAATTAGTGAAACTAATATTAGTAATATAATGTTAAATATATAAAATTAATATAACTAATAAAAATAATAGACTACTAATATAAGTATATAAATTAACTAAAAATTATTAAAATAACTAAAATGCTATAAAAATAAAAAACTAAACTAAAAATATAAAAAATGGTTAAACGAATTAATTAAAAATACATTAGAAAATTATAAAAATACAAGAAAAATCCATGTACAACAAATCCACCACACATAAACTTTTGCACTCCTAGGAAAAACCATCAGAAAGAATACACAAGTGATCTCGTAGACAAATGAAAACATCAAAATTAGAAGTTCCAAATTTTTCAATCTCTTTTACCCATAAAATATCATACTTCATTCAAAACTTCAATTTTTGAAAACCAATTTTCTTCCACTAATATTATTTCCAAAAGAAGTACGTTCACACATATATTGTGTGACATACCTAACCATCACTGTCATCACTCAAAAAAATTTGATCCAATTCATGCTCAATTATCATACACATGCATATTTACCATAGTATTGCCATGAATTTCACATCCCTACTTGTGGAAATAAAAATAATTTACCAATCTAAAAGACTTTACATGAGGATCAGATGTCTCTGAGGTTGCAGGATGGTGGGTCATTAAAGAAATTGTGAAAGTTTTTTTTGAAAAAAGGAGGGTTGAATATTTAAATAAATGAATGATAAATATCAATCCAAATGTTTCCATTAGAAAATCCCACACACTTTAACTTTTATACTCTTGAAAAAAACAATAAAAAGGAAAACAGAATTTGTCCCATAGACAAATCAAAACATCAAAATTACAAGTTCAAAATTTTTCAATCTCTTTTACCCATAAAATATCATACTTCATTTAGAAATTCAATTTTATAAAAACATTATCCTTTAACTCAAATTATTTCTAAAACAAGTATGTGATCTCATATATAATGTGAATTACCTCACCATCACTCTCATTTTGAAAATAATTTGATCAAAGTCGTGCTCAATTCTCGTACACATGCATGCTTACCATAGGCTTTCCATGAATTTCACATCTCTACTAGTGGAAATAAAAATAATGTACCAATCTCAAGGAATTTACATGAGGTTGAAATTTATCTAAGGTTGTAGAATATTGGGTCATAAAAAAAAACTTGTGGAAGTTTCTTTTGGAAAAAAAGAGGGTTGAATCTTGAAATAAATGAGTGATAAATATAAATCCAAATGTTTCCATCAGACTCTCACTCCTGCAAACTTAATACAATACTTTTCCACAAGAATATGATAATATAATGTCTCTCACTTTTTTTATTTTCTTTTAACTCTTGTTTTTTAGACACAACTCACTCAAATAATATGAGTAGGAAAAACTGGTGAGTATCTACTCTAAAACCCCATAAAAAGTTTCAGACAATAATCCCAAAGAATAGTACACAAGTAGTGTGTACACTGTAACATATCAATGAATGTAGATCATATAGAAAACTCTCTACCTCCTAGAGTAGTGGATCATTACGTTTATAGGTATCCCCAAAAGAAAGGGTTACCACGGAATGACCACCAATATACTCATTATTGGAATAAGAAAGAATCAATACCCCCATATAAAAATACATGTAATAAATGTGGGTATTGTGAAAAATAACACAAATAATAAGGATGAGGTAATGTCAATTTATGTGAATCAGATGACTCATGACCCCTCAAAGAACCCCTACTATGAATAAATCTCTCCCCCACACTTAGAATGAAATTCATTATGAAAATATTCAAGAAATGGGTAGGAAAGGGTATTAGCTATGGGATCATCCTAAAAGGATTATTTATGGATTATAAGGGTTACATGATGGAGAAATTATATGGGTGGATCAGTGGGTCAATAGAGATGAAGATCAAATAAATGCCTTAGTCATTTTAGTGAAACTTTTAAAATTCCTATCACTTTGATGAAAAAACATAGAATGTTGTAAAAGACCTAACATGGTTAAGATTTTCTCAATAAAAATAGAAATAAAAGATGATACAAAAAGGGGTTATAATCCTCATAGGCATGGAAATAAAATATTGGACAACACTGATAAGAATGAGTGCAAATAAGTGTCTAAAAAATATACAAGTTTTCGATTTTTTTTTGAAGCATGGAATAATATCAGAAATCATCTAATTCATAAGATCAAAGATAAAAGCATTCTAAACAAGAATCATGTGCCAAAACTGTATAGGGACATAAGTAGTATGTTCCTGACTATTTTGCGATAAAAATGCAGTGACTTTCATGTGGGTTCATCAATGACATGAATGTTAGTTTTTTTCAAAATTTTCTTGATGTTTTTTTGTTAGTTTATATGGTGTTTTTGGAAGCATAGAATATAGAATAAATAAAACACTTCCCTGTGTAAGTGAAGATAGATGAATAAAGGTTGTCTGTATCTGAAGAAGCTCCAGAAATAATATACTTGTAATACCTACACATTGACAGCACATACTCTCATCATATCAAAAAATCCACACCACAACCAAAAGAATGTGGATGATAAAAATATTTATGAGGAATTCAGATCCACTACAGTACTAAAAGAAAATAGATTGTGGTAAATGCTTGAAATTTTATTTTATTTTTATTTTCAAAAGATAAATGAAATGAAATTAAATGCAATGAAAAGAAAAAAAATGATGGGTTTCCTCCCATTAAACGCTAATTGTAATTCATCTTAAACAAAAAATTGTTCAAATTATACTAGGACCAAATAGAAATATATACCATGCATCTGCTTATTTATCAGTGGGAGTGTGTAATCCATTCTTTGAAGATGATTTTATCCTGCAATCTGCACAATATCTCAATGGAAGCTTGTTAGAAAAATGAATGTGTGGAATGAAATGAAAATATTCCAACTCACAAGGGAATGAATATACCTTTCATATAGAAAGACTTATAGAATAATTGAATTTTTGTCAAATATCATCAGTGGAAAGATATATAAGATTGTCTCTTTGAATTTTCACAGGTGAAAAATTCCTTTATTAGACTCCTTCAATGGTCTTCTTATATCTCTCACATCCTTGTATGCAGTATCTAGGTTGACAATGTATCCCAAATTGTTTTCACACCCAACCACTAGCATAGTTAAATCCAATGGTTTCCAACTAAAATCATGCTAAATGCATGGAGAAAGAAGAGTAGGCTCAATTGGAGCATATTACTCTATTGTGTCAAGAATGACATCCCTTTCCAAAGTTTCTTCTATATGGTCATCATCATATTTTTCTTTTGGTACATGTTTCACAACAAACCCAAGATCCTCTAAGAAATCCAATTATTCCATTGTTTATAGAAAATTCTGAATGTTCTCTACCAAAAATGCTGACCGATTCCCTAAATCCCAAAATATTTTAACTATCTCCATTTTAGAAAAAGTCTCAGACTCACAATGATTTTCAAAAAGAGGTGATTCAATGTAATTTTAAGTGATTTACTCTTTAGTGTGGCAATCCATTGTCTCTTGGTTCAATTATGAATCTTTCATGGTAAATAATGGTCTTAGTTAAATTTTCCGTCCATCCTTAAAATGTGCAATTTGATAGACATTGAATGTGACCTTTTTCACTTTGAGGTGGATAGGTTGTGAACTCACAAAGGAAGGGCATGAAATCACATTCTCTAATGGACCATTATGTTCAACAGGGTGGAAGACCAAGCTATAATGTTCTTCAAATGTTATTAGGTTAGAATAATTATATTATGATGAACAAGAGTCATCAATGGGATGACAGGAAGAAATATCAATCAAAGAGGTATCATTTTGAAGAATAAGACAATGAATGTTGATCAAATGGAACCTCTACTACACTTTCCACAACAGAATTGTTCTTTATTATATCATCAAGTAGTAGTGAGGTAGAAAGTTGAAAAATATTAGTTATTTGATATTTTAGATTCTTCTTTGACGAAAGAATATTTTAATTACATTCTTTTTAAAGTTAAAATAACTTATTTTTCTCAGTGATAACATATTGTAACATGTGATCAATTATTGAATTATTTATTTCACATGAATTATCAAGTTCCAAATTTTCATGAATGTTTTGACTTTTAAAATGATCAAATGATGGATACGTACTATTAGTAGAATATGGATCATAACACGGACTTGAATGATAATAATTAAAATAAACAGGATTACCTGGAGATATCATGTTTGGTGAAAGATTATATTCCATACCTTGCAATGTTGGTGGGTACTGGTTGCAACTCTGTAGTGTAGACCACATCATTATGAGCTTCTGGGTGTCTTGAAAATTCCTGCAATGAAAAATTTCTAAAGTAGTAAACTATTTTTTTGGTGGTTTTTCTTATTAATTTTTTTATTATTTTTAACAAAATCACTTTTATTAAAGAAATCTATAATGCTATTATTTTCCCTAGAAATGATGACAGAAATTTGTTACTCATGTTACAACACATGAAAATTTTAAATAATTATTTATCCACCAACTACTATAGAAGAGGTGAGTAGGGTATAAGAATAGAGAGAATCTCAATAGACACTAAGAATATCCTCTTGAAAAAATGTTTAGGCAAATGATTTCTTCATTTGATTAATAACAAATATTTTATAAAAACTAAATTAATATTTAAAAATGACCATTTAAATTAACTAATACTATCTAAGTGAACTAAATTAAGTTATATAAGAAACTAGAGAATATGGAAATGTCAGAGTCATGACTTCTATTAAGGTGTATACAATACCAATTATTTAATTCCCACAGTTGAATAATTATTTATTCAAATATCAGCAATTCCAAATTTAATCAAAATACTATATGGTCTCATTATCTAATTTTATTCAATATTCTAATTTTCACCCAAGTTATCCATCATTTCATTCTCTGTCTTGATGAATAATTTGCGCGTCATTATAGAATTGAATCACTTGGTGAAATACAAAGACCTGTTTCTCAAAAATTTGAAGTATTTACTAGCGTTGGGTTTGCTCACATGAGATTAATTATTAGGTATCACTTATGCATGTTTCAAGGAGAGTGCACACTAAATATTAATTTTTTCAATTAATATATTTATTTATTTAGAATTATCTCATGTGCTTGATTGAATTATAGATAAATAAATTCCCTAATGATATCCTTCCCATGATTACTTATTAGGTATCACATGAATGAGTACGAAAGTATGAATGTAGAGCACACTGACAATTAATTTAAATGTATATATAATTAATTAAATAAACACCCAATTGAAATTAATTTGAAAGTAAATCAAACATGGGAATAAATTAAATACATGAATTCACCATCACATTTATCACAACTCCGACACCAATTATATTATCCAAACATTGCACAAACAAGACATGAAAAATAAAAAAAATTAAGTCATTGTGTTTGTGTTAATGAGAGGAGCACCAAAAGCTATCATCGACGATCTCAAAATAATAATCATCTCTATGATCCATGAAATCACTAATACCACACCTCATCAAATTTCAATGACATGAATGAACCACAACTGCACTCCTGGAATGAAGGAGGTGTGGTCACTAGTTATTGGTCTTGCCAACAGAGGAAGTATGCTCAGCTGGTAGTTTTCCATTGGTTTGGATCGAGGAGGGGTCATCACTACTTGCTGCGCGGTTATTGGCATGCTCACTATAGAAGGCAGAGGCTTGAAAGGTGTAGTGGAGTGTAGTTGGTTTGATGGGAGGGGGAAGTAGAGAGAGCGAGTGATGGGTATAGGGGGCATGGGATAGTGGGTGGGGGAATAAGGGGAGGGGGAGTAAAGATGGGTGAGCGTGATAGATGGGGTGGGTAGGGCAACATGTCTGCAGGGGAGGTGGGTTGGAGAGGATAGAGGAGAGTAGAGGGTGGTGGGTCCATGAGGTGAGGAGGTGGGGCATTGCAGGAATATGGGGGGAGGGGAGGGGCATGTGATTGGAAAGAGGGGAGGGGGTAGGGAGCTGGGGTTGGGTGCGTGAAAAAAGGAGAGGGGGAGCAGGTAAAGGGGGGAGGGTGGATAAAAATTCAAAGAAAAATGATATATTAAAAATTAAAAGTAAAATATAAATTTAAATTCAAAATTCAAAATAATATATTAATGTAAAAGTTAAATAATAATAATAATAATAAAATAGTAATATGAATTAAATATTAATGCACATGTAACTAAATATAACACTACTATTAGATATAATAATAAACTAATAAAAAAATAATATTTTATTAATACAAAAAAATAATGAAATAAAACAAAATACAAATATAGAATTAATATATATACATACAAATAAGAATTAATAAAATAAACTAAAATAAAATTAGTGAAACAAATAACAATAATATAGTGTTAAATATATAAAATTAATTTAACTAATAAAAATATTAAATTACTAATATAAGTATATAAATTAACTAAAAATTCTCAAAATACCTAAAATTCTATAAAAATAAAAAACTAAACTAAAAATATAAAAAATGGTTAAAATGATTAATTAAAAATACATTAGAAAATTATAAAAATACAAGAAAAATCCATGTACATCAAATCCAAAGATCAATAAAAATTTAAACTATATTCACTAAGGAAGGTAGAAATCAGTCAATCATAAAAGTAAAAATATAAATAATAATCATATCCCTAGAGACATAGATTTTTCATCGTATGTATGTTATCTACTCTCGGGCATTGGGTCATTATGAAACATAGACACATCCTACTCTCTTGTATACCTTTCCCCAAGAGTAAAACAAAATAAAATAATTTTCTAGTACCACTCTATAACGTATTGAACAAATTTCACTATAACTAGTAACCAGAGTAGTGGCACCACATGACCTCAAACACACCTCCCCACACTTCATAGGAATTCAACTAGTGGTAGGAGTCCAATATTTTTTTGGGACTATAACCTCTATTTAGAGTGCCATAACAATAGATAAATAAGATAAATAATATATATCACATAAATATACATGAAAAATAAATATATAAAATAATAACTAAACATAAACCATGAAATATCCAAATTGATACTACCAAATAGTCAAGAATCATATATATATCAATGAAAATATACAATAGATACCAGAAGTTAAAAAATTGAAAAAACAAAACTAAATGAATCTCAAAAGTGGGTTGAGATCTAGCCTGATTCCTAACTCCAAAGATATAAACTATCAAAGAAAATCAAGAATTTGGCATTGGGTACCCATGTCCAGAATTTCAACCATTAAGTCCACTTAAGTAAAAAATAGTATCCCAAGGGGGGTGTGAGTACATCTTAGTAATTCACCATAAAATAAAATCACTAAATAAATCATTTTTAAAGGAAGTTCATGTCGAAGTACTCTAATTAACCATTTAACAATTTAATTTCCAAAATTAAATAAATAAAATAAAACCACCATCAATCTATAGGTCTGATACCCCAATAGACCATTAAAACATTAACCAGTTCTAGGGTTTCTTTAAGAACAAAGTGTGGACCATGAAAAATAGTATAACAGACTTGTATTTTTTTGGTATACAATTAGATATATGGACCTCCTATACAAGGGTTTTCCTAGCCAATAAATAGTATCACAGAACACCCCTATAGATTTTTTCTCATATAATAAATAACATCACAAACCACCCCTAAATAAGTTTCCTTAGCCAATAGAAAAACCATAAAATCACATTTTACAAGGTTTCCATTAATATAAATCCACATTTATAATTCAAAAAACATTTCCATTTCCATTTCAAATTTCCATTTCCATAGTTACATTTTCAAAAAACCATACCAACTTCAAAACAAAATATATAAAATATCATTTTCAATAAGAAATTCAATGTACCATATAAAATTACTATTTCCATAAAAATTTTATGGGTTCATTAGCTCAAGGAAAGGTATTCCCATGGAACCACCTATCCATTTTAAAAAATTAATTTAAAAGAGGTAAATTATCATGGAAAATAATATATTATTTGGAATTGAATTTAAATTTTAGGGTTTATTCTTGGAATTTTAGTGCAACACACGATTCAAAAACTTATAAAGAAAGATGAAACTATGGTACAAATATATGGTCTACCAACCTTAGTCAAATAGGATCTATACACCAATTACTAATCTTTGATTTATCCTAAAATAAGAGAAAACTCGGTATTTGACAAAATCCCTAAAAATATGGAATATTAGATTAACATGGTGGAACACTGATTAACAGTGAAGAAAATAATAAATGAGGAATTCTGATTTATAAACATACCATAAGACCTTTATCACATGAGAAGACACTTTAAACATTCCAAGATTGAACAAAAAATCCAAGTATAAGAAAGGAAAAAGATGTGTCATTGGGGGTTACTATTGGACGATGAAGAGGGGCTGAAAATTAGGTAAGGGGTATAAGAAAAGAGTGGGGAAAAATGACCAAATATCCCCCTTAAAAAAACTACATTGCAATACACCATAAAGTTGCTAGAGCATTAGCTGAAGATCCTGGGCTCACTAAATAGGCGGTGAGCCTAAGAAAATTACATGGCTATTGGTTAGCCCACTGACTTTTTAGTGAGACTATAACATCATGATTATAGTCCTGACTCACACTCTTAAACCCTTGAATTGGTCCTTCCACCCTTACAACCTCTAGATACATGCTTAAACAAACATAATACACGTGTTTTTATAAAAATTAAGCAGAAAATACCTCAAAATGGGGAAGGTGATATAACCCCTTATCTCATTTTGATATTATGATTCCAAATATATAATCCATTCTTTCAAATTTATCCTCTAATTATGTGAAATTCCTCTTTTAAATTAAGAAAATTTATTTAATAAAAATGTTTTATTGGAGTAAAAATTATTTAATTACTTTAATAATTTATGCATCAATACAATTTATACCATATATACATAACCTGTTACTTCACTAATAAAATATTTAAGGGTAAGGTGTGTAATGGTTTTACTTTTATGGGGTGGTTCGAACCATATTGATCAAGTAGTGATTTCTACAAACTTGAACTTCACATATTGATGATTCCTCTAAAATATAAATTATTAAAAGTCTTCTTGGTCTTTGTATAGTTAGAAACCCAGTGATGCTACTAAATTTCCAAGATCTAATAACTATACTTCATAATAGATTATCCCACTAGTTGATGTCAAGGTTTCTCCGTTATGCTACAATTAACTCTTGTCATTTCCCATAATATCCACTAATTAAAATCGTTAATTTTTAACTACTATATTACCAATGGTTCTAATGTTTAATGGACATATAAAATCTTACTTTATATATTTTCATTCATAATAATCCACCAAATAATATCTTCAATTTTTATTTCTTTCAACATGTCAATTCTAAGATTTTATTAGTTTCCATTTATACTATACTATTTATAGCCACAATGTTTATTAGAGAATATTATCCAAGATATATATATATATTATACTTTGATTATTTTTTTTATCTATTGTCCATTCCTTTCTATGTTGAACTCATTAAATTTTTATCTTTGATTTTTGATGAATAATTTTATAATAATAAAGTATTTTCATTTATCACAATAATTTATTGGGTATTACACAAATTCTCACTTAAGAATGGGTGCCTCATCAGCATTAAGAAGGATTTGAGAAACATATTGGGTATTAGTCTACTCTTGAGTTGAATATAACATTGGTAATTAATGGTGGTTGAATATTCTTCCAATTTTACCTAAGGTTATGGTTGAAATTTTGGAGATGTGTGTGTGTGGTTTAGGAAAATGAAGGACTTATGGAATGTTTGGAATAATTTGTGTTAAATAATATTTATGGTGTACAAATAAAATTATTGATTATAGATTTGTAAAATTTCATGTGTGGGGAATAATTTATAAATATCAGTTATAACTTTGTTGATTTTCACACACATGGGGTGCATGGATAATTCTAGGATAAATCCTACTTGGTCTTGTACTCACTCCCTATTCACCATCATTGTAGACGAATGAATTGTATGCAGTGTAAAAAATTTAAGGGAAATATTTCCTACTTCACTAGTGGTACTTTTTATCCATGGATGATGACCTATGAAGGAGGAGGATCTCTAGATAATGGGATGACTCATAGAGTTTTTGGGATCTATATAGGAGTCATTTATACATATTTTTTTTGTGATTCCCTTTTTTATGTCCATGTCAATCTCAGTTTTTGAATTGTATACACTTGGGAACATATTATTTTTTTCTTAATTAATGATCCTATTTCGAAGTGTTTTTTCATGCATGATATATGATCTTAGGTTGTATTTTTTTTATCATTTCATTGTTTTATTACTATATGTTGGGAAAGGTTGACGTAAAAACACCTAATGAAAAAGTTTAAATGGGATCATAACCTGGAAAGTGAGGTTTATAAGAAGGTAAACTATCTTCAAAAAATACTTCCTAGACACTTGAAATTTATTTTCAAACTTTGGTTGTTGGGGGGAATCACCTAAGGCCTCCTGAGATTTCATCTGGATCTAGGTGAGTTCACAGGGTGTCAGGTTAAGCCATGATGCTACAAATGATATCTATTTTTTTGGGTAGAATGAATGGATATATATTGGATTGGGACTCATAAACTAGTTTTAAAAATTCATATATTATATATATATAGTGAAACATGAGTCCCTGAGATGCGTAGGTAGACCAAAGGGCTACTGAACCACATGTAAATTATTATTTAAGTCACTGTAGTTAGTTATTTTGGTTAATTAAATGTGTGATATTAGGTATCATATAATAATTCATGTATATTAAATTCCCCATAGTTTATTGATTTCATGAAAATGTTTAATTTTGACTATGAAATGGATTTAAACATGATTTATTGAAAAATTATGATTTTAATTATAAAAACATGGAAATTCCATAGAATTTTTTTTCTTAAATACAAGGGTATTTTACGAGTCCGTAGTTTTTGACGGCGCATGATTCCAAGGCTCGGTGTGCCCAAAATCAATTTCTGAAGTTTTTGTTAAGCTTAAGTTAACGCGCGTAAGTAGTTTTCCTGAAAAAGTCGAATAACACTTAAACGGTAACTCATATTAGAAATATGAGGGCACCATTATGCTCAGGATGGTAGGTTTACCTTAGGCGTCACTTAAGTTTAGTCGGCACAGGCCTCCTGTGAGAAATCCTAAAAATGGCATAACTGTAAATAAAATAATTAAATAAAGTTATTTTATTTTTCAAATGCTTATAACTCATAAAAGGTAGCTCGAATTAAAAATATGAGTTCGCCGCTGAACTCGTGAGGGCATGATTTATAGAAGAAGATACTAACTTTGGCCGGTACGGGCCACCAGAAAAAGTTAGTTTTTTCCCGCAAATAAAATAATTAAGTAACAATTATTTTATTGTAAAATTTATAACATCTAAATGTTAAATCGGATTGAAAATCCAAGAGTACGGTTGGGTTTGTTGGGGTGTGTTTCACCTAGTAAAGTCCTAACCTTGACCGCATTGGGTCTAGGGTGGCTGATAAATAATTTCCAAACTTTTTTCAGGTACGTTCAGAAAATGTGTGATCAGCGTTTTATAACTTTTGAATCGGTTCTCGGAATTGAAATCTGACGGCACCATTGAACTCGCAGCACCGATATTCACTTACGAAGACTTTCACCTCGATGCCGGATGGTCGGGAATAAAAGTTAGCTTTTGGATTTAAAAAAAATGATAAAATAAAGTGTAGCCACACATTATTTTATTCCAGCCACCATGTGAGTGCGGGTAGTTGGAACCTCCACTTGGGAGTTGGTGGTGGGACCGCTACACCCTAACCACCCATGAGAGGTTATGGTGGTTGGGCCCATCTGAACCCAATATCCCATGTGAGGTTAAATGTGGTGGGGACCACACAAGGCCACCCAACCCCTATTAATGGGAGGAGACCATAACCTCTCAACTCCCCCTATTAATGGTGCCACCACCACCCCTTTTTATGGCAAAAAACCTCCTCTTTGAATTTGTGGAATCTCCCTTAATTAATTGCGCCAACGCGTGTGAATTAATTAAGGGGAGCCTCTTGACATCCTCCAAATTAATTGTGACACCCCTCATGCAATTAATTTGGTGGAGCCAGGTTAATTAATTCTACCATTTAAATTTCGTGCCAATGTGATTTTAGTCAAACCCTCCCTATCCTATATAAAGGATGCTTGGAGGGATGTATTGGGATGGCTTCATCTAGCGGTGAAATGCAGGCAAAGAGACGTGTCGCCCAACACTTGGAGGATTACGCCCCTCCCAACGAAGAACATGAAGAACGCGAAGAACGCCGATGACAATATTCTTCTCTGACCTTCTTCCTCGAACCCCTTCGTCGTCGGATATGATCGTCTACCACAGATCGATAGCCAACCTACCGCGATGTCAACTAACGATCACCCGTTAATAAAAAGGTAGGGGATTTTTGTGTTTTTTTAATTATGAGAATAAACCCTCGTTCTTCTTCATTCAAGTTATGGTATGAGAATCGCCGTTTTCTATCACTGTAATGAGGAGTGTTTGGGCTGCATGAACACAGTCTGAACCTACAGTTGTTTGTTCTTGTTTGGTGACGAAGAAGACGGTACACGCGGCGACAACGATGAAGGCGAAGAACAAAGGCCACACTACCCATGGCCTTCATGAACTGTGCTGCCCCCGCGGCGCCCCGGTGCACTACCCGCAGCCCCGCGCTCCTTCCGGCGCGCTGCCGACGCACCGTGCCCCTGCTGGCGCACTGCCCGACGCCCCGAGCCCCTGTCGGTGTGCTCCCGGCGCCCCGCACCCCTGCCGACGCGCTCCCCAATGCTAGACGCACTTTTCGGTGCACACCCAGCACCTCGCCGGCACCCCGCGCCCCTGCCGCGCGCTACCCGGCACCCCGCGCCCCTGCCGGCGTGATACCCGGTGCCCTGCGCCCTGAACCCCCTTTCAGCGTGCTGCCCGTCTGCCCGGCTCCTGCCGCGGCCTGCCCAGTGTACCCGTGGCCTACCCGGAGTCCAGCCGGCATGCCTGTGCCCTGCGCCGCCTGTCCGCTGGCCTCCCGGCCATTGGCCTGCTAAGACGACCCGTGGCGCCGCCGCGGTGTCACTGGCCGAACTGGCCTGGTCTTCCAAGCTAAGTTACCGAGCCTCCTACGTGGCGACTATCGGGCCGAACCGCCCTCACGGTCCACTATGACTGGCCTAGTGGATAAGTTCAAAACTTAGTGGGCTAACCCACTCAACGGGCTGGGTCAGATCCAGCGAGTCTGGCCGGGTCGACCTAGAGCGGGTCGGACCAGCCTCAGTCCCACTACCGACCCTTTATCTTCTTAGGCCATATCTTTGGCACCGGAAGTCCGTCTGATGAACCGTCTGTGGCACCAGTTTTCTTGGAGCATAGTTGTGCCTTTGAGAATACACCACAAGCTTTCGGGGTATAGTTGAGATATGGTCAGGTTGGTTCATACACGAAACTAACTGGGCCCTCGGGACTGAATGACTGATAAGTCACAGATCGGGCGTCCGATTAATGCACCATCTATTGCGTTGAGACCCCTATGACATGGAGGTCCTTTGAGATACTTCCACCTGAGACATCGTGACACTTGGAGTATCGACCAGTAGCTCGTGGAGCAGATCCTCCCAGAGATGAGCAGACAGAGTGCAGAGACCTAGTAGCTGTAGACCTGACAACTGCTTGACCGATTCAACTCAGAGTGATTCGACTAGCCCAGTAGACAGAGCGCCCGGTTTGGCGGCAGACCCACGGAGGATGAAGTGCCTGGTTTGGCAGCAGACCCACGGTACTCGACAGGAGGAGTACCTATGACGGCTATAGGGGGAGTGCCCGGTTTGGTGGAAGACCCACAGTGGACGGAGCACCCGATTTGGCAGAAGACCCGCGATACTCGACATGAGGAGTACCTCAGCAGTATAAGGTTAGTGAGTAGTGCCTTAGAGTCATGATAGGGCCACTGTACTCAATAGAGGAGGATTTCTCTAGTAGATGTGGTTTCGATAATGAAAATCCTAGTTTGAGCTGAGTCAATGACCTTTGTGTTTTCCTCATGATTGAGATGAGTTATTTGATAACTTAGGTATATGCATGGGAATATACCTAAGTAATGGTTATCAGTTGAAATCATACTTTTTAGTTTATCCTTGTTGGATTTGTGTGACCTTGAGAGTCTCGGGGTCCCTACTGAGTATCGGTATACACACTCCTGCACGGGCTATGCCTGCACCTCGTTGTGTTGGATGCAGATGACAGACAACGCTGAACGAAGCAGAGTGTGAAAGGACTGGACGGTGCCTGGAGGTGGACCTCACGACGAGACGGTACCCAGAGGAGATGGATGGACGTGGAGCACTGAGGAGGATATCTGTACCTACCTTTTAGGTAGGATCCGTGGTGGATGATCTAAGAGCTGCTAGATACCTTCCAACTATTTGTCTTTTAGTTATACCTATTTTTATTTTCATTTTACTTTACTATTGGGCTTGTATTTCTGACCCCTTTACTTTTTAGCACTAATTTTGTATATAGTTTTTACTTAGTGTTTTCTTTCCCTTGTACTCTGGTTGTGTGTGTTTACATTTTATAAAGGCAACACATTCCCTGTTTTAGGGAATTACGCCTTTGGTGCTAGTCACCAGCTCCTGGCCTATGGAAGGTGGTCTTGGGGTAGTCACGATGTGGGCCCCGAGGGATGAGTCATGACAAATTGGAATCATAGGAGTCGGTTCTACCACAGAACTTAGGACTCTGATATTTTCTTTCTATGAAGCAATAGTGTTAAGGGTACTGAGTGTGGTTTTCAGTTCAGAGAGACCAGTGTTGGTACGGTGGCCGACATATCCATACACCAGGACCCCGACTATTGATTTCTGATATAGTACACTAAAACACTGATTGCGTGTGTGTTTTCAAAAGTTTTCTTTAAGTTAGGTCAAACTAGGTCAGATCACCAAGTATAATCTTTTGACTGTGTCACATCTATTCTGGATGCCTCCACGCAGACAGCCAGTTGGAGTTTCAACATAGTACCCAGTGACAGACCACCAAGTGATGAGGCTCCGATGCAGGGCCCTCTTACTATGTTGGCACCTTCGGGTTGTGTACCAGTAGCACCACCACCCGTTGTGAAGAAGATGCCACCAACTGCACTGGACGACAGTGCACACCGACTGAGCGCATTGCACGAGTTCTAGCGGCAGAGGCCTTCGAGGTTACAAGGTGGGAGATATTACCAAGTAGAAGAGGACTGACTGGAGGCGATTTTTAGAGTTCTCCACCAAGTTGAGACACCAGTAGAGTAGATGGGGGTCTTAGCTACTAGTGTTTCCCAGTGAGTGACCCTGAGGTTGGTCCGCTTAGTTATGAGGCTTTGGTATGTGGACATTTTCCCAAGATTGTACCTTCAGGTAGTGTGTTAGCTATATCACTTCCTATTGGTCAGGAGTTTCAACTAGTGGTACCGGTTGATGACACATGTAGGCTTAGTTCCTTATACATGTTTCAGCATCAGATACCCCTCAGTTTATGAGGTGAGCCTGACTTAAAGGTGGCTAAGGACTGGTCGGAGGAGGTGGCTAAGAGCTCTCTAGATCTTCTACAGCTTCGGCAAGACAACATGTCAGTATTTGAGTATTCATCGTGGTGTACCGATCGTTCCTGGTACTCGATGAATATGATACGATCAGTGTTTCGAAACTTGGACCTCCGAGTGAAATGTGTTTAGGGACATCTGATCCAACACTTTCTTTTTTCCTCTGTGCATTCCTACCTATGTTATAATTCTAGAGAGAACCTTTGAGGTTGAATGTTCTTTGGCTGAGTGGATACAGCCAGTGAATGTTAGCAGTAGGAAAGAAGGAAACTAGTTCCAGTCTCAGAAACATGGGTGTGTAAACTATTTCAAAAAGAGGATGTAACAAGGACATATGAATTTATAGGGTAGTAGAAATGAAATAAGAGCTAGGAGAGCAGCATGAGGTGGTGTACATTTTGACATGTTATAACCACCCACCTTTGTATTCCCCACCAAGATCAGGGAGCTAGAGGGAAGAGGAATAGAATAACTGCATGTGGTCAATGAGTGTGACCCAAGGGCTCTAGGAATGATTTGAGGTACAGACTGTGTCTACTACTAGCTACCGTATCAATAGACATAGGTACCAATCATTCCTTCCTTCCACGAATCTTGTCCCAGAACTAGAGTTTCCAGTTAAACCGTTGACATGACCCCCTCATCTGGAGATACCTTTAGGAGGAGACTCGATAATCACACTTACGCCGACGATGTGATCTGACCCTTGAGGTGAGAGTTTCGGTTGGAACATTTTTGTGGAAACGTCGAGGCCTTACGATGTTAGTTTGGTTATGGACTAGGAAACCAAAGTTCATACAAATATTGACTGTATTAGGCAAAAAGGTTGTGGTTTATCTACAACGTTGAGATGAGGTTTTCCTTAGTCAACAAAAAAGGAAACCTAGGAAGCATAGGTTAAACTCATGCATAGGAGGGGGTAACCGATCACTCTTGAGTCGGCCAGCCTTACCCTCTTGGAAGCAAGAGTTTTGAGTTTTCAGTTCTTTTAGGACTACGCCATCAAGATAGCCTATACTCCTGGGAAGGGGAATGTTGTTGCAGATGCGCTTAGCCGGAGAAATGGTTTACAGCTGCTAGGCGAGGCGATAGAGCAGTTGGATGCCTTACAGATATCCTTTGTGGATAAAGACAGAGTAGCCTTTCTACAGTCTCTTGTAGTCACTCCCCCCCCCTTCATCAGTGAGTCAGGGAGGCACAACATGGAGACACTGACTGCAGGACACGATGTGCTCAGATACCCATATGGTAGGCATCTGATAGATTTTCTGAAGGTGGGGAGCATGTCATCCTCTTTAGAGGATGTACCATGGTACCAGTTGCACTTCAGGAGGAAGTGTTGAGGGAGTTCCACACATCCACTCTAGTGGTACATCCAGGTGTGGCGAAGATGTACCGGGACCTTCGACAACAGCATCGGTGGCCAGGTATAAATAAGGCGGTAGCAGAGTTTATCTCTCGATGCCTCACTTGTCAGCAAGTAAAGGCAGAGCACCAGGTACCAGCAGGCTTGGTTCAGCCCTTAGAGGTCCCATAGTGAAAATGGGATGGGATATCCATGGATTTTGTGATGGGTCTTCCACGTATATCTAGGAGTCACGATTCGATTTGGGTGATCATCGACCAACTCACCAAGTCGGCCCACTTTCTACTGACCAAAGATGGTACGAGCTACCACATAGAATGTACAAATCATCCATGAGCGGATGAAGACTTCCCATAGTAGGTAGAATTAATATGCTGACGGAGACCTCTGGAGTTCGAGGATGGTGACCACATTTTTCTACAGGTCTCACCTCGACGAGGTCTATAGAGATTTGGCCGAGGAGGCAAGTTATATCTTAGATTCGATGGACCTTTCCAGGTCCTCAACAGAGTAGGTGAGGTGGCTTACTGCTTAGCTCTTACACCTCAGTTACATTGGGTGCATGATGTCTTCCACATATCTCAGCTAAGGAGATACATGCACGACCCATCTCACATCATCGAACATGGGGAGCTGGACATCGATGATGAGGCAACTTTCACAGAGGCTCCAATGGAGATTTAGAATCGACAGGAGCGGGTCCTACCTGGACGGTCGATACCTTTGGAACATGTTTATTTTCAGCACGGGCACCTCCAGGAGAGCACATGGGAGTTGGAGGCTCATATGCATGCTCAGTACCCCCGTTTTTGTTCCCTTAGATTGAGTTGTAGCTTATGGGGATGTAAATCCCTGAGGTGGGGAGAATGTAAAGACTCAGAAATTACATCGAAATTTTCTTCTTAAAAATACGAGAATTTTACGAGTCTACGGTTTCTGACGACGCATGATTCCGAGGCCCGATGTGCCTGGAATCAATTTCTGAAGTTTTTGTTAAGCTTATGTTAATGCGCGTAAGCAATTTTCCTAAAAAAGTGGAATAACACTTAAACGGTAACTCAGATCAGAAATCGAGGGCATCTTTGCGATTAGGATGGAGGATTTACCCTAGGCATAAATTAAATTTAGTTGGCGCGGGTCTCCTGTGAGAAATCCCGAAAATGGAATAACCGTAAATAAAATAATTAAATAAAATTATTTTATTTTTAAAATGCTTATAAATTATAAATGGTTGCTCGGATTACAAATCCGAGACCACCGCTGAAATTGCAAGGGAAATCTTTATTTAATCAGATACTAACTTTGAAGGTCGCGGGCCACTAGAAAAAGATAGTTTTTTGGCCGCAAATAAAATAATTAAGTGAAAATTATTTTATTGTAAAATTCATAACATATAAATGATAACTCGGATTGAAAATCCGAGAGTACTGCTGGGTTCGTTGCGGCATGTTTCAGCTAAGAAGAGCCTAACCTTGACCACAGTGTGTAAAGACCTAGAAATTTGAAGAAATATTTTTTCGTAAATACTTTGGAATTTTACAAGTTTGCGGTTTCTAACAGCACTTGATTTCCGAGGCCCGGTGGCCCCGGAATCAATTTATAAAGTTTTGTTCGGGTACGTTCAGTAAACATACGTGCGAGTTTTTCTATCTTTTGAACCGCTGCTCAGAATTGAAATCCGAAGGCACCGATGAACTCGCAGCGCCAGTATTCACCTAAGGGGACCTTTACCGCATTTACGTTTTATGGGGGTTGAGAGTTAATATTTGGGGATTTTATATGAATTAAATAAAATTTGTTGTGTACAAATTTTATTTAGAGAGGTTGGTTATTTCTTCTCAAGGGGAGTTAGAGGTGGGTCCCACACCCACATAACATCCCATGAGTGGATACTTGTGAGGTGGGGCCTACACGAGCCTAATCCCTTCACCTCCCCTTAAACCTCCCCATTAACTCCACTTCATTTCATTGAACAACCCCTCACTTTTGAATTTTAAAATAACCCTTCACCTTCTTCTCTCCTTAATTAATTTTTCCAACCCATGGTAAATTAATTAGGTGATTCACTTAATTAATTAAAGTAGTTTTAATTTTTTTGATTTACATGTGTTAATAAAATAATAGCCTTATCTATTATTTTATTTTGGGCACTATTTGTGTTGAGATATTTTTGGGAGAGATCTTGAGAAAAGTGTTCTTCTCTTCAATGAAGAATGCCTCCAATGAATAACGGCTTCATTTATCGACAAAGAACGCTCTACGATTCAAATAATGCGAAGTCGACAATGACACTTCTTGTTCGGGTGCACTCCAATGTCGACAGAATTGACATTTTTCTTCCGCTACGCCCGACTACCGCAACGCTTGTCTTCCGTGACTTGATGACGTTCAACATCTTTTTGAGGTAGGGGAATTATGTTCAATTTTAATTGATTAAAATTGTTCTTGTTCTTTGTTGAGAAACATTGTCTGACTTTGGCCAATTTCTACCACCTAATGCGGAGGGCGCGGACCGAACATACACGGCCCGATGACCCTCTATAGTCTTTTTGTTTGCAATTGAGGCGCGTTGGAAGAGGTGGCGACGAGAGAAGCAATGGCCGTGTGCCGACCGTGTGTGGATGAACCGCGGACCGCAACCACGAGCCCCTCGGCCGAAGGAGAACCGACCAAATAAAGGAAGACCGCAGTGCCACAAGGGGTGCTACGCTGCGGAGGTCCGCGGCCCGCATTCCGTGGGCCGCTTTGGCGACGAACCGGCCGGCCAGTTGGCCGACCGGGTGAAGAAGCCACAACACCCAAAGGTGCCGCACAGTTGGACCATGGCCCGCCTTAGCGGGATGCTTGCGGCAGGAAGGCCGGCCGACTTCGGCCGGCCGGTTGGGAGGGCGGTGCCGCTTGGCATTTCTGGTTCGGGAAAGCGAGGGGCCACCCCCCTTGGATTTCTCGGCCAGCCGGGCCACGCCGCGCCGGGCCGGGGCGCGCCCTGCCAGGCCTGGCCGCACCCCTTCGGACCGGGCCATGCCCCTTGGGTCGGGCCGCACGATTCACTAGGCTGGTCCGACCCTCTGCCGGGTCGGACCCGACAAAACCGGGTTGACCCGACCCACCATCCCACTAGGCTTAACAGGCCGGGCCCGTTTTCACTTAAACGTGAATAACTCGAAGACCGCGCGTCCGATCGACTCACCGTCTAAAAAACTGGGACCCTCATGACATGGTGGTACTTTTTTCATACTCTATGTGAGTTTTGGACAACATTGAAAAATGGCTAGGTTTGGAATGAGTGTATTTCCAACCGGGCCCTCGGAGCAAAAATGCTAATAACTCTCAGACTGGGCGTCCGATTGACGCGCCTTCTATCACGTTGGGTTCTTTTTAATGATACAGAACTTAAGGATACATCAACTCTGGACTTTGTGACAATTTATGTATCGACCCCTTTTCTCGAGTAGCGGACCCTCCTGGAATTGAGCGTGCTGTGTGCGGGAACTCTATAGCTGGCTGCGACTGCAACGAATACCGTACTGGAATCCTCTATGGGTTCAGTAAGGACAACTACCGTATTGGAATCCTCCGTGGGTTCGGCGACGACGACTACCGTACTGGAATCCTATGTGGGTTCGACGACGATGATTACTGTTCTTGTTTCCTACATGGGTATGACAGTTTGACTTCTGTTCTAGTATCCTACGTGGGTCCAATAGAGTAGCTGGTCTAGTATCTTACGTGGGTCTGACCGCTTAGCTGGTCTAGTATCCTATGTGGGTCCGACAGCTTAGATGAATCAGTGACTACATCTGATCATCTTTATCACCTTACGAAAGATGTATACCTGTGTGAGCTAAGTCTTGACTTTCAATGACTATCATCGATGTGATTGACTTCTTTCCTGTGTGGACTGAGATGTGTTTGGGCTCGAGAGTTGGAGTCGAACTGGGATTGATGACTTAGGTATATGTATGGGAATATACCTAAGTAGAGTTGGTTGATACTTTGAGACTGAATCTTTAATTGTGGTTTATCATTCGTGGATTCTGGGAGACCTTTGAGGGTGTCGGGGTCCCTACTGAGTATCTTTATACTCACCCCTACACGGGTGATGCCTGCACTACGTTGTGTTGGATGAAGACGAAGGACAACGCTGATTGAGGTGGAGGATTATGGAGCTAGATGGTACCCAGAGGTGGACCACTTGGTGGGACGTACACGGAGCAGACAGACGGACTTGAGGTGCCAAGGAGACCATCTGTACCCACCCTTCATGTGGGATTCCTGAGGATGACTCAGTGGTTGCTACTTTACTTTACTGTTGTTGTACTAGTCTTCCATCTGTACTATACATACTGTTGGGCTTGAATTTTCGGCCCCTTTCTTTTCAGCACAAACTTTTGTATTTCAGTTTTACTTAGTGCTTACTTCTGTTGCGTACTCTGTTGTGTTTGTTTACTATATAAAGGCAATGCCTTCCATTTTTATCGGGATTTATGCCTTTGGTGCTAGTCGCCAGCCCCTGGCCTATGGAAGGCTGGCTTGGGTTAGTCACGGCACGGGCCCTGAGGATGGGTCATGAAAAATTGGTATCAGAGGAGACGGTTCTACCGCAGAACTCAGGACTCTAATCATTCCTTTCTATGAAGCAATAGTGTTAAGAGTATTGATTGTGGTTTTCAGTCTAGGGATTCCACTGTTGGTGCGGTGGCCGACGTATCCATACACCAGGACCCTGACCCCTGATTTCCGACTCAGTGCACGAAAACACTGATTGCATGTGTGTTTCAAAAGTTTTCTTTGTGATTACTTTGTGTCAGATCACTAGGTATAATATTGACCATGGCGCACCTGTTTCTTTTCAGGATGACCCCACGAAGTCATCCAACTAGTGTTCCAAGTCACGTGCGAGATGGTACCCCACCGAGTGATGATGCCTCGGTGCAGGGCCCCATCACAGTGGAGGCACCATCGATACCACTAACTGCTGAGCCACTGATACTACTAGCCCCGGCAGCAGAGAGTGCATGCCACCTGAGTGCGTTGCACGAGTTTTAGCGATAGAGGCCGCCCAGGTTCCGCGGAGAGACATAACCTCAGGCAGCCGGGGATTGGCTGGAGGCTGTCGTCAGAGTCTTTAGATTGGTAGGGACACCAGCCGACTTTATGGTGATCCTTTCCACGAGTCTCCTGCACGTAGCAGTAGGTAGATGGTGGATCCTAATGCTACAGGTTCATGATGAGGCATCTTTACTCTGGAAAGACTTCGAGAGTCTCTTTCTCTCGGAGTTTGTCCCAGCCACCCTTCGTGCGGTGTGGATTCAAGAGTTACTTCACCTGCGGCAGGGCAACATGACAGTAGTTCAGTACTCAAAAAGGTTTACAGATATCTCGCGCTACTCCAAGGACATGGTATGAGACCCATTCTTCAGGGACCATACATTTGAACAGGGATTGAGGCACGAGAATAGGGCTTCGATGATCTCCCTCAGCATTCCGATGCAGGCGGGAGTGCTAGAGTGAGCCCTTCTTGTGGAGAGCTTTCTCGCTGAGCCGACACCAGCAGCGAGACCCACCGCAGCGCGGCATCTAGCAGAGTCTTCAATAGCCGGTAGTATAAAGTTGATGCAAGGGTCCAAGCAGACCAGGCCATCAGGTGGGAGACCTAAGGATTCATGTTCGGTTGTGCAGGGCACACGAAACCGAGCCAGCTATACGAGGAGCAGGCAGTGAAATGCATACGGTGGGCAGAGACCCATGGATCAAGACTACCTGAACCACCGTAAATATGACCAGCAGACAGTGGAGGGACCTCCTAGGCAGAGGCAGATGTTTGACCGTGGTGGTCCACAGGGAGCAGGTGGACGAGGCAGAGGAGATGGCCGAGAAGCGGGTGGTGGAAGACGTTTTGAGGCTCTACCACCCCCACCACCAGGAGGTCCGCCCCCGACTACAGGGAGCTGGCAGACATAGGCAGGCTCAGCTCTAGGTAGTGGAGGCTTATGACCATGGTGGACCTAAGATGATTCGAGGAACTATATGTGTCTACTCCACCCTTGCTGCGGTACTTTTAGACACAAGTGCAAGTCATTCTTTTATTGCCGCTGCCCTTGTTCGGAGCTCATAGATTACGATGGAGCCTTTGGCTTGATCCTTATTTTTAAAGACTCCTACAGGAGAAGACTCGATGATTACGCACTGGTGCCGGTAGTGTGAGCTTACTTTAGGAGGCGAGAGATTCGGTTGAGATTTTCTTGTAGCAGCGTCAAATCCTTACGATGTCATCTTGGGTATGGACTGGTTATCAATAGTCCATGCTCATATTGATTGTATTAGGCGCAAAGTGCGGTGTTTCCGCACTGATGGAAGTATGTTCACCGTCACCGGTGAGAAGGGAGCCTTTGAAGCACATGATGGACTTATAGAGAGGAGAGGGAAACCGATCACACATCAATTGGCTAGTCGAATCCTTAGAGTAGTTGATATACAGAGTCTGAGTTTTCCTATTGTGGTGGATTAGTATGCAGACATTTTTTTTCTTGACGACTTTCTAGGAATACCTCCTCACAGAGAGGTAGACTTATACGCTGACCTCTACCCCGGTACAACACCGATATATACTATATCATATCGGATGGATCCCGCCAAGCATTGTGAGCTGTGGGTACAGCTGGAGGACTTGTAGGGGAAAGGATTTATCCGACCCAGTGTTTCACCCTCAGCTTCTTCGATTTTGTTCGCCAAAAAAGCGTATGGGAGCTTGCGACTGTGTGTCGACTACCGTCACTAGAATCAGGTGACCGTGAAGAAAGTGTACCCACTCCTGAGGATTGAAGACCTCTTTAATAAGCTCAAGGGAGAATGATGGTTCTCAAAGATAGACCTCAGGTCAGGCTATCACCATCTCAGAGTTCAAGATGAGGTTGTGCAGAAGATGACCTTCAGGTGTTGGTATGGCCACTACGAGTTCTTGGTTATGCCCTTCAGCGTAATAAACGCACCAGCAGTGTTCATGAGTCTCATGAATAGGATCATCCAGCCTTACCTTGATTGTTCTTTCGTAGTCTTCATCGATTAAATACTGATTTACTTGACTATTGAGGAGGAGCACACCTATCACTTGCGGGTTGTACTGGACACACTCTGAGAGCACCAAATTTATGGTAAGCCCTCGAAGTTCCAGTTCAAGATTCGAGAGGTTCACTTTCAGGGACATGTCATCTTAGAGGTGGGAGTAGAAGTGGATCTAGCAAGGATCAAGTCAGTATTTGCTTGGGAGCCACCCAGGAGAATGATGGAGGTGGGGAGATTCCTGGGTCTGGCTGGATACTATCGGAGATTTGTGCCAGACTTCTCCAGAGTTCCAGCACCTCTTTCATCCTTGAAGAAGAAGAGGAAACCCTTCATGTGGTTAGATAGATGTCAAAAAAGTTTTCAGGAGCTGAGGAAGAGGTTGAACATTATGACCATATTGAGGCTACCGGAGGAGGGAGTTGGGTACGTAGTTTACTACGACGCATCAGGGACCAGAATCGGGTGTGTCCTGATGCAAGAGTGAGAAGTGATTGCGTAGGGTTCATGGCACTTGAGAAAACATGAGCATAACTACGCTACCCTTGATCTGGAGTTAGCAGCAGTGGTCTTCGCCCTAAAGATGTGGCAACACTATCTGATGGGCGAGCGCTTTATAGTCTACTCTGACCACCAGAGTCTCAGGTACATCTTCTCGTAGAAGGAACTGAACCTGAGACAACGATGTTGGATGGAGTTCCTCTATGACTATGACTTTGAGATAGTCTATACTCCTGGGAATGGGAACATTGTAGCTGATGCTCTCAGCAAGAGATCAGGCATTCAACTACTAGGAGAGGTGACATAGCAGCTAGTCGCGTTGCAGATATCCTTTGTGGATAGAGATGGAGAAACCTTTCTATAGTCACTCACAGTCACTCCTCCAATCCTTCAGCGAGTCAGAGAGGCACAACATGGGGATGTTTACTGTGAGACACGACGTGCTCAGATATCCACAAGGCAGGCACCTGATGGATTTTCTAAAGAAGTAGAGCACGACATCCTCTTCAGGGGACGTACCATGGTACCAATTGCACTGTAGGAGGAAGTGCTGAGGGAGTTTCAAACATCCCCTCTAGCGGTACATCCAAGAGGGGCGAAGATGTACCAGGAACTCAGACGACATCACTGGTGGCCAAGTATGAAGAAGGTTGTAGCAGAGTTCGTTTCATGATGCCTCACTTGTCAATAAGGGAATGCGGAGCACCAGGTACCACCAGGCTTGGTACAACCCTTAGAGGTCCCAGAGTGGAAGTGGGATGGGATATCCATGGATTTAGCGATGGGGCTTCCACGTACATCCAGAGGTCACGACTCTATATGGGTGATCATAGACCGACTCACCAAGTTGGCCCACTTCCTTCCAATCATAGAGCAGGGCTCAGTAGAGATCTTGTGACACCTCTACATTTAGGAGATCGTACGTCTTCATGGTGTGACATCAACTATCATTTCCGATCGAGTTGCTCGATTCACTTCCTAGATATGGAAGGGGTTATAGGATGCTTTTGGGATGCAGCTACATCTGAGCACCACCTTCCATCCTCATACGGACGACCAAACAGAGAGGACCACTCAGACTCTCGAGGACATGCTCCGTGCATGTGTCCTTGAATTTTTTTGCAGTTGGGAGGATCACCTACCCTTGGTGGAGTTTGCGTACAACAACAACAACCACTCCACCATCAGGATGGAACCATATGAGGAATTTTATGACCGACCTTGCTGATCACATCTGTGCTAGACTGACCCTGGGGAGTCAGCACTCATAGGACCAGAGATGGTTCAGGCTACGACGGAGAAGGTGCAGATCATCCAGGAGAAGATGAAGACTGTATAGAGTAGACAAAAGTCCTATTATGATAGGAGGCAGAGACCACTGGAGTTTGAAGATGGTGACCACATCTTCTTATGGGTCTCACCTCGACGAGGTCTATGGAGATTTGGCTGGGGTGGGAAGTTATCTCCGCGTTTCATCGTACCTTTCTAGGTCCTCAGTAGAGTAGGAGAGGTGGCTTACCGCCTAGCCCTTCCACCTCAATTGCACAGGGTGCATGATGTCTTCCACGTATCACAGTTGAGGAGATACGTGCACGACCTGACCCACATCATCAATCAAGGGGAGATGGACATCGATGACGTGGCGAATTTTACGGAGGTCCCGGTGGAGATTGAGGATCGACAGGAGTGGGTCCTATGTGGATGGTTGATTCTTCTGGTGCACAATCACTGGAAGATGGGATCCTCCAAGAGAGAACATGGTAGAGGGAGGCTCAAATGCATCCTGAGTACCCCCATTTATTTCCCTCGGGTTGTTGTAGCTTTACAGGGACGTAAATCCCTGAGATGGGAGTAATGTAAAGACCCGGAAATTTCAGGGAATTTTTTTTCTTAAATACTTTGTAATTTTACGAGTCTGCAATTTCTGACGACAACTGATTCCGAGGCCTGGTGTGCCCAGAATCAGTTTCTGAAGTTTTGTTCGGGTACGTTTAGTAAACGTACGTGCATGTTTTTCTATCTTTTGAACCGGTGCTCGGAATTGAAATCTGAGGGTACCGATGAACTCGCAGCACCGATATTCACCTAAGGGGATCTTTACCGCAGTTCCTTTTTATGCGGGATGAGAGTTAATATTTGGGGATTTAGAATGAAATAAATAAAATTTGTTGTGTACAAATTTTATTTAGAGAGGTTGGTTATTTCCTCCCAAGGGGAGTTATAGGTGGGGCCCACACCCACATAACCTCCCATGAGAGGATATTTGTCAGGTGGGGCCCACACGATCCTAATCCCTTCACCTCCCCTTAAACCTCCCCATTAACTCCCCTTCATTTAATCGAACAACCCCTCACTTTTGAATTTTAAAATAACCCTTCACCTTCTTCTCTCTCTAATTAATTTTTCCAACTCATGGTAAATTTATTAAGTTATTCACTTAATTAATTAAATTGGTTTGATTTTTTTAATTACATGTGTTAATAAAATAATAGCCTTAAAAATTATTTTATTTTTGGGCACTTGTTCGATTGAGAGATTTTTGGGAGAGATCTTGAGAAAAGTGTTCCTCTCTTTAACGAAGAACTACTCCGGCAAAGAACAACTTTATTTCTCGATGAAAAACGCTCTACGATTCGAAGAACGCAAAGTCTCCAACGACACTTCTTCTTCAGGTGCACTCTGACGTCGATGAAATCGACACCGTTCTTTCGAGACGCCCGAATACCATGACGCTTGTCTTCTGCGACTCGATGACGTGCAACGTCTTTTCGAGGTAGGGGAATTATGTTCAATTTTAATTGATTAAAATTGTTCTTGTTATTTATTGAAAAACATGGTTTGACTTTGGCTAATTTATACTGCCTAACGCGAAGGGTGCGGACCGGATGCACACGGCCCGATGACCCTATATAGACTCTTTGTTTGAAATTGAGGCGCGTTAGAAGAGGCGGCAACGGGAGAAGCGGCGACCGTGCGCCGACCACGTGCGGAAGAACAGCGGCCTGAAACCGCGATCTACTCGACCAAAGGAGAACTGGCCGGCCAAAGACAACTAGGTCGAAGGCCACAAGGGGCGCCGCACTGCAGAGCTCCGCAACTCGCATTCCGCGGGCCGCTTTGGTGGCGAACTGGCCGGCCCGTTGGCCGAACGAGTTAAGAAGCCACAACAACCGAAGGTGCCGCATAGCCAGACCACGACCTGCCCGAGTGGGCCTCTTGCACTAGAAAGGCCGACCGGATTTGGCTGGCTGGTTGGGAGGGTGGCACCACAGGTTTAGGAAATCGGGGGGCCGCGCCCCCACCCCCTTGGAGTGCTCGGCTAGCCGGCTGACCCACGGCCTACCGAGCCGCGCCACGCCGGGCCGGGCCGCACCGTGCCGGACTGGGCCGCACCCCTCGGGCCGGGCCACATGATTCACTGGGCCAGTCCAACCCTCTTTCGGGTCAGAACCTCCAAAACCGGGTTGACCCAACCCGCCATCCCACTGGGCTTAACGGGCCGAGCCCGTTTTTACTTAAATGTGAATAACTCGAATACCACGCGTCCGATCGATGCGCCGTCTGTGGCATTGGGAACCTCGTGACGTCGCGGTCCTTTTGCGATACTCTAAGTTAGTTTTGGTAAACTTTGAAAAATGTCTGGGTTTGGAATGAGTGTATTTCCAACCGGGCCCCCGGAGCAAAAATGCTAATAACTCTCAGGCCGGGCGTCCGATTGACGCGCCGTCTGTCACGTTGGGTTCCTTTTGATGAGACAGAACTTTGGGATACATCAACTCTAGAGTTCGTTACAGTTGATGTATCGACCCCTTTGATCGAGGAGCAGACCCTCTCGAAATCGAGCGTGCTGTGTGCGGGAACACTAGAGTTGGCTGCGACTGTAATGAATGTCGTACTGGAATCCTTCGTGGGTTCGACGACGACGAGTACTGTAATGGAATCCACAGTGGGTTCGGTGAAGATGACTACCATACTGGAATCCTCCGTGGGTTCGACGACGATGATTACTGTTCTTGTATCCTACGTGGTTCTGACAGTTTGACTTCTATTTTAGTATCATACATGGTTCCGACAGAGTAGCTGGTCTAGTATCCTACGTGGGTCTGACAGCTTAGCTGGTCTAGTATCCTATGTGGGTCCGGTAGCTTAGATGAATCAGTGGCTACATCTGATCATCTTTATCACTTTACGAAAGATATATACTTGTGTGAGATGAGTCTTGAATTTCAATCATTATCATCGATGTGATTGAATTCTTTCCTGTGTGGATTGGGATATGCTTTCGCTCGAGAGTTGGAGCCGAACTGGGATTGATGACTTAGGTATATGTATGGGAATATACCTAAGTAGAGTTGGTTGATACTTCGAGATTGAATATTTCTTTTTGGTTTATCCTTCATGGATTCTGGGAGACCTTTGGGGGTCTTGAGGTCCCTAATGAGTATCGGTATACTCACCCCTGCACGGGTGATGCCCGCACTACGTTCTGTTGGATGTAGACGACAGACAACGCTGATCGAGGTGGAGGCTTTGGGAGCTGGATGGTACCCAGAGGTGGACCACTTGGTGGGATGTACACAGAGCGGACGGACGGACCTGAGGTGCCAAGGAGACCATCTATACCCACCCTTCAGGTGGGATTCCCGGGGACGACTCAGTGGTTGTTGATTTACTTTACTTCCATCGTACTAGTCTTCCAGCTGTACTGTACTTACTGTTGGGCTTGTATTTCTGGCCCCTTTATTTTTATCACTTACTTTTGTATTTCAGTTTTACTTAGTGCTTACTTCTGTTGCGTACTCTGTTTTGGTTTTTACTATATAAAGGCAATTTCTTCCCTTTTTATCAGTATTTACGCCTTTGGTGCTAGTCTCCAGCCCCAAGCCTATGGAAGGCAGGCTTGGGGTAGTCACGGTATGGGCCCTGAGGATGGGTCATGACACAGTGGGTCGAGGGTGGCTACTAATAATTTTCCGAACCTTTTTTCGGGTACGTTCAGTAAACACGCGAGCGACTTTGTATAACTTTTGAACCAATGCTCGGAATTGAAATCCGAGGGCACCGTTGAACTCACAACGCCGATATTCACTTAAGAAGACTTTCACCTCGATGGCGGATGGTCAGGAATAAAAGATAGTTTTTGGATTTTTTTTAAAAAATTATAAAATAAAGTGTAGCCACACTTTATTTTATTCCATCCGCCATGTGAGTGCGGGTAGTTGGAACCTCCACTTGGGAGTTGGTGGTGGGACCACCACACCCTAACCTCCCATGAGAGGTTATGGTGGTGGGGCCCACCCGAACCAAATCTCCCATGTGAGGATAAATGTGGTGGGGACCACACGAGGCCACCCGACCCCTATTAATGGGTGGAGACCATAACCTCTCAACTCCCCCTATTTATGGTGCCACCACCACCCCTTTTTATATCAAAAGACAACCTCTTTGAATTTGTGGCATCTCCCTTAATTAATTGCGCCAACACGTGTGAATTAATTACGGGGAGCCTCTTGACATCCTCCAAATTAATTGTGACACCCCCGGTGCAATTAATTTGGTGTACCCAGGTTAATTAATTCTACCATTTGAATTACGTGCCTACGTGATTTTAGACAAACCCACCCTCTCCTATATAAAGGAAGCTTGGGGGAAGGTTTTGGGACGGCTTCATCAAGAGGCAAAACGCTGGCAAAGAGACGCATTTCCCAACACTTGGAGGATTACACCCCTCCCAACGAAGAACACGAAGAACATGAAGAACACCGACGATGATCTTCTTCTCCGAATTTCTTCCTCGCCCCCCTTCGACGTGGTATGTGATCGTTTACCATGGATTGACGACCAACCTATTGCGACGTCAACGAATGATCGCCTGTTAATCAAAAGGTAGGGGATTTTTGTGTTTTTTTAATTATGAGAATAAACCCTCGTTCTTCGTCAATCAAGTTATGATTTGAGAATCATTGTTTTCTGTCACCGTAACGAGGAGGGTTCGGGCCGCATGAACACGGTCCGACCCTCCCCTTGTTTATTATTGTTTGGTGACGACGAAGGAGGTACACGCAGCGATAACGACGAAGGCAGCGAACAAAGGCCACGCTACCTGTGGCCTCCGTGAACTACGCCGCTTCCGTGATGCCCCGGTGCACTACCCGCACCCCCATGCCCCTTCAGGCTTGCGTCTGGTGCGACGCGCCCCTGTCGGTGTGCTGCTCGTCGCCCCACGCCCTTGTCAACGCGCTCGCGGTGCCCCGCGCCCCTATCGGCGCGCTACCTGGCACCCCACGCCCTTGATGGCGCCCACCCGGTGCCCATGTGACCCTGTCGGCATGCTCCCGGTGCCCTGAGCCCCTTCCGACACAATTCCTGGCACCCCACACCCCTACCCGCACGCTTCCTGGTGCCCCGATCCCCTTCTGGCGCACTGCCCGCCGGCCCGGCTCCTGCTGTGGCATGCCCGGTGTACCATCGGCTTGCTCGGAGTCCAGCCGGCCACCCCGCGCCCCGTGCAGCCTGCCCACTGGCCTCCCAGCCATCAGCTTGCTGAGCCGACCCGCGATGCCCCCAAGGTGTTGCCGGACGAACTGGACCGGTCTTCCGGGCCGAGTTACCGAGCCTCCTACGTGGCAACTATCGGGCCGAACCGCCCTCGTGGTCCGCTGGGCCGGGCCCAGCGGACCGGGTCAAAACTTAGCAGGCTAACCCGCCCAATGGGCCGGGTCAGACCCAACAAGTTTGACTAGGTTGACCCAGACCGGGTTGGGCCGAGTCGGTCCGACCAGGTCAGACAGGACCCGTGCCCACTACTGATCCTTTACCTTCTTGGGCCATATATTTGGTATCAGACGTCCGTTTGACGAACCATCTGCAGTGTCGGTTTTCTTGGAGCATAGCCATCCCTTTGAGAATACCCCACGAGAGTTTGTGGTATAGTTGAGATACGGTCAGGTTGGTTCATACACGAAACCAACCGGGCCCCCAGGACTAAAAGGCTGATAACTCACACACCCAATGTACAATTGAAACGCCGTCTGTTGAGTTGAGACCCCTATGACGTCACAGTCCTTTGAGATACTTCCACCTGAGACTTAATGACACTTGGAGTATCAACTAGTAGCTCGTTGAGCAGATCCTCCGGGAGACGAGCAGACAGAGTGCAGGGACCTAGTAGCTATAGACCTGTTGATAGCTTGATTGATTCGACTCGGAGTGATTCAGCTAGCCTAGTGGACAGAGCACCCGATTTGGTGGAAGTACCATGGAGGATAGAGTGCCTGGTTTGGAAGCAGACCCGCAGTACTCGACAGGAGGAGTACCTCTAATGGCTATAGGGGGAGCGCCCGGTTTGGCGGCAGACCTACAACGGACGGAGCACCCGGTTTGGCAGAAGACCCACGGTACTCGACAGGAGGAGTACCTCAGCAGTCTAAGGTTAGTGAGTAGCTCCTCAGAGTCATGATAAGGCCACTGTACTTGATAGAGGAGGAGTTCTCCAGTAGCCGTGGTTTCGATAATGAAAATCCTGGTGTGAGCTGAGTCAATGACCTTTGTGTTTTCTTCATGATTGAGATGGGTTAGTTGATAACTTAAGTATATGTATGGGAATATATCTAAGTAATGGTTATCCATTGATATCATAATTTGTGTTTTTTACTTGTTGAATTTGTGAGACCTTAAGGGTCTTGGGGTCCCTACTGAGTATTGTTATACTCACCCTTGCACAAGCTATGCCCGCACCTCGTTGTGTTGGATGCAGATGGCAGACAGCACTGAATGAGGCAGAGTGTGCGAGGAATGGACGGTGCCCGGAGGTGGACCTCACGATGAGATGGTACCCAGAGGATACGGACGAACTTGGAGCACTGAGGAGGATATCTATACATACCCTTCATGTAGTATCTTTGGTGGATGATCCAGGAGCTTCTAGACACCTTCCAGCTGTTTGTCTTTTAGTTGTACCTATTTGTCTTTTCCTTGTACTTTACTGTTGGGCTTGTATTTCCAGCCACTTTACATTTCAGCACTACTTTTTTATACAATTTTACTTAGTGTTTGCATCCTCTTATACTCTGGTTGTGTGTGTTTACGTTTTATAAAGTCAACGCCTTCCCAGTTTTAGGGAATTACGCCTTTGGTGCTAGTCGCCAGCCCCTGGCCTATGGAAGGTGGGCTTGGGGTAGTCACGATGCGGGCCCCGGGGGACGGGTCGTGACATTATATGTGACTTTCAAAATGGGTTTTTGTTTTATAACGAGTGGCATTTATTATGAAAATTAAGGTTGATAAAGAAAGAATTTGCAATAATAGCCCATTTAGAGAGGTTCAGTTTCATAAAGTGTGGTTGTGTCTAGTTTACACGTACCATTAGAAAAAGAAGGTAAAATTATTTTGTGTATTTTTCTAACTATATATATTTTTCTTATAGTTGGGGTAAAGGGGTTTTATGTTGAGGAACATAGAAATATGCTTGTAAGGATACATCCTAAAAATCAGTGTGAGGAAGCACTTGAGAATATTATACAAAATTATTTTCCACTAGATCAATAGTTCTAATTGGATTGAAAATGATCTCAATAAGATATAAGTTAGGCTATTAGATCTTAGTAAAATTTTGTGGATATGTACTTTAAAAGGTATTAAGTACATAAAATAGTTCTTCATTGGTTAAAGATGTTTAAAAAGATATTTTCTTTCTTGGATACTCTAATGGATGTTAAATCTATGCTAGAAATATATATGTTTTAAGGTATTATAATAGAATATTTGGATTTGGTTGAGAAAGAAAATATATATGAAGTGATTATTTGGGAACAATTCGAAAAAATATTTAACCAACACTTATAATTTCATATGTTCTAAGTATCTATGATAATTGACTTCTTTGATTTATAGAAAGGATATATGATGTTCATTGAGTATACAACTAATTTTACAACATTGGATCGATTTTATCTAAAAACTTTTTCCATTCAATACTTGAATTCTAATATATTTGATTTAGTATTGAGAATATAAATATTTTTTAGGGTAGCCATGTTTTTCATTGTATCATATTTTGGTATAGTGAATAAATTATCAATGGAAGGAAAAAACATTTTGGGAAATCCACTAGGTGGGAGTATCTTCACTCAACTAAGTGGAGGTAGTGTTTATGTAGTAGGAAAAACTATGACATGATTAGTATTATCATGGTACATAAACATCATTTATCTGATATACATTGATGAATTATTCTATAGAAAAAATAGATGTGCATACAAGATGTTTTCAGCGTGGTATCATTAACCTCCTAAAGAGGGAGGGACCATGGAAACCATAAAACAATTTGGTTTTTGGAAATCTTGGACCCATGAAATATTATTTCTAGAATAAACCTAGTATATCTATGGTGGATGATTTGAATCAAATACAATTATCCTAGGATCATGTTGAAAATCATTAATGAAATAATTTTTTCTAATAAACATGATTCACATAGAACCATCTATAATTAGAGAAACCATATTATTCAATCCAATTATTATTTAAACATTTTTGGATATTGATTATACACATTTAATTATTGATTCCCAAGAAGAACATTATCAAGGATTGAATGTAGAAATGATGCAGTATATAATATACATGAAAACACCTCTAGGAGAGTAGAATAGTTAGGGATACAAGTTTCAATCAAACATGATTATGACAGGTAGTAAAAAATGTTTTTGGGACTTCAAAATTCTCAATTTATTATTTTTCTAAATCATAATGATCATGGATTTGTTGATTACATATAATGATAATTTTGATTTCTATAGTCAAAAAGTGATTTTATCCACTCTAACATGGATACTCACACATTTAAAGGTGAATGGGATGTGAATATGGGTATAAGTTGGAATAGTTAATTAGATATATTGAATAATGTAGATGGCCTTTAGACCATGGATACTCCACTCCAGAAACCCACCCCTCCCTCCCATTCTGAACCTCGTTTGTGGTTCTGCACTTAATAAAACACTTTTAGAGGATCAACTGATTAATTCATGATCAATACTTGAAGGACCCATTAAAGTAATCATGGATACCAAATGATAGAGACATAATTAAGAACATAAACGAGTATAAGATATTATTTCCTCTTAATTATGAATCTTTTTAGGATACCATGACACCTTGGTGATTTGAGTTTCTATTCCACCACTATGTTTTTTTTATTTTTTTTATTCACACACACAGACACTAATTATCAAACTTAGAGTCTGTTTTTTAGTTATTAGGGATATTTATAGATCTTATAATTGGATTCTCATTCCCACTGGAGAATTAGTGGTCCCCTCATATGGAATAATATATCATTTATGGGTCTTCACAACTATGGTCATGCCACTTATTATTGTGTACTAGAACACCTTTCTCTATTGTTATCCAAATATTTAAATCCAAACATACAAAAATCACTTTTCATTTGGTGATTATCTTTGAATAAAATTGATAACATAATTCATGAGTATTAATATATGTTGATAAGGGTTATTATTTTGCAATCATATTTTGATATGGTTGTAACAAAATTAAGGTTGGTAGTGGAGTTAAAGATGGAGTGGCTAATGTGAGAGGGTGAACGTGATTCCACAATTTATGGTGTCCAAAATGGGGTTTTCAAGGTTGGTTATATTGGTGAAGTGCATCAGATTTTATGTATAGTGAAATTAGGAAGAAATGAATTAACTATATTGACCAATTATAGGTAAATTACATCCAGATATGTTATTTTCATATCAGTGGGGAACATTTATCTATTAGGATTCACAATAAAATTGAGTGAATATTAAGGGAGTGAAAATTTTAATTGATATATTTTTTTGTTTTAAAAACAGGGGTCATAATATAATATTAAATTAAGGAGGTAAAAGACCCCACAAATTAGATAGGAGAGATTATATCAAAGGGGTTTAAGTCCCATTACATATAACAAGAGAGCATGTGAGGATTATAACTTCTTGAAATCTAATACTGAGAGGAGTATGATTTCATAGAGGATTATTTTTATAAAATAAAGATAAAAAATTCAATTAATGGAATGAAATAAGAACACACCCATTGTGTGTGTGTATTAACCATGCATTGAAATAATTTGACTATCATAAACTAGTCCTGGTCAACTCAACCCATCACTCAATCTGGCTTAAAAAAGGCCTCAAGCATGAATCCTTGTATGGATAAGGATAAAAACTAGTAGAAACAACATAAAAGTATATAGTGAGGAGATTATTCCCTTAGAAAAGAGTTACATAACAGTGGAAGTAGAATAAACATACAAGCATCCACGAAAATCAGAGCGGACATAAATAAAAAAATAAATGAGATAACTGAAATAATTGGAATGCCATATAAAGAATCAAGGACAAAGCATACAGATGCTAGTCTCCCACTAGTTCAACCATATATAGAATAAAATATAATAAAATTGATATAATGGGATCTAATGAAACTCTAATCCCAACCATATACTTGGTATCTATGAAGGGTGAACAAATCTATAATGAAACTCAGACTCCACATGCGGGTCTGTTCTTGAACATGAAACACTCTGACTCTACTCGATCCAATACACCATGGTCAACCTTAAAGCATACATATGGTCTACATGTATACTAATGTGAATATTTAGGGTGTGGGAGACAAATATAAGTAGGCCACCCCCAATTGGGATCCTAACAACTACTGTCATAACATGTGCATCAAGCACAGATTGTGTCCAGCCTAGCCGAACGTTACTACCAATATAAAATATAAAAAAAATAAAAGAAAAAAAGATATAAAAAAGGGAAAAACATCACATTCTATCCTGACACTCATAGGTAGAACTAATCTTATATAGAACCATCTAGAGGAATTATGAAACTTGGCCCAAGAAGTCCCAACATCAAGTGTGTTTAACTGTTCAAGAAAGAGAACCAATGTACAATGCAAGGACATGTACAAATGCCAGACCCTATTATATCATCATAGGTGTAAAAACACAGAGCGAATATACCAAGAAATAAGAATATAGTGGTATGATCTGAAATGGAATTAGGGACTCCCTATCAACCTCATGGTACACTACCATTCCCGAAAGTATTGCAGAACATGATGGGAGAATGAAACTATCAGTTCATCGTTGGGATACCTGAGAAGTCACAAACCTATAAATTGGGCCCTAGGAGTTCAATAGCCTATACGGACCACCAAACCTATCCATGGGAGAACAAATCTGAAAATAAAATTTCACTCATCTAGATCATCCATTGGCTCCCTAGCCCTACCTCATAGAGACCGACCAACTATAGAGGAGAGAAATAGAATCAAATATAGGTCCAATGCCCAGTCAAAAAATATCCCAAAGGTTACCTCCCCAATCTAGTCCTTAACAAGAAGATCCTAAAACCTTCAATCCATATCTCAAACACTATGGGAAGAAAACACCTGCACCCTCAAACCAAAACCACTACACCAATACCAACCACCTCACATGAAAACGATAATAGGGAATCCACCACGGTTCCCAGAACCTTAGCCCAATAAAAAACCCAACAAGGGGATCCTCCGACAAACCACATCTCAAAAACGAAACCCTATAAGGGGATCCTCCAGTTAAACCAAACCATGAGACAAGATTGATCAAAGGAACCATGGTTGGACTCCAAACATAAACCCACAAAACATCCACCACGAAGGGAAAACCCTAGAAACACATCACCCAAAAGGTAAAACTCAAGAAAAACCCTACCCAGAATGGAATTCCTCAGAAAATTTCCCTCAATCCTATCTCAAGATCTGATCAAAAGAACCTAGTTGTACCTAAAATACAATAATGTTGAACCACCCAAAAGGATCCTACCAATCCCAACCTCAAGAGACCAAACCTAAACCTCAAGAAACTAATCTAACAATACCATATAAGAAGACAATAAATCATGCCTCCCAAAATATATTCACATAACCTAAATAAGAATCATCTATAATCCTCAAGACAAGGTGATTAGTAATCGGACACCCTCACATGAGCTTCCCAACTCACAAACCAACCCCTGAAAGGATTCTGTAACCAAAACCTCAAAGGAATCATCCTAAAAAACACTAGTCGTGCAAGAAACCATCTACAAAGCCTTTAAATTCCGAAATGATTTCACTACTATGATCTAAATGTAAAAAAACTCAAAATGGACTTCTCTTAAGTCCAGTTATGAATCCACGGAACAAAGATACCCAAAACCCCTTTTTTGGAAAAGTACACAACCTATAATTCCAATTACATGACATGTAATATCAAAGATACTCCTGAACATGTCATTTTATATAGATAGAGTATAAATGAAGTCTGGCTATGTACTTGTACACAACCAAGGAATACATGGGTTCTGGTCGTGTACCACTACATGAGTTGTCTTCCTGAGTACATGGAGACATGGTTATGTCATACTACATGAGGTGTGCTCCCAAGTACACGATGTGTATTCCCCACAGTCCCATCTACCCATGTACTTGGTTACATGGACAAGTACATGTCCAAGTACTACTACATAACATGTACATAGAATTTAAAAATTTTAACTCTAAAAATTGAATCTTCATTTAGTAGGAAGAATAACTGGCTGGTGTTCATTAAACTAAATGCTTTGTGATAGGGATTTTTTGAACATACATACTTTTAGATCTCCCAGAATTCCCCAAAATTCCCCGATTCACCAGAAACCACCATATTGGCCCTCTAGGGGTCCTTAACAACTAAAAAAATATTAAAACTTAAAAAAAATTATGGGGATTTATTGTAGGAACATCAAAAGGGAATACCTTCTAAAAGAAACCTCTAAATCTTTGATTTTGTCCACATTATGCATCACCTGCATGACGAAGCGACACGACTTAAGCTTTGAGGCGACACCTCCTTCTCCCTATATTCCTCTTCTCACCCTCTCCTCAATCTATACCCTCTCTCTGCTGAAGGAAGACCCAAGTGGGGGGGGGGGGGTACATAACACATCATGGTAGGAAAGGATAAAAATAAATAATAAAAAAGATAAAATAAAGGAGGAATAAAAGAAAAATAATAAGAGGAGAAAGAAGAAAATGGGGACCAGCTCAAACCTAGCGCTTTCCATTAAGTTATCTCCCACCTTATAAATAACCACTATTTTTGAATTGAATGAGAATCCAAAATTTACTTATGATGCTCCGAATAGAAGATTCCACCAAAAAACATGCACAATTAAATAATATTTGATTAATTAAATATTAAATATTCATCCAATGTTAGAATGGATCAAAATTATAGGAAACTCCTATCCTATGGTAATAACCATATTACAGGACCAACAGAGTGGCCAAAAAAAAATATGCGTGATGTCCTGATAAGAGAAATTACCATATTTACACTTAAAATCCACTCTAGGAAAAAACTCAAATTTCCCCTATCTTACTTAAACCATTATAATGCGGTTCATGACAAGCTCCAAAACATAAATGCTTCTTTCCCCTGAGAAGAATATGTGGTCAAAAAAGACCCATGATTCATTATAGATACCGGTGCTACCAACAATACCATGACCATCCATAGAGAGGTCTCAAAGTTCCAATGATACCCACAACACAAGAGTTATTTAACTATGGCTGATTAGATACTCCTCACTATAATGTATAATTATCATCACCCCTCAATAGAGAACCAGAATCCATGTCCCATGCTCCTTACACTTACAAACACAATGGTAAGAAATGGAAAAATCACTTACATGAGAGCACCAATACTAAACACCAACCATAGAATGTTATAGGATCCCCATAGACAATATCAACATACTTAGAAAAACTCATAAATCATGGAAAAAAATTCACGATATCCTATGGTGAATTTCCCACCATAAGGCTTCCCCAAAACTAAAAAAACTCTCAGCAAACTCACACGGCTCAGCCAACAGTGCACATAACCAGCACACACATGCCTTATAAAAATAATCATCCTAAAAAACCGCACCAACACCACTCCCCCATTCAAGGCAGAGTGATTTTATAAAAAAATCATAAAAAATATCAAACTCAAACGATCCACAACCTATAAAACCTTAGATAATGCACCTAAAAAAACTGACCACACACGTCACATAGGCTCATACCAAAAAACCAGAGGACACTTGGCACCCCCTTATAAAATAAGGCATCTCTCTCATGCCACGATCCGCTAACATGACCACCCTCCACATAGGTGTCGACCCAAAACCATGATTTCCAAACCTCACTCCCACCATGGATCCCAAAGTTCAACCATAACCAACAAGACTAGACACCAACCAAATATACCCTCTTAACTAGCTATAAAACCACAAGGCCAACAAAAAAACTAACAAACTATGACCACTCCCATCACTCTACCACATACTACCAAGGAATACTTATCCCCACCACACAAATTCATAGGGCTACCACAGCCTCATGGAAACTGAAACTTGATCCAAGCGTCTGTTAGGCATCCTTTCCTTCATCGATACAACCACCACCAACATTAGCAGGGCACACCGAATTCTACAAAAACCCAAAAGGGTTTCTACACTTCCCTTGATGAATGTAATTTATATCCACCACTATAGAAAAACTCTCCAAATGATCCACATGACTTGTCATCATAATAAAATCACCCATAGTTTGGTTGAGTAGAAAGAAACCAAGTACATATATGAGAAAACATTGCATAAGAAGTTACTAATACATTAAACAAATGAACCTATATCATTAGTAAAGTGTAGATAGAAAGGAATATGAAACATTTATTTCTATAATAATTCATGAAAACATGACTATTTCTATAATTTCAAGATCCAAAAACTTTGAAATCATAAAGTCTTCAAACATAAGTGCATCACTAAAAGTGAAAATCATAGAACTGTACCATCACAAACCAAGAACAACCATCCCGATACACTAGTAACCTATAATTCCTACCAAAAAAAAGTTCCTAATGCACCAGACTAACATCCATCACACGATCTAACAAATTACAAGATCTTCTATCTACCAAATCCCCAAATAGTAAGATGACTAAAAAAGAATCTTTGATACAATTTTTTCACGAACCGGACTGGGTCAACCCAAAATCTCACATGATCTGACTTGCCACAAGGCCTGAAGAATTCCTCTTCAGATTCTAGATGCTATAGACATGAGGCTAGGTCCTAAAATTTTATAGCGAGGAGACTAATCCCTTATATCATAGTGAAATAATAGAGAAATTAGAAAAAAGATAGAAGCATTCATGAACATTAGAGCACATATAAATAAAAAAATAAATAAAATAAATATAATAAATGGAATTATACACAAAGACTCAAGGAAGAAACATATAGAAATTGGTCACCCACTAGGTCAACCAAATATATAATAAAATAAAGGAAAATAAATACACCAGTCTCTACTACTACTTCGAACCAAACCACATACCTGATCTCCATGATGTCTGAATAGCTCTAGCACGAACCTCAGAATCCACATGAGTGGAACTACTAAAGATTGAAACACTATCCTCTACAAGATCTATTTCACTGTGTTCAACCTGAAAGGTGACATAATGTTTTCATATACACTGAGATGCATGTATAGGGGTTAAGAAAAAAATCATTGCAGGCCACCCCCAATTGTGGTCCTAACATCTATTTTCATAACATGTCCATGCAACACATGTCATGTTCAGCCAAGCTGAATGTGACTACCATCATAAAATATAAAAAATAGGTAGGAAAACAAAAAATTCTAAAGAAAAATAAAAACAAAAACCTCAAGTTCTATCCTAACACCTTAAGGTTAAGCTACCCTACCTCTGGCTCCAGCTAGAGGAATTATAAAATGTTTCCCACATAGCTAGAACATCAAGCATATCTGCCTGATCAAGATGGATATCCAAATTCTAAAGAAGGATAAGAACTCATTCTAGACTCTAGAATCACATACTAGGAATGAAAACATTAAGATTATATTCCATGAACTAGGAATACAATGGTACGATAAGGACTATTGGTAGGGACTCCCAGTTGGCTTTGGGGTAGAATACCAAGACCAAAAGTCCTATAGAGCATGATGGTATAATGAACCTATCACCACATTTCCAAGATACCCAAGTATTCCCCAGACCTATAAAAGGGTCTTAGTAGTGCAATAGCCTCCATGGTCAACTAACACTATATCTAGGAGAACAATCTATCTATGGTGGTTGAAATCATCCAGATCATCCATTATCTCCCTAGCCCCACCTCATAGCAACCAACCAACTATCAAAGGAGAAAAACATAAAAAAATTTAGTTTTAATGCTTGGTGAAGAAATATACCATTGGTCTCCTCCCCCATCGAGTTCTAAATAAGAAAAGTATCAAACTCCCAAGACATGAATCCATTAATGGGGGAGCTTAACTATAAGGCCCCAGCCTTAAACCTTACTTAATATTGAATTAAATGAGTAATTCACATTGAAGATCTTTTTAGGTTTAGAGTTTTAGGGAATTAGGACATAACTATTACATCTCAAAAGGTTAAAAAGTAGTCTCTTCTACTAAATTTCCATAAAATAAAAACTCTTAAAAAGAAACATGTCTAGTTCCATGTTTTAGGTAGCATGTCTTTCCCTTGATCCCATCCTTGACCCAATTCCACACTAAGTCCTGTGAAAAACATTTCAAAAAAACTTGGGATGAGCATAAAAAGCTCAGTAAGGGATACACAAAGAATGAAAACTGTTATAATTTCAAAACAACAAGTAAACCATGTATACTTTATCAAAGTAATACTTTTCACCTCTTAGAAGTAGTAAAAAATCTTCGCTGAATAAAATTTCATTACTTACCTTTTTGTAACCAAAGGATTACCATAAAACCCATATAAAGAACACATAACATATAATGGTAACTTGGGACATAAACATACTTAAGTGGAATAACCATACGGTCGACTTCCACACATATCACTTAATGGAATAGCCATACGGCCAATTTCCATACATACTTAATGGAATAGCCATACGGCCGACCTCCATACCCAATGTATTGGAGGTTATAACGTAACCACCCGTCCTGGTATTCACGGAACCACCCATCATATGGTTTATAACGTAACCACCCGTTAAAATGTCCAAGTACCAATATAAAATCATAAAACATAAAACCAATATAAAGGAACGATAACATTTCCACATTTCAATCACAATATATCATAAGTATATTGACATAATAGAATCCTTTATCAAAACCATTTTCAATACCAAAATACATAAAAGAGTATATGGTATTTATTTTATTTTGAAAACATTACGGCTTGTTGAGGAAGCCAAAGACCAAATAATACTCGCGGCGGTGGAAAAGGTCGTTGTCACCGCGTACGTTAAAAGAAACTTTCCTTTTTTTCGTTTTGTAAAATGATTTGTAGAAAAAGATTCCTTTTGTATAAAAGTAAAAGTAAAAGGGGTTTATACACCATTACAAAAGAAAGTTGTGTATAAAACCAAATATGCCTCAATGAAAGGAGATTGAGACGAAGTCCCTTACAAATAAGGTATCCTTGGTTTAAGGATAATTCAATTACATAATTATGTGTGACAAATGAATACACCAAATATAAGTGGATATTAAGTGTAAAATAATCAAAGGTCATTCACACATATTCAAAGGATTACATATCCCATAACTACATGTTGAACCCAAAGAAATCGAAATTGGGTTAAGAAGTTCCCTTGACAGCCTAACGGCATCACATAAAAATGAGTTGATGAGAGACAAAAAGTGTATCTCATCACTTGGACATAAAATTTACATCAATAAGGATATATGAGAACATATCCCAACATAAAAATATGTAAATTAAAAGACCCAACAAAAGAAGTCTTTTAAAAAGAGGAGGGTGAAAGGTTCCCTTACCGACTTGGGTATCTTTCGAAACATACGACCCGTGAAAGAAGGACAATAAATCATTGACATAAATACTCATGAAGGAATATTACACAATGAGTAAAATAATGGTCAGTACATACACCACTCAAAGGAAATTGTAGAAAATGTATCATAAATCTCACAGGAATAAAAGTGAGATGAAAAATCACTTATGAAAACTCGGCAGCCTAACGGTGCCACTTAAAACTTATAAAAATGGATTGATGAGATCAAATAGGGCATCTCATCACATTACAACAAAATTTACAGCAAGAGGAATATTAAATAACATCCCCTATCATAACAAATAGGATCTTAAAAGAAGTGACATAAAGGTGAGTACTTAAAAAGAAAGAGAGAGGTTAGATCTCTTACGAAAATTCGGCAGCCTAACGGCGCCACTCAAAACTTCCAAAATGGACTGATGAGAGAGAATAGGGTCTCTCATCACATGAACATAAAAATTAAAGTAAGTGTAATATATAATAATATCCCAATAACAAGAAAGATGATCTTTAGAGGGAATGACATAAAAGAGTGTACTTAAAAAGAAAGAGAGGAGTAAGATCCCTTACCTCGGGTCCGACTTGACTCGATCGTTCTTTAACGTCCTGAATAATAAACATGAGTTAATTTCTACTTGATTAAGAACCTTTTACAAGTTCATTATTCCTTTTATATCAATTATTGAAATGTTATAAATATTATGTAATCATTTAAGTTAATAATGTTTGTTTTGTCGATATTTGGTTCTTAAGTCAAAAGTGGACTTCTTACAATTACATGTTGTTCGTGTGGTCAAAGGTTCATTATATCCAGAATTATATTCATGATTTGGATAGCATATATATCATATATATCCAGAATATACATGTATTTATAATATTACATAATCATTTAGAGGTATTAAATGAAATGCACCGTTCATGGAGACGGTAAGCCGTACATACGCATGAATGCTACTTTCATTTCTTTGTCATATTAATGGAATTAAAACTAAATGAGAGGTATGTATATTTTAATTACAGAATTATATTCATCATTTAGATGTATCATTCATTATATATATCCATTATATACATGTACTTTTAATAGTACATTACATTTGAGGATAAGAAATGAAATGCACCGTTCATGGAGATGGTAAGCCGTACGTACGCATGAACGCTACTTTCATTTCTATCTCATACTTTAATGGAAAGAAATAGTAATGATATAGAGGTATATTATAATTACAGTATATCATCATATATAATAACATTAAATCCATCCTTTATACGTCCCACGTATGGCATTAACGAATCACATCACTTTGAGGGGGCTGTAGTACGCACTTCCTTAAATGAAGATATCGCGTATACCCATAATGGTAGCCATAAAGGTAAGACACAAATGAAAAATACAGAATCTTAAGTAAAACATAAACATATTATATATCATATATAAATATAGTGACATCTTAATGGCCACCTTTGAAGGTGTTATATGAGTGTTGAACAATCATCGTTTCGTGAGGCAGAAATTCGCCATCCACGGAAACCGTATCTTCTTTAACCATTAGATGTAGGTGTGTGTAAGTGTAGCTCTAATACTTATTATAAAAACATCCTAGTATATTTAAGATACTGTAGTTTTTACAAAAGAAAAGAATAAAAAGAGTTTAGGGGGTTGGAGAAGCAAAATAAAACTAAAGGACTCCAAAGAAGACATTACCTTAAAATCGGGTAACTCCCTTTGGTTTGAGCTCAAAGGCTTTCTTGGGAAGACTTCTGACCAAAGTGAGGCTTCAAGGAGGAATATAGAGAAGTGGAGAGACAAAATGGGCAGGGTTTGGCCGAGAAAAATGCTTTGGGAGTGTGGGAAAAGAGGTAGAGGTGGGGGCCTTTTATAAGAGGAGAGGAGGGGCACTCTTGGAAAGTAAAGATAAGTTACTTTATTTTAAAAAGCATTTCGGATTAAAAAGGTCCCACATTGATATAATTCTAGGATAAGGTGATAAGTCTTCTAAATCCACTCATCCAATAGATTTTGGACATGTGTAGGGCTTAGATATTACATTATCTTTCCATTTTATTTAAATCGTTAAATAATGAGGTCATCGCTGCATCATCATGATGTCATAAATAATTTAATTTATTTAATGTCTAAAAATTATAAAAAAAATTTCATGATGTAGGAAATCGTTTTATCTTTCCAATGACTATTTATAATCAAAAATCTAAATTGTATAACCCCATGTAACAATTGTTTTAGTAAAACATGTCATGTTTGTTTTATTTTTACTTTAACATTAAATAAAAAGTTATTTATGTCATTTCCCAACCAAAGTGGCTCCATGGGGTCCCCAAGTTGACCCATGGCTTTTCTTGGTCGGCCATGACACATCCAATAAGAGTAGGACATGTTTCAAGGTGTTTTCATTTTATTATAATATCATTTTTGCCTTAAATTGCACTAATTACCTCTAATCGCGATTAAAAACTTAATAAGTTACTATTCACCAAAAAATTATTTTAATCCCATTGAACCACATTTTACTTATTAATGACAACCATGTATGTCAGATTTTTGAAATTCAAAACACAGAAGTGGTAAAATTTCATTTAAACGAAAAATCAGCTTTTATAAGTACCACTTAGTGGTTTCACTATTCATCAAAAATTGATGTTTTTCAGAAAAATCCCAAAAATTCACCCTAAGCTATATTTGATATTCCGAATTAAAAAATGAAGTTTATTTTAAAAAATTAAAAACATATAAGTCAAATTAATTAATTTAATAATTAATTCCCGCTGTCTGAGCAAATAGCGTGTTTTTATGAAACAATAAGTATCAAAAGATTGACACTAGTTTAAGTCCGATTTCAAAGTGAAATTAATTCCAACGACCACTATTGGATTTAATGGTAAAAATATTTTCTAATTTCACTTTAAAACCAATTCAAATGATAATCTAATCATATAAATAAATTAGACTAAAAAGAGGTTTTGTATTAAAATACAACATTTTACACTATTCATTAAAAAATGAACTTTATCGGAAAAATACCAAAAATTTACACAAAGTAAAATTTGATGTCCCGATTATAAAGAAGAGTTTTATTTGGTCCAAAAGAATGTATAAGAGTGATCAAAACTATATTTAATGACATTTCTCCATCAAAAGGCGATAAGTGAACCTTTAGTGAAAATTAGGGTATAAAAGCCTAAAATTGAATTCTTTCTGTATTTTAAGCCTTTGGATAAATGTAAAAACATTTAAAAAACATATATAATAATATTTTAGTTATTTCTATCCATTCCCTCCAATACAACGACTACATGTTAACTGCCATTTAAAATAATATTATTTTATTATTAGAGTGCAACGTAAGATTCCCAGGAAACTCGTTGTTGCGTATTGGGTACGCCATCGAGCATAGCGTCCCCTTTAAAGTAATATTAATATTTTATTCACAAATATGGATAAATATGAAAATTTCATATTTTTTATTTAACTGGGGTGTTACATCCTTCCCCCCTTTTTGGAATTGCGTCCTCACAATTTTTAAAATTGAGCTTGGAAACATCCTTGAAAGTCCCACATCGGAACTAGAGTCGATAAAACAATCACTTTAAAATAAAGAAAGATAAGTACAGAGGTCACCCGAGTTAACCCATACTAGGACTCTATGTAGGAAAACATGGACATGGAGGAGAAAACATAGGGTCATGTTCTGATGGAGAGTGATAGAAAACATGTTTAAGAGAAAGTTAACAATAAGAAAATCACAAAATTGTGATGGGTTAAACGGTGGTGGGTTCCCCAGTAGGAAAAGATAATAGACAACATTTTTGTTTTAAGTTAATTTTTATTGAGGAATTTATTCATAAGGAAACATAATCACTTATCATGTTGACTTTCAACTTTTACTAGATTCCTTAATCAAACTCATATTTTTTCCAAAAGACGAGTATTTAGGGAGACTTGTTCACATTAAGAGTACTATAATCAACTTCTAGAGAATCACCTAATCCACAAAAGAGAACTATATACGTCCCATGTATTTAGGCTTTAACAAAAACCAAAACTAGAAAGGTTAGTACAAGATCAGATAACCCAGAAAAGGATAACCCATTAGAAAGAAAATCTATTCTTAATCTCCAAAATTTGTCCATCAAAACCCAAAGTTCAATGAGGACCATCCGATAAACAATTTGTCCATAAAATTCCTCAAAGTAAACCAATCTAAGATTGAAACCCAAACATTTGAAGGATTTAGTCACATAGTCTTCCAAGTTAAATCGTAACATTTATCTCCAAACAAAATCAGTTGCTCTTAAAGTCTCGCATTGAAAAGTAATTATCCTAATCACATATCCTCCATGATAGGTTAATCATTTTCATAAATAACCCAAAATCGACTTACTTTTAATTAATAAAATCATATAACTAAAAAGAATCAGTCAAACTAACCAGGGACTTCACGTAGTCTAGTGGTAGGCGATAAATACCAGTCGCACTTTGGTTGTGGGTTCGATTCCCGCAACATTGTCCGACGCGACGGGTTGTCACACGGTCTGCGTGTTGTCCTTTTTCCAAAACTATATAATTCTTAAATCATTCCCCAAAAAGGGATAAAATCTTCAAAAATAATCATAACATATTTTAACCTCAAGTTTATCTCATGCCTTTCATTTTCCATCATATCATATAATAACCCATAATTACCTCAAAAGTAAAGATCATATAAACTCTAATGGTTACCTTTTTAATTATTACCTGAACTTCCACATCGATTGGTTATCTCGTACATGATGCATTATAGAACATACCAAGGTTCACGTGGTTGATCATGACTCCTTGATAGTTTGATTAGAACAACCACGAGTTTCCTCATTGAATACCCCATTTCATCGAGTCTCTTAATCATAGAACCACCACAGTTTCCTTCAAACCAATTGTCACTTTGGTGCCTGTGAGATCCAGCCATTCACTAAAAACAGAAAGGGTTAGTGTGAGTATAACAACAAAACCATCATGTATTAATGAGGAAGATAAACACTAAGATATTCTTATTCATTCACTTTATCTAAAACTAGGACTCTGTCTGAAATCCTAACCATTATGGTAATGTCACTTATGCTTAAAGAATACCCTAACCTCTAAAGTTATCTAAACCGACCTTTGATACCAACTATAAGGCCCCAGCCTTAAACCTTACTTAATATTGAATTAAATGAGTAATTCACATTGAGGATCTTTTCAGGTTTAGAGTTTTAGGGAATTAGGACATAACTATTACATCTCAAAAGATTACAAAGTAGTCGCTTCTACTAAATTTCCATAAAATAAAAACTCTTAAAAAGAAACATGTCTAGTTCCATGTTTTAGGTAGCATGTCTTTCCCTTGATCCCATCCTTGACCCTATTCCACGCTAAGTCCTGTGAAAAACATTTCAAAAAAACTTGGGATGAGCATAAAAATCTCAGTAAGGGATACACAAAGAATGAAAACTATTAGATTTTCAAAACAACAAGTAAACCATGTATACTTTATCAAAGTAATACTTTTCACCTCTTCGGAGTTGTAAAAACTCTTCGCTGAATAAAATTTCATTACTTACCTTTTTGTAACCAAAGGATTACCATAAAACCCATATAAAGAACACATAACATATAAAGGTAACTTGGTACATAAACATACTTAAGTGGAATAACCATACGGTTGACTTCCACACATATCACTTAATGGAATAGCCATACGGCCAATTTCCATACATACTTAATGGAATAGCCATACGGCCGACTTCCATACCCAATGCATTGGAGGTTATAACGTAAGCACCCGTCCTGGTATTCATGACACCACCCGTCATATGGTTTATAACGTAACCACCCGTTAAAATGTCCAAGTACCAATATAAAATCATAAAACATAAAACCAATATAAAGGAATGATAACATTTCCACATTTCAATCACAATATATCATAAGTATATTGACATAATAGAATCCTTTATCAAAACCATTTTCAATACCAAAATACATAAAAGAGTATATGGTATTTACTATATTTTAAAAACATTACGTCTTGTTGAGGAAGCCAAAGACCAAATAATACTCGCGGCGGCGGAAAAGGTCGTTGTCACCGCGTACGTTAAAAGAAACATTCCTTTTTGTCGTTTTGTAAAATGATTTGTAGAAAAAGATTCATTTTGTATAAAAGTAAAAGTCAAAGGGTTTTATACACCGTTACAAAAGAAAGTTGTGTATAAAACGAAATATGCCTCAATGAAAGGAGATTGAGACGAAGTCCCTTACAAAGAAGGTATCCTTGGTTTAAGGATAATTCAATTACATAATTATGTGTGACAAATGAATACAAAAAATATAAGTGGATATTAAGTGTAAAATAATCAAAGGTAATTCACACATATTCAAAGGATTACATATCCCATAACTACATGTTGAACCCAAAGAAATCGAAATTGGGTTAAGAAGTTCCCTTGACAGCCTAACGGCGTCACATCAAAATGAGTTGATGAGAGACAAAAAGTGTATCTCATCACTTGAACATAAAATTTACATCAATAAGGATATATGAGAACATATCCCAACATAACAATATGTAAATTAAAAGACCCAACAAAAGAAGTCTTTTAAAAAGAGGAGGGTGAAAGGTTCCCTTACCGACTTGGGTATATTTCGAAACATACGACCCGTGAAAGAAGGAAAATACATCATTGACGTAAATACTCATGAAGGAATATTACACAATGAGTAAAATAATGGTCAGTACATACACCACTCAAAGGAAATTGTGGAAAATGTAGCATAAATGTCACGAGAATAAAAGTGAGATGAAAAATCACTTATGAAAACTCGGCAGCCTAACGATGCCACTTAAAACTTCCGAAAATGGATTAATGAGATCAAATAGGGTATCTCATCACATTAAAACAAAATTTATAGCAAGAGGAATATTAAATAACGTCCCCCATCATAACAAATAGGATCTTAAAAGAAGTGACATAAAGGGGAGTACTTAAAAAGAAAGAGAGAGGTTAGATCTCTTACGAAAATTCGGCAGCCTAACATCGCCACTCAAAACTTCCAAAATGGATTGATGAGAGAGAATAGGGTCTCTCATCGCATGAACATAAAAATTACAGTAAGTGTAATATATAATAACATCCCAATAACAAGAAAGATGATCTTTAGAGGTAATGACATAAAAGAGTGTACTTAAAAAGAAAGAGAGGAGTAAGATCCCTTACCTCGGGTCCGACTTGACTCGATCGTTCTTTAACGTCCTGAATAATAAACTTGAGTTAATTTCTACTTGCTTAAGAACATTTTCCAAGTTCATTATTCCTTTTATATCAATTATTGACATGTTATAAACATTATGTAATCATTTAAGTTAATAATGTTTGTTTTGTCGATATTTGGTTCTTAAGTCGAAAGTGGACTTCTTACAATTACATGTTGTTCGTGTGGTCAAAGGTTCATTATATCCATAATGATATTCATGATTTGGATATCATATATATCATATATATCCAGAATATACATGTATTTATAATATTACATAATCATTTAGAGGTAAGAAATGAAATGCACCGTTCATGGAGACGGTAAGCCGTACGTACGGATGAACGCTACTTTCATTTCTTTGTCATATTAATGGAATTAAAACTAAATGATAGGTATGTATATTTTAATTCCAGAATTATATTAATCATTTAGATGTATCATTAATTATATATATCCATTATATACATGTACTTTTAATAGTACATTACATTTGGGGATAAGAAATGAAATGCACCGTTCATGGAGACGGTAAGCCGTACGTACGCATGAACGCTACTTTCACTTCTATCTCATACTTTAATGGAAAGAAATAATAATGATATAGAGGTATATTATAATTAAAGTATATCATAATATATAATAACATTAAATCCATACTTTATACGTCCCACGTATGGCATTAACGAATCACATCACTTTGAGGGGGCGGTAGTCCGAACTTCCTTAAATGAAGATATCGCGTATACCCATAATGGAATCCATAAAGGTAAGCCAAAAATGAAAAATACAGAAGCTTAAGTAAAACATAAACATATTATATATCATATATAAATATAGTGACATCTTAGTGGCCACCTTTGAAGGTGTTATATGAGTGTTGAACAATCATCGTTTCGTGAGGCAGAAATTCGCCATCCATGGAAACCGTATGTTCTTTAACCATTAGATGTGGGTGTGTGTAAGTGTAGCTAGAATCCTTCTTATAACAACATCCTAGTATATTGAATATACTGGAGTTGTTACAAAAGAAAAGAATAAAAAGTGTTTAGGGGGTTGGAGAAGCAAAATAAAACTAAAGGACTCAAAAGAAGACACTACCTTAAAATCGGGTAACTCCCTTTGGTTTGAGCTTAAAGGCTTCCTTGGGAAGACTTCTGACCAAAGTGAGGCTTCAAGTAGGAATAGAGATAAGTGGAGAGACAAAATGGGCAGGGGTTGGCCGAGCCAAATGCTTTGGGAGTGTGGGAAAAGAGGTAGAGGTGGGGGTCTTTTATAAGAGGAGAGGAGGGGCACTCTTGGAAAGTAAAGATAAGTTACTTTATTTTAAAAAGTGTTTCGGATTAAAAAGGTCCCACATTGATATAATTCTAGGATAAGGTGATACGGATTCTAAATACACTCATCCAATAGGTTTTGGACATGTTTAGATCTTAGATATTACATTATCTTTCCATTTTATTTAAATCGTTAAATAATGAGGTCATCGCTGAATCATCATGATGTCACAAATAATTTAATTTATTTAATGTCTAAAAATTATAAAAAAATTATCATGATGTAGGAAATCTTTTTAGATTTCCAATGACTATTTATAATCAAAAATATGAATTGTATAACCCCATGTAACAATTGTTTTAGTAAAACATGTCATGTTTGTTTTGTTTTTACTTTAACATTAAATAAAAAGTTATTTATGTCATTTCCCAACCAAAGTGGCTCCATGGGGTCCCCAAGTTGACCCATGGCTTGTCTTGGTCGGCCATGACACATCCAATAAGGGTAGGACATGTGTCAAGGTGTTTTAATTTTATTATAATATCATTTTTCCTTAAATTGCACCAATTACCTCTAATCGTGATTAAAAACTTAATAAGTTACTATTCACCAAAAAATTATTTTAATCCCATTAAACCACATTTTACTTATTAATGACAACCATGTATGTCGGATTTTTGAAATTCAAAACACAGAAGTGGTAAAATTTCATTTAAACGAAAAATCAGCTTTTATAAGTACCACTTAGTGGTTTCACTATTCCTCAAAAATTGAAGTTTTTCAGAAAAATCCCAAAAATTCACTCTAAGCTATATTTGATATTCCGAATTCAAAAATGAAGTATATTTTACAAAATTAAAAACATATAAGTCACATTAATTAATTTAATAATTAATTCCCGTTGTCTGAGCAAATAGCGTGTTTTTATGAAACAATAAGTATCAAAAGATTGACACTAGTTTAAGTCCGATTTCAAAGTGAAATTAATTCCAACGACCACTATTGGATTTAATGGTAAAAATATTTTCTAATTTCACTTTAAAACCAATTAAAATGATAATCTAATCATATAAATAAATTAGATTAAAAAGAGGTATTGAATTAAAATACAACATTTTACACTATTCATTAAAAAAATGAACTTTATCGGAAAAATACCAAAAATTTACACAAAGTAAAATTTGATGTCCCAATTCTAAAGACGAGTTCTATTTGGTCCAAAAGAATGTATAAGAGTGTTCAAAACTTTATTTAATGACAGTTCTCCATCAAAAGGTGATAAGTGAACCTTTAGTGAAAATAAGGGTATAAAAGCCTAAAATTGAATTTTTTCCACATTTTAAGCCTTTGGATAAATTTAAAAACATTTAAAAAACATATATAATCATATTTTATTTATTTCTATCCATTCCCACCAATACAACGGCTACATGTTAACTGCCATTTAAAATAATATTATTTTATTATTAGAGTGCAACGTAAGATTCCCAAGAAACTCGTTGTTGCGTATTGGGTATGCCATCGAGCATAGCGTCCCCTTTAAAGTCATATTAATATTTTATTCACAAATATGGATAAATATGAAAATTTCATATTCTTTATTTACCTGGGGTGTTACATTAACACCTAAAACCTCCAACCAAAACCACTGGAGAAACACTGGCCACCCCATAGGTCAAATATAACAAATAATTCACCATGGTTCCTAGAGCCTCCAAAAAATAGGAAACCGTACAAGGGTATCCTAAAGTAAACCACGACATAGGTAGGACACCCTACAAGGGTATATTTTAGATGAACCAAACCTCGGGCCAAGCCCACTCAATAGAAACATGGCTGGAATCCCATATAAAACCCATAGAATACCCAACTATAATGGAAACCTTAAGAAACACCTCACCCCAAAAGGAAACCTCAAGAAAAAACTCACCCATAAGTTCATTCCCCAAAATATGTACTTTAGACCTATTTCAATCTCTTCTCAATGAAACCCTACCTTACCTTCAATATAATAATGTTAAACCATCCAGAAGGATCCTACTGGTACTGAAATAAATCGACTAAACCTAAACCACAGGAAATTGAAATAATGATCCCATCCAAGAAGACAATTGATCCCGCCTCCCATAATCTATCCAAATAACATGAAGTACACTCACTTGGAATCCTTAATCCAGAGTGATAAACAATTGTACACCCTCACATAAGCTTCACAAATCAAAACCAATCCCTCAAAAGGATTATAGAACTAAAACATCAAATGAATCTTCCCAAAAACTCCAGTAGTCGAAAACACAACCCACATGGACTCTAAATTTAGAAAGGACTCCATCACTGCGATATACATGGAAATAAACTAATAATGGACTAGTTATAACTATAGGTCTGCATCTAGGTCATAAGGACACCTAAAACCCCTTTGCTGGAAAGGTATGTGGTTTTTAATTCTTAGTACATGGAAATTAATCTCAAAGATACTCCTGAACATGTACTTATACATGTCCAAAGCAGACATGTGGTTTGGTTGTGTACCGGTACACAACTAAGGAGTACATGGGGTCTATCCATGTACCACTACACATGGTGTCTTATTGAGTACATGGACACATGGACATGTCCTACCATAAGGGGTGTACTCTAGAGTACATGATGTATAGTCCCCATACACCCATTTTCCCATGTAATTGACTCTATGGCTAATTACCACTATACAGGTTGTACATTGGGTTCATATAATGTACTTCCCTAACTCTACCTACCCATGTACATGACCACATGACCAAGTACATGGAAAATTAATACTACACAGTTTGTACTTAAAGTGAACTACCTATACATATAAAAACATAATATTCCAAAATATGAAGAACACACATATTATTTTCATCAAGTCACACAATGTGTGATTAGGATTTCCATAATATAAATCCTTTAGGACCTCTCAGAATGCCCTAAAATGCACCAATTCACCTGAAATCCACTAGATAATCCGTTTTAGGGGTCCAAAACAACCCAAAATAAGAATAAAAATAAAAAACTAACATATGAGGATTTAAGGTGGAAAAATTAACATGTCATACATTTGGGTGGAAATGATCAAATATTTGATCCAATCCACATACCGCTGCACCCATACGACGAACAAACGCAAGATGAGCTCCACGAAAACACCTCCTATTCCATATATCCATTTTGTCTCCATATTATCTCTTTAAACCAAAGGAATACACAAATGTGGGAATACATGACACAACAAATGAGGAAAGGAAAAAAATAATAAAAAAGGGAAATGAATGAAAAAAGAAAAGAAAAAGAAAAGGATGAGAGAGAAGAAAAGGGATCCATCCTAGAATCGATGCCCGAAATGATGTTATTTCCCTCCTAGGAAAAAAATACTATTATGGAATCAACATCAAAGTCAAAATTTAGATACAAACCTCTGAAAAAATATATCACTAAATGGACAAGCATGAATAAATAAAATTTAATTGATTAAATATTAAATATTCAACCAATATTTGAATGGCTCAGAATTACACCAAACCTTTATCATAGTGTAAAAACCCATTATTGGGACCAATTGATTGGTTAAAGAAATTATATGAGATCTCATGATATGATAAATTATTATTTTTCCCCTCAAAAGCCACCCAAGAGAAAAATTCAAATTTTCCAGTTTTACTTTAACTGTCATGACACAGTTCATGAAATAGACACACATTCCCATAATACATGTAAAATCTAGTAACCCATAAAATATGAGTAAAAATCAATAATGGGAGGATTGGTTGGTGGAGGGGTGATTACTAACCAGACCCATAGATACAATCATGCATCTCAACCACTAATTTAAGGATTTCTACACATTTTATTTTTTTACTAATATTATTATTCTTAATAAATTAATTGATATTTCATGAAAAATGGAAATTTTAAAGAATATATTTTAATAAAAATATTTAACTCAAAAAATATATAACAATTTTTATCTCTAATTTCCATTAATCTATACATTGATTTTATATATTAGGATAAATTTAGCATTTTATTTATTTTAATAATAATAAAAAATTTTATTTAATATTTAGTTTATTAAATTATTTAAATATTAAAATGGATTGAATTTATTTTCAATCAATGAAATATAGAATAATTTTTTTACGTACAAAGTTTCACTGAACTTTTCCATAGAGGTATATCGACTAAAATAATTTAAGCGACTTTGATTCTCAATGAAATCAATCATCTAGAAAAAGTGAAGTAGTCTTGGATAACCTTAAAAAATTAACTGATTTTTTATCATACCAATTGAACTTGTAGTTTAATAGAAACTAAAAATAAATTAAAAGTGTATAGATCAATTGATCATCCAATATAAAATTTATTGGGTAATAAATAGTCTAGAAATATTTCATAAATACAAATTGTGAAGCTCAATTGATGGTGAAGAACATAGTTATCATCAATCCAAATATAAAATGAAAATGTATTAAATGATTCTTAATTTATATTGTCAATATTATAAAAATAAGAAATACATATATTTTGTGAAGAATTATTACTTATTATAAAGAGATATGAGGATATATTTAATGATTATAATTCAATGAATAATTTTAAAAAGAAAACCAATAAATATTCAAATTGATATTATTTAATAAATATTTGGATAGTAAATGATTCAGTTAATGAAATCACACATTAAGTAGTGTAATGACACAATATTCTATAAATGAAACTTCTTTTTTAAATCAATAAATTCTTTATCAAGTAATTTAGTTATAGAAAAAACATACACTTTGGTTATTTGAAACTACTATAAGTTATATCATTTAAAATTCTACTAAGAATCATAAAAATTGATAATATATAAATTATATAGTTATTGTATGAATACTATATATTAAGAATTATGATAAATCCAATTGACATAGACAATGGAAAAGATAACCTCGACCGTTATTATTCTACATTATGAAGCCCATTTATCGAAGCTTCTAAGGGATATAAGAATGATGACATTTTCCCTTAACCAATCCCAAGATGAGATTCAACATCTATATAATGAGTGAAACCATTTATGGGGAAAGTTTAATCTCATTTAGATCATGGCCCAAACCATGTATGGTGATCCACCCTTAGAAAATATTACTATCACTCTGCTTACCATTGGGAAACTCATTAGTGTAATAAAGGGATATGTATCTAGATCCTAAAAGTATGAATTTTTATGATATAATTTTAATTAAAAAATAATTATATTTATCCATTTTATTATTACATTATAAATTATTAAATAATAAAGTTTTATAAAAATTAGGTTTTGATATGTGAAAAAAATTGTATTTTTGGGAAATATATAGTTTCAATAAAGACACTCCTTTAGAAGAATTTAAGAATTTTTTGAATAAATGATATTTTAATAAAATATTATTATTAAATATATTTATTAAATATAAATGATAATATAATTTTATGATGTCAAATGTAATTTCTACAAGGGTTAGAAAACTATTATTATAAAAAATAGATCTTTTTCGAAAAATGGGTATTTCTTTATTTAACTGTGTAAATTATCAGATTTAGATTTTTTTTAAAATAAATATTATTTTCAAAATCATCATATTTAAATTATCCAATGGATAATTTTTCATAATTTTTCTAGACAATTGAAATTTTGGGTAATAATTTAATACGATATAATTATACGGTTTGTATTATGACATCATAAAAGCCCAAAATTGATATAATAAATAATATAAAAAGTATCCATGAACCAAATATTATTTTCCCTATAAATTATTTTTTTGAAATTATTATTTTTTGGTTTATAAAACCTTAATGAATCCCCAAAAACCTATATTATATTTTAAGGTTTTAAAATCAATTATTTATGAAAATGAATCACTTCTACATAATGTAAGGAATTATTTTAATGATTTAGGTTCTTATAATTATAAAATAATGAAAAAACTCATCATTGGTAAAAATAATGGGAAAAAAATGGGAAGGTTTATGGTTTTGATTACATTATCCTATAGATTCCAAAACCTATGTTTTGAAATTAAAAAATAATTCTCCTCTATTTTTCTACATAGACCCACCTAAACTCATATGATTCTCACCTAAAAAATAATAGAACATGAATTTATGTTATAATTTCTTTTATATAGTCCTCTTAAGGTGGAAAAAAGCTCTTAATAATCTCCTCACAAGCTTTAAGAAGCTGCCTCTCAAGGTAAGGGATCCTCTATTTCTCTTTATTCAATCACCCTTTTTATGTCAAGCCTTTTGATTCCCAATTGTCAAAGTTGGTATCTATTTTTACAATTCCATATTACTATACTTATGACTACCAAGTAATGAGAGACCCATTCGTCTCTCGCTCATACCATTAATAAATATTTATGTACACCCGTTATGCTGCCAAAATTATCCTTTGATTTTCCAAGACAAACATTTGTGTAGTGAATATCTATCACCATTTCCACTCAAGTGTATTCAACTAGTTGTAATTATACTTCATTTATTGGGTATTTTTTTGTATGTAACCCAAACACCTTAATAAAGGGGTTTAAATTTATAAGATACATTCTCATGTTGCATGATCTATGTGGAACACTTATGCATGTACATGATATGAATGTGATGGGTGGGCATGAAATTTTATTTCCCTCCAATGCATTGTGTAATGTTTTTAACTCATGAGATTCCATGTATGGTGTATGGGAGGTTATAATAAGAACACTATGTTATGATTTCTTGGAATATATCCATGACTTAAGTTTATGATGTCATGTTTTATGTTATTTCTTCATTTATATGTTTCATTTATGTTATCGTGTTATAAGATGCCTCATTGATCAAAATTACGATTCTCACCCCTCTTATGTTACATTGATATACCTCTTGGATTACTTGTAATTTTTTACATTATGATATGATTTTTTTATTTCCTTACTGGTATTTATAGCTCACCCTATTATTATGAATGTCCCTAGGTTATCCCATGCTGTTTTTATAGATTATAAAAATACAAAGGAAAGTTTCACAGTTTTTAAATAATGAAGTTATAACCATGTTTCAAGTTAATTTTATACGTACATAATTTCCTAAAGATAGTAGGCCTAAAAATATTTTGGGGTAGTATTATGTCTATATTTATGTAATAAATCATGAAATAAAGTGTATTAAAATATGATTTTTCATAAATAGAATGGTATAATAATCATTTCCCTCAAATTTAATGGTATACTATCCTTTATTTTCATTTCATAAATCCAAGGAGTAACGTTCCAAACTATATAAACCAAGAGTAAAATTTTTAAAATATAAAGGAATTTAGGAGTCCATTCATCCTTTTAAATACAATGTGTCCATTAAAGAATAATAAAGTTGGTACCATGGTGTTTTCTTTTCACATTCCTTGTTTCTTTATTATTATTTTCAAAGTTTATTCTAGATTTTAAATTCACATTTGTTTAATGTAAATTATATTTAATTAATATCAGTATGTTTAAACATTTTTTCTTTATTTTTTTTATATTTTTACTATTATTGGTACTATAAAAGTTGTTTTAATGATTACAATTGAGTATTCTAGACTTATAAGTTGATGTATACATAGAATAAGTCATGGAATCACTCTTGTGATTAGAGTTTCTTTGAAATTATATGGATTAGTCATGTGGGGGTTTCTTTGATATGAACATATTTTTTTTTATTTTTAATATGCATTTTTTAATAGCTTGGTTTCTATTTTTTAATGTTAAACTTCATTTTTTTCAAACATGTTACTCTGTGTTTTGAAAAACAAAATCCAAATATTGTTTTAGAAAAAAATATTATTCTAATTAGCATTTTGTAATAATATTTTTTTATTAATTTTATAAAAAATATTTCAATATTTATTTATCATTTTTTATATAAATTAGTATTGGTTAGTACTCAAGATAAATGATTTGAATTTACTAAAACAATTTTTTTTTCTTCATTTAATGCGATTTTAAATCATGGTAAATTTAAAATTATTTTTAAACCAATATATTTAATTGAGAAGTACATTTCACTTCTTTATTTATCATATAAAACAAAATTTTGACTAAATAATCAAAAAATTGTTTTTTTATATGTTTTTAGACCCTTCTAACACTTAAGTGATTTTTTTTGTTTTTACTTATATGAAATCACCTTGATAAGAAGTTCATGAAACTAATCAACCCATATTAATTAATGGAAATAATTATGTATAATGAAAGAAAAAAATGGAAATCCACTTATAAAGACTATACATTAATATCTAAGATACTATTGAGGATAAATATGAGAAACAAAAAAAATATTATAATAGAATAGAGTGATGCTACAAAATTATCTTAGGATAGTAACTAAAAATCCATGAATATAGAAAGACTGCACTTAAATTTCTAGGATAGTATTGAGGATAAGTGTTAGAAACCAAATAGTATTATAATATATTATAATGATTCTATGAAATTATCATATGGAAGCAACTAAAAATTTATTAATTTCATTATATGTTCTCTTGCTAAATAATAATTTTATATTGAATCTTCTTTTGATACCACATATTCGATGTGGGATAATCTTATTTTTTTCATAAAGAGGATGATAATTTGAATTAAAATAGAGTATATATATATAAATATATAATATATTTATGGTGAAACATAATTTTTATATTTCTAAAATACACTACAAGTACAATGATATCATCAATAAAAATATTTCACTTCAAAAGAATGATATATAAGTTTTATTTTTTGTGAATTAAAAAAATTTTACTAGAAAAGTTAACCTATACTATAATCTAGATCATAAAATAATACATTTTTAATAATATAAAATACAATGTACTCATATGTAAACTTATGATTCATAATAAAGAAATCAAGGATATGAATGATGATGCTGATGTACCCAAGAAAAATATTATTTTTTCCATTATACATAAAATGGAAATAATGTGGAAAGTGACTCAAGTGACTATGAAAGTGAGAAGGAGTTGAAACATATCATTTAAAGGTTTTGAATTTCCTAAAAAAATTATATATTCCAGAATTCCTATTGTAGTGACCTCAAATTAAAGTATAAAAATAAGTCATACTATAAAAAGAATAAAAATATGAACAATGTGACTTTATATGAATATAATAAGATATACCAAATGAAATATGAATAGACTTAGGTGAAATATAATAATTATAGAAAGAAAAATATCAAAACAAATCTATGAGGTATATTTCTTGGAAAAAAATTTGGATAACTCTAGGGTACGTGAAGATAATTGAAGTGAGAGAATAAAAATACTACGAAAATATGCTTTCTGAATTCTATAATTGTGGTAATTATTATTTTTATACACAATGATAACTATATTATTGATGAATTTTTGAATAAATAATTATTAATTTGAATTATATTTCTTCACTATATAAGAAAGTATTAATTAAATGAAATAAAAATCTCCAATCCTTAAAAAGACATAAAATTTAGTGGTTAAGGAAAAAAGTTATTATCTACTAAAAATAAAAACAATGATACTATAAAAAAAGTTAATTAGCCTCTTATGGAATAAAATGAGAAGCTTAAGAGAGTAATTTGTAAATTAAATTAAAAGAGATAAACCCTTAGTAATATGTTTTTCCCAAAAACCTTCTAAATCGAAAAATTTATTTGGTTAAACAATTTTTTAATATAAAGATATTTTTATAAATTATATTATTCAAAATCAAATCCTAAAAGTTCTAGAAAATATTTAATCTCTATTTTATATGACACTCATTGATATTTTTATAGATATTTTATTATGAATAACTCTAAATTTTATAGACTTATGAATTATTTTTTCTCTAATATCTATGAATCTATTTATATTATGAAGGGTATAAATGTTCATAAACCTAATTATTTGTTTTCTAATTATTCTATATCAGTGAAAGTATGTGTACCAAAAATTAATTCACATAAATTTTATAGAGTAGAAGTTGGAAAAGTATAAATTTAGGCTTATTGTATTTAGAAAATGGATTCTCCATACATATGGATGGTGGATACTCAAGATTCATAAATTTGTTGAAGGAGAAGTATGATCACGTGATATTTTGGGATAAAAAAATATAAAATTATTAGCTTCAATAAAGTAAGTAAATATAATTTAATACTTATTTAAAAGGAATTTTTTATTTATAGATTGAATTATAACTTACTTATTATTATTGAATTATTTAATTATGGTCACCATATTAATTTTAAGAATAATTCATGAAATAATTATGATTATCATAATGTTTTATCATTTATTATTAAGATAAATGAGAATATATATACTGTTGATCGAATTGTTTTTCTCAAAATTTTACATGTGTCATAGATTTTAAATTCAAGGCCACACCACTATAAAGTTGAATCACATAGAATGTGAACATAATAGTATTATTTATAGATCATCCATAACCTTAGTTTCTATGATATAAACTGAGAAATACTTTTAAAAAAGGTAAGAAATGAAAAATTTCTCTCAAATAAATGAAATATGATTATTCACTTTTAAATTTACATTTTTTTTACATGAAATAATCTAAACCTTTTGGATTTTTTTACCATGGGTATAAATCATAACTATTATTTAATTTTGGTGACTACTGAATATTTACAAGGGTATAATTTATTATTCACAAAAGTGAATGTTTTTCTTACTTTGTAAAATTTGAAAGGTTTTCACTTACCATTAAGACCTTAAAAAGTGACATTGGTGGTGACTTTATATATATATTTAGTTTTTGTTTTTTTCTCTCATAATGGATACAATAAAAATTTCTATGCCCCTATAATACCCCCCCAAAAAAGGGGATGTATAAAGGAGAAACAAAACACTCTATGAAGTAGCTTGAACCATACACAATAATTATAACCTTATGGATTTCATATCAGTTTCCATTAATATAATGTTTTATATAATCAATGGGATTTTTTGAATGAAATTTTTTAAATAAGGTTCTAAATAAGTTATAAAAAAATAAGACATAATTTTTTGTATTATAGAATACTTAGATAATAAGTCTTCATATAGAAAATTAAGGAACATCAGATTTTTCTCTCTAAAATAGAATGAATTAATTTTTATTGGTTCATCAAAATATATAAAATCATATGGAATTTTTGATTAAAAAAGTAAATTTATAGATGAACTAGTTAACGTAATATTTTATATGATTGATAAAAATGAATCGAAAACCTTAGTATATGACCCAAATAATGACACGTCAAAGTTTAAAATCAATAAACCCTCAAGTAAAAACATACATTATATTTATTTATATAATAACTATCATAAAAGTGAACCATCTGACCAAACAAAACATGATGAGTTAGACCATATAACTTCATCCCTCTATAAATCCTTTAAAAACTTGAAGAGATATTTATTGGTGGTTATAATTATTTACCGTGAGAGGGGTACTCAAACATAAGTCTTTATGAGGAAATAGGTTGAAAATATATCTTATATTTTAAAACTTGAATAAAAAATATTACAATATCCATTTATGAGTAAAATTAGGTGATAACTATTTAAGATGATATTATTTAGTCAAAAAGTAAAAATTCATTGGAAAATATTGAATAAACCTACAATCTATCTCACTATTAACTCTGAGATGGTGTTTATAAATTTGGTAGATGCGTCTAATATGGTTATTATAAATAATGATATATCAGTTTCATAAGTATATAATAAATAAAAACATATAAAATATGAAGAAACCTTTATTGTAGTGGTTATTATCAAATCCATTAGAATACTACTTTCTTATAAAACACATATATATTTTATAATTTATCTATTGGATATTAAGAGTAAATTTTTAAATATTTAAATTTATAAGTATGTTTTAGTATAGTAATCCCTCATTTTTATAAACTCTATATTTCCAAATCATGTTTTTAAATTATCTAAATATTTATGTAGTTAAAATAAGACCCCAGATCACAGTATGATATTTATAACTCCTTTCATTTAAAAAATGATTTTATGAAAGAGTAAACTTATCCTAATTTTTTACAAAAATATTTTTCAAAGATATTTTTGTAAAATAAATATAAATTTTGATGATATTTTTTTTTTGTATTTTCAAAAAATATCTCAGTGTATTTATATCAAAATTATTATGTAAAATAAACATTTAATGGGTCTAATGGGACAATTAGTTTTTTTAGGTTATTAAATTTATTAAAAAAAATTATTTTGTTTTGAATTAGTGTAAATACATAAGAGATGTTTAAAAATGTTTTATTATGGATATATGTAAGGTATACTCTGAATGCATGATATAAACTATATGCGGATAAAATTGAAAAACTAGTTTAATAATTACTTTTGAAAGGTATGATTAACATAGTACTTTAGGCTAATACTAGTCAACATGATATTAAATTAAGTGCATCTATTTTTTTTGAGATTTAAATAAAACCCCAAATAATTTCTTTTGGGTGATGTTAAAATAATTCTCAAATACCTCAAGAACATATTTTTTTATTTTACACTAAAATTGAATCCCACGATTTAGAAATTTACTTTGATACTGATTATGTTGATTAATTGTTTGATATAATGTATATGGGTCCAGATTTTCCTAGACCCCCACAATATATTTTAGTAATCTGGGTAGTATTATAGTGGATCTTTTATGTGTTTAAAGAGATAAAAGTGATGAAAATTTATTTTTGAATCTAAAATGGGAATGGTGGTTTACACTATGTTGTAGTGGAGGATGTATTTTAGTTGTGATATTGACTGAACAACCATTTTTTTAGCTTAAAAACGATTTGGTGTTATATAACTATTTTGGGATGGATTATGCAATTACCTTGACTCTAGTATACCAAAGTTAAAATCTACTTTAGTATATTATAATAGATATAAGGGTCATAATCTCTAAGGTCCAATTGGTTTAGTAGTCTTGGTGAACTAGATATATAGATGATAACCATTTTACATTTGGAATAGAATATAAAAAAACTAAAGAAAATTCTTTATATCTTTGATACTAATTCAAATAATTCATATTAATTTATTTGGGAAATGAAACAAAATAAGGTAGATCATAAATTCTTAGTAATGGTTATGTACAATACAATCTATCCTGAGTAAATAAGGCATAATCAATATAGTAATGTAAATAACTAAAAACACATTCTAATTAATCAATAACTTGAGAAAAAAGAATCCATGGATAATATAAATTAAATAATATCATGGATAATAATAAATTAATTCTCAATTAATTTAATATTAAATATTTTATGTCATGATCTAAACATCATGATATATACACCATTAAGACCTTGTGTCATGATAGTTTAAAACTATGGTTAAAAACCCATTTAATTTAGTAGTATGATTTGTCTAATGAGATATGTAGATGAATCAATGGTATATATAATTTTGGGACCCACCAATTAAATCATGTCCAATTCATTCCTCATATATCGAATGATCAATTTAATTTATAAAAAATATTCCTTACCAATAAATATTCCTATTAAATAAATAATATAGAAAATAAATATTTCCCCACTCAATCAAACAACTTTCAAAGTAAAAACCCACATGTAGAAATGAAATAATTTTTAATGAATAAGAATATACATGGTTAATAATATGGATATTTAAGGGAAATTTAATTTCCAATAATCATAATAAAGTGAGTGTTTCAAGAGAAGATAATGAACAAAAAAAATTAATAAGAGGTGAGAGATGACCACCAGTTCACTAAGAATATAGGGTTTGTCATAAAATCATGGTATTTGGAAGAATAAATGGAATTCAAGTGAAACACTAAAATAATATTTCATAAAAATTATTTACATTTAAAACCATTTAATATGTGTATATAGAGATAAATCATTTAAAATGGTTACAGTGGTGGGGAAGTTCATTATTGTTGTATACGTTAAAAACATTCCATTTCAATTTTTAAAATGAATGTTGAAAACATACCATTAATAAGATAGTATAAATATTCCTTTCAAAACCTTTTTATAATTTAAGTATAACAAAAAATCTCCTTAACAAATAATTTTAATAAATAATAGGACTTTTGAAATATAATTTTGAAAAATATGGACATAGAAAGAAAATATATCCGATTAAAAGAGAAATAAAATAATTTTTTCTTTTAAAAATTTAATTTCTTGATTCAAGTACAAATAAAAGGAAAATTTGGATGAAAATATGAAAAATCATTAAATATCTAATGTATATGAAAATTATTTGATATTATGAATGATAAATGATAATATTCTAAAATTTTAAGCTACCCCAAAAGAAAGTGAAATTGAAATATAAATTTGTACCTCTTTGGTAACTTTGTAATTATAACCCATTAAAGGAATTAACTGTATATTGAAACATTAATCATAATAAATAAATAAAAATTTATTTTAAATACATAAAATCGTTAGTATATATACCACAAAAAAGTGAATAGGTGCATAATAAAAAATATTCCTAAATTGAATAGAAATTGAGATGAAATCCCTTACCTCATGCCTCTCTTTAGTTGAACATGATTTATCTTCATGTATAATGGTTTTAAGAATTTTATTAATTTAACAAATAACTATATTAAAATTTATAATATCATATATGATCCTATTATAACATCTTACCACACACTCATTTATAATATTTCATTATTGTATTTGTTTCCGGTGTTAACTAATTCATTTTCTCATGCATGTTTTGTCATGGATGTTCTAATTATTATGAATATAATATAAATCAGTCATATAAATAATTATATTAATGTTATAAATATATCATTTATTAATTATTTTACTTTTCATAAAAAATATATAAATTTGGACATGTAAAATGAATCGCATTGCATCATGGAGATGATAGACCATACCTATGCACGATTGACGATATCATTTTCTTAATGGGTGGAAGGGTAATAAAGTGGGTGATATATTAATTTTCTAAATTTAATATCATTTAATATAAATAATATAAATTCATTATTTCCATTATTATGACTATCCATGTGATTTTGTTATGGAAAACTAGTTGCATTGTTTCATCAGGTGGTAGTTCGTTGTACTCACAAATGATGACTTTATTTCCAATCTGAAGTAGAAGAGGATGGATAAATATTATTAAATCAACATAATAACATATAATTATATATTATATAATATTTTTATTATATTTTAATTGTTAATAATTTATTTAAATTGGTAAAAGAATAAGTAAAAAAGAAATATCTTAGTGAATACAATTATCTTTGCTTAGAAGAACATCATTTGGATATCTTATTGAGGACCTTAGGGATGGTATTTTGGAAAGACCAGAACCTATATAATGTGGATAAGGATATTGGAAATATATTTTGGCATGGGTTGGTTGAGATATAGGGCTTGATTGGTCTGAAAAAGGGAGGGGAGGAGGATTCATTTTATAATTGAGGTGAGTGGAACAATTGAGATTTTTCAAAGTTTTTCAATAATGTTATGCCACATTCCTAGTAATAGGGCTCCAAAATAGATCATATTAGAAGGTAAAAAGTAAAAAGTTAAAATAAAACCAACAATAGGGGTTTTATAAACTATTTAGGTCATTTTGACCCTTATCTTTATAGATTAACCCCAGGTACACCTATTTTTACCTTAAGCATGATAATTAGTTTTTATAGTTTTTACCAATCATTATAACAAAAAATTAATTTAAAATTTTTACCTAATATTGATTATGATGATTAAAAAGTTAGAATAAATTATATTAAATTCAATTTATTTATGTCCACTACTACACATATTCTCTTTAACAACACACAATATGGATATTAACAGTGATAAAGAAGTGTTGTAAATAAAAATGATGATAAAGGGGGGGACCCCCTTTATCAGCACTATTTTAGCATTAATAAAGTCTTAGTTGGCTGCAATGTGATTTTAATATAATAGAACAACTAGTAAAAACCTATAATTTTAAATAATTATATATTAATATAATATTTCACCATGAATACAAAAATGTCTTCCTGTAGTATATAGAAAAAACACTTCTATATACATTTCTAACAATGTTTTATAGAATTAAAATTAAAATTACAAAAAAAAAACATTAAAAAATAGTCATGTTTCAGATTTTGACACCCATGATCCCCTCTCCAAAATTTCCACCCATGGTATCAGTTTCCGAATAAATCATCTCAACCTGAGAAAAAGATTCCACCTATATAAGAAATCAAATATTATGTGAGTAACACTATAAAGAAATAAATTAAACATTAATATGAAATGATACATAAATATTTAATAAAAAATACACATTTGGAGTTATACTGGTCACATAATGTATTGTATTAAGGTGGGGTTGTCTTCTACACGTCTAAAATGACTCATGGATCATTTTCTTAAAGTATCAAAAAAATTCGAATGTGTTTGGTCAGGTTTCAGTTTGTCAGTTGTGTTTTTTTTTACTAAAATGTCATTTTAAACTAGAAACACACATTTTGAGTCATACCAGTTTCATCATGAATCAATTTTATGTTAGAATACTTCATACACATCACAAAGGAATTATGAATAGATGTCATAAATTATCAAGACAACCAGAGTGTGTTTTCGTTGTTTTTAGTGAGTGACATGTTTTTAACTAAAATGTAAATTTTAAACTGATAACAAATACTTTAGTCATAACAGTCACCCCATATGTCAGATTAATGTGTGGTTTATTTCTACATGTCATAAATGATTCATGGATCATTTTTCGAAAGTATCAAAATAATAGGAATGTGTTTTCTCATTTTTCAATATGCCACTTGTTTTTTTACTTAAATTAATGTAAATTTTAAATAAAAATATACACTTGGAGTCATACCTTTCCCACCATGCATCGTATTAATGTTTGGTTGACTCCTATACGTCAAAAAATGACTCACAGATCATTTTACTAAAGTGTCAAAACAATCCAAAATGTGTTTGGTCAATTTTTAGTATGCTATTTTTTTACTAAAATTTCATTTCAAACAAGAAACATACATTTTTAGTCATACCGGTTTCATAATTAATTTATTTGATTTGATAATACATTATAAATTTCACTAAGGACTTATGAATCGATATTTTAAATTATCAAGACAATTGAAGTATAGCATCCCGCCTTTTTATAACATAAACATTCATTACATTACACAAAACTGAGGATTTTTAAGGTTTAGTGTCTTGGAAACTAGGAAAATAATACATGAAAACAACATAAAACATTCCTCTTAAACACTTGAAAGGCTTCTCCTTATGTTCATACTAGGTTCATTACTACATCTCATAACCTGGGGACATACATCAAAAGAAAGGGTGAGAAAAAGGCCCAGTAAGGGAAACAAGATGAACATTTTACATGTGAACTTGAGATACTTCAATAAGGACATGAAAAGGACTTTAAGGCATGAGAAAAAAATCATGAGGCATTTCATAATAAAAATAACATTTTTCATAACTTTAAGATGTGGCTTCAACATTTAATATTGACAATCATTTCGTTTCACCAAGGTCCATCCCCAAGGTGTCATTAAAAATTACCAAGGTTATTCACCAAGGCGTCGTTAAAAAATGGTCATCTCTAGAGATTAAGTCTTTACCCAATGAATTGGAGCGCTATCAGGGTGCACCCTTAAATTTGCCTTTATTATCATGTGAGCCACATATATCATCATCAAAAATTTCATAAAGAACCCATGTAGCACAAAATAAATGGGTTTCATTCCGTAATCATAACGTTTTAAAAACTGCTTTAAAGACATGATCTTTACATCACTTTAAAACCCACAGAAAAGGAAGGTGGGTCTCATGTATGTAAATCTAATAATTTAAAATAGAACATTTTGGTATATATGTGAATACCCCTTTAGAAGAAAGATCTTTGAGTATTCACTTAATAATATAAAAGAACATTAGAAAAAGAGAGAGACATTTTGAGATGGAAATTCTGCAGCATAACGTCTATGTTACGAGGTTTTAGAAGACATTAAAAAGAGAGGAAAAATGGGTCAAACATTCATAAATGACCCATAAAACAGTATATGGACAGAATAATAAGGATACATGATCATGGTAATGAAATTTCAAGGACATACCATTTGAAATGAAAAACATGGAAGAAAGACAAAAATTAGATTCCTCTTATGAAAGTTCGGCAGCCTAACGATGTTACTTAAACTTCAAACACAATGATTTGAAAAGATCAAATAGGGTATCTCATCATGTGAACATAAGAGTTCAGTACGATAGATATAGAGATAATTCCCCAAAATAATTAAAAAGGATCTTGAAAGACTTGACATGAAAGTAGAACTTTGAAAAGAATGAGAAGGGTGAAAGAATCCCCTAAAAATTCGGCAGCCTAACGGCGCCACTTAAAACTTCAAAATACTGAATTGAAGAGATCAAATGGGGTCTCTCATCATATGAACATAAGAGTCCAGCATGATAGATATAGAGATCATACCCCAACATAACAAAAAAAGAACTTGAAAGAATTGACATGAAAGTAGAACTTCAAAACGAGAAGGGTGAAGAACCACTTAAAAATTCGGCAGCCTAAAGGCGCCACTTAAAACTTCAAAATACTGAATTGAAGAGATAAAATGGGGTCTCTCATCATATGATCATAAAAGATCAGTATTATAAATTTAGAGATCATACCCCAACATAATAAAAAGGAACTTGAAATACTTTACATGAAAATAGATCTTGAAAAACGAGACGAGAGAAAGAGTCCGTTACAAAAATTTCGGCAGCCTAACGGCGCCACTTAAAACTTCATAAAACGAAATAATGAGAGTAAGAGGGGATCTCTCATTATATGAACATAAAAAGGGCAGTAAGAGGAGTATAAAATAACATCCTCCAACATAAGAACATGTAGCATAAAAGGAATGACATAAAAGAGATTACTTGAAATGAAAGAGAGAGGTCGGATCCCTTACCTTAAAACGTGACTCTTGAAACTCAATGTTTTGGACCTTGAGGGCTTGGGGGCACCTTGGGAGGACTACTTGAGAGGTAAGGAGACCAGAACTTTGTTGGGGGAGAGCAGGGAGTGAAAACCAAAGGAGGAATGGGTGGGTATTTATAGGGAAAGTGAGGGGACAAGGTATTAATGGCCAAGGGACACCTCATTAGTGGTTTTGGAAAAACCATGGGCTTGCCCATGGTATTTTCCCATGGTATTGGCCACTTGGGACACCCCATATCGTATCTTACTATTCACAATTCGACCATATTGAATATATACTTAATAAATTATTTAATGATGTCATTAGACACCCGTAACTTAAAAACTGTATTTTCACTATTCATCGAAAATTCAACTTTCTCAGAATAATCCCAAAATTTCACCTTAACCAAATATCAACGCTCTGATTAAAAATATGGACTCCATTTTATAAAAATAATTTTCTAATTTTTTTAATTTTAATTTTTAAATAAAAACACTATTCACCGAAAATTCATTTTTTCAGAAAAACCCCAAAAATTACCATAGCATAATATCGGTGCTCTGAGTTCAAAAATGAAATCCGTTTTATAAAAATAATTTTCTAAATATTTTTAATTAAAATTTTAATTAAAAAACACTATTCACCCGAAAAAAACTAATACTTGAATAATAATTTATGAAACCGTTATTTAACCATTTTATTGAATCACATTACTTAATCAAGGTGCTTAGATTATATTAATACTTTCTTTAAGTGAGATTACTAATCCATTTGGTCACATTACTAATCCTAAGCGTAAAATCACTATTCATAATTTACTATTCATCAAAAATCAAGTTGATCTAATTAGACTCGAAATTTCGTAGTGAACATAATTGTAGAAGGCCATTTTTTGAAAATCATTACACATTTTTATTTATTTAAGGTTTACATAAACATTTTTAAAATATCCTTTCTCTAAAATTTATCAAAAATATGCATACTATATTTATCTGGACATTTGAAAATTCAAAAACATCATCCTAAGAAGAAATCCAAATTTTTATTTAAAACAAAGGATTACACAAGGCAATTACGGTCTCCTTACATAGCCCCTTATCACACCAACATAGGACCTAAGTGTAAGGTCTGCTAAGGTGAGAGAATCCGAGGGAGGCTCAGCCAACATCGCACGAGTCGTAATTTCTATTAGTTTGAACTTCTCGCGAAGGCGATCCCGTTCTAGCTTCACACGATGAAGTTCAGCTTGGGTTTGGTCCAGAGCAAAGCCCAGTGGTGCTACCTCCTTCCCAAGTTCTGTTAGATGGGCTTCGATCGGTCCAAGACTACTGGGTGAGGCCATAGAATCTTCTTTCTATATTAATTAACCAAGATTGCTTGTATTTAGAGATAGTAATCAAAACATTTAGTTTCCAGTGGTCATATTGACCAATGGTCAAATAATAGTCAAAACCCAACAGTCTCATTTTAATTATACTCATGTTATCAAATGAAACATTTTTGTTGAGTATAAAAATAAAATAAAATAACACATAAAATTAGGAAATAAGATTTATTCAAAATTTCGGGTTGTTACAATCTTCCCCCCTTAAGAAATTGCGTCCTCGCAATTTTTAAAATTGGGTTTTGAAATTTCATTGAAAGTCCCACATCGGAAAAGGAGTCAGTAAAAATATTACTTTAAAAGAAAGAAAGGGAAGTACAAAGGTCACCCGAGTTAACCCATTCTAGGATTCCATGGAGGAAAACATGGACATGGAAGAAAAAAAAGGGTCAATTTCTGGGGGAGAGTGATAGAGAACATGATTTGGAGAACGTTAACCATAAGAAAATCCAAAACTTATGATGTGTGTAAACGGTCTTTAATTACCAAGTAGGAAACGTAAACCAATAATGTTTTTGTTTCACATTCCTTTTCATAATTTTTAGGAATTCATTTACAACATAAAACAAAAACATAAGAAAATATACCTATCTTCATGTAGAATTTCATCCTTTAATAAGTTTCTACCCAAAACTAATCTTTTCTCCAAATTATGAGCATTCAAAACTACTTGGTCTCATCAAAACACAAGAATCATCTTCATAATACAAAAAAGATTAACTATATATTTCTTCTATCTTTAAACATTATCCCAAAAACAGAAAGGGTAAGGTAAAACAGCTCTTCAAAAATAAATAATCCCATAGGAATGGAAACTACTTTTAAATCTTCAAAGTTCCATGGTACTACCCAAAGTTCATCATAGTCCATTCCATAAATAACTATCCTTAAAAAATCATCAAAATAAACAAAACTAAGATTTAAACCCAAATACAAGAAGGATTTGATAACATAGTCTTCCAAGGTAAACTTTATCATTCATCTCCAAACAACATCAACCACTCCTAACATCTTATAAAAAAAGTAACTAACCTAAACATATTTACCCCAAGATAGGTTAATAATTTCCATAAGTAACCTAAATTACTATAATTCCACCTTAAATTCATCGATTCTTCAAAATATAAGTCAACCTTACTCTTCAATGAAAATACCGTGGTAATCTATTTACCTCGATCATATAGGGTCCCCGAAATAGAAAAAATCCTCCAAAATAATAATCATATTTTAATCCCCTAATCATCCATGTCATATTAATACGACAATCATCGCATTTCCTATCACATTGGTTGTTTGGACATGTTCTTCCATTTCCCACCATTAACTATGAATAGAAAGCATAATTAGGGGCTTAAGTACTTAGCCAATAATCATGAAAAGGAACTGAAAGCATATAAGGATAACTTGTAGAAGAAAAGTATACCCTATCTTGTGATCCCCTAGGTTCCCATCTAGGTTATCCATGATCATATATTCTTATGTGAATCTTTATTTTATTTTATCTTTGTTCCTATAACAATGGTTCATACAAAGCTTATGAATTTACCAAAGCATATCCCCCGGGAGTTTCGTAACCAAGAGTGCAGCAAGGCCCGTTGTCGTGTACCGGTTCCCGTTCGAGTCTAGCTCAAAGCGGTGTTTTCGGGTTTTACCCTTATGTACATCTGTTCCAGATCCACCTCTACCTACTCATATCCAGACAGGGATGTATTTGCTTGGCAACCCCTTACTCAATACTCACCAAAATACCAGGAAGATTTCCTATTTTTTTAACTTTTCTATAGGGTTCTTCCTAGAGTTTTCATATCCTAATTTCCACAAATACCTAAACCATTTTTGATACCAACTATAGCATCCCGCCTTTTTATAACATAAAAATTCATTACATTACACAAAACTGAGGATCTTTAAGGTTTAGTGTCTTGGAAACTAGGAACATAATACATGAAAACAACATAAAAAATTCCTCTTAAAAACTTGAAAGGCTTCTCCTTATGTTCATCCTAGGTTCATTATTGCATCTCATAACCTGGGGACATACATCAAAAGAAAGGGTGAGCAAAAGGCCCAGTAAGGGAAACAAGATGAACATTTTACATGTGAACTTGAGATACTTCAATAAGGACATGCAAAGAACTTTAAGGCATGAGAAAGAAATCATGAGGCATTTCATAATAAAAATAACATTTTTCATAACTTGAAGATGTGGATGCAACATTTAATATTGACAATAATTTTGTTTCACCAAGGTCCATCCCCAAGGTGTCATTAAAAATTACCAAGGTTATTCACCAAGGCGTCTTTAAAAAATGGTCATCTCTAGAGATTAAGTCTTTACCCAATGCATTGGAGCGCTATCAGGGTGAACCCTTAAATTTTCCTTTATTATCATGTGATCCACATATATCATCATCAAACATTTCATAAAGAACCCATGTAGCACAAAATAAATGGGTTTTATTCCGTAATCATAACGTTTTAAAAACTGCTTTAAAGACATGATCTTTACATCACTTTAAACACACAGAAAAGGAGGGTGGGTCTCATGTATGTAAATCCAATAATTTAAAATAGAACATTTTGGTATATATGTGAATACCCTTTTAGAAGAAAGAGCTTTGAGTATTCACTTAATAATATAAAAGAACTTTAGAAAAAGAGAGAGACATTTTGAGATGGAAATTCTGCAGCATAACGGCTATGTTACGAGGTTTTAGAAGACATTAAAAAGAGAGGAAAAATGGGTCAAACATTCATAAATGACCCATAAAACAGTAGATGGACAGAATAAGAAGGATACATGATCATGGTAATGAAATTTCAAGGACATACCATTTGAAATGAAAAACATGGAAGAAAGAAAAAAATTAGATTTCTCTTATGAAAGTTCGGAAGCCTAACGACATTACTTAAACTTCAAACACAATGATTTGAAAAGATCAAATAGGGTATCTCATCATGTGAACATAAGAGTTCAGTACAATAGATATAGAGATAATGCCCCAAAATAATTAAAAAGTATCTTGAAAGACTTGACATGAAAGTAGAACTTTGAAAATAATGAGAAGGGTGAAAGAATCCCCTAAAAATTCGGCAGCCTAACGGCGCCACTTAAAACTTCAAAATACTGAATTGAAGAGATCAAATGGGGTATCTCATCATATGAACATAATAGTCCAGTATGATAGATATCGAGATCATACTCCAACATAACAAAAAAAGAACTTGAAATAATTGACATGAAAGTAGAACTTCGAAACGAGAAGGGTGAAGAACCACTTAAAAATTCGGCAGCCTAAAGGCGCCACTTAAAACTTCAAAATATTGAATTGAAGAGATAAAATGGGGTCTCTCATCATATGATCATAAAAGATCAGTATGATAAATTTAGAGATCATACCCCAATATAATAAAAAGGAGCTTGAAATACTTTACATGAAAATAGATCTTGAAAAATGAGAAGGGAGAAAGAGTCCGTTACAAAAATTTCGGCAGCCTAACGGCGCCACTTAAAACTTAATAAAACGAAATAATGAGAGTAATAGGGGATATCTCATTATATGAACATAAAAAGGGCAGTAAGAGGAGTATAAAAGAACATACTCCAACATAAGAACATGTAGCATAAAAGGAATGACATAAAAGAGATTACTTGAAATGAAAGAGAGAGGTCGGATCCCATACCTTAAAACGTGACTCTTGAAACTCAAAGTTTTGGACCTTGAGGGCTTGGGGGCACCTTGGGAGGACTCCTTGAGAGGTAAGGAGACCAGAACTTCGTTTGGGGAGAGTTGGGAGTGAAAACAAAAGGAGGAATGGGTGGGTATTTATAGGGAAAGTGAGGGGACAAGGCATTAATGGCCAAGGGACACCTCATTAGTGGTTTTGGCAAAACCATGGGCTTGCCCATGGTATTTTCCCATGGTATTGGCCACTTGGGACACCTCATAACTTATCTTACTATTCAAAATTTGACCATATTGAATATATACTTAATACATCATTTAATGATGTCATTAGACACCCGTAACTTAAAAACTGTATTTTCACTATTCATCGAAAATTCAACTTTCTCAGAATAATCCCAAAATTTCACCTTAACCAAATATCAATGCTCTGATTACAAATATGAACTCCATTTTATAAAAATAATTTTCTAAATATTTTTAATTTTAATTTTTAAATAAAAACACTATTCATTGAAAATTCATTTTTTCAGAAAAAACCCCAAAAATTACCATAGCATAATATCAGTGCTCTGAGTTCAAAAATGAAATCCGTTTTATAAAAATAATTTTCTAAATATTTTTAATTAAATTTTTAATTAAAAAACACTATTCACCCGAAAAAAACTAATACTTGAATAATAATTTATGAAACCATTATTTAACCATTTTATTGAATCACATTACATAATCAAGGTGCCCAGATTATATTAATTCTTTCTTTAAGTGAGATTACTAATTCATTTGGTCACATTACCAATCCTAAGCGTAAAATCACTATTCATAATTTACTATTCATCAAAAATCAATTTGATCTTATTAGACTCGAAATTTCGTAGTGAACATAATTGTAGAAGGCCATTTTTTGAAACTCATTACACATTTTTATTTATTTAAGGTTTACATAAACATTTTTAAAATATCCTTTCTCTAAAATTTATCAAAAATATGCATACTATATTTATCTGGACATTTGAAAATTCAAAAACTTCATTATAAGAAGAAATCCAAATTTTTATTTAAAACAAAGGATTACACAAGGTAATTACGGTCTCCATACATATCCCCTTATCACACTAGCATAGGACCTAAGTGTAAGGTGTGCTAAGGTGAGAGAATCCGAGGGATGCTCGGCCAACATCGCACGGGTCGTAATTTCTATTAGTTTGAACTTCTCGCGAAGGCGATCCCGTTCCAGCTTCACACGATGAAGTTCAGCTTGGGTTTGGTCCAGAGCAAAGCCCAGTGGTGCTACCTCCTTCCTAAGTTCTGTTAGATGGGCTTCGATCGGTCCAAGACTACTGGGTGAGGCCATCGAATCTTCTTTCTATATTAATTAACCAAGATTGCTTGTATTTAGAGATAGTAATCAAAACATTTAGTTTCCAGCGGTCATATTGACCAATGGTCAAATAATAGTCAAAACCCAACAGTATCATTTTAATTATACTCATGTTATCAAATGAAACATTTTTGTTGAGTATAAAAATAAAATAAAATAACCCATAAAATTAGGAAATAAGATTTATTCAAAATTTCGGGTCGTTACATGAAGTGTGTTTTTTTGGTTTTTAGTGAGTGACACATTTCGAAATAAAATGTCAATTTTAAACTAATAACAAACACTTGTCATACCGGTCACACCATGAATCAGATTGAGGTGGGGTTGATTCCTACACATAAACAATTACTCATAAATCATTTTAATAATGTATAAAAACAATGTAAATGAATTTTCGTAGTTTTCAGTATGTCACTTGTTCTTTTTCTAAAATTAATTCCAATTTTAAATAAAAATAGACACGTGGAATCATAACAGTCACACTGTGTGTCGTATTAAGTTGTGTTTGACTCCTATACATCAAAAATTACTAATGGATTGTTTTCCTATGGTATAAATACAATCCAATTGCATTTGGTTGGTTATCAGTATACCAGTTGTGTTTTTTTTACTAAAATGTCATTTCAAAATAGAAACATGTATTTTGAGTCATACCAGTCACATCGTGATTCAATTTGACATGAGAATACATTTTTCACATAAAAAAGGACTTATGAATCAATTATATATATTATCAAGTCAATTAAAGTGTGTTTTCTTATTTTTTAGTGAGTGACACATTTTGAATTAAACTATCAATTTTAAAATGATAACAGACATTTTTGTCATACAGGTCACACCGTGTGTCATATTGAGGTGGGGTTGATTTCCACACATAAAAAACTACTCATGGATTGTTTTTAATAAATTATCAAAACAATAAGAATTCATTTTATAGATTTTCAGTATGTCACTATTTATTTTTACTAAAATTAATGTAAATTTTAAATAAAAAGAGACACTTGGAGTCATACCAGTCACAACATGTGTCATATTGAGGTGTGGTTGATTCCTAAAGTATAAAAACAATCAGATTTAATTTGATCAGTTTTCATTATGTAAGTTCTATTTTTTTATTAAAACACTCATTTTGATTCATACTAGTCACATCGTGCATCTGTTTGTTGTGATAATTATTCAGACATGTCAAAAAGGACTTATGAATCAATATCATAAATTATCAACACAATCAGAGTGTGTTTTCTTTGTTTTTAGTGAGTGAAATATTTTGAACTAAAATGTTAATTTTAAATAGATAACAAACAATTTAAGTCATACCAGTCACATTGTGCATCTAATTGAGGTGTGGTTGATTACTACATGTAAAAAATGACTCATGGATATTTTTCTTGATGTATAAAAACAATAAGAATATTTTTATTCAGTTTTTTATATTCCACATGTTATTTTTACTAAAATTAATGTCAATTTTAATGAAAAAAACACACTTAGAGTCATACCAAGGACACCGTGAATCGTATTCAGGTTCGATTGACTCTTACACATTAAGAATGACTCATGGATTTGTTTTCTATTGTATCAAAAAAATATTAAATCATTTTATTGGATTTCATTATGTCATTTTTTTTACTAAAATGTCAATTCAAACTAGAAACACACATTTCGAGTCATATTGGTTGCATCGTGTGTCATTTTGATGTGACAATTCTTCATATAAAAAAAAAGACTTATGAATTGGTGTCCTAAATTATTATGATAATCAGATAATTTTTCTTGGTTTTTAGTGAGTGACATGTTTTGAACTAAAATGTCAATTTTAAACTGATAACTAACAATTTTAGTCATACCGATCACATCGTGCATCAAATTGAGGTGTGGTTGATTAATACACATCAAAAAATGACTAATGGATCATTTTACTAATGTATAAAAATAATTAGAATGTGTATTCTAAAATTTTAGTAGTTCATTTGTTCTTTTTACTTAAATTAATTTTAATTTTAAATAAAAAGAGACAATTTGAGTTATAAAGGTCACACTGTGTATCATATTGAGGCGAGGTTAATTCTTACACATCATAAATGACATATAGATCATTTTACTAAAGTATCAAAACAATTAAAATGTGTTTGATCAGTTTTTAGTATGCCAATTGTTCTTTTTACTAAAATAAATGCTAAATTTAAATAAAAATAGACATTTTGAGTCATAACGAGCACATCGTGTATTAGATCTAGGTAAACCTGACTCCTAGATGTCAAAAATGACTTATGTGTCATTTTATTAAATTTAAAACAATCTTAATAGGTTTTCTAAGTTTTGAAATAGCCAGTTATCCTTTTTACTAAAATTTATGTCAATTTTAAATAGAAAAAGCACATGGATTCATACCTGTCACACCATATTTTAGATTGAGGTGAATTTGAATGTTACACATACCAAAGTCTTGAGGAAAACCTTAACTTCTAATTTTATCATGGTTTTCATTTCATTTATTTTTTAAACTATCAAAACTTCATATCGACTTTATGGTATTAGTAGAAAACAATTTCTCATTATTGAAAGATATGAGATTGGAGGAATCTCATGTTCCCATTATATCACGAGAAGTCACCACAATGAGAAAATGATCTTCCTACACTCATTTTTCTTTCAATGAGAATAGTTTTTTAGGAAAATAACATCAACACTATTTAGTGTTGGAATATTGACAAAGAGAAGCAATGGAAAGTGTAATGATCTATAAAAAAACTAATTAAGTGATAGATAAAAATTATATGGAAGTTAACCTACAAATTTTAGATAAAATGTTGAATTTTTAAATAAAAATAAGAAATTAGTTTATCTTAATGTAGTAGAGAACATATAATATTATGATGATAACATAGTCTATTAAAAAAACATTACCTTCTCATTGAATTCTGAGTTGCATCCTTGAAGTCTTATCTCTCACAAGCATGAGCATATTCGATCAAACCACCCTAACTCGAACAAAGAATCCACCTATATAATAAAAAAAATTCATATTTGAGTAATATTGAATATAAATTAATTAAAGATAAATAAAAAAATCCAATACTTCTCTGGAAGTAACTTATTCATGCTATGTGGGTACATTCTTCCATCAGTTATGCTGCTCATTTGCTTCTAAGAAGATATATATCGCCTTGTCAATAAGAGTCTTTTTGACAGTCATAGAAGTACATGAAAAATATAAATACACAAAGTATTAATAAATATTTTAAATTAAATAGTAATTTTTTTTTCAAAATATCTCTTTGGGGATGCTAGTTTGTTGATGGAATATGATCTATCTCATAAATTTAAAAACATAATAACAAAAATCATTTCCATTTCATTGTTTCAAACACTGCAGAAGCATTGAGGAGAATAAGTAATTTGTTTTGATATTTATTTTGATAGAGAAATATTATTATATATACCCTAATACTTTTCCAGTCGTAGTGCTTATCATGCTTCTTATTCATAGCCCCTGGCCTCATTACTTGTTTTTTACGATATTGATACACCAATATATCATAACATAATCCTCATTCAAACAAAATCAAAATTCAATAACATGATGTTTAGTTATTAAATGTGGGATGTAGTGCATTAAAAATTTAAAAAATCAATCATGTGTGGTCGTTTTGTTTGATATCCATGCATTGAATCCAGGAAATAAATCTTTAGAGTATCCAATTTGACCGCAATGAGCATCCAATATTGTCTAAAAACAAAAAAAAGAAATAAGTAATAACTGAAATGAAAATATATTTCATATGATTAAATTACATAGTTTTAACATTGTATCATTGGTATTAAGATGAGTCTGTCATCTATAAGTTTGATTTCAAATGATTTGACTAGGCATGCTACTATTTCATCCACTTTTTTGGAATATTTTTTTGGTTATTCTGTAGAGGAGATGTGAGGACTAATGAGTCCAATTTTTTTCATGGGGGAATCCCTTCAATTTTTTTGATATATATGCCTACCAAAAATATGAAATGTATTTAGTCATAATAAACATAGTATATTATCTTTTGGAAAATCAAATCATGAAAACATACCTCATATATACATTTAAAATGGAGTTGCCTAACAAATCATAGTTGAGGATTTCACTTACATTATGAACACCAATGAAGACTTGAACTTCCTCTCCATACATATTTTACTCAAAATCAACTATGTGAGTACAACAATTTTTTTAACTTTGTATCCACATGAACCTTCCATGATAGAAAATACAGATATAGAAAGGGTGTAGTAAAGGTGCTTTTGTTAGATGTTTTTGATCATTTGGTCGATCCTTTAGATGGTTTTGGGAATTTATTTCATTTCAACCCTTCCCTTTGTCCATTAATAATAACATTTATCAGTTTATACCTTTATTCATTAATTGTTAAAGTTTTATCTTGAAAAATAAATTGGAAATGAATAAATCCTTGTCGACATGTTTTTTACAAGATGTGATAGCCATGCAATGAATATTACAAAAACATGGACAAACTTATGAATATCTTCCCCATCAATTGGAATAAGTAGCTCGGTGTTCAGATCATGGGATATGCTAATTGACACTCTCACATGACCTGTTGGACATGGTCTACTGAGTAGACTATCTTCTTTGATATTGAACATCATATCCCTCTCTAAAAGGCGATGGGTGGGTATTGATAGAGAGAAATTACAGTCATTATCACACTATAGAATATCAGTACAGTAAATGTATCTGTGCCTTTTTGATTCAAATTTCACAAAAATAATTATTATAACATTTATTACCTCATCCAAGATAGCTTTTTGAGGGGAATGACTCACCTCAAAGATGGTGTGGTGTGGGAGGGGGAGATCATCAGGGAATGGTTGTTCTTGAGTTATTTCTTCTCTTTTATTCCCCCATTATAGTTTCTAGTATATATATTTTCCATTGGAATTTTTCTTCAATGGTATCTCGTATTTCTCTCATCCATTTCATTTCATAACCTTGACCCTCTTACTGTTTTTCACAAAATATGTTCAGGGTGTCACCCCAAAACCCATACATATGACACAACCATACTGTTACAGCTCCTTCAAGGACACCAATAACATTTGTTCATTTGGAATAGTTTTTTATGATTCCTATGACTATATATATATATAAAATATAGTAAAATAAGTAATCATTGTTATTTAATATAGATTTAAAGAAAAAATCCATTATGTCATACATACACATGTTTCCCACACTTTTGTGTGTTTTCATCTATTAATATCCCGTTTTTATTTAAACATTACTCCTTCCATAGTATGTGGAATGGGATAGAAGTGGATTTAGATTTGGATTCATGAATCTTCATATAAATAGATGATCATTTTTATGTTGTTTTTTCATGTCACATGAAATTATTATAGTATATTTGTAATATGTACCAGTTTTTTCATGTCAACCATACCTCATCCTTGATTTATGGTTGGCGTGTGTTGGTTTTTCTACTTGTTCATTATTTTCAAAACCCATTTTTTGTTTCATAAATAAAAAATTTCAATCAAAGTGATAAATAAACATATCGTGAAACAACATATTACTAGCCACAATTTACATGAAATGAAATATTTTCATGATGGCTATTAAATGAATCCCAAACTTCTTGGGTTATGAGGTGTGAATAGATAAGTGGTGGATGTGGGTTTATTTTCCCTTTAGCATATTTAATATGATAACTCATTAGAATTGTGAAAAATCCTCAATTAATTCATCCAAAAAATAATTAATACATATTTATTGTAGAAGTCTTCTACTATAAACACACTTTTCATGGTATGATGAAGATTAATTAAATGTTTCATTATTTTATTTTTTAGTAAAATATATAAATTATATCATAATGTTACCATAATCTCTTCCCACATCAGTTCCTTAAGAATGACCACAATATGGTTCCATGAATCTATATCAATTAGAACATGTTGTTGAGTGATGATTCTAATGTAACTACTGAACATGGCCTTGTTGGGATCAACATGCTGGGCCTGCAAATTTTATCTGACCATGTATTTAATGCCTTTGATTTTCACCTTACTTATTTTTTCTAATTCTGTCAAACTATGACACTCCTATTTTTTTGGCATTATTGGTCCTTTATTACATACCATTTTATTAGATTCAAAATCGTTAATATGTTTCTATAGATAGGTATCATTGACATTGCATATGGTCATTATAACTTTGAACTAGGAGTAGTAATAGGTTGAGAAACCCATTATTCCTTAGGATTAGGAGCACCGACAGGTGCATAATGTCATTGTTCCTCTCCATCGAGAAAAACAGTAGGTTCATAGACATATCATTCCTCAGGATTGGGAGCACTAGCATGTGCAAGAGTCATTATCTATAGAAGTAGTTTAAAATTTAATATAGAGTACATAAATACCCCATAGAATGAATAATAACATGATTTAAAAATATGTATATTATAAAAAAAATGTAACTTGATTATTGAACATAATTTTTTTAATGGATGAAGGGATTTCACCCCTCTATCGACTATATAAATCATTTAATTATAGTATCCGATGAAAAAAATTCCATCCACATTGAGACTGCTGTGAAATGATTATGACGTTCCAATGAAAGGGTCATCCTCATTTAAATTTTCATCAGATCCTTCAGTGGTTTTGGTCAATAAAAGAATAATTGACCACTTTCAGTTTGTAGGATCTAGAACATAAAATACTTGCACTTTCTGTGATTCAATTATAAACTATTTGTCTCTCTACCATTCCTTAATGAAATCAACTTTCACCAATCCCAATTCATCTATTTTAACAACACTCGTATTATCAACTCACTTGAATTGAAATATAGTCACTTGGAATTTTTTATAATCCAACTCCCATATTATTTTGATAATGACAAAGTATGACATATTCTTATAAATTGTATTTCTTTCCTTAGTACTCGAAACACGATTTGCTTTAGCCACATGTGTAAATCTATTATTTTTCATGGAATTGTCTTAATCATGTTAATTTTTATATAATGTAAAACATTAATTATATAACCATTATATGATAATACATAAACACTTGGTCCTCTGGCTAGCCATTGAAGTCATTCTAAAATTGAATTCGTATTTTCATCTAACTCCATAAAAATATGGTTCTAAAACCATCTTTTAAAATTATTATTATGTGTATTTGATATCCATATTTCAGCCCTTGATGGATTAAAATGCCTAAGAATTTTTTATGGGTTTCAACATATAGGGAAACCCCAAAACTATTTTGTAAAACATAAATGCATACCTGATCCTAATCTATAATATTGATTGTGAGAACATCTATTCTATAAATTCCTTCACTCGCAAGCTGGATAGTGTGACTAGATTTCATTAGACTAATTCTTAACACACAATACATGTATTCGGTATATAATTCAATGGATTACTCAAAAATATATCACTCCAAAATACAACCCTCTGGTTGACTTTGATTTTTGACATGCCCTTTCAAAATCTTCATATAACGTTCAATGGGGTATATCCATCTATAGTGTACTTGGCCACATATTTGAATCTCTATCACCAAGTGAACCTTCAAATGAACCATCATATCAAAAAATTTTAGAGGGAAGAGAATTTCCAATTCACATAATATAATATCTATTTCTATTTCCATAGTCGGTAATTTCCCCGAGTCTATGACTTTGCTGCATATTTATTTTAAGAAAAAACAATTCTTGGTTAATGTATGTGTTAGGTCGGATAGGGTAATAGAATATGTTCTAGAGGAAAGGTGAATATACCAGATTAAATTTTTTAATCAAATGAACTGATTAATTAAATTGATTATCAAAGTAAATTATAAAGGATAATTAGCATCGGAAAAAGTAAATAACACAAGGATGTTTTTTTATAGTAGATTGGTCCAATGTGGGCCTACTCTACTATTATACCTCTCTACTCGGTGAGAGATATGTGTTGCCTAAAAATTATTTTTAAAGGTTAATCATAACCCAATTACAAAACCCTTTTCTATTAGAGGGATAACTATGACACTAACTTTTGAGTGGGGAGTCACAACCCTTACAACCAGACTTTATACAATGGGAGTCTGAACCCAAATAGTCCTGAATTTAGATATAGGGTGTCACAACCCTATGATCCATACTTTAGAATCCGGGAGTCACAACATGAGGAAAAAGAATAACAAATAATTCTTTTGTGTGAAAAATCATAAACATAAAAATAAAGTACATGTAAGAGATGGGAAGTAGTGTTAAAAAATTAGAACCAGATGAAAGAGAAGATAAAAATTAAAGTATAGGTACATTTTCTTGAGGATTAGATCAGCACATCTCGTCAATGCAATAGTAGTCGAAGCAGAATTAATTTGTCACTTTAGGGAATGAGTAGGTGGCGAGGTAGAGTGTCACAAGACGTTGAAAATGCACAGAAGGTTCAATGTTCTGGTCACTTTATCTTTGTATTGAAATTTTAACCATTTAATTGTAAGAGAGAGTGATATATATAGAGAATAAAATATATAGCAGTTGCATCAGATCTGCTTCCTTTTGACATTAAAAATAAATTGAGTTAAGATCTCCCATATATATCTCCATTATAATAGAAGCACTGTTTCTTCTTTATTCCTGTAGAATAAATATCTAATAAAATAAATCAAAATATTTTGAATAAGTCTTCCAATAAAATCTCCAGAATAATAAAAGCATTGAATGATTTAAAATAGAATTTTTAAATCCATTTAAAATGTTTTAAACTTAGTCAAAACAGTTCCTAAAAACTAGCAATAAATTCTGAAATTACATTCAAACATTTGAATATTTTTTTTTAAATAACTAAATTTATGTGTAAATGATGTTAAAATTTGTTTATTAATTTTTCTCTCTAAATATAACTCAAAAAAACATTAAATTTTTTTTGATTAGGATCCTTATATTTAATGAGATTATTTCCAAAAAAATAGTGAAAAAATAATCCATATATATGCAAAAAATCAATTTTTAAAAAAATTGCATGGAATAAACTGTAACTTTAGAATGAATAGTAACTTCAAAATGAACAGTAACATAACGTAGGGTATGAATAATAATGTATGGTTTCCAAAACATACTTTGTGTAATGAATAGTAACGCAATATAGGGTGTGAATATAACATATGGTTGCCAAACCATACTTTACGGAATGAACAGTAACGTAACGTAGGGATGATGAACAATAACGTATGGTTCCCAAACCATAATTTGTGAAATGAATAGTAATGTAATGTAGTGTATGAATAGTAATGTGTGGTTGTCAAACCATACTTTGTAGAATTAATAGTAATGTAACGTAGGGATGATGAACAATAACGTATGGTTTCCAAACCATACTTTTTGGAATGAACAGTAAATGTAGCGTAGGGTATGAATAATAATGTATGGTTTCCAAAACATACTTGCAGAATGAACAATAAACCATAATTTCATGAAAAATATGGACATAATATTTTGACAAAATTCAAATAATTTTTAAGGACTCTTAATAGATGATCCATACTTTGGTTAAAAATAATGATTTGTAGAAAAACTTATTAGCTTCCCAGAAAGAAATAATCAATTAAAACCGACACATGCAGATCCCAAAATCATCAAAAAAATACAAGAAAAACTTTTCTAGAAACAATTCTTCTGCAAAACAGTATATCATAACTTAAAGTAATTAAAAGTCCATTAAAATGTACTTCTAGACTTTTATGAAAACTAATGAAATCAAGATAAACATTTTATCTTTCCATATAATCAGGTTTCATGAAAATTTAATAATTGTAGAAGCTTCAGTAAAATAAATATAGAAATGTTTTAAAATACTGAAATGTATAGTTTCTAAAACCATAGTAGAAAATTCATTGAATTTTTAGAGAAACAAATAAGCATTTTCAAACTTTCTAATTACATAATAAAGTATAAATAAATATCATATCTTTCAAACATGATACGAATCACAAAAATCCAAATAACATAAATTAAGATGTCATCAAAATACAGAGGAAATTTAATCAAATAAAATCATATAAAATCAAATTAATGGAAAAATGAACATGCACAAACAATCTCCACATTTTTGTTTGATTACAAAACCAAAACTTTTAAACCATAAATGAATTTTTAAAATGATTAAAAATAAATTATTTCTCCCAAAAACCAACTTATTTATCCCCAAAACCAACTTATATATCCCCAAAACTTCTCCCCTGTATTGTAAATAAACAAAAAGTTAAAACAAAATCCCCCAAAAAAATTCAGTAAATAAATTTTAAATTCCAACATACCAAGAGAAAATTTAATTTTCTGAAACTGAGCAGTCTAAAGGATTTCTAAAAATATATTCATGCTGATTTTTAGAAGGGATAAATTCTAAATCAATATCACCCTTATTCAAATGATCTTGAATAATATAAAATCTAAGATTAATATGGTTTCTTCTAGAATTTTGTAAGGGGTTTTTAGAAATATAAATTGTAGAAATATTATCACAATAAATATGTATTTTATCAAGATAAACACAAAAATCACATAAGGTTTTATTAATCCATAAAATTTGAGCACAACTACTAGAAGAAGATATATACTCAGCCTCTGTAGTAGATTAAGAAACAGATAATTGTTTCTTAGATGACCAGGAAAGTAATCATTTTCCCCGAAAATGACACATACCTGATGTGTTTTTTCGGTCAATTAAACATACTCCAAAATCAGAATTAGAATAATATGTTAAATCAAAACAATTATATTTTAGATAAAATAAACCAAAATCAACAGTTACTTTAACATATCTAATTATTCTTTTTACAACTTTAATACAGATTTCTTTAAGATCAGCTTGAAATCTAGCACATAAAAAAACACTAAAAATGATATCAGGTCTAGTTGCAGTTAAATATAGTTACCTACCTACCATGCCTCTATAAACTGTAAAATCAACTGATTTACCATATGCTTTACTATCTAATTTACAATTAGTACCCATAAGAGTTTTCATGGATTTAGAGGAATCAAAACCAAATCATTTAACTAAATCTTTAGCATACTTATATTGATTAAGAAAAATTCCATCTTTACTTTGATAAATTTGAAGACCAAGAAAGAAATTTAATTCCCCCATTAAACTCTTGTCAAATTCAGAGGACATCAAATAATATAAATCATTATAAAGTATTTCACTAGATGATCCAAAAAGTATATCATCAACATAGATTTGAACAATTAATATATCATCATAAGATATTTTAATAAAAAGAGTTGGATCAAAATTTCCTTTCTTGAAACCATTTTTTAATAAAAATAATGAAAGTCTTTCATACCAAGTACAAGGTTCTTATTTGAGACTATATAATGCTTTAGAAAATTTAAAAACATGGTTGTGAAATTTTTCATTTTCAAAACTAGGGGGTTGAGAAACATAAACTTCTTTAGTAACAAAACCATTTAAGAACACGCCATTTACATCCATTTTATATAGTTTTAAACCTTGAAAACCTGAAAAATCCAAAAAAAATATAATTTCCTCTATCCTAGAAATAGTTGAAAATGGATCTTCAAATTATATACCTTCTTCTTGAGAGTATCCTTGAGCAAAAAGTCTGGCTTTGTTTTTGAAAATCTGTCCAGATTCATTTTTCTTCTTTCTAAAGATCCACTAAGTTCCAATTACTTGCTTATCTTTAGGGAATTATACTAAAGTCCAAACATTATTTCCAACAAACCGATTTAATTCATCTTTCCTAGAAACAATTCAGTTTCCATCTTTTAAAGAATCATTAATATTAACGTGGACAAAATAAAAAATAAAAGAATAATTGGCACAATAATTTAAAGTATAATTTATGGTTTTGACACCAGAATCAACATTTCCAATTACATTTTCAACATTATGATCTCTGTGAATCTTTCATGATCTTGGATCAGGTTGATAAGGAGTATTCCCCCCTCCATTAATTCATTCTTATCTTGAGGAATAACTTCACCAAAATTAAAATCTCTAAAATCATCATCCATAACATTAGAATCAAAATTTATTTTAACATTATTTTCATCAAACATAACATGAATAGACTCTTCAATAATCGTCATTCTTTTGTTATAAAATATATAAGATTTACTATTATTAGAATAACCAAGAAAAATACCTTCATCACTTTTAGCATCAAATTTATCTAATTAATATTTTTAATTTAAAATAAAAACATTACAGCCAAAAAATCTAAAATAACCAACTTTCAGCTTTTTATTTTTGAATAATTCATAAGGTTTTTTATTTAGAAAAGGTCTAATAAGAATTATATTTGAAATATAACATGCAGAAAAATAGCCTCAGCCCAAAAATAATTAGGCTTATTATATTCACTTAAAAATGTTCGATCCATTTAAATTAGAGTTCTATTTTTCTATTCTACAACACCATTTTGTTGTGGTGTTCTAGGAGAAGAGAAATTATTAAAATATCCATTCTTTTCATATAATTTTCAAAATATAAATTGCAAAATTCACCTCCTTTATCAATATGAATAGAAATAATTATAAAACCTTTTTTATTTTGAACTAATTTACAAAAAAGTAGTAAATTTATATAAAGTATTATTTTTATGAGCAAGAAAATATACCCAAGTAAATCTACTATAATCATTAAAAACAACTAAAGTATAATTCTTTCAACTAAGGCTAGAAATTTTATTTGGACTAAATAAATCAAGATGTACTAACTGTAAAGGCCTATTAGTACTTATCTGATTGATAGGTCTAAAAGAAATTTTGTGTTGCTTCCCTTTCACATAGGCATCACAAACATGAAGTTGTTCTTTCTTAAAGAAGGAAGCTGTAAAACATTCTCATGTTTTGAGATCTTATGCAACATTCTGAAATTAACATGACCTAAATTTCAGTGCCAAAGGATATTGTCATTCTGTACAACATTCAAACACTTACATGTTGAACAGTTAGTTTAGAAAAATCAATAGTATAAATATTATCTTTTGGATTAGCATAAAATAAAAAATAATCATCTTTGAAAACTAAACATTTATCATTTTTAAATTTAACTTCCATTCTATCATCACATAATTGTGATATACTAATTAAATTATGTTTTAATTCTTCAATATATAAAACTTTTAAAATAAATGTATAATTTGAAATAACAACTTTACCAAAACCTTTTACTTTGCCTCTGGAATTATCTCCAAAAGTAACAGTGTATCCATCACATGTGTTTTATGAGGTAAAATTTGATGAGTATCCGGTCATATGCTTAGAGAATCCACTTTCCATGTACCATATGTTGTTCTTGAGACATCTATGGCATTTTTCCTGAAAAAATCAATTACTTGACAATTTTGGTACCCAAGCTACTTTGGGTCTAATAGTATTAGTAATACAATTTATAGGTACCCATAAAGAATTTAAACATGTATTGTAAGTTACTCTTGATAACAAGGATTTAGAAATATTAGTTTTTTTAAATCTCAAAGATTTTTTAAATCTAAGTGTGTAGTCATTGGCATAATGACCATTAATGCCACATTTTAAAAAATTAACAGTTGAAGTAAAACAATTTTTACTTTTAACAAAATGGGTTTTATAAATTTGAGGTAATCTTATATCATTACTAAATTCATCTTTATTTTTATCTGTTTTTTCAAAGACACCATCTCATGATATTTTTCACGACCTTGAATAAAAGCAGATACATTTTTTTAAGAATTAAACTTTAATTTTCAATTTCTTATTCAAATCTTGAGTAGTTTTCAAATTATCATAAATTTTTGAATGAGAAGTAGAAGATGTTTCTGTTAAATATTAATTTTCTTGAAAAATTAATTTATTTTTAGATATAAGTTTTCCAGTATCCTCTTTAAGTTTATTATATAAATCATTAGCTTTGAAAATATCTTTTCTTAATATTTTAATTTTGTTATTTAATTCAAAAACATTGGAGTTTTCAGATTCATATTTAGAATCATAACATTCAGAATAAGAACTATAATTACTAACCTTATCCAGTGATGTCATGAATCACTAGTTAGCAGATTCCTTCTCATTTCTAGATTGTTCACTATAATTATATTATTCATTACAACTCCAACTGTTTGTCAATGAATTTCAATCCTTCTTTTTGTATTTGTCTTTATTATTTAGTTTAGGTAAATCGGGTTTGATATGCGCTTTATTCCTGCACTCATAACAAGTTATATATGAAGCATTGTAATTTGTAACACCTTTATTATCTCCCTTATATTTTTCTTTTTGAGGGTTTTTTCTAAACTAGGTTTTGAATCATTTCTTTTTCATTCCATTAGACTCCATTTAAAATATGATCCACTTCTTCCTTTTCAATATGTTGTAGATCATAATCATAAGAGTCATTATAAACAACTTTTAATGATTTAAAAGCTACAAATTTTCTTTTTTTTTCTCCTCATCACCTATGTTCTTCACTTCCAGTTCATATTGGAGTAGTGATCCAATCAACTCATCAAGTGTGCACTCTTCGATGTTCTTACTTTCAACAATGGAATCCTTCTTTGCATGAAATTTCTTTGGTAATGCTCGTAAGACTCTATCATAAAGTACATGGTTTTTCAGATCTTCTCCAAGTGAATTCATTCCATTCACAATGCATGTGAATCTATAAAAAATTTGGTTTATAGTTTCATCTTCCCCCATCTTGAAGACTTGATACTTAGCACGAAGCATTCTATGCCTGGTTTAGATCAATTTTTTAGAGACAATGTGAGTAACTTGAAGAATATTTCAAATCCCATGATCTGTCTTGCATGCAGACACATGACTAAAAAAACTTCTGTTAATATCAGAATATAAAATATTAACAACTTTTTAATTTAAAACATATTTAGTAGAATTAATTCATATAAGAGTATCTGGGTCGGCTTCTGGCAGTGTGTATTGTTTGGACATGATAGACCAGTGCTCAATGCTAAACTATTTGAGGTATGCCTCCATTTGGGATCATTAGGTAGTGTGTATTGTTTGAGGAATCTAAGCGTCATTCGGGTTCAATCATGCCATCTTATAAGATCTTTATCCTTAGACTATGAGGTCTAGGAATAGGTTATCACAATAAAATATAAAAGGAGACTAAAGAAAGTGGTTGGTTAAATTACTGAAAGAAAAAATCAAATATACCATTCTTTGGTATAATGATAGAGAATTTTTTTTTAAGAAAGTTATCCTTTGATACCAATTTCTAGGTCTGATAGGGTAATAGAAAATAGTCTAGAGGAGGGTGAATAGACCAGATTAAAAAATATAATCAAATTAAATGATTAATTAAATTAATTATCAAATTAAATTATTACGTTTAATTAGTAGTGGAAAAAGTAAATAACGCAAGTATTTTTTTTTATAGTAGTATGTTCCAAAGTGGACTTACTCTACTCTTATACCTCTCTAATCGGTGAATGATACGTGTTCATTAAAACTGATTTTTAAATTTGAATCATAAACCAATTACAAAATCCTTTTCTAGTGGAGGGATAACCACGCCAGTGACTTTTGTGTGGGGAGTCACAACACTTACAACCTAACTTTAGACACTGGGAATCATAACCCAAATAGTACTTTAGATATATGGAGTCAAAACCCTAAGATCCTAACATTACAATCCCAAATTCACAACCTGAGGAAAAAGAATAACAAATGATGCTTTTTGTGTGAAAAATCATAAATAGAAAAAGAGGGTTCATATAATAGATGGAAAGTAGTGTTACAGACTTAGAACCGGATGAAAGAGAAGATAAAAATTAAAGCACATGTACTAGTTCACGAGGTTTAGATCATCATGTGTTGTCAGTGTAATTGTAGTCGAAGCAGAACTAATTCAGAACTTGAGAGAACGAGTAGGCAGTGAAACAGTGTGTCACAGGATGTTCCAAATGCCCAATAGATTCAAAGTTCACAAAACAGTCTCTTAATATTGAAATTGTATTCATTTACCTATAAGAGAGAATGTTATATATAGAGAATAAAATATATAGCAGTTGCAGTAGCTCCTCTTCCTTTGGATATTCAAAATAAATTGAGTCAAGAGCTCCCATAAGTATCTCCATGAAAACACCAGCACCGTTGCTTCTTTATTATTGTAGAATATATATCTAATAAAAGAATTCAAATTATTTCTAAGAAGTCTTCCAATAAAACTTCATAATAATAAAAGCATTGAATTATTTAAAATAGCATTTAAAATCCATTTAAAATATTTTAAACATAGTCAAAATAGTTCCAAAAAACTAGCATCATATTCTGAAATTAAATTCAAACATTTGAATTTAAATTTTTTTGAAATGTCCAAATTTATTTATAAAAGACATTGAAAAGATTTATTAATTTTTATCTCTAAATATAGTATAAAAAAATTAAAAGCTCTTTGATTATGATCCTTATATTTAATGAGATTTTTTCCCAAAAAAATGTTATAAAGTAATCCATATATATATGCAGAAAATCAATTTTTTTTTAAAAAATTGCACGAAATGAATAGTAACTTCGAAATGAACAATAACTTCTGAATGAACAGTAGCGTAACGTAGGGTATGAACAGTAACATAATGTAGGGTATGAATTGTAATGTATGGTTTCCAAACCACACTTTGCAGAATGAACAGCAACGTAACGTAGGGATATGGAACAGTAATATAGGGTTGCCAAACCATACTTTTTGTAGTGAACAATAATATAATGTAGGGTATGAATAATAATGTATGGTTTCCAAACCATACTTTAGGGAATTAACAGTAACGTCATGTAGGGATGATGAATAGTAACATATGGTTGCCAAACCATACTTTGCAGGGTGAACAGTAAACCATACTTTCGTGAAAAATATGGACAAAATATTTTGATAAACATAAAAAACAATATAAGGGATCTTAATAGTAGATTTAGATGTTTGTCAAAACTAATTATTTTTATAAAAATTTATTGGATTTCCAAAAAAGGAATCAGTTAAAACCGACATATACAGATCCCAAAATCATCAAAAAACATAATCAAAACTAATTTGAAAAAACTACTATAATAAAACAACATAGTATAACATCAAGAAATTAAAATTACATTCAAATGATATTTTTAGACTTTGATGTAAAATAATGAAATCATGATAAAAATTTTATATTTCCATAGAATAATTTTTCATGCATATCAGATAAATTTAGAAGTTTCAGTAAAACAAATACATTAATGTTTCAAAATAGTGACGGGAAAAGTTTCTAAAACCATAGTAGCAACTTTATTGAATTTTTAGGTAAACAAATAAGCATTTTTAAACTTACTCATTAACTAATAAAGTATATATAAATATCTTATATTTCTAATGTGAAAATAATCACAAAAATCCAAATAACATAAATTAATATATCATCAAAATACAAAGGAAAAGTAATCAATCAAAATCATATGAAATCAAATTAATGGAAATATACACATGCACAAATAGTATGGTGAACATTCTTGGTAAAAATGCAATGTAAAGATATATGAATTAGATCTTGCTTCAAAAAATGATAGTCATAAGATTTTATACCCTTTAACTTTAAATCATTATTTGACATGATGTTATTGATATTAAATGAATACCCCTATAAAACCTTTACGTAATTCAAGAATTTTAAAAACTGATATCTCTCCTACCTGGAAAGAGTTTAAGAAGCTGGAGGAATAAAAGTTCATTTTCACCCTTCACTGGAACCAAATCTTCTTGTATTCCCATATCAACTATGTCCAACCTAGCATTAATTCCATCCTTTATTTTTTCAGGTGAATTTAGTAATGTTCTGATGATACTATCATATACATTTTTTTTCAACATGCATAACATCAATAAAATGTCTAGCATGTAGAAAATTCCAGAATGGTAATTTAAAAAAACTAACCAATTTTTTCAACTAGTTTTAATAATTTTTTGCAAAAATGGTTTACTAAAATAGGTGTCCACATATATTACTTTCTCAAATAGTTGATCACATTTTAGTGGAGATAGTGCTATATGTTCTTCTGTAATTCCATCAAATGATGTCGTCCAAGATCGGTATATGTGACATTAGGGTAGAAATCTTTGATTTCTTAGAAATACAGTTTTAGAGGATGGTTTAAAACTAATTGATTATGTAGCTTCTTTTAAAATGAGGAACCTTTGAGTTCATTTAATTATATATCTTGAAAAATATCCATAAGCAGAAAAGCCATTTATCATCCCGTACAATGTGTCTCTCAACAAGAAATATTCATTTTTGTAAGCATCATACAATATAACACCTGAATCCCACAATAATCTAAAATCATTGATCAATGGATTCAAATAAACATCAATATCAATACCCAATTGTTCTTGTCTTAATATAAGCATATATAACATGATTTATTTTTGTTTCATGAATAACCATGGTTGAAATTTATTATTTACCAACATAACCATACTTGTACTTTGAGTACTACATTGAAAACAAAAAGGATTCACTCCATCTATAGATAATGCGAGATGAAGTTTTCTCATCTAATTTCCAAATTCAGGATACTCGTGATCAATTTTCTTTCACTGAGGAGAGTATGATAGGTGATGTACTGTCCCATCTCTATTTCATGTATCTACATGGAACATAAATTTCCTTGCAGTCTCCTCACTTCTATATAGGTTCCTAAACCTTATAATTATTATAAAGCATAATAAAAATTTCATAGGACCAGATTCATATTTCTTTTATTGATAAGCACCACACTTGGGGTATTCTGTAAGTGATTTTTGGTCCTTTTGAAATAGCACACAATAATTCGGGTAGGCATGTATTCTTTCAGAGATCATTCCCATCGACTGTTGCATTCATTTGGAATCATATGTTTGGCTTGAGAGATCATTATATTCTTGGAGCATGTCATTAAATTGGTTTCACTCCATCGATTTCCTACTTTAAAATTATACAGCTTTAGTATGGCTGACAATGCCTCATATTTAGGGCAACCAATATACAATGATGTCTTTTCACAGCTCTTTAACTTGTCAAAAAATTTTGGGAAATCAAAAATTTCATCTTGAATTATCATTTTCATTTCATCAATACGATCTACATTATCATTCACATCTGTAATCACATCCTCGATATAGTCTTATTCATTGCACACACTTGTAATCATATCAAATGATCTATAAAATGCAGTGTTATCCCATCCACTAGCTACATTCAAAATTTTTCCAATGTTTATTTTAACATTTGTAACCTTAATATATTCCATGACAGATCAAGTGTTCATCCAAATTCTATAGAAAAATTAGTCTTGAATAAGAAAAACTTAAATAGAGACAAAGGATTTAAGAAGGGTCATATGCATGATCTTTTTCAAACTTTATGAACTCTTTCACTCCAACTTCATACCCTTTTTTCAGATGATTGGAATCCACCCATTCTTTATTCATATCCATCTTATTTCATTTTCAAATATTAATATTTTAAAAAATAAATACACAAAATATTTTCAACTAAGGTCATCATCCAACTATATATCATTCTCATAGGATCTAAAGGAAGTGAAACAAGCCAGAACAAACCCGAACCTATAAATATAAAACATCATTTTCCAACAATTTTAAAACATTAAAATCACCCAAAATCTTGGTTTGAAGTCTAATTAACATAAGAATTATTTTTAAAACATCAATTTAAATGATTTTTAAAAAAATAATTATTTTAAAAAATATATTTAGGCATTTTCTCAAATACACTTCATCAAATATCATTCCATAAAAAGGGATAAAACCACTTGGAAAACATCATTTATCCCTAACAGGAACTCATATAAGAATAGGTATAATATGGAATCAATTTCAAAAAAATATATTTAATGATAAATAAAACATGATTGAGAAAGAAAAAGAGAGGGAATGTAGCATATAAGAAAGCTAGTAAAAATAAGATGATGTAACAAGGAATAGGAAAGACACATCAAATCTAACCAAAGTATACCAGTAAATGAAACATAATCCCTTTATAAATAGGATTACCCATTTAATGGATTGATATTAATAGTTAAAATGGAAATGTTCAAGAAATAGTACATAAAAATATTTTTTCTCAAAATACATGATGAATAATACAAGGACAATTAATCACTTTATCACCAAAACCTCAAATCATCATAAAAACATTCAAATAATTATAATTTATTTAAAAAAACAATATTAAATAATTCTCTATAAAAAAATTTTGACATTAAAACTCCATTAAAATATCAAAAGAGATGTGGTGAATGAGTATCAAATTAAGTCCACACCACCAAAATATCATTATTTGAATAGAATATTTAGAACATTATATTTTTATCATAAAGATCATTAGAATTTTCTTTTTAGTACATAAACACAAAATTTTAAACCAATATCTTTAAAAATACATTTTTTTCAAAGAAAACATAGAGAAACAAAGTTCTTATAAACTGTTTAGAGAGAAATTATGAGAAATAATTTAGAAATTATGAATAGAATTATTGATGGTAATAAACACCCTTAACATAAGTCCTATAGAAGAATTGAATATTTTTTATGGGTCAAATTTATAAAAAAACCCTAGAAACTATTTACGATTGTTGAAATCTAAAGGATTGGTATATAGGTTATGGGAGAAGGAATATGGGTATAATTTAGATAAAAAACCAAATGCTAGACACTTGGAATAAGGTGGGAGATGTTATCCTTTATATCCAACCATAATGAAATTTTCATAATTAAATGTTATTTATATAGTTTATAATTAAACATTGATCATAAAATAGACATGAAGAGAGATAATTTCATGTATCTCTAATATTCTTATCTACACTAATTAATATAAACAATAGCTTGAAATATATAAATATCAAGAGAGCTGCATTCATTGACTGACTCGACCACTCCATATCCTTTTCATATTTGTACCTTATAGCTCAAGTTCTCTAACCAAACCAATCCAGATGTATATAATACCTACCACATGTGTAGCTCTATTTAACCAACTATAAATCATCATTTCCTTTCCTAAATCATGTAATGACCATGATTCTATAATCAAATTAACTAAACCCGATTGGTACCTCCTATAAATATATAGTTTTATAAGTTGAATACTATACCACGTACATAGAGCCACAATAGATCCAGGATGATCTCTCCACACATTAATCAAGACTAGAGTAGATAACACCCATCTTCCCAACCACCTAATCAATGGAACTAGCTTTGAGAAGCCCACACACTATAATGTTTTAGTATCCCACATGCGATCTTGTGAAAATTAGTCCTCAAAGAGTTGAACCCTACCTAAAATCTACACTTTACAAATACAAAAACATAAATCTAGAACTACCAAGAACAGTTAACCAATAACCACTTTGTTATTTTTTTCTTTATCCAGAAGTAGATTCAATATACACATGCAGTTCCACACAAGAACCTTCCAGATCATGAGACTATATCATTATCATGGTGTATTCACTATCAAATATACCCCTTTAATTGTTCAATCGAATGAATGACCCAAATTCTATATGCATTGTGGTAAATCAGTTTTTTAGTGTTTCTCTAGAAATATAAAGTCCTGCTCCAGTAGCCCTTGTCAACTAGGTCCATCCACTAACCCTAGATAATTTTATCCTTCATTCACTATCTCACCACTTAAATATTACATTGAATTATGTATCTTAAAACCAAGACTAGCACCAGATCATGCCTATATATATTTAAGAACTAGTATCTTCTTGAACTCTTCTTTTTCAAGTAGTGAATTACCATGTACTAATTATACCACTATAAAACTACAGTTCTCTACCTTTCACACTTTAAACTTGGCAAATAATCTATCTTTTCATACCAGTTTATCCATCCTTGTTCCTTGTGTAAAATCCCATCATAGAAGACCCAGTTCTATCATATCAAAATCAATCAACATTTAGAACCTCACTAAATTAGATATTTACCCTTTTATATTAATCAAGATTTCATTTCATGATAGAGAAACCCTAAAATCATTAACGTATAACCTTTTATTGAGTATAGGTAGAAACATAGTTCTTCACAACTCTTGGTTAGATAACTTTTTTTGGAGTTTAATATAGGATTCTTGACTAAAGTCCTCATGGAAGTTTTCCTTTCCCACATTGCAATATTACAGCTCCAATGCATAAACCAGAAGTATAGTGAAACCCATCACACAAAAATATGGTAAAACTTGATGATTTCCCATAAACTAATAACAACATAATACCATGTTTTCAATACAATAACCACATTAATCATTTTTAATAGAAACTTTAATGACCACATACATAATTTAGAAACAGAGGAAGCGGTGGAACCAAATCTTAAAAAATTTCATGGCTAAATCTAGAAATGAAATTACATAGAATAATGTATCAAAGGCATATAATACATAAGAAACTTTGACCATATTGAAAATATGTTGAAATGCGGTTAAGATAAAAAACATACATGATACATAAAGATTATTCATCATCAATAGATATTACCTTTCAAGGAGAGACGACGACAAAGAAAAAGGCGGGAGGCGAGGTAGGTAGAGAAGGTGGGATGATAGTGAGGCAGGTAGAGATGGTGGAGGAGGTGGATTCACAACACAAGAGGGGTTGGCATCAAAGGTGGGTTCATGGAGGAGGTTGGGTTCAGCGGTAGAGGTGGGGTTCAGAGGTAGAGGTGGGGTTCACATCATTGATGGAGGAGGGATTCACGATGATAGAGGAGGGAATCATGATGGTATAGGAGGGGCAGGCAGTGGCAGGGGTCGGCTTTTGTGAGAGCTTAAGGAATGTGAGAGAATAAGCTCACTGTTAGGGTTCATTTATAAAAATGGGTATGGATTTTTTCAATGCTACTAAAAAACACTAACAAACGTATGTTTTATCAACACTAAAACAGAAATTGGTAATAAAACCTACATTTCCAGCACTTTTTCAGAGCTGATAAAGATATACCTTTATCAGTGCTAAAAATCACAAATAATGGGTGTCTTTATCAGCACTAAATCTATAGTGCTGATAAAGATAACTTTTATCAGTACTTTTTTTGTGCTAATAAAGGGTTATCCTTATCAACGCTAAAAAAATACTGATAAAGATATAATGTTAATAAATTTTTTATTTTATTATATATGTTTATAAAATTATATATATACATATATTTATTATAAAATTTTAATAATTGTATTTATTATACTTATAATTTTATAAATATATATAATTAATATATTTATTAAATTTTATAATTATTTAAATATATCTATATTTATTTATAATTATAATTTTATAATTGTATATATTTATAAATATATTTATTTAATTATATATTTATAACATTATAAGTATAATAAATATATTTATTATAATTTTATAAATATATATATATATATAACATTATAATTACAATAAATATATTTATTATAATTTTATAAATAAATAAATATTATTTATTTACAATTATAAGTATAATTGACTACATATTTATTTATAATTATAAAATTATAATAAATATATATTTATATATAATTGTAATTATAAATATATTTATAAATTTATTTAAATAATTATAATATTATAAGAAATATATTTATTATATTTAAATTTTTATTAGTATATATAATTAATATATTTATTATAAATATATAATTATTTAAATATATATATATATTTATTTATAACTATAATTATAAATATTTGTATATATTTATAAATAAATTCATTTAATTATATATATTTATAACATTATAAGTACAATAAATATATTTTTTATAAATTTAGAATTATTTAAATTAATGTATATTTATCTATAATTATAACTATAAATAAATATTTATTTATTTTTAATTAAAAAATTATAATATATATATATTTATAATTATATATATATTCATTTATTTAAATAATTATCAAAATATAATATATATTCTTATTATATGTATATTTTTATAAATATATATAATTAGTACATTAATTATAATTTTATAAATATTTAAATATATCTATATTAATTTAAAATTATAATTATAGATTTTTTTATTTATTTATAAATATTCTTATATATTTATAAATATAATTATTTTATTATATATATTTATAACTTTATAAGTATAATAAATATATTTATTATAATTTTAAAATTATTTACAGACACACACACACACACACACATATATATATAAATATAATAGATGTATCTATTGTAATTTTATATTTATTAAAAAATATATATAATAATAATTATAATTATAAGTAAATATATTGAAAAAGTATTTATACATAATTTAAAATTTATTATTATAAATACAATAAATGTATTTACTATTTAAAATTTATTATTATAAATACAATAAATATATTTACTATTTAAAATTTATTATTATAAATACAATAAATATATTTATTGTATTTTTATTAGTATTTATGAGAACATAATAGATTAATAGGTTTAACATTGATGAATCATATAGCTAGTAATGTATAGATCATAAAAAACGAGTCATGAAATATATGGACAACATGAATAATAATAAGGGTGTAATGTGTAAATGGTCACTCATGATGAATACATAGCATATGCATATCAATTATACTCACACATCAATATATTTATTTACCAAATTCATTGGAACATTTATTTATTTATATATAATTATAACTATAAATATATACATTTAAAAAATATTTATATATAATTATAAATATATAATTATAAATATAGTAAATATATTTATTATTTAATAAAATTTATTATAATATTATAAGAATTTAAATATATATTTATTTTATTATAATTTTATGAATACTTTGTTTTGAATATTATATATATATATATATATTTTAATTAATATAAAATATATATTAACTATAAACATGCATTTTTTATTTAATGTATATAAATAAAAATTATTTTTCAATATAAATATAATAATTTTATATAAATTAATAATATTTTTTATTAAAAAAATTTATTAGTTCTAATAATAACACTCACAAATATATAATTTACGAGTGCTAAAAAAGCACTGATAAAGGGTATACCTTTATCAACAATTATTTTAGCGCCAACAAATGGTGGATTTATCAACACATTTAGCTAGAACTGATAAAACCCCCCCTTTTATCATCTTGTTTTTCTTAGCACTGCTAAAGGTTGGAGTTTCTCTTGTGCCGACTTGTGGTAGTGGTTGAAGAATTCATTTTTAAAAACCCCACAAAATGTGTAAAAAATGGTTTTTAGGAAATGCATTTTCAAGTATATGATGATCTTATATTAATATTATTACTAGTAGTAATCATTACATGGATTTTAATTAATATATTAAGTTATATTACATATATATATATATATATATATATATATTTCATTTAAATCACTCATCATTAAATTTTTTCTTTATTAATTAAAATGGATTTACATTATGTGTTTTTAAACAAAAAAAATTTAATAAAAAAAAGATTTCTGAAAAAACCCCACTTTACCTCTAAATTATTTTATCTTTATTTATTTCAAATTGATAATTAATAAATTTTTAATTATAAATACTATTAAAAATTTTTTAATAAAAAGGAGGAATAGTTAAATACTGCATTTTCAATTATTCATAAAAGCTTATTTCTAAGGGAAAATATCAAAAATTCATTCTAGGGTTATTTTGACCATGTAAGTTCAAAATTGATATTTATCCTATCATTGTTCCATGATATAATAAAATTTTCATTGCATAATAATATTATTAAAATATAATGTTTACTTACTATAAATGAATCTTTGGTGTGATATTCTTCACCCTATAAAAATTCCATCCTTGAAATTTTCATGGATATTACTTTATAAAAAATGGGGGTTGTTCTTCTTCATAATGCCCTCTCGTTCCTACAATGATTACTCTATTTTAGGTTTTATCAAATTTACGTTTACCAAATGACTCATCTGATTCCTTAATACTTTCTCTATATTGTCATGAATCTGGGTGGACTCTTCACAGTAAGATAAACCGGGTTCTAATTCTATTTATTCACAGGTGAGAACATGCATTGAGTCTGTCATGTAATTCTTTAAAAATGATATATCTAACACATCATATAATTTAAGGAGTCTTGGTGGAATTTCCAATATATAAAACAAAACACCATGTTTTATTGAATTTAAAAAGGGATGATGTACATGTGGTTTAGTTCCCCTATCTTATTGAACCCTATTGATTCAAAAGTCTCAGTTTGACTTTTAAATTCCTTTTGTTTTGAAAATCAAAAACTCTTTATTAAATAATGATTTCTAACTATTTCATTTCCAAATTATTTTAACAATTCTATTATAGAAAACATATTACATTTTATCAAAACTACTTCATGTCTTTTGACTTAGGAAATTATATTTATATTTTATCATTACAATTTTTCATAATGAGTATGCATAAGATAAATTTCATTCTCATAAAAATTTATAGTAATAAAAAACATCCATGATTATCATACAGAGCATGGATACAATTTATATCGTACTTATTATTTAGTCAATTACCAATCAATTCATCTAAGTCTTTCATACTGACCATATTTTTGTAATTAGATTAAAATGATATTGATATTAATAATACTAATACTCATAATGATTATAATTGGAATCATTCCAATTTATTTTTTGTATTCAGAAAACTTGATAATTATGTAAGAAAATATTTTAAATCTAAACAATGTCGTTTATTATGTATCAATCCAAAAAATTTCATGATTCTATTTTTAATATGACCATTGGAGTTCCACATGTCCTGGTCCTCCCAGAAATCTCAAAGAAAATCTAACCATTGGAGATCAATAAGACCATTGTAAGTAATGCCTATAAATTACAGGTTATTTGACCATTTCAACATACATTTAATAGGTGTCGCTGTGTGAGAGATCTACTTAATTTTCTAATGTGTGAAACAACTCTGAAGTTTACACAAGTGAAATACTTTTTCCTTGTGCTTGTAATATTAGAGTTCATACTTTCTTTGTGTGAAATTGATTATTGTGATTAAGATCAAGGGCTTATGAGGCTAGGAAGAAAAAGGATCTGATGACCATCTTGATTAAAGGCTTGTAGGGATATCAAGAAAGATTTAGGTAGATATTTTACTAATCGAGGTCTATCGAGGATAGAAAGACAGAGTTAAGATTATTTTTATATTGATGGATTACCCTGGTGCGGGTAAGATATAATTTCTTGAAAGTATAAATCAAGGGACCGTTATCTTAGGTGATTGGATACCCTTATCATTGGGTTAAAATAATTCAATATTTATTTACTTATATTTTCATTTCCACTACAATTATAATAGGTAGTGAATTATTTTATATTTTCATTTTCTGATTTTTATTCTATTTATCTTAATTTCTTTGATTATGATAATGTTTTAGTATAACATGAATATTATTTTTGTAATTATAATTAAATCATTTACTATGATTTTGATTCTATATGATTTAAGGGAGAATCATTAGTTTGGAGATCTGTGACATTATAATAATATCAAAATAAACCTAATTAAAGTATCTTTATAACCAAACAAAAATCCCAGTTTAATTATTGTTTTAATAAATAAGAGGATTTTTTAATATGATTTGTTCAATTCTATTAAAAAAGTTTATTTTAATTTAAAAAATGAATGTTTTTAAACTTACAATTCACCCCTCTTGTGTTAAGCCATCCATATATACATTTTGATCCTAAAAATGGTTTCAGAGCCAGGTCTCTATAATACTGATACTCATATTTTGAATCATATGAGCTTTACACTACTCAAATACTTAATGATTATTTTTTCTTTTCATGTTAGATTTATTTCTTGTTATAAAATTTCAGTTTATATATACTTTTTACACTAACGTGTTTTGCGTAAAAAGAATTTTTGTATTAAATACGGTTGGATTAAATGTTGGTTTTCTTGAAAATATCGATCCATATATAGCCCCAATACTTTTATAGTGATGATTATGAATACTGGAGTGATTGAATGAAGATATTTCCAATCAACACAGGAGTTGATAATTTTTTATACTGACTAGTGAATACAAAATTCCTTATAAATAACTTATAACGTTTATAAATAAAGTAAATATATAATATCATCTAACTTACAAAGTAATGAATACTTTATTACGTTATATGAAAAGAAACATATATATCTATATTTACTATTGTGAATAATCTAATATTATTTGGAAGAAATTAGAAATCACTCATTTTGGAACTCATAAAGTTATTGACACTAGAAGATATATGCTCAGAGATGATTATCAAGCATTTAAATTTCCTTATGGTGAACCTATTACAAATGTTCAAGAGATATTTAATACAATATTAAATTATTTATAATCAATGCGATATAAAGTTTTATATGATGAAATTATTATTGAAAATATAATTGATATTAAGCCCAATGAGTGGGAATATTAGAGGAAAACTGTTGACGAGTCAAGAAAAATTACTAATATTAATCATGATGATTTTCTGGAACTCTTATACAATATGAAAGCAGGTTGAAAAAAGATGTTGAGAATGTGAAAAATAAAAATGGTGGAACTTCATTCAATACTACTATGATTTCTATCAAAGCTCCATCACCAGAAAATATTACGAAATCTTTTAGAAAGAAAAAGGTTGTGATTCGATCTGATTCATGATATTCTGAACATTCAGATAATGAATTAACTAATATTTATTGAATTATGAACTATATTGTAAGGAAAAAATATTTTCAGTATCATTACAAGATAATTAACAAGGATTGTAATGAAAAGAAATATTCTAAAGTCACATGTTATGAATGTAAGAAAGTAGGACATATCATACCTAATTTTCCTATGTTGAAAATGAAATATGGTAAGGAAAGACATTATAAAAGAAATAATTAAAAGTATTACAATACTAAAAGGAATAAATTCTTTAAAGATAATGACTCATGGAGTGCTAACGGAAGATATTATTCTGATGATTCTTTAGATAATGAAAATATTGGAAAGATAAATATTGGTCTCTATTCCAGAATACCTTTTAAAAATAATTGTATTATGAATAATATACACACTTATCATTAATTAAAAAATATGTCTTTCAATGACAACTATCATGATGAGACATATTAATTTTTTTCAGATGAATAAATTTCTTTAGTAAAAGATAATAATTTACCTTCATATGTAGAAGTCACTATATTTTCTAAATTTTTTGAAAATAAAAAATGAAATTTTAGAAGGAAACTTGAGAAATAAAAATCTAGGATAGTTTTTTTAATAAAGAGAGTATTAGATATTTCAAAATATCATTCTAAGAAAGATTTTAAAATTGATTCTATTTCTAAAAACCATTATATATCTAATTTTGAAAAGGATAATCTTTCTAAATATTATGAAAAATCCATTTTTGATAAAAATGTTTTAGAAACAAAACTCACTTCGAAAACTAATAAAATTGTGGATAAGAATTTAGTTATCAAACTAAAATAAAAAAATTTCTATTTGAAGAAAATTTTATCAATATTTACCACTGGTAATGTAGGTTTTGATAAAATGTATAAAAAACTCTGTCCATATAGTAATAATTCAAGAATGGGATATACTCATAGAAAACCTATATTTAGTAATAATATTTGTGTTCCTTAGAATACCCCCCTTTTCACAAAATGTCAAAGTGGAGGTCACTGGAATAAAAATTACTTTTTAAATAAATTTTAATCCATAATATTTCACAATGCATGTTTTTCAAAACAAATGTGGATTCCTAAAAAATTGTTTACTAACATTTTTTGCCGGACAAATTTGGGTTCCAAAAGTCTAATTATTTTTTTATTAGGAAAACAAAGGAATTAATAACAATAAAAATACATTGTACATGGGCAGTGGTTTTTCCTGGAATATGACTGGTAGCAAATCTTTATTTGAAAATATTATAAAAATGAAATGTGGAAGAGTTACTTTTGGAGAAAATTATCAAGGAAATATTTTTTTATATGTAACACTATTATTCGTGGAAATTCGTTAATTTAAAACTTTTTATTTGTTAGAGGTCGTAAGAAAAATCTTATAAGCATAATTCAATTATGTGATGAAGTTTACCTTGTGAATTTTAGTAATGGTAAATCTTTATTACCCAATTCGAAGAATAAATTCATTCTTTAGGCCCATTGGCATAAGGACATTTATATAATTAACATAGAAGACCTTAGGATCTAAGAATTACCCTGTCTCAGTATAGTGGAAGATCAATCTTGGTTATGGAATAGTTTTTTATGACACTGTAACCTTAGGAGCTTATGTAAATTTACAAAGAAAATGATTGTTAAGGATCTACGAGAACATAAATTTGATTATTTAAAAGATTGTGATGCATATAAATATGGTTAGAAACATAAATAAATCATTAAATTAATTGGTGAAGTATCAACCACTAATGATTTATAATTATGGAACATGAATATTTTTTGCACTATAAAAACTGGAAGTATTAGAGTCAAGAACTATGTATTTATTTTAGTTGATTATTACAATATATACACATGGGTTTATTTTCTAGAAAAGAAATTTTTATAATTTTTATTTTTAAAACTTTCATAGCCAAAGTTAAAAATGAGAAAAACCTTCCCTTGATAACTATTCATAGTGATCATGGTGGGGAATTTTTAAGTTTTGATTTTGAAAATTGTTGTAGTAATAAAGGTATTACTCATAACATTTTAGCCTAAATAACTCCTTAGGAAAATGGTGTTATTGAAAGAAGAAACTGTATTCTTCAATAAATAATAAGATCCATGTTGAGTGAATATTCAATTGATAAAAACTTTTGGGATAAAGCCATTAGTACTTAGTGCTATACTATAAATTGAGTTTTAATTCGGCCTTTTATTAATAAAACATCTTATGAGTTTTAGACAGGCCGAAAACCAAATTTTTCATTCTTCAGATCACTTGGATACAAAGTATTCGTTTTTAATACAAAATGTACTTTACATAAGTTCTCACCCAAATCTGATGAAGTTATATTATTAGGATATTACACTACTTCCAAGTCATATATAGTTTTCAATAAAAACTTTTGTACTACTAGGGAAACTATACATGTCATGTTTGATGAAAATGATACTTTTGTTTTTAAACAATTTTAACCTACATCTTCTAATTTGTTTTCCAAAACTAATTTTCAAATATTGAGGGAAGATTATTCTAATAAGAAGAATACTCAAGAAATTGTTTCTTATGTATTCACACTAGAGTGTTTTCTACCTTATGTTTATGAATAGGTTTTAGAAAACCCAATTCAGTTGTTTCTTTAGAATCGTCCTAGTGATAGTATCATTGGTGATGTTACTCAACCTATTAGGACTAGAAGTATCTTAATAAATTAAGTATAAAAACTAGAATTTCTTTCTCAATTTAAACCAAAATTTCTTAGGAGGCTTTAGGTGATGAGGATTTGATGAAAGTAATGAAAGATGAACTAAATTATTTCGAGAAGAATAAATTCTGGACCTTGATTTAAAGACCTAAATAAACATTTGTAATGTGTGTAAATGGTTTTTTAGAAACAGATGTGATGAAAATGTGAAAATGATTATAAATAAATAAAGACTTGTTTCTAAAGGTTACAATCTACAAGTGGGAATATATTATGAAGAAAACTATGTACCATTATCTATATTTGAATATATTCATATTCAATTAGCCTTTACATCAATCATTAATTTTAAAAAAAATTCAGCGGATGTGAAGTGTTCTTTTCTTAATAGATATGTTCAAGGGGAAGTTTTTTTGAACAACCTCTTGGTTTTGAAGATACAAAACACCATAAATATGTTTATAAAATTACCAAAGAATTATATGGACGTAAACAAGACCCTAGAGAATGATAAGATAGATTATAATGATTTTTGGTACAATTTATTTTTGTTAAGGGAACATATGATCCATATTTTTTTTATAAAGAAAGAAAAAAAGTCATGATTGTTCAAATTTATTCTGATGACATGATATTCATATCAACTTAATAATTTTTAATAGATTGTTTTTTGAATCTTATGAAATATGAGTTTGAAATGAGTATGATGGGTGAGTTAACATTCTTTATTGGTTTTCAAATTTCTCAAAAACTACAAGATATTTATATATCTCAATATAAGTATATCAAATATGTTATTAAAAATTATGGATCCAACAACACTAAAAGTATCAGTACTCTAATTGGTTCCTCAAACACACTTGATATTGATGATGCTGGGCAACTAGTTGACTAAAAAAATTAGAGGTATGATAGGATGTTTAGTATAGTTTACTAAAAGTCATCCCAACATAACTTTTTTAGTATTCTTATGTGGAAGTTATCAATAAAATCCAAAAGTGTCTCATTTAAAAGTTGTAAAATGAATTTTTCATTATTTAAATGGAACCATGGATTTTAGAACTTTTTTTTATAGAAATGATTTTTAATTGAATTTTTTTTAGATGCTAACATTGGTGGTTGTATAATGGATAAAAAAGTAAATCTAGAACCTTTCATTTCTTAAGAGATTCATTAGTTTCTTGATCTTGTAATAAAAAAACTCAGCAAAAATTTCCACTACTAAATCTAAAAGTGTAGAAACTGAAAGTTGTTGTGATAAAGTGTTGTGGATGCTACACACACTCATAGATTATGACAAGAGTTTTACTAAAAATGAAATACTATTTGATAACACTAGTGCCGTAAATTTGAGTATAAAACATGCACATCAATCCCATGAAAAACAAATAGATATTATGAATCAGTTTAGTAGGGGTCACACAATTATAGAAGATATCATTTTATAATTTATCTGAATTCAAGAACAACTTGATGATAGTTTTACAAAAACCATTACCTTTAGATATATTTTAAAACATTAAACAGAGGCTATGAATGATCACATTAAATTAATAATTCATATATACATCTTTTAAAAAAAACTAACTTACATTAAGTTTCAACTTTTCAATAGGGGAGTACATATGATTGATATTTTAAAAAAAATTATTTTTGAAATATTTTTCTTAATCTAAATTTTTCGTACTCCTATTTTTCATACTCATATTTTTCATACTCAAATTTTTTTTGTACTCATATATTTTGTGCTGAAAATTTTTCATTCTCAAATTTTTCCTATATAAATTTTTTCATACTCAATTTTTTTCTTATTCAAAGTTTTTCATTCTCATATTTTTTGTACTCAAAATTTTATTTTTAAGAAGAACTAAATAATAAAACCAATAGATCTGACTTACAACTATGAAAGGTACAATGACTTACCTTAAAAATGTTCAATACATTTTTAATTGTTGGTATTTTTTTATCATATTAATTTTGAATACGATAATTTTTTTTTGATTAAAAAAAAATCTCAAGAGTTCATTTTCTTTTAACCATCAGATCATTTTGATCAAATATGATCTGTAGAATTTGAATGGTCAAATTTCACCACCTATATAATAGGGAACCTTAACCCTATCCCACATCAAATATCTCATCCTTTTTACTTATTCCCTTATTCTATTCAAATAGTCCAGTACATAAGTTTCCTTTCTCAGAGAAGGTTTTATAACTCATGTCAAAATTAATGACATATTCTCCCAAATTAATGGCTCCTAATGAATTCTCAACCATAATGGTCTTGAAATAATGTTTAGTAAAAAATATTTTTATGAAAAGTATGATTCCTCATTGAAAAGGGTTATAAGATTTCAAGGGAAGGAATTAGTTTGTTTAGAACAGTCTGAGATCGATCAAGGCCTTATTTATGTTAATGAAGTAAGAGAGTTTTACAATTATATAAAAGTCGATAAGGATTTAAAGAAAAAAATTTCAATGTACAGAAAAGAATTTAGCATGTCTGTCAATAAATCCACTTATTTCATCAGTGTACCTATAGAGGGTGATAATTTTTTTCCTTCATATATGTTGCCTAAAGAAAAAAGGACTTTAAATAAGAAAATATCTGAGGAATCACTCTTTGAAATTAATGAGGATAAAATCCAATTTACTAATATCTCTTCAGAAAATAATCTTATATCCCTTTGGATGTAATAGATTTTGATTCCAAGAATGGGTGATAGGGAAAATCTAAAATTATCAGATATTTTTATTCTCATTTATTTAGTTAATATGAGGAAGTTGAATTTAATGGGTTATATATTTTTAACTATCAAAAATTTTAAATTGAGAGCCATTATGTCTCATTTGATAATGTTTCTAGGGATCTTAATCAAGTTTCTTATTTAGAGTTTGAATTTTTGTAAAATTGAAATCATATCAGTACAAAAAAAATCAAATTGTACTTTTTAGGGATAATACAGTCAAAAGTATGAAGTTTCACTTTGATTTAGAATCAAAAATGTTTTTGAAAGATGCAGAAGATGAACCTTAAAAGGAAGGTACCCATAAAGTTTCAAAAGATATCGTATCGATTGTTTCTAAAGAAAATATATATAGAAAAGTCTAATTCATACATGAATACGAAGAAACAACATAAATTATCTAAGGAATTAGCTACTGAGTGGAGAATAAAGAAAGTTGAAAGGAAAAAAAGGAGACACTCATTTTGGTCTTGAACCTGCCAAGGATCTAACCGAATGAATTCATAATAATGAATCTTTTACAGAAGATGAAAATAAAAGGAAGATAAAAAAGATAAAGAAATATGTTTTTTATATTGATAAGTTGTTGTCAGCTATTGAAAAGTAAAGTGTAGGAATACTAATCAAGGAACCTATTCAAGAAGGAATGGATACTCCCTCTGTACAAGATAAGGTAAATGAAAAGAAAACATTTGGTAATAAATCAGTGCCACTGAAAGATTGTCATAAATAATTTTCATATGAAAAAGAAGACATCTAATTGAGACAAATAGATGAATATGTTGGTGAAGAGGAATAAAGAGAAGAGGGAGGATAGGAAGAAAGAGAATAAGTATGTGAAGAAGAAGAAGTAAAAGAGGAAGATGATGATGAAAAAGAATATCTTTAGAGAAAAACATATCACTCTGATAAATTACCAATGAGATCTTTATATGTAACTTATTGTTAATTACCATCTGTAGAAGTTGATTCATCAAAACAAGCTTCCTAGAGATCCCAATATAAAAATTCATTCACATTTATGACAATGAAGAAGAGACCAAGACTGATAAAAATCGTAATTAGTCTTTAGAAGATGTGGCTGGTGAAACTCATTAAAGAGAACATCCTAATTTTGAGTAAGATACTAACTTAGATAACAAAATCTCAATAAAAAGAGGTCAGTATATTGTTCAAGATTTAAACACAACAGAAAATACTATTCCATATTTACCAAGTCTAGAGGGAAAATTGATTTGGTTTTGAAAATTAGAAGAGAAGATCGAGTTTAGTCATAGTTTTAAAGGATACATTAATAAATCTTGAATCTGATTTCAATATTTTGGAAGAAAGTTCTCAAGTACACAATAAGGATTGCAACAAAGTTACAATGTGGTCTCATAATGATGATTCAAATATCAAAATTCATCAATACTAAATTAAAGATATAAGAAATATTTTTAATAATGTTTTAGTTGCATTCAATATTCTAGCAAGTGACACTAATGGTAAAGTAAGTTTTTTACAAATTTTTAGGACCTCAAAAGATACCCATTGTTGAGAAATAAACATCTTGAATAGAAAGTTGAAATACATTTAATTAAAAATATGAAGGTTGAATAATTAAAAGGCAAAAAATGGTTGATTTGAAGATGTATATTATCTTTCTAAATGATAAAATTAAAGTGAATGAAAAGACCGATAAGTCTTAAGAAGAGAAGATTCTACTTTAGGAAGAAAAATTTCCTACTCATGATTAAAAAATATAGGCTTATGAAGAAAAGATTTTTCCTCTTAAAGAAAACATGTTCTCAAAAGAATAATTTTTTAATAATCAAGATCAGTTGTTTTGAGAATAGGATGAAAAGCTTCAGACCCAAAAAGAATTTATTTAAAAGCTGATGGAGGATAGAAAATAATTCAAGAAGATGAAAATAATCATTTCGATCCTCATGGAGAAGAAATAAATTTTTGACCTCTATTTTTTTTGAAAACTTTAATGAAAAAATTTTCAGCAATATTTAGTTTGATTGAATATTTTCCATGTCTTTTGAATAAATATTATTTCATTAATTTTAAATGATCAAATTATTTATTGTTCTATAAATATTATCTCTCTAACCATTTTTAGGTACCTCAAAGACTATTATCATTCCTTTTTGGAAGTCACAATGTGGGGAGGAATGATATAGACAGGGAGGAAACATATATAATAAGTTAGAATTCTATTGTATGGGAGAGAAAATATTCTAAAATAAATAGAATACGATCCTTAGAGAAACTATTATCCTAAGAGGGAGTTATTCGTATTCACTATAGTATTCAGATGAGTTTCATACTCAAAGGGAGATAAGTTTAAATGTTTACTTCTAAAATAAAATCTTTAAATCATTTTTGGAATTATTTTTTTCAAAGATATTTTCTATTTAAGTATTGTGGTTTGTGGTTTCTAAAAAGGTGGATATTGTTAAGTCAAAACTCTATTTTTGACTTTTCCATTCCTTTTGTTTTTGAAATCACAAAATATTTCTTAATTATCAATTTCTAACTATTTCATGTCCAAACTATTTTAACAATACTTTTATATAAAACATATTACATTTTATTGTAACCACATCAATTATTTTGACTTATGAAAATAAATTTATATTTCATTATTACAAAATTTAGTAATGAGTATGTGTACGGTAAATATCTTACTTATAAAAATTTATACTAATGAAAAAATTAAAAGATTATCATATCAAGATTGGATACAATTTTTATCATACACATAATTTAATTGATTACCAATAAATCTATCTAAGTCTTTCTTACTGAAAATATTTTTATAATCAGACTAACATGATATCAATATAAATCTCACTAACACTCATAACTATTATCATTGGACTCATTCAAATTTATTTTTTTATCCAAAAACATGATCGTTATCTAAGGAAGTATTTTAAATCAAAATGATGTTGTGAATTATGTTTTAATCCAAATGATGACATGATTTCAGTTTTAATATGACCCTTGGAGTTCCAAGTGTCTAAGTACTTCGGAAAATCTCAATGAAAATCCGACCATTGGAGATAAATACGACCATTAGAAGGAATACCTATAAATACTAGGTCATCAAATCATTTCAACATACATGTGATAAATGACATTGTGTGAGAGATCTGCTTAATTTGCTATTATGTGCAATAAATCTGAAGTTTACAAAGGTTAACTACTTATTCTATGTCCTTGTAATCATAGAGTTATTACTTTCCTTGGGAGACACTAATTGTTTTGATTAAGATCGAGGGATTCCTAGGAAATGAAGATAGAGGATCTAATAAACTTATTGATCTAGGGATTATGTGGATAGAAATACAGAGTTCTGCCGATCTTTAATAGATAAAGGGATTACAAGGATAACAAGACAAAGTGAAGCCGATTTTGATATCAAGGGATTTCCCTAGTGTGGGTAAGAAACACTTTATTGAAAGTATAAATCAAGGGATATTTATCTAAGGATACCATTCTCTTTGTGTTATAATAATTCAATATTTAATTACTTGTATTTTCATTTTTGTTTCAATTATAATAGGAATTGAATTATTTTATATTTTTATTTTCTTATTTGTATTCAATTTATCATAATTGATTTGACTATGAATATTTTGTATTAAACCATGAATATGATTATTATAATTAAAATTAAATCATTTAATTTTATTTTCATTCTATATTCTTTAAGGTAGAATTATTCGTTTGGTGATAAGTGACTTTATAATAATCTCAAAATAAATATTATTATTGTAATTAAAATTATATCATTTAATTTGAGTTTAATTCTATATGATTTAAGGTAGAATCATGAGTTTGTTTATAATTGACTTTATAATAATATCAATATCAATATGATTATGATATCTTTATAACCAAACACAAAGCCCAGTCGGATTACTATTTTAATACATAAGAGGATTTTTGAATACGATTTCTTTAATTATTTTTTTAAAACTTTTCTTTTAAGATTAAAAAAATGAAAGTTTAAAACTTAAAATTCACCCCCTCTTATGTTAATACATTTGAAAATACATTTCTATCCTGCAATTGGTATCAAATCCAAGCATCTATAATACTAATACTCACAAAAAATTTAATGCCCTTATATAGAGATACTTTCATGAAAATGTAATCTCCAATTTAAAATTTCAAATATTTCTTATAGTTATTGGCATAACTTCTCTTCCTACATCGAGACACTTTAATATGATTCAGAATAGTATTTTCCTTTTTTTTTCAACATATTCTGGGCCTATATGTTTCCTTTCACCAATTTCATCCCAACAAGTTATAGTTCAACGTCAATTTCCATATAATTATTCATATAAAACCATTTCATTACTTGAATGAAAACTATTATTATAAGAAAGCTCTTCAAAAGGTAAAAACTGATTCCAAATACCTTGAATGTTAACTGAGCATGACCTCAACATTTCTTCAAATGATTGAATAGTACTTTCAGATTTTCCCTGAGTTTGAGGATGGTAGAAAGTACTCAAATGAAGCTCAATATCGAGAGCCTTCAGAAGGTTCTTCCTGATTTTTTATTTGAAATGAGAATCATGATCAGAAAAAACTTTTAAGAGGTGCACCATGAATTCTGACAACTTAACATTCCTGGTAATGTAACACCAGAATGTTTTTATAAAATATGTTTTCTAAACAATTTTAAAATTTCAATGGATTTAATTTCACACAATCATGTGTTTAAATGAACCATGAGATTCCCTTAGTATAAAATAACCATTTAAACCTAACTGTTAGGTTAGAGGGAATACATGTAACTAACGTAAGAAAATGTATAGTGAAGTCATTTTCCACCAATTATTTATAAAAAAAGATAAATCAATTATATATTTATATTATTGTATTAATAAATTTAGTAAATTACAATTATTAAATGAAATTAATGAAATATATATGTTATATACTTTATAAAATATTTTTAATATTCATCTAATAGAGATTTTGTCATCGTTTATGAATAAACTCTATTTGATATATAAAAAACTATATTTTTAAAAGGGAAATTTTACCGCCTTTTAAGGAAAAACCCTTTTTAAATTAATATTTTGATACATTAATAATTTTTATATGAAAAAACATGTTCTTTGGGAGTGGTATATAAAAAAGTTACTTTGGATGATTTTTAATACTTTTCTCACAACTTTCAAATTTTTATGAATAATAAAAATACATTAAATTTTAATTGAAAACAACTTTTTTCACCAAAAAATTTTATATGGTTAAATTATAATACTGAATGGTTTTAAATTATAAATATAATATATTGTTATCATTAAATATAATGTATGTCATTATCATTAAATTTACATTGAATTCTGATGTAAAAACATTTGAATCTTTTACAATGTTTAAACATTCAAAAAAACCTTATTCTCTCTTTCTGACAAAGGAAATAAATTTAAAATAATTAAATAAACTTTTTTTAATTTTTATATATGAATTACATATTTGGAATCACTATGTCCAAATTATTTAAATAGTTTTTTTGTGCATTATGAATAGTAACTTCGGTATTTTTTATTAATATTGTAAAAGGGTAAATATGGTAATTGAGGGTGATAATACTATTATAAAATTACCCTATAAATTTTAATAATATAAATATATGAGTTTTCTTTTACCTAAATCATACATGTATCGAAATGGTATCATTTGGAAGCCACTTGGATGAGGTTAGGATATTTAATTTATTTTATTTAAAGAAAAATTAAATATGTCTTACAAATTTTTTAGTAAATATATCATTTTCTATACAATATAATATAAATGAAAAAATCTATTATAAATACTCAATTTAAATATTTTTTTTATATATCATGGTAATTTATTTGTAGTTTTTAGGAAAAAAATAATTACCTTAAACCCTTATACTTTAATGATGTAAAAATTAATTAATTGATGAGAAATAAATAATTTTTTTATTAAAATTATAATTAACATAAAAGGACCTAAACACAAAAAAAAAAATCATATTGGTCGAGAGTATATTAGCCATAACCATCCAAGGGTCATTTTAGCGGCCATTTGGATCCTAATAGAAGAGATTGTGACACTCACATTATATTATTTAAAGTGATGTGAAGGATGTCACATTCATAATTTAATAAGTATAATGTAAAACCCCAGGATTCCACATTACGCTTCTCTTTGAATAATACAATAGCGTGTGTTGTACGCAACTTCGAGTTCTAACACACACCACAATCAATCAAACTAGCTGTTATGAATAGAAATACTCACTTTTCTAAATTTTATAAATTTTATCGTTCAAAATGGACTTCATTTTTGGATTCGGAATATCTAAATTATCTTAGGGTAAATTTTTGGTATTTTTTTGAAAACATTCAATTTTTGATGAATAGTGAAAAAACACTGAGTTATAGTTTAAAACCGAATTTTTATTTAAATAATTATTTATTTTATTTAAATTTATTTTAGGTAAAAATAGATATATAATACTCATATAAGTTCAATTTAATTCATTGGATTCAGTTTATGATAATTTTAGATATATATAATAATTTTATTGAACTTTTCACCGTCTTTTACCCATCTCCTAGGAGAATTTGCAAATTCACATAAAACATAATTTTACTTCTTCTATGAGTGGAATTTCGAAAATCCGAGACACACGGTTAATATCAAGGAGTAAAATGTGGTTCAATAAGATAAAAATATTTTTTTGGTGAATAGTAACTTTTTACTTTTATTTACCACGGTAAAAAGTAAATAGGGTAATTAAGGGTAAAAATGATATTATTAATACCCTAACACAGGTCCTAATTCCATTGGATAAGTATAATTTGACCAAAAAAACCATATGAATAAACTATTAACCTCTTTGGTCCACTTGGATTAGATTAGGACATTTATTAATATTTAATTCAAAGAAGAGTTAAAAGAGTTAAAATCAATGTTTAATAACTAAAGCATTTTTAATATTTGGTTATATATAAGATAAATTCGATTATAAATATTCATTAGAAAGCTAAAATTATTTCCTACATAAGGGTATTTTATTTATAACTTTTAGACATTAAATCATTTAATTTATTTATGACACAATGGTGATGCAGTAATTACCTAATTAATAAAATATTAAAAGCATTGATTTTATAAATATCCAAATAAATGTAATTTGAGACTTTTAATGAATTACACAAATTTTTTAGGTTAATATGACATATTAGGGTTGGTTAGATTAATTGTTTTTGAAGTAATAATGCTGTTATAAATTTAGAAAAAACAAAATACCAAATAGTGTCAAAATTGACATAAAAGAGTTTTTAAAATAAATATTATATTATTAATTGATATTCTATTCCTAAAAATCCATGGTTTGGACAAAAAACTTATATAATTATAGGTGTATCATTAATTAACCACTTGGGGTTCTCTTGGATGTATATAGTAAGTTTATTAACCATATAATATAAAAATACAACAAGACATGATAAATATAAAACTATTTAACTAAGAGTTAATTCTAAATAATAAGTGTAAAACAGTGACCCAAACCTATCTATAACCTATTTGTTGAGTGGGTTTTGACCCATACCCAACTTATCATTTAAATAATTTACTTTAGATCCATTAGAAACCAAAAATTATTTTATTATAAAATAATATTTCTAGATTTTCCTAAGGTGCCCCTCACCCCTCTTATAAAAGGGCACTCCCCCTTCTCTCTAATTCACACCATCAAATCCTTTTGGATCATCCAAGCCCTGACCAAATATCCTTTAAAATTCCCTAAATTCATCTTAGAGGCATTTATTTAGTCATAAAGCCAACTTAAGGATCCTTTTTGATCAAATCAAAAGGAAGAACCCGAAGAAGAGGTAATAATTTCACCACCCTCTTTCATGTTCCTTTCTTCTTCCACTTCCTTTTTCTTTGTTGTTTCCATTATAAAAAAATAAATCCAGTATCTTATATATACTATGATGTTATTATAAATGTGGTAAAACCAAATTAATTATTCTATCCATACTTTGAATGACAAGTCACCATATGTGCATACGTACGACTTACTGTCTCCACGTCGTGGTGTAATTATTATTCAATACATTATTATTTGGATGGGTATAATAATGATATGTAATTGATGTAAATGATAAATATAACATGATAATGATTCTTAATATATGATATACCATCCAATTATATATTATTTTAATATCAAAAGAATGATATTGTCACTTGTGCGTACGTACGAATTACCGTCTACACGAACACGATGAGATTCATTCCCCATCGTATCCATTCAAGACTAATTTTCATTTGATGATTAAAAATAATGTTTAAATACTTGATTTCATTATGGATATGAATAATATACACCCTATCCATAAAAAACAAGGCTTATGTAATAAAACATATAAAAGAAAACGAGTAAGTGAACACCCGAAACGGCGATAATACTAAAATATTATTAACAAAGAAAAATTAGAAGATCATATATGATTTCATATTAATGTATATGATTCTTGTATAATTTAATAACAATTATTTCACCATTATACAGGAGTTTAACCTACCCTCAACCAAATAAAAGAACAAGGTTAGGGTTTATTTCACAATCTCTTCATTATCTGAAGTTGTTTGTACGTAATTATCTACTGGGACCTCTTTATCATCCACATCCATGTTTCTTAAAAATGTATTCCAAATTTTTTTTACTATTTACTAGACTATGGGTTAAAGTCATTTATACCATTTTTTGACTTTTTATTAGATGGTTTGAAAGGAATATTTCTGTCATTTTCCAAACAAGGTCATTTTTAACGTTTTCGACAAAATTAAGGTTAGAATGTTTTTTTAACTTATACAGAGGGTACCACAATTTTACACCATTATAAAATCATTGAATCTTCCATTAAAAGCTTATAATAATATTTTCAAAGTAAATGTTTTATTTCATAATTATGTTACTTTTAATTTATTTCAAAAAAGAGATATTTCTCTCAAACAGTTTTGATTTTATCTATGTCAACATCCTTTGATAGATTTTAAGCTTATTTGAAGTTGATTTATGATGATACAAAACTTCCATATTGTATTGAAGGTTTTGTGATATGTTTGACTATGGATGTGTTATTTTTATACCATTCATGGTTTGTGGAGAAAGTATTGACATTTCGTATGCTAGTTTTAATACGAATGTTTATGTTATGTTTAAACCTGTTCATAAGAGGAATACATTGGACTAAGTAAGTGACGGGTGGAGGCCGCTATAGCTCCCCGAGGCATTGGTAAGTCTCATGAGATGAAATAATGTCTTGGAACAAGGCCTTGACAAAATCTTATTTTTAGTCTTAGAACAAGGGCCTGACTATGTGGTTATGATAGTATGTTATTATGCATTTCATCATTATGAAAGTGATTATTGATATTGCATGTGATTATTCTACTAGTAGAATATCTATGTGAATAAGTAAATGGAATTATTTCATTTTATTTTTTCCATATTATACTAAAGTTTAATTTTAAATGGCTTTTGGTTTAGTTATACATTGCCTTAAATATTTATGCTTATTTATGAAAGTTTCCGCTATATTGTTATCCTTACTAAGCATCTGAGCTCGCCCCTTTCTATGTTTTATTTTTCCCGAGATGAGAAGAGGTATTTTATGACTGACCTATAGGGATAGACTAAGGGGATATGAGTGTGAACTATGGAGACTATGTTGTTGTAGTTTTTCACTTTATGATGTAATTTAAGACTTATGAATGTATATAGTGTTTACAAGGATACTAAACAAATTAGTCTTTCAAGACATGATCTTTTATGATCATGCCAATGTTATGTAATAATGCATCGACTCTAGGTAACTGGGGTCAGGGCGTTACAGTTGGTATTAATGGAGGTTTAGTACAAACCTTGGAAGCTAGATTTAGATAAACTATGATTAGAGCACATAGACCCAAGATGGAATTTGAGGATTAGTATAGAATAACTTCCTAGAATTTTGGTATTGTAGAGATTTTGTGAGTTTTCCAAGAAATATATCCCTGTCTAGATACGAGCAAGTAGAGGTGGCTCTAGCACATATGCACTTAGGGGTAAAACCCAAAAACACCGCTTTGAGGTAAACTCGAACGCGAACTGGTGCACGATAATAGACCTTGCTGCTCTCTTGGTTACGACACTCTCAGGGGATACGCTTAGGATAATTCTTATTTTCATTACAAACCATTATGGAGGGTTTATGAGTATATAAACCCTCAAAGAAAACATTTTTATGATTATGGATTATATCCATAAACTGTTCAATTTATGTTAAGTGTTTTACAAGTTTGGAATTATTTATTTCGATTCATTAACTGATCTAGTTTATGCCATTGTTTAGAAATGGTGCCTAGTGGAAGGAATGGAAACCGTATCAATGTAAACACTCCATGTAGGGATTTACCTCCTACTCAAGATAATTATAGTGGAGCTGGTGATACAACTGGTGCTGATCAACTTCTCACTATACTGGGACAACTGACACAGGTTATGAATAATAACCTTACTTGTATGGAGCACCCTAATCCATAGCATAGAGGATCAATGTTAGACCGCTTCATGAGGAAAAAACCACCAAAATTAAATGGGAGTACAAATACATTAGTAGCTGAGCAATGGATAAGTTCCCTAGAGAAAATATTTCAGGCTTTGCGGAGTAGTGAAAGGGAAAAAGTTGTCATGGAAGTTTATCACCTCACTGGAGATGATGATCAATGGTGGTCATTAATACAAAACACAAAGGAAGATGATTATGTATAAAATATGGAATGGATGGAGTTTAAAGATATATTCTTCGAAAAATACTTTCCTCGTGACCATCGAGAAGATATAGAAAGACAATTTTTGAGTCTGAGGAAAAAGGAGGATGAGAATGTCACAAAGTATGAGGCTAACATTACATGGTTAGTGAGGCATGCTGCATATTATATACATAACCTAAGAAGTAAGGTTGTTCATTTCTTTGATGGGTTAAAACCATTTATCTGTCAAGAATTACTCTCAAAATACTTCTCATCGTACAAAGATATTGTCTCATGTGCTATCAAGACAGAAAATGAATTCTCTAAGTCTTACAACTTTAAAGTAAAGAAATAGAAGAAGAGACTTGCTGATCACACTGGAAATAGAAATAAGGGAAAGAAGGGAAATGTTGAATATCCATCCTGTATTAAATGTGGGAAGAAACACCCCAGTACTTTCCTGAATTGAATGAGAGTCTGTTACAAGTGTGGTGAAAAAGGCCACCAAACTCGTGATTATAAGGGGAAGAAAGAATCTACCGATGTTCAATGCTACAATTTCAGGGAGATAGGAAATTATTCAAATGAATTTCCAAAGAATCAGGGAAACATACCTCAGAAAAGGAAAAGGGATCAAGGACAAGCTTATGCGATCACTACTGCTGAGGTTGAAGCTCTGAAATACATAGTGGCAGGTAATTTAATGGTCTCCTAAAGTTTAGCCAATGCTTTATTTGATTCTGGACCATCACATTGTTTCATATATTCCTAGTTTTCTAAGAAAATTAGATATTTCCAATTTGATTTAACAACGGAGTTTTCAATCAAAACTCTTAAAGGAAGTATCATTTCTACAAAGTTCTATGAATAAGTTCCCATTAGGGCATATAAATGTTCTTTATCTTCTGATCTCATTGTCATACCCATGATTGAATTTGATATAATCCTCAGTATGGATTGTCTTTTAGGACATTATGCAAAAATTTATTGTAAGAAGAAGGAGGTTTCTATTTTTGATGATGATGATAAAGAATGCCTTATCTTTAGAGAAGAATCGTCAACACCTAATTCTTATCTAGATCCACCCCCAGTAGCTCAACTAAATTAAATTATTAGGGAGGAAGAGAATTAAATGACTGTGGTTGATGAAAAGAATGTTCAAATAGATTCTTTACCTATTGGGAGAGAATATGTTGATGTGTTTCCAAAATATTTACTTGGACATCCTCTAGAACAAGAAATTGAGTTTTCCATAGATTTAATTCCTAGTTTAAGGCCCATATCGAAGACCCCTTATAGAATGGACATTGTGGAATTAGTGGATCTAAAGAAACAACTAGAGGAATTGAGTGATAAGGTATTTATTCACCCTAGTGTTTCTCCATGGGGATCCCCTATTCTTTTTGTTAAGAAGAAAGATGGATCTATGAGGTTGTGCATTGACTACAGGGAAATCAATGCTATAATAATAAAGAACAAGTATCCATTTACTCGTATTGATTATTTATTCGAACAACTTCATAGAGGTCAATATTTTTCAAATATTGACATTTGATCTAGATATCATCAGTTGTGCATGAAGAAGGAAGACATTCTGAAGAAATCATTTTGAACCTGGTACAGGCATTATGTATTTACAGTAACACCTTTTGGGATGACTATTGCACCCTATGTTTTCATGGATCTAATGAATATGGTTTTCAAGGAATATCTTGATGACTTTGTAGTGGTATTTATTAATGATATCTTGGTATACTCCAAAAGCTATGAAGATCATGAAAATAACATGCGCATTATCCTAAAGACACTTCGAAGAAATGGATTATATGGGAAGTTTATCAAGTGTGAATTCTGGCTTCAAGAGATTTCTTTTCTGGGCCATATTGTCTCTAAGGATGGAATCTATGTTGATACTTCTAAGACAATAGAAATCCAAGAATGTCTAGAACCAATGATTATAAATGAGGTACACAATTTTTTTGGTTTATCAGGTTATTATCGACGTTTCATCCAGAATTTTGCCCGATTGGATAACCCATTAACGAAGCTCACACATAATGGTGTTAAATTTTTTTGGACAAAAGATTGTGAAGAATGTTTCAAATAACTAAAGAGAACATTACTCAATGATACTATATTGACTCTATCATCGAGGAATGAGGGGTTTGTTATTTATAGTGATGCTTCAAAAAAAGGACATGGTTGTGTCCTTATGCAGAATGATAGGGTTATTGCCTATGCATCACGACGGCTAAAAATTCATGAGAAAAACTATCCTACTCATGATCTTGAGTTAGCTACTGTAATATTTTCTTCGAAGATACAAATAAATTATATCTATGGTGAAAAAATGTGAGATATATACCAATAAAAATAGTTTGAAGTATATTTTCTCACTGAAAGAACTCAATATGAGGCAAATGTGATGGATTGAACTACTCAAGGATTATGATTGCATGATACACTACCACCTGGGGAAGACAAGTAAGGTGGAAGATGCTTTGAGAAAAAGGATAATCGAGTTTAGAACAAGATGAGAGTTGAAAGGGAACCTATTTTCATGGATATATTAAAGATGGATATGAGGATCATCATGAAAGGTGAAACATCAATGTTTTTTTAAATGGTTTCCAAACAATCTTTAATAAAAAGGATAAATAGTTCCAAACCAGTGATGAAGAGTTTCAAAAAAAGAATAAAGATATGAATGATGGGAGATTGAGTGACTTTGTGTATGAAGATGCAATTTAGAAATTTGGGAAGAGAATTTGTGTTCCCGATATACCTGATCTAAAAAGGGAATTGTTGGATGATGCTCATAGTTCCAATTTATCTATACACTCTGGTAGCACTAATATGTATAGTGATTTAAAGGAACATTTTTGGTGGGACAAAATGAAGAGGGAGATTGCTGATTTTGTGTCAAGATGTATGGTTTGTCAACAAGTGAAAGATGGAAGGAAACAACCTGGAGGATTCATGCAACCTCTTCCCATACCTAAGTGGAAATGGGATAATATTACGATGAACATTGTCATGGGACTATCAAAGACTCCTAGAAGGAATGATGCAATATGGGTCATTGTTGATTATCATACCAAGTCAGCACATTTTCTTGCCATAAGGTAGGATTTACCACTTGAACATCTAGAAATACTATATATTAATAAAGTAGTGAGAATTCATGGAGTACCCCTATCGATTGTTTCTGATCGTGATCCACATTTTACTTCATGATTCTGGGAAAGTCTTCAGAAATCCCGGGATACTGAACTTCGTTTGAGCACTGCCTACCACCCTTAAACTAATGGAAAATTAGAATGAACTATTCAAACCCTAGAAGACATGTTGAGATACTTCTCACGTGACTTTCAGGGTATGTGGGATCAATATTTACCTTTGGTAGAATTTTCCTATAACAATAGCTTCCATTCAAGTATTCGTATGGCACCATATGAAGTGTTATATGGAATGAGATGTCGCACACCGACCTATTGGTATGATGTTGGGGAAAGAAAACTCATAGGCCCAGAACTGGAGGAGGAAACAATGGAAAAGGTGAAGGTAATCGAAAGCCACATCAAAGCAGCTCAAAGTAGGCAGAAGAGCTATGCTGATAACTGAAGGAAGGATTTGGAATTTCAGGTAGGAGATCATGTTTTCTTGAAGGCATCTCCATGGAAGGGAGTTATACGTTTCAATAAGAGAGGTAAATTGAGCCCTAGGTATATAGGACATTTCCAAATTCTAGAATGATTTGGGGTTGTAGCTTACCGTTTGGCAATGCTGCCAAATCTCTCCATAGTTCACGATGTGTTCCACGTATCACTGTTGAGAAAATACACGTCTGACCCAACGCATGTAATCACCTATGAGGAATTAGAACTGGAACCTAATTTATCTTATTGTGAAGAGCCTGTTATGATTCTTGATACACGAGAACAAGTGCTGAGAAACCGGATGACTCGTCTGGTAAAAGTTTTATGGAGAAACCATAAGATGAAAGAGGCAACGTGGGAACCCAAGGAACTTATGATGAAGAACCACCCGAGTATTTTTATGCAGTAATATTATATAAATTTTGCAGTTGAAATTATTTGGATGGGAGAATGTAACACACCAAGATTCCACAATACACTTCTCTTTGAATAATACAGTAGCATGTGTTGTATGCATCTTTGAGTTCTAACACACACCACAACCAATAAAACTAGTCGTTATGAATAGTAATACCCACTTTTTGAAATTTTATAAATTATATCTTTCAAAATGGACTTCATTTTTGGATTCAGAATATCGAAATTAGCATAGCGTGAATTTTTGGTATTTCCTAAAAACATTCAATTTTTGATGAATAGTGAAAAACAATGAGTTATAGTTTAAAAACAAATTTTTATTTAAATAATTATTTATTTTATTTAAATTTATTTTAGGTGAAAATAGATACACAATACCTATATAAGCTCAATTTAATTCATTGGAGTCAGTTTATAATAATTTTAGATATATATAAAAAATTTATTGAACTTTTCACCGTCTTTTACCCATCTCCTAGGAGAATTTTTAAATTCACATAAAACTTAATTTTATCTCTTCTGTGAGTGGAATTTCAAAACTCCGAGAGAAATGGTTAATATCGAGGAGTAAAATGTGGTTCAATAAGATAAAAATAATTTTTTTTGAATAGTAACTATTTACTTTTATTTACCACGGTTAAAAGTAAATTGGATAATTAAGGGTACAAATGATATTATTATTACCCTAACACATGTCCTAATTCTATTGGATAAGTATAATTCGACCAAAAACAACCTTATGAATAAAATATGAACCTATTTGGTCTACTTGGATTAGATTAGGACATTTATTATTATTTAACTCAAAGAAGAGTTAAAAGAGTTAAAATCAAAGTTTAATAACTAATTTTTTTTTAATATATGGTTAAACATAAGATAAATTTGATTATAAATATTAATTAGAAAGATAAAACAATTTCCTACATAATTGTATTTTATTTATAATTTTTAGACATTAAATAAGTTAATTTATTTATGACACAATGGTGAAGCAGTAATTACCAAATTAATAAAATATTAAAATAATTGATATTATAAATATCAAAATAAATGTAATTTGAGACTTTCTATGAATTAAACTAATTTTATAGGATAATAGTAAATATTAGTGTTGGTTATATGAATTTATTTCGAATTAATAATGCTTTTATGAAATTATCAAAAACCAAATACCAAATAGTGTCAAAATTGACATAAAAGAGTTTTTAAAACAAATATTATATTATTAATTGATATTCTATTCCTAAAAATATAAGGTTCGGGAAAAAGACTTATAAAATGATATTTGTATCATTAATGAACCACTTGGGGTTTTATTGGAAGTATATAGTATGTTTATTAACCATATAATATCAAAATACAAAAAGACAAGGTAAATGTCAAACTATTTAACTAAGAGTTAAATCTAAAAGATAAGGGTAAAATAGTGACCCAAACCTATATAAAACATATTGGTTGAGTGGTTTTTGACCCATACCCACCTTATACTATAAATAATCCAATTTGGAGCCATTATAGACCTAAAATTATTTTATTATAAAATAATATTTCTAGCTATTCCTAAGGTGCCCCTCACCCCTCTTATAAAAGGGCACTCCCCCTTCTCTAGAATTTACTACTTCAAAGCATTTTTTATCAGCCAAAACCTACCCAAATATCCTCTAAACTTACCTAAATTAATTATAGAGGCCTTATTTTAGTCATAAATTCAACTTAATGACCCCTTTTGATCAAATCAAACGGAAGAACCCAAAGAAGAGGTAATAATTTCACCACCCTCTTTCAAGTTCCTTTCTTCTTCCAATTCCGTTTTCTTTGTTGTTTCCATTATAAAATAATAACTCCAGTATCTTGTATATAATGTGATTTTATTATAAATATGGTAAAACCAAATTCATTATTCTATCGATCCTTTTAATTTCATGCCACCGTACGTGCGTACGTACGACTTACCGTCTCCACGTCGTGGTGTAATTATTATTCAATACATTATTATTTGGATGGGTATAATGATGTGTAATTGATGTAAATGAAAATATAAAATGATAATGATTCTGTATATATTATATAACATCCAATTATATATTATTCTAATATCAAAAGAATGATATTGTCGTTCGTGTGTACGTACGGATTACCGTCTCCACGAACGCGATGAGATTCATTCCCCATCGTATCCATTCAAGACTAATTTTCATTTGATGATTAAAAATAATGTTCAAAGACTTGATGTAATTATGGATATGAATAATATACAACCTTTCCATAACAAACACAGCTTATGTAACAAAACATATAAAATAAAATGAGCAAGTAAACACCTGAAACAACGATAATACTAAAATATTATTAACAAAGAAATATTAGAAGATCATGTGTGATATCATATTAATGTATATGATTCTTTTATAAGTTAATAACAATTATTTCACCATTATACAAGAGGTTAACCTACCCTAAAACAAGGAAAAGTACACGGTAATGGTTTATTTCACATTCTCTTCATTATCCGAGGTTGTTTATACGTAATTATCAACTGGGACCTCTTAATCATCCACCTCCATGTTTCTTAAAAATGTATTCGAATTTTTTTTAATATTTAATAGACTATGGGTTAAAGTCATTTATACCATATTTTGAATTTTTATAAAATGGTTTGAAAAGAATCTTTCTGTCATTTTCCAAACAAGGTCATTTTAACCTTTTTGACAAAATTAATGTAAGAATGTTTTTCTAACTTATACGGCGGGTGCAGCAATTTTCCACCATTATAAAACCATTAAAGCTTCCCTTACAAGATTATAATAATATTTTAAAGGTAAATGTTTTATTTCATAATTATGCCACTTTTAAATGATTTCAAAAAAGAGATATTTCCCTCAAAAAGTTTTGGTTTCATCTATGTCAACATCCTTTGATGGATTTTAAGCTTATTTGAAGTTGATTTATTATGATACAAAACTTTGATATTGTATTGAAGTTTTTGTGATATGTTTGACTATAGATGTGTTATTTTTATACCATTCATGGTTTATGGAGAAAGTATTGGCATTTTGTATGCTAGTTTTAATACCAATTTTTATGTTATGTTTAAACCTGTTCATATGAGGAATGCATTGGACTTAGTACGTGACGGGCGAAGCCCTCTATAGCTTCTTGATGCATCAGTAGGTCTCATGAGACAAAGTAGTTTCTTGGCACAAGGCCTTGACAAAATATTATTTGTATTCTTGGTACAAGGCCTTGAATATGTGGTTATGATAGTCTGGCATTATACATTCCATCATTATAAAAGTGGTTATTGATATTTCATGTGATTATTCGGCTAGTAGAATATCCATGTGAATAAGTAAATGGAATTATTTCATTTTATTTTTTCCATATTATGCGGAAGTTAAAGTTTAAAAGGATTTTGTTTAATTTATACATTGCCTTAAATGTTTATGCTTATTTATGAAAGTTTCTGCTATATTGTTATCCTTACAGAGCATCAGAGCTCACCCCTTTCTATGTTTTATTTTTCCTAGGACGTGAATAGGTATTTTATGACTGACCTGCAGGGATAGTCTAAGGGGATATGAGTGTGGACTATAGAGACTATGTTGTGGTAGTTTTTCACTTTATGATGTAATGTAAGACTTATGAATGTATCTAGTGTTTCCAAGGCTACTAAACTAATCGGTCTTTTGAGACTTGATCTTTTGTGATCATGCCAATGTTATGTAATAATGCATCTAATCTGGGTAACTGGGGTCAGAGCGTTACATATGACATTTTAAATTTTATATTTTCAAGAAGATAAATTCGACTAAAAATATTATTATAAAATATAGTATATTTATATTTATCATATAATTTTATTTTTAATTTTTATTAGACAAATAATTATATTAAATAATTATACAAAAATGAGGTTGTAATTATCTTATTAATAGAGATAAAAAATAAATGTAATTAAAAATATTAAAATAAATATAATTTGAGATAATTAATATTTCTACTAAATTTTATAGATGATATTTACCTCTTATTAATATAATAAAATTTTTTCTTTTCAGTTAACTTTTTATCTTAATATTTTTAAAAATCAATGAATTGAATAGTGTCAAAATTGAAACTATTGATTGTTTTTTCAAAACAATGTATTATTAAATTATTTAAAAATATTATAACATTTTAAAAAATGTATACTAATTATTATATGGTATAAAATGTTCTAAATTATTTATTTATGGTCCAATTTACATCAAATAAGTAAATATTATAGTCATTTAATACTGAATTATTTGTTACCGAAGTTAAAAAGTAAAATGAATAACTAAGTGTTAATTAATATGATAAGTTTTAAATTCATAGAAATACTTGTCAATTTTTTTTTGTCTGATGATATTTAAACCTTATATAATATCATATTTTAATTTGGGTAATTTTGGATCTTTTTGGACGGGGTTCTATTTTATTATAAATTAATATTTTTGGAGATCCCAAAAGTTCCCCTCAACACAATTATAAAAGGGAACATACTCCATCACATATTCACATCACTTTGAGAATTAAAACTTACTCATACACTTCCATTTTCTCTCTTAATATCCCTAGTAAAATTCTAGAGTTTTATTTATTTTTCAAAGACCAACTGTAGTGGTATAAGAGGATATTTAGAGGAAGCACATCGAAGAAGATGTAATCTTCTCTACCAATTATTTCAAAATCATTTCTACTTATACTTCCTCTTAATGAGTTGTTTAATTAGAAAGTAATAAATTGAAAATTAATTATATATTTTTATGTTATTATAATTATGAAACAAGAATATTACACCTTCTATCCATCCTACGAAAAATGAAATCACCACCTGTGAGTGTGTATGACTTACCATCTCCACGCAGTGGTGTAATCTATTTTTCACCGCTACCTTACTTGGATGGGTATAATGATGGAAATAATAACTATATATGATTATTATAATGTTATATTAATTCTAAAATATTATACACTATAGAATTCGATACCATTCAACAAATATGGGAATGATATAATCATTTGTGCGTACGTACGATCTATCATCTCCATGATGTGATGTGGTGCGATTCATTCTACATGATCTTCATTAAATAATGATTATATAATTTTATATAATGAATATATATGATATATATTATGTTAATATTATTTTTTAATGATATAAAAATGACCTATTAAGGAGAATGAGAACTTATTCAACAAAACATGCATATGAAAATGGAGTAGTTAATACCCGAATAACTAGTAATATTGAAATGTTGTTGAAAAAAGATTATAAAATGATGGTATATGATATCAAAACAATTAATATGATTATGAAATAACTCAAATAAATTATTTATATCATTATACAGGAGGTTCAAATAAATTCAAAAAAAATCGTAACTAAGGTAAGGGATAATTTCACAATCTCATTATTATCCGAGATTTTTTATACGTAAGTATTTACTAGTTTATATTTATCATCCAAATACATATTTTCTAAGTATTTAATAATATTTTTATTATTATATAATTTTTTAAAGTTAATTTTACCCTTGGGATAATTTTTATGAAATGTCATGAAATGAATCGTTTTTCATGATTCGATATGAGGTACTTTTTTACTTTTCCGACAAAAGTAAGAGGAAATTGATTTTTTAACTTATACGACCTGAATTGTTTTAAAATTTTCATAAGTACTTATTTATATGAATATTAATTTACATTATTTGATTTGTATTTTAAAATAAATTCTTTTCTCTTAAAATTGAATGAAATTTTGATAAAATAAAACATTTTTGAAGAAGAAAGGATATTTTCCTCATGAATTAATATCAAGTGTTTTATCAAAACTATTTTATATCTAAAATGGAATTATTCAAATAGGTTTATGTTTCTATCCCTATTATTACTATGTTTTTATTTCGTTTTTAATGGAATGATATTTATGTAATCCATTTGTTTTATATGGATTATGATTTAATGATGTTGAAGAAACCCATTTTATTCCTTGGGTTATGCTATGATGAATGATTTATGTTTTTGTGGAACAAATAAGAATGATTTCACTATGTGATATGTGGGAACTATATATCCCTACAATGCATTGAGTAAATATTTATATCTCATGAGATAGATATGTATGGAATGGTAAATGATCTCGGTTTTGTAATACAGAGATGAAATAAGAAGTGAACTCTGTTCAGTAATGGACTTTCTCTACTATGATGGTATTGGAAATAAGCCATGACTAATATGAAATTATTTTATATGCTTATGTGTATGCCACAATACTTCATGTTTTATAATATGATTTTTGGGATTATGTTCATTTATTCTTATGAAATTCCATGATTTATCCCATGACATGATATCACGATATTTCATATACATGAATAATATTTTTAAATGTTATGTTCTTATGTATTATGATTATGATATGATCAATGTATACCTTGTTTACCCTTACTAAGAATCTGAGCTCACCCTTTCAAATGTTTGTTTTCCCCAGGTCATGAAGAAGGGTATTAAGTAATACATGTCAAAAGGTGTCTAGTTATAGAGAAATAAGTGAGAGACAATAATGATGTATTAGGAACATGTTGTTTATGTTTCCCCTTTTATAATGAAACTATACCTATATGGTCCTATCATGGATTTGTTATACTTTTTAATGAATATTCTTCAACATTGAAGTAATATCAATGTATGTAAAGTTTGGGTCTTTATAGTTGGTTTCAGAGGAAAGGTATAGTTATCCTTTGAAGACTAGGATGAAAAAACTATAGTAAGAACCCAAAGGATATGCCGTAGTATAGGTTAAAACCCTAGTTCTTTAGAAATGATAATTAATAACCTAGGATAAAAACTAATTTTTCAAAATTAAAATTTTATTCTTGATTATGTGGTTTTTCCATTATGATGAGTGTTTCTCACACTATGCTTCTTTGTTTTAGTTAATGGATGGAACCTGAAGGAACCACATTAAAGATGAATGTGATAGGAAATTCAATGATTTTCCTCACAAGGAACCAAATGTTATGGTATATGGAATGAAAAAACTTATATCCATTCTCACATAACCTTATCAAGCTTTAAATCAGGAAAGACTTTCAAAAAAAGGAGGGAAAACAATTATGTTGGGTCCTTCATGAGGTAGAATCAACCTTCTTTCAGAAAGTATTCTGATCCATTAGTGGTTGAATAAGGGATCAATACCACTGAAAAGATATTCTCAGTTCTCCAATGTTCATAACATGATAAATTCATCTTAGCTATCTATTTTTGGAAGGTGAAGCCGATCAATGTTGGAACCCTCTAAAAAATATGAGGCAAAGAGATGAAATTGAATCCATGGAATGGGTTGACTTCAAGAACTTATTTTTCAACTTCCTCGTATTATTCAAAACAATATAGAGAAGATGTTCCTTTAACATACGAAAAATGAAGATGAATATTTTGGAACGTATGGAGAAAATTTTACAAGACTTTAATGGTACGCTTTAGGAATTATTATCTAATTTGAGAGTGAAATTTATCGATTCATTAGTGGTATGAAACCACGTCGCCGAAGTTCATTGGACATAATGGACTTCAATAGTTATGAGGAAATCGTTTGACGTTATCTCAAGGTTAAGATGAATATTGGATTAACCCATTAGTCATATGGGTTTAATAAGAAGAGAAAAATGGAATTCAAGGGTAACTTTAAAGACCACACAAAAATGAAGATGAGTTTCCCCTTATTATCAAAGTGTCAAAAGAAACCCTGAGGAATTTTTCTTAAATGGGCAAGTAATTTTTTTAAGTGTGAAAAATAATGTCATCAGGTAGTTGAATGCCGAAATGATGGGAATAGAGAAAAGGATATACAGAATTCCCCTCTTATTGATAAATATTACAAGTGTATAGAAATGGGACATTATTCCAATCAATGAAATAATCCAAGGGTTATTAATGATGATCGACATCAGCAAACTCTAAAGGCCAATGAAAATGAAACGTCATAAGTGATCACTATCTTTTATGGGGAGTATGACAATTAAGTGTTGACAGGTACACTTATAATCCACTATAAAGTAGAAAATGTTTTATTTGATCTTGCATCCACCCACTCATTTATTTTTTAATAATTTTCTATGGGTTGGCCATATTACCTCCAAAATTAGTTTTTGAGTTAGTTGTGACGACTCCTAATGGAACAATAGCCACATCAAAAGTTTATAATATTTATTTAGTAGAAGTTTATGGAGAAGTGCTTCCTAAAAATCTTGTGATCCTTCCTATAGTGTAATTTATGGGATTCTTATCATATATTGGATTTCTATATATGGAGATCATATTAATTTTCAAGGAAGGGAAGACACATTTCATATTCTAGATCAATCTATGATCATATATCGATTCAAGGATGAATATAATTATCTAGTAGAAATTTCTTCCATTTTATGGGTCTTTATCCCTATAAATTAAGGTTATATATCTAAAATTTTTGGGGAGAAACTCACAATTAATGACACACCCATTATATATGATTTTGATGATGTCTTTCCAAAAGAATTTCCAGGTGTTCCATTGAATCATGAGGATGCGTTTTCAATAGAACTCATACTGGTTGTTATGCATATTTTAAATACACCTTATAGAATAGACCTAATTTAGTTACATGATTTGATGAAGAAACTCCATGAAAATCTTGACTAGGGATTCATATGCCCTAGCAAATCACCTTGGGGTGTACCTCTACTATTTGTTAAGAAGAAATATGGATAAATGAAACTATGAATTGATTATTGAGAACTTAAAAAGATCACCATAAAGAAAAAATATCCTCTTCCGTGCATTTATGACATAGTTGACCAATTATATTGAGATGAAAACTTTTCTAAGATTGATCTTCATTCTGGATATCATCAATTATGGGTCACAAAGGAGGATGTACTGATGACTGCATTCCATACAAGGTATAGAAACTATGAATTTATAGTGATGCATTTTTTGTATTACTAATCCCCCTCTATCTTCATAGATCTAATGAATAGAGTCTTTAGAGACTATCTTGATCAGTTTTTGGTAGTATTTATAGAAGATATTCTTGTCTATTAAAAGAGAAAATGAATAACATGAAGATCACTAGATAATTGTACTGAAGACCATAAGAAATGAGAATCTTTATGAAAAAATTACCGTGTATGAATTTTGGCTTCATAGAGTTTCCGTTTTGGGTCCGATATTCTTAAAAGTGGGGATATCTGTAGATATAGCCAAAATAGAAGACATTGAATGTTGGTCTAGACCAAAAACGGTAACTAAGATCTGAATTTTTCTTGTTTTGGATGGATATTATCGATGTTTTGTGAAATATTTTTCATGATTATATAATCTACTCACCATGTTGACTCAAAAACGAGTTATGTTTGTGTGGACGAAGGAATGTGAAGAGAATTTCAACGATCTCAAAATAAGGATAGCTAGTGCACACATGCTCACACATCCTTGTAGTTATGAAATCTTTGCGATCTATAGTGATGCATCCAAAAAGTGGTTGAGATGTGTTCCATGAGAAATTATATGGTGATAGCTTATGCCTTATGAACGTTTTAAATCCATGAGCAAAATTACCCAACAGATGATTTGGAGTTAGATGCGGTAATCGTTTTCACTAATGATATAGAGACATTATCTTTATAGTGGAAGGTGTGATATTTATACTAATTGTAATTTTTTAATGATTGTTTCCACACAAAAGGAGTTGATTATGCAAAAAAAATATTGTTAGAGTTGATTAAATATTATCTTGGATCAATACATTACCACTATAGGAAAGTAAACAAAGTGGAAGGTACTTTGAATCGAAAGGACCATGATAGCTTATCTATGATAAGGATCATAAAAGATCCAATATTTATGGATTTTCAAAGGATTGATCTAGACATTTTAAATTAAGGGGATAAATCTTATCTTTCAAAAATGAATGTTAAACCATATATACAAGTGAAGATTATGGAAGTGCAGAAGGAAGATGTAGATCTATAAAAGAAGTTGAGAAATATTCTTGAATTAAACCTTGATTGTGATGGAATAATAAGGTTCAAGAATCAGGTTTTTATTCCGCCCATACCAGAGTTTAAGAAGGAACCATTGGATGAGGCTCATATTTCATCATTCTCTATTTATCATGGAAGCAGAAAGATGTACAGGGACCTAAAATAGTATTTCTGGTGGGATGGAAAGAAAATAGATATTTATGAATATATCTCTTGGTGCATGGTTTACCAATAACACAAGGATGTGAGATATAAGTCTAAGGAAATTTTACAACCATTACCCATACCAGAATGGAAATGGGATAACATCACTATGGAATTTTTCGCTAGACTTCCCAAAACATTTAATGGAGATAATTCTATACGGGTTGTAGTTGATTGCCTTACAAAGTCGATACACTTTATTTCTATTAGATAGGATTTATATCTTGATCATATTTACAGTATATATGTAATGGAAGTGGTAAGATTCCATGGAGTACCACTTTCCATTATATCTGACCAGAATCTGAGGTTTACCTCAAAGTTCTAGAGAAGTATCTATTAGGATTTGGGTACAAAGTTAAGTTTCAACACTGTTTATCATCCTCATACAGACGGTAAGTCTGAGAGGCCAATTTAAACTCTTGGAGATATATTGAGAGCTTTATCAATGGACTTCAAAAGTTTTTGGGATCAACACCTACCTTTGGTGGAATTTTCATACAATAATAGCTTCCAATCCAATATTCAGATGACTTTTTATAAATACCTCTATGAAAAGTACTGTATAACTCCATCTTGCTGGGATGAAGTTGGGAAAATAAAGCTATTAGGACCTAATCATGTTGATAAAATGGCAGAAAAGGTCAGATCTATTCAATAACACATAAGTGCATCTCAGAGTCAATAAAAAATTTATGTTGACAACCGAAGGAAATCCCTAGAGTGTGAAGTAGGTGATAAATTTTTTCTATGAATATCTATCTAGAATAGGTTAATGAGATTTTTAAATAAGGGGAGGTGAACCCACGGTATATCGGTCCTTTTGTAATTCAGGATCGTGCTGGGAAGGTATCTTATCGATTGGTGATTCCACCAAATCTCTCTCATGTTCATGATGTGTTCCATATATCTCTCCTAATAAAGTACATACATGATCCTTCACATGTACATAACTCATATGTCATATCACTGGAGAAAGATCTTTCTTATGAAGAACAACCAATAGAGATTTTGGGTCATAGAAAAAAAGTTCTATGAAAAAAGACCACTCACTTAGTCAAAGTTTTTTTGGTGAAACCAATAATTTGAGGAAGATATGTGGGAACTTGAAGATATGATGGAGAGATATCCTCATCTGTTTGTATCTAGTGGATAATTTATATGGTGAAATCCAGTTCAAGGGGCGTACAATGTACCACCTGAATTTTTTTATGAAATATTTTCTCTAAATAATTTTAATTCTTTAATAGCTTTCATTGAAAACAATCATGAGTTTAAACAAACTGTGGTATTCCCTTAGTATAAAATGACTATTTTAACCTTTTTCTTAGGTTAGTGGGAATAAATATAACTAACTTATGAAAATGTATGGTGAAGTCATTCGTTACCAATTATTTATGAAAACTATAAATCAATTATATATTTATATTTTTGAATTAATAAATTGAGTGAATTGATATTAGTAAATTAAATTAATGAAATATATATGTTATATACTTAATAAAATATTTTTTATGTTAATAAAATAGATATTTTTGTCATAGGGTTTGAATAAAACCTATTTGTAGTATAAAAAGCCATATTTTCAAAAGATAAATTTTACCACATTTTAATGGAGAACCATTTATAAATTAATATTTTTATACATTAATAATTTATATATGAAAAAATAATTTTCTTTGGAAGCGGGATATAAAAATTTACTTTTCATGAATTTTAAATATTTTTTGATAACTTTCAAATTTTTAAGAATAGTAAAAATGCAATAAATTTTAATTGAAAAATATTTTTTCATGTAAAAAATATGTATGTTTAAATCATAGTATTGAATGGTTTTAAAGTATAAATAGAATATATTTTTATCATTCAATATAATGTATTTCATTGTCATTAATTTTACATTGAATTCAGATGTAAAAACATTTCAATCTTTTTCAATGTTTTAACTTTTAAAAAAACTTGTTCTCTTTTTTCAACAACAAGAATAATTTTAAATTAATTACTACCACTTATGTATTTTTAATTTTGAAAAATTAATTTCATATTTGTAATTATTATGTTAAAATTATGTAAATAAGTTTATTTTATTTTTGAGCATTATGAACAGTAACTTCAATAATTCTTATTAATCTGGAAAATAGTAAATCTGGTAATTAAGGGTAAGAATGATATTATAAAATTATCCTAAAACATATAATAATATCTTTTAATTAGTTTGTTTCAACATAAATAATCTTTGGGTAAAAATGGTGTCCTTTGGAAGCCACATAGATGAGATTTAGATATTTAATTTAATTTAATTAAAGAAAAAATAAATATGTCTTACTCAAATTTTAATAACTATATCATTTCTATATAAGGTTATACAAAAGATAAATTCGATTATAAATTCTCATTTTAAATGTACAATGTTTTTACTTATCATTGTAATTTATTTTTAATTTATAGGAAATAAATAATTACCCTAAAGGCTTAAACTTTGATGATGGAAAAACTTATTAATTGATGAGAAGTTAATAATTTTTTTTATTAAAATTATAATAGCCATAAAAAGAAACAATCACTTGTGAAAATATTATTGGTAGAGTATATCTCATCCAAACCATCCAAGGATCGAGTTAGTGACCATTTTGATTCTTATAGAAGATATTGTGACACTTATATTATTTTATTTAAAGTGATGTTAATGTTATCACATTCATAATTTAATATGTATAAAATTTCAAATGTTGGATTTTATAAAATATAAATTCTACAAAAATATTATTCCAAAATATGGTATATTTATATTATACATCATTATTTTATTTATATTTTTTAGTCAACAAATAATTATATTAAATAATTACACAAAATTGATGTTGTAATTATTTCATTAACAGAGATAACAAATAAATGTTATTAAAAATATTAAAATAAATATAATTGTGGATACTTAATATTTATACAGAATTTTATAGATGATATTTACCTCTTAGTAATATAATAAAATACTTTTTTCAAAGTTAACTTGTTATCTTAATATTTTTAAAAAACAATGAATTTAATAGTGTCAAAATCGAAACTATTGATTATTATCAAAACAATGTATTATTAAATTATTTAAAAATAATAAACATTTTAAAAAATATATAATAATTATGATATGGTAAAAAATGTTCTAAATTATTTATTTATGGTCCAATTTACATCAAATAAGTAAATATTGTACCCTTTTAATACTGAATTATTTGTTACCCATGATAAAAAGTAAAATGAATAACTGAGTGTTAATTAATAAAATAAGGTTTAAATTTATAGAAATAATTGTCAAAAATTTATTGGTTGATGATATTTATACCTTATATAATCTCATATTCTAATTTGGGTCATTTTAGGGTTTTTTTATGGGGATTTATTTTTTTAATAAATTAATAGTGTTAGAGATACCAAAAGTTCCCTTTACCTCAATTATAAAAGGGAACCTCCTCCATCACGTATTCACATCACTTTGAGCCTTAAATCTCATCCATCCCCTTACTTTTTCCCTCTTAACTTACCTAGTTAAATTCTATAGGTCTTCTTCTTCTTTAAAAACCAACTCTAGTGCTATAAGATGAGATTTAGAGGAAACACATCGAAAAAGTGGTATTTTTCTCTACCGATTATTTCAGACTTCTTTCTTCCTCTACTTATTATTAATGAGTTGTTTAATAATAAAGTAATAAATCCAGTATAAATTATATACTGTGATGTTATTATAATTATTAAACAAACATATTTCACCTTCTATCCATCCTTTAAAAAATGAAATCACCACCCATGAGTACTTACGACTTACCATCTCCACGCCATGGTGTAATCTGTTTTTCACCACCACATTACTTGGATGGGTATAATTATTGATATAATAACTATATATAATTATTATAAAATTATATTAATTCTGAAATATTATAAACTATCCAATTCAATACCATTTAACAAATATCGGAATGATATCATCGCTTGTGCGTACGTATGATCTATCGTCTCCATGATGTGATGTGATTCATTCTACATGATCTTCATTAAAGAATGATTATATAAATGTATATAATTAATAAATATGATATATATTATTTTAATATCATTTTTAATGATATAAATATGACTTATAAAGGAGATACAAAACTTATTCTACAAAACATGTGTAAAAAATGAAGCAGTTAATACCCAAATAACAAGTAATAATGAAAGGTTATTAACCAACAGATGATAACCTGATCATATATGATATCATAAAAATAAGAATTATTATGAAATAACTCAATGAAATTATTTAAATCATTATACATGTGGTTTAGAAACATACAATGTTAGTCATACCTAAGGTAATGGATAATTTAACAATCTTATTATTATCTGATGTTGTTTATATATAAGTATTTAATAGGGTATATCTATCATCCACATACATGTTTCACAAGTAAGTAATATTATTTATGCTCTTATAAAGAAATTTAATGTCAATTTTACCCTTTAGTGAATTTTTATTAAATGGTATGAAAGTAATATTTTGTCGTTATTTGAAATGAGGAACTTTTTTACTTTTTCAAAAAAAGTACGAGGATAATGTTTTTTAACTTATACGACATGATTTTTTTTTATATTTTCCTAAATATTTATTTCCATGAATCTTACGTTATATTATTTAAATATTATTTTCAAATAAACACTTTTATTTTAAAATTACATGGCATTCTTTGAAAATAAATTTTTTTTGATGAAGAAATGATGCTTTTCTCAAGAATTCATATCAAGTGTTTTATCAAAATTATTTTCCATCATAGATGAAAATTTTAAAATATGTTTATGCTTATATACCAATTATTACAATGTATTTACTTTGTTTCTTATGGAATTATATTTATGAAATCCCTTTTTTTTATATGGATTATTATGGAATGATGTTTAAGAAACCGATTTTATTCTTTAGGTAATGCTATGATAAATGATTTATGTTTTTGTGGAACAAGTAATAATGATATCATTATGAGATGGGAGAGACCTATATCTCCCTATAATGAATTGGGTAAATATTTATATCTCATGATATAAGCATTTCTGTAATGGGAAATGATCTCTGTTCAATAATACATGGATGGAACGAGGAGTGAACTCTATTCATTAATGGAATTTTTTCGCTTTGATGGACTTGTAAATGAGCCATGACTAATATGAAATGATTTTATATGCTTATATATATTCCAAAAAACTTCATGTCTTATTTAATTACTTTTTGGATTATGTTTAGTGATTCATAAGAGCTTTCGTGATTTATCCCATTGCATGATGTCACAATCTTTCATATACAAGATAATATTTTAAAATGTTTTGTTATTATGACTTTTGATTATGATATGATTAATATATCCCTTATTTACACCTACTAATTAATTTATCTGACCCTTTCATATGTTTATTTTCCCCAGGTCACGAAGAATGGTATTAAGTAAGATATATCAAAAGGGGGTCTAGTTATGGTGAAATTCATGGGAGACAATGAAGATGTCTTATGAACTAGTTGTTTATGTTTATTAGTTTCTAAAGACACTATACCTATTGTCATGGATTTATTATATTTTTAATGAATATTCATCAAATTTGAACTAATATTAATGTTTGTAAAGTATGGGTAGTTGTATTTAAGGTGCTCAAGAAGTTAATATTTTATTACAGAATGAAATGTATAGATTTTGTTAGGAAATGAATAATAACCCATACTAAATAATTATTTATAGAAGAAATTGGTAGTCCTATAGAAAATTCCATAGTAATTTCATCCCATTTTAGAATATGAATAGGAAAAGGTTTCATAACTCCTCTAGGATACCATCTCTCAGCCTTCACCTACCAAAAATCTAAGAATCTTAATACATAATTATTAATTTTCCACTTTATGTTATCCAACCAGCAACATTCCTTAAAATCCCTCTACACATTGGTTCTACTAGGGTGTATAAATAAATTTGATCTATGAGCATCATCCGAAAATTCTATTTTTCACTCAGGTATAGCTATAAAATATAATATCTTTCCAAATTCAAATTTCCATAAAAAAATGAATTCTTCTAAATTACCATCATTCATGCCTTTAATTTTCTTCTGAAAATTCTCATCATTATATTAAATTTTCTTATATTTTACAATAATTATTGTTTCATAGTCATTTAAAAAAATGATTGATTTATCCACTTCCTTAATAATTCTCATATCCAACATTACTAGATCCATAAACATAGGATCCCTTTCAATCCTGATTTGTGTTAGAACACCATGATCTTTCCTACTAAATGCATATGCTACCTTATTTTTATTCTCTGGTTGGTAGTGTATTGAGAAATAATAAATTTTGAGAAACTGAATTCATCTAATTTGTCTAATATTATGTTTGTTATTTGGAAATATTTATTTGAGATGCTTATAATTTATGTATATCTCACAAATTTTACCCTAGAGATATTTTCTCCATATATTCAAAGAATATATTATGACTACCAACTCAAGATCATGTGTTGTATATTTTTGTTCATGAGTGTTTTTCTACCTTGATTGAAATCAAATAACTTTTCCATTTATCATGAGGAGACAACAAAGTACCTTCATTTATTAATATCTATATATAAAAAATCCATCATTTTTTATTAGTAGAGTAAAAATTAGAGCATTGACCAGTATACTTTTCAATTATTCAAAAATTTCTCCACATTGCTTTTTCCATGTGAATATAATCCCTTTGCATGTAATATCTGTTAACAGGTCAGCCAATCGGGAGAAATTCTAAATGAATTTTCAATAGTAACCTACCAAACAAATGAAACTACATACCTCTGTTATGTTCATTGGTTCAGGCCATTATTTGAATGCCTTTGTCTTGATGGGATCAACTAAGATTCCATCCTTATAGAAAATATGATCGAGAAAAGAAAATTCTTGAATCTAGAATTCACACTTGATAAATTTTACAAATGACTATTTTCTTTTAAGATTTTAAAGAATGATGAAAAAGTGATTCTCATTGCATTCATAGATCTTAGAATACAAAAAGATATATTCAATGAATACCACAAAAAAATTATCAAGATATTCATAGAATTATCTATTAATTAGACCAATAAAAAATTTTCATTAGTTAGTCCAAATAGCATTACTGTGAAATCATAATGTCCACACTTCATTCATAATTTTTTCTTTAGAATATATTCCCTATTTACTCTCAATTGACAATACCTTGAAAAAGTTCAATCTTTGAAACAATATTGGTATTCAGGAAGTTGATCAATAAATCATCAATGAGAGGTAGATGATATTTTATATTTATCATAATATCATTGATTCCCATATAATCAATACAAAAACTCATGAATACATATTTCTACTTAGAGAAGAGAACAAAAGTATCCCATGGTGAAACAATTGGTTGAATAAATCCCTTATAACAAAACTCTGCTAGTTGTCTATTTAACTCCACTACTTTTATTGTGGCTATTTTATAGTGAGTCTCTGATATTGGTCTTGTATATGGTAATAAATCAATGGAAAAATAAACTCAATCCTCTGGTCTATGTCCAATTAATTCCTTATAAACTACATAAATGTATTCTTATAAAATATTAAAAAACTCAATTTTATGTTTACCTTTGTAGAGACCCTATTTTTTATTTCCTCGTAAAACATTGCAATATATCAAGGTTTATTATCATATCCTGGCAATGAGAAGACACACTATTCTAATGCTCAGTGAGCCCAGAATTATTTTTATAAAAATATTAAAAATATTTTATATCACACATTCCCAAATCATTATAAATATAGAAATATATCCATAAAAGAGTATCAGATAAAATATATCAGGCCATGTTTGAATATGAAGTATGGGATTTACCCTAGGAACGACCTAAAGTTGGTCGACTAAGGACGTATGATTAAGGTGGTCATTGGTGGGTGTATTGAAAAAATTAAATAAATTAAATAATTTATTTATTTAACCTATCCCAAATAACTCACAAATAAGGAATCATATAGAAAATATCAGACCACCATTTAATCTAGAATGTGGGTTTTACCCTAGGTGTTACTAAAACTTGGTCAGTATTGGGTGTTGGAGTTGAGAGCCATTCTATGAGAAATAATTAAATAAAATGAAATATTTATTCAATTATTTCAATAATGAGCCTAACCTAAATATTTTTTATAAATACATGGTTATAGAAAAATCATATGGCTAGTCGCATAACCCAGAGATTTGAGAGGAGCCATTGGAGGAGAACCCTTATATGAGTGACGACCAGATCGTGGATCGACAATTGATGTAAGACATAGATGTGGATCTGGAAAATGATGAATGATCAAAACCATTCTCCACCAAAGAATGATATAATCTAGAGATAAGACTTGTCAATTGCGATTTCTACCCCTTTTGATTTAAATATTGACATTGTATTTTTATATGCCTTTGATTTGTGGTAGTCACTGTTTACATGAGAAACACAATTTATTAAAAATTATTATACCTATTCATTCATCATTCTAATATAAATGGATTAAGGAAAAAAAATATGATTGAGTTCTGTTCCTCATTTTTTATCATTCTTTTCTACTAACAATATTTTCACTTTCATCACCATTATTAATTTTGGCTTGTGGTTTGAAAAATACCCGAATGTAAATATTTTCAATATCTATTATTGTTGAAATAGTTTAGTTTACAAATATCCTGGTTCGTGATTGATGATGAGATAGAGATACAATGACCACAACAAAAAATAAGACCAAATCGATGTTATTTTGGCGTGGTTTAATGTGCGATGACCATATTACTCAACGTGGAGGATTTTCATAAAACTGGACCACCAGAGTCTAGAAAACGGTGGTGGTGGATCCCTATGATTGCAGTAATAGATCCATGTGATGGTAGTGATGGCTCCCTATGAATGATTGCAACGACTCCCATATAAGGTAGCAACCAACATGAAGATACCCCATATATGCATGGATTAGGTGTGGGGATTGGGAGAAGAAAGATATTATTAATGTTTTTGTAAATAATAGTGAAATAATAATAATAGTATTAATATAATAATAATAATATTATTATCAAACACCATATCGATTGTATCTTCTTCATACAGTGTTATATTAGTGTATCGTTTATAGAATTGTGACCCTGATATTGAGGCAATAAATTCAAGACCACAATTGGGTTTATTTTTCAGACTCATGGATTAGGTCTATAAATCAATCAATTAAAATAATAATAATAATAATAATAATAATATTCTTATTATTAGTATTATTATTGTGGAATATTTTATCTGAAATATATTATTCATATGTTGTTTTATTTATTATCCCTTTGTGGTATCATGACTGAGATATCGAGGATAAAGTTTTGAGAAAAATATTAGGTATTTAAATTTTATTTATGGGTGGGGCCTACAAAGTGTCCTTCGTGCATTATACGGTGAAATGTATTTTTTCACTAGGTTTACAATTTGGGGAAGTAAATACCCTATCCAAAACATTTTTCTATATAGAATGTCATAGTGTACTTCATTTTGGATTTTGAGATATGATGCAAGATGTTTCGAGCATGAAAATTCTTCAGGTAGTGCTCAATGACAATGATGATCAGACATGATCATCACAGTGTGCCCCCATGACACACTAGGAGGTAGGTCCTTTACTAACTGGGTGGTACCCCTTGACACACTAGAGCATGGTTCATCTATATACTGATTGGTACCCCCCATGACCCACTTGGGCACGAGTCCTTTATATATTTAGTGGTACCCCCTGATGCACTAGGGTGCGTGTCCTCTTCCTACTTAGTGGTTCCCCCTAATGAACCAGTGTATGATTCCCCTACGTATTGAGTGGTACCCCATGATGAACTAGAGCATGAGTCCTCTACCTATTGAGTGGCACCCCAAATGCATTAGGGTGCAAGTACTCTATCAACTGATTTGTACCCCCTGAGATACTAGGGATAAGGTGCTCTATATAATTATTGGAATCCCCTGATTCACCAAGGGTTGAGTCCTCTACTTTTAGGTAATTATCCATTGACTGTGTGACACAGTGGTGAGGTTAAAATCCACCTAGTTACTTTTTTTTTGAAAGACATGTGAGATGCTGGTCATCGATGATAGACTCTTGGAACTGTTATCAAACTCATCGTCATGGGATTGACTATGAGATGAATATCCCCTTTCTATCACATTTGGGTTTCTTTTATTATTATTATATGTATATATATGTATTGGATTTCATAATTATATTTTTATGGGTTTATCTATCTACTTATTCTATCGAGTCTCTTATTTCTTCCCACTGTAGTTTTTAGGGAATCTAACTGTGTATGTATATAATCACTTCTACATGGGGTTTTCTCAATCATGTAATGACTTATGAAGATTAAGGACAGGTCCATAATAATTTCAAAGGACTATAGTGATACCTTGGTTCATTTGAGAGTATAAGGTGTTAAGGGATTGGAGATCTAAAGGTGGTCTCTCTTAGCATGTACTATTCTAATTTTATTTAGGTTGGGATATATTTTCTGTTTGGGAGTTTATTTTTCCTATTTAAATTTTAGATTACATTTTTTATCTCTTTTGTATTCCCTATAGGTTATTACATGCATGGTTTTTACTCTTGATGTTATTGTATTATATTTTCATTCCACTGAACTTCTTTATGGATATATTAGGGTGCATGTGTATAAGTACTTAGTATAAGGACTCACATTTTAGTTATGCCTTTCAGTGCTTGTCATTAGCCACTAGCCTATGAAGCTGAGATTATGATACTTTTGGTTCAGCCTTCCAACTGCAATGTGGGCCTTTATGGGTCAGGATGTTATAGATTGGTATCAAAGGTTGTTCGACCTATGGATGGTGTTTGGAGCTATTTACCCTTATGTGGTTTGGTTGGGAACTTAGGGAATTGATTTTAATGTGTATATAATGTGTATTTTATGATGGGTAAATCAATTTTGGTATGATGGATGACATATCCATACACCAGGACTCTAACTTCATAGTTGTTAACTCAGTATACTATGACATTGTTTGAAATTAACATCAGTATATGAATCATATAGTATTGAGTCTTTTAACTGTCTTTCTTATGACATATACACATATATTTATATTCTCATCTGATTGTGGTATTTCTTGATTACTTCCAGGATTCCTTCATGATAAAATCTGGATATGTTATTGATTTATCACCATGATGACGGACCGATGATTGATGAGGCCTTGGTTTAGGGACCATATTACGAGATCTTTCTATTGTTCAGAGTGAGTAACTCAAGGGGGGGGGGGGTGAATTGAGTACCCAATAAAAATTTCTATTCAAAATGGATTAAAATAGATTCCCTGAATTAATTTAAAATCAGACCAGTTAACCAAAACATAATATTTTTTATAAGTTTCAATCTTTCAAAATATTTCTTAGAAGATTGATTAAATCTCGGATAGAATAATATAAAATACTAATTAATATTTTAAAATAATTTAACATAATTAAAATCATAAAACCACTAATTATGTTTAACTATAAAATTATTAATTTTTTTACAGTTTAAATTTTTTTTAGTTTTAAATAATATGTTCAATATGAAACAAAATTAAAAAAGGAATGGAATTTTGAATACAAAAGGTATATTCTCAAACCGAGTCTTAGTCCTATTTAATGTGTGATCACCATGAACTAGTATATTTAAATAAACAAACAGTTTGATCTATAACCTGGATCAGGTTTTAGAATAGCATACATCTGTCTAGCCCACACAGGGACTCCTCCACTATTATTTGTGGGAGTAAAAAATATAACAGTTCACACATGACCTCTTCCACTATTATCCATGAGAGAAAAAAATAGAATATGTCACACATGACCTCTCATATAGTTTTCATGGGAAAATAGATCATGAAATGTTGATAATATATCTATTTATCTTCCAGTTATAAAAGGGGATAGTGTATTATGAAATAAATAGAGCAACACACAAAATTTTCATAATGTAGAAAGAAATAAACAAATTGGGAAATCCAAAATTATAAAGTGATAGACATGCTCAGTTTGTCATGCAGTGAAGATCATGAACATTGATTTTGATTTGAAGGGTACCTCGATTATAGCTCTTGAAACTTTAGTAAAACAGAGTGTTGTGGAAACTTCTATTCTGGACCTCAAGAATGTAGTAGATGTGTATTGTTCTTCAACTTCCTCAGTCGAGTTTAGTCGTGTATGTTCTATAATTATATAAATTTTTTTTCATGTAAGATTTCAACATGTTCCTATTTTATCACATCAAATTATCTCTTCTATTTTTCATGAGGGAGTATTCTAATCTTTAATCAGTAGCATGCACGAGTATCCATTTGTGTATCCAAATATTCTACATGCCCATACTCATGGCTGATACGTGCTTTCATGTATTATGTTGAACATTTTATAACCAATCAATAAAATAAAAATTGAGATTAAATTCAATAATATAGATGATAGATAAATTAATTCAAAAATAAAAAGTAAGAAATAGTGTTGGTGATTCAATAATGATGAATTATAATTTGGAGGTGTCTTGGTATAGTCATGTCATATTCTAGATGATCCTCAAGACGATAGTGTGATAGTTTTTACTTAACCAAAATTTTATGATGGTAGTGTCTCAGCTGATGATGAGTCATCCTTCTGGTGGTGACTCCTCTGATGGTATTTTTGGATGGTGGCATCTCATACTTTTCCAATTTATGATTTAGTGGTGAGACATCCGGACAATGAGAATTTATAATGGTGGGACATTATCTGGAAGTGTCTCATACCTTTTCAAAATTCCATTCTGATGGTATAAAATTCTAACAGTGAACCAGTCTAGTACTTTTACAATTTTTCATTATGGTGGAGTGTTGTGGTTGGTAGTGTCAAGTCTAGTGGTGAGTCAGTCCTGATAGTGACTCATCCACAGCGGTGTCTCTAGCTTAACGGTGGATCATACTGAGGAAATATATTCATCACCTGTCTCAGATTATAAGATGCATACAGAAAATATAAAACTCATTAATATGATTAGAAAGTATGTCAATAATCACCTCGTTTTTTATGATAAAAAATCATGGCATAAAATGTAAACAATTCCTGGAAAAAATGTTAATATTAACACATAAATCATGTCATATCATTTATAAGAGATAAAGGATAAATCAAGACATTGTATATAATAATTATCTAATATAAAGAAGGAAAATCACATTTAATGATAGAAATAAGTGAAATAAATTCAATAGTAGAGTTCCTCTCCCCCTTTTGAGATTAAAAAAAAATAAAAATAAAAATAAAAATAAAAATATTAATGGTAATAAGAAAGGTAATACAAATAACAACAGAAGAATGCATTAAGAAAGATAATGAATAGTCATGAAAAAGGTGAAATTATAAATTATTAAAAAATAATTTCCCATAAAAGACAAAAATTATAATCCAAAAACAAGATTAAATATTTTTATTAGGGTCCAACATAGATTTTCCTTTGTCCTTAGCTTGGCTCTAGTCTGAGGCAGTGGATGTAGTAGGGTTTGAAAGAGCTATAGACACGGTAGTTGGAACAACTACATGGATTCCATCTCTATATTAAGGAGGTTGAGTATATATAACAACAATTTACCAGAGTTGTCTCATATAATGTGTAGTAGAAAGAGGGAAGTGTTGGTGTTTGGTAAGTTTAGTTTCAGTTGGATCCCTAGTAACTCTCGGTCTAAAAGATATCTATGGGGTAATATAAATTTCTTCTGGAGCCACAAAGACCATTACATGTACATGGAGAATTGCTTTTATATGGTTTATTAAATACATTATTATATGGCCACCTCTATCCATGGCATTGAAGAAATTTCATTTATTATCCATGCACCAATTCAGCACTTGAGTCATCTCCTTCAACATTCTGATTGGCTTCTTAAAGGCTCAGGTAACAGGCGTATCCTCAAATTCTCATCCAAAATTTTGAAATTTTAATCCATGAAATTTTTGAAATAATTTATTGAGAGATAATATATGATGTATTTGGTATTTTTCTCTCTATATAAATTTATATCATTGGCATAATTCTATATCATCATGTGATCACATTCAGTACACTACTCAAACATTCTCAAAATTTCCAAAGGACTGATAGGTTAAAAACTTGAAGGTCCACTTGAAAAACCAATAAATTATTATCTAAAAATAGTTTTAAGAAGGTAATAATCAACAATAGGTGGAGGAGGTGTGGTAGAACTAGAAGTTAAGGAAGTTAGATTATCTACTCTTTCAATTAGGGCATCCACACTAGCTGCAAAAGCTGGTTGTAGTCCTTAATATATTTTAAGGATTCAATATCACTTACCAAACTTCTATTTAAAACTTCAATCTCTTGAATATGATGCATAATTTTAGGTTGGATATGATTAATCTACAAATAAAATATATATCTTTAATATTTCTCACTGATTAGATACATTTTAAGAGGTTGATTATTTAGTTTAACATAAAACTCAGACAATATCTTTTTATTATAATATTCTAAATCACCTTTGGTGATTATGTCCAATGGAACTGGAGGGATAGTAACAAAAATGTTCTTTTACTAAAACAAATATCTCTAATAAACCGGCAACATCAATCTAATCAACCATAAATCCTTCAGGGTCTCTTTCTATTAGAAAGGTAGGTACACTATTCTTTGGTGAATTCTCAACATTTCCCGATCATAAATCCCATTCCTATATCGTCAGATCAATCCATATATCTAATGACTTAACCATAAAGGATTAATTAGTATAAAAAAACAATAGAGATCATAGTTGGAAGTACCTCAATAGTAGACACTATGGAAGTACACTCAACAAAAATCATCGCAACATTTTTAGGCTCTTATTCCATCCAAACATCATCCTTATGAACAAAAATAGTTGGTTAGAATTCCACAATTATATTAACATAAGGCTCCCCAAAAGCATCTACATCTACTAACTATACATATTTATCACCTTACTCACTAGAAACAAAATCTTTTCTACTTTTTTCAGGTACATGATGCTCAATAGAAGCAATCACTAACATTTTCTTAGCCGCAATAAAATCAGAAACAATCTTATCAGAAACAAACTCAACACATGAAGATTCCTTACCATCAACAGATTCATAATTTACCATAAAATATGGTTCCACTTCTACTTTAATGTTGGATGAATCTATAGATACAATTGGATAAGTAATAAAATATTAAGGTGTTTCCATATCTCTCATTAAAATTCATTTAAATGAACCATGAGACTCAAAATCATCATCATAAGAATCACCATTATTACCATCTCCAATATCTCCATTTACACTACCATTATCACTTCCTTATTCATGTTTATCATCATCATAATTTTCTTTCTCTTCATCATTAGACTTTGAAATACTTTTAAACATTTCCTCTTGGGAAACTTCAGTTTCTTCTTCACCATATTTCCATAATGTTTCACTTTTAGGTGGATTCCGAGGTGGGATAAGAGCTCCAAAAGTAATAGGTGGAGATCTCAGAGATAGGTTAGGGTCACTACCCTCATCAAATATGTTTTATCTTCTTTTTTAACAACATAAGACTCTTCATTATCATAATAATAATCAACTATCTGATCTAGTTCAAGACCAGGTTCAACAAGATCCCTTATCCTGGATGGATGATCCACAAGGTTAAAATCCACGTATAGTTTTTCACCATAAGGTAACCAATACTTCTTCCTGTGGTTCTAGCTAATTCTCATCATTGAAAAAATTAATTTATAAATACAAAAACCACCATATTATCTAATATACTCTTCATAATATGAAACTAACACTTTTTTAGCATAGATGAAATCATCTTGGGATAAATTTGGGTGTTAGATCTTGAATAAGTCTTGATCATTTTACGAAATTTAACCATAAGACTCCTAAATAAATTGATCTCATGTCCTCTTTTCATAATATATATCATGTAGTCATATTGATACCTTAAAGGGAAAATACACCATTACTTGGGAAAAAAATGTGTTGGAAAAATTAAAATAACAATCTAAATTACCCATACAACTCAAAAGATATTGGAATTATTTTTATTCCATCATCAGTAAACTCAAAATGTTATTTTTCATATATACAAATATCACTATTTTCAGGTATAGTTCCTTGATAATCATCATAAAATCCTTAATGTGGAACACCAAAAAATATTTCCCACTACTTTGAGAAAAAATATCTTATTTTACCATTGATTCTCATTATCATCCAATACTAATCTTCATCATTAGAACCAAACTCAACATATTGAAAACAATCATAAACTTGATTTGGATTAAAGGATCTCTTATTTAAATAGAACCAATATAACCAACCTTAGTTTTTATGTACTTAAAGCACTAAATTCTATCTTCAGACTAACCACTTTGCTTCAACATCTTTTTTGAGTACTAGAACTCTTGTTGATAACTCTGGGTTAACTGGTTTTATATAAGTAGGAACAATCAAATCACCCTTTTTTTTCTTTGAAAGGAGTAACTCATCCAGAGAAGACTTTTAATAACACTTCACTTTGGCCATGTAGATAAGTTGAAGAGATTAGACAAATAAGGGGTGGGTCAAAGGTTGAATATCAGGAGAGAAAAGAGGTACATCTGAGATTGATAGAAAAGGAACAAGGAAAGAGGTGTATTGGAAAATAAAATGAATCACATTTATCATTTGGTATTTTTAGATATCCAAAATTAAAAATTGAAAACTAAGAAAAAATTGAATCATGTCATAAAACAAAATAAACCATAAATAATTTAAAAACTGTAGTCCATCAATTTTGAAATGATATTTTTTACAAAGACATGAAAACCAACAATGTAAAAAAACCAATGGTGAGACAACCAGAATGGTGAGACAACTAGTGGTGTGTCATACCCAATAATGTGTCATACCCAACAACGTTTCATACCCAACAGTGTTTCATACCCAATGGCGTGTCATACCCGATGATGTGTGATAAGAAAATTAATGTTAATCAAAATTAATGATACCTAGATCATGTTTGATGTAATTCATTCTCATAGAATTCAAAGGCTTTGTAAAGATATCATCCAACTGATGTTCTGTACCAATGTATTTAATAGTGATATCCACTTTTTGAAAATTATCTCTTAAAAATTGATGTCTTAGATCAATATTTTTGTTCTTGAATGTAAAATTGGATTCTTAGAGACATTTATATCATTTTTGTTATCATATTTTATGGGAAAATGTTATAATTTATATCCATAGTCTAGTTATGTTTATTTCATCCACAAATTGTTTTTCATAAAAACTAATAGAAACTATGTATTCAGGTTTAACAGGGGAAAATGAAACAAATTTTTTTCTTACTACACCATGAAACAGGAGACCTTTAGAAAGAGTGAAATGTTCTAGAGGTTCTTTTTATATATAACATACATCCACCAACACTAGGATCAAAATAACTAACTAAATAAAATGATTTTACTCTATTTTAAAACAATCCTAAATTGGTTGTATACTTGCGGTATTTAAAAATTATTTTTACAAAAATAAAATGCGACTCTTTTTTATTAGCTTGAAAATGAGAACACATACACACACATAAAATTTTATTAAGTCCATTAGTAGTCAAGTAGAGAATACTTCCAATCATACCTCTATAACTGGTTTGATCCATTGGTTTCCTAACTTCTTCAAGATCTAATTTATAAGTGTATATCATAGGAGTATCACTACTCTTAGTTCTATCCAAGTTAAAATGTTTTAAAATATATTTTATAAATTTAATTTGATTTAAAATTATTCCTTCCTTATTTTAAAATATATGAAATCCAATAAATAATTTACGTTCACCCATCAAACTCATTTCAAATTTATTTTGCATCATTTTAAAAAAATTAGCACAAAGTGAATTTCATGAAGACCCAAAGATAATATCAACAATATATATTTAATACTAAAATATCTTTTGAAATTAATTTCATAAAAAGGGTAGGATCATATATACCTTCTGAAAAAACTTTCGAAATAATAAAATTGATTATCCTATAATACTAAGCTTTGTGATCATATTTTAAACCATATAAAACCATAGATAATTTCAAAACATGATTTGATAAAATGTGTAATTTGAAAACCATAAGGGTTTTCAACAAAGAAAATCCTCAACTATAAAAATATTCAATAAAAAACTCTTGAAATCCATTTGATAATGTTTAAAATCTAAATGAGCTGCATCGAAAAGAATGATTCAATTGTATTCAAGTCTATAATGTGGGGAAAATGTTTCTCCATAATCTATTCCTTCTCCTTGAATATAACCTTGTGTATCAAGTCTTTCATTGTTTCTAAAAACCCATTTAGTTCCAATAGTCAAGGTGTACTTAGGTCTATCTACTAGTTTCCACACTTTGATTATTTCAGGCTAATTTAATTATCCTTATATTGCCAACACCCAGAATTCGTCCACAATGGGTTCATTTATGTTATTAGGTTTATGTTGAGAAAATAATTCTTCATGTTTAACCTGATTTTTAAGATACACTCCTGTCTATGTAACTCTATCTATGTATCATAAAACATCATCTAAGGGGTGATAATTAAGGGTTATAATTGGTCTTGAAAAAGTAGGTCTGGTCACTTTAGGTTTTTTACAGTTTCAGGTTAAATAAGTTATATATATTTTTCCGAATTGATTGATTTTTATTCTTGATTAAATTTAGAATTATAAGGTTTAGAATTTAAGTCCAGAGAAGACAAATCATCCTAAAGATTTTCTAGGGAGTTTTTTGGATCGTGTGTATCTGTTTCATCAAATTTTACATAAACATATTATTCCATAGTCTTAGTCATTTTATTGAAAATCCAGTAGTCTTTACTAGAAATTAAATAACCAAGGAAAATTCCTTCATCACTTATAGAGGAAAATTTGTCAATATTTTCCTTAGTGTTAAGAATAATGACTTTTCAACCAAAAACACTAAAGCAATTAACCTAATGATTTCTATTATTCCAATGTTCCTAAGTGGTATTCTTCAAAATAGGTCAAATTAAAACTCTATTTATGATGTAGTAGGATGTATTCACAACCTCTTCCCGAAAATAGATAGGTAAGTCATACTCATTTAAAATGTTCTGGGCAATATCTTTTAACGTTCTCTTTCTCCTTTCAACGACTCCATTCTATTGTGAGGTCCTAGGATAATAAAAGTTATGAGTATATCCATTTTTGGGAAAAAAAGTTTTAAGGTCTTGATTTTCAAACTCAAGAACATGGTCACTTCTTAGGGTCCTAATTCTATGTCCACTTATGTTCTCTACAAATCTAGAATACTTGGTGAATTAAGAACAATATTTACTCTTATCAGTTAAAAAGAACACCCTAGTCTACCTTGAAGAGACATATACTAGAACATAGAAATAGTTCTTCACATTTATATTTGAAACTCCAGATGGTCTAAATAAATCCATATGAACCAACTTAAGGGGTTTAGAATTTGACCCTTCTTTATTTAATTTAAAAGAAACATTTTTTTGTTTAACGTTTTTACGGGGGTTAAAAACATTGTCATTTGGGAACTCAAATTTAGGTAGATCCTTGATTAACCCTTTTCTAGTAAGATTCCTAAGCGATTTTTTGCTTCAGTGTCCTAGTCTCTTATGCCAAATCCATGATTATTTGTGAAAGGCACTCAAGCAAGAAACACTTTGAAAAATTAAATAATTTAAATCAACAACAAAAACAATATCATTCCTTAAGGTAGTAAAAATTAAATCAATTTTTGAATCATAAACATAGTAAACATCATTATCAAATTTAGATAAAAACTATGATTACATAACTATGAAATACTAATAAGGTTATACTTAAAACCTTAAACAAACAATACTTATGAAATTCAAATATAATTTCTATTTCGAATTTTGCTAAGTCCAACGATTTTTCCTTTAGCATTATTTCCAAAGGTGACATGACCACCATAAACCTTAATAAGGCTCTTGAAGAATGAATATTATCCTATCATATGTATTGAACATCCACTATCCAAATAATATATACTTATATAAGACGTATTCAAATAGGATTCCAAAAAATATTTGAATGAAATTACTTTGGTACCCAGATATGTTAGGGTTTAAAGGTGATAATAATTAAATATTTAGAAACCCAAATTTCTTTGATTTTTTTACTATAAAAAGGATAAGACTTTTTGAAATAAATACTTTGTTAGAACCACTTGAAAATATTAAGCAATATAACATTTAGATTATGACTTAGGTAAAAAAGAACACTTTACTACTCTCCTCAGTCCAAGTTGGTATACAATACTATTGACATATTTAGGTGAAAATTATTTCCCTAAAATGTATGTGATAGTTTCTCTACTATTAGTTAACTGTCCAAGTTTTTCTTTATATGCTCATTTTAATGTTTATGTTCACCATTCTCTTTCAACAGTTGATCATTCTTTTGATTTTCAACAAGCATATCATATTTAATATTTTTAGATAAATCATGATATATATTAAGAACACTGTACTTATCCTTAAGTTAATTAAAATCATCTTATATTATTTTAACGTATTAAAAAATTTATAACTTAGTCATATAAAATAATTATGTTCATTCTTATAATTGTTATAAATATGTATAGATGGTATATTAGGTACCTCAATGACTTTTTTCGCAATGCACATATTGGAATTGTCAGATTTTTCTTCATGTGATGAATCAGAATCACATGAGATATCCTCAAATGCACTCAAAGTTTACATAATTACTTTATTAAGACTTTTTTGTACTTAAAATTTGGATAGTCAGCCTTCACATGGCATTCCCTTTTACACTCATAGTAGAAATCCTCATTTTCATCTTTCTTCGTGTCTTTCTTCTAGGTTCCCATATAATCATGTTTTTCTTTTTTAATTGGAATTTTTGAAAAACAAATCTTCATATAAAATTTCTTAAATCATCTGGCTAGATGATCCATATCCTTATCACTATTAGGTGGTGACTCACTGTCACTTGAACTTGCAGTTTGACCTTTCTCCTTTTCGTTTTGTTTAGATGTAGTAGTCTTAAAGGCTATAGATCTTCTATTTAGATCATCATAATCTTCTCAGTTGATCTTTAAATATTTTTATTACATCATTAGTTTACCAATAATATATTTCACAAGGAAATTTCTAACGTCACATGATTATTTAATGTAAAAATATTCGGCTCTCCATATTTCTGGTAGACATCATAACAACCGCATGATATAGTCCTTATTAGATAGATGATTCTCAATTGATCTTATTATATTCAAAATCTTATTGAACATGAGATACATGTCAGAAATAGGTTTATCAGGATTCATCTTAAAGTTATCATACGTAATTTTATATGTGTTAAGTATCATATCATTAACATTAGTTTTTCTATTGTGTGAAACATATAAAGTATCCCAAATCTCATATACAATTTTTCATGTAGATATTCTATTTAATTCTTCATATCTTAGAGAAAAATAAAGGGAATTAATTTCATTGTAATTATCATTTTCTGAATTATTTTTATTATCATCCAAATCCTTTCTAGTAGTTGTAGGTATAACATATTTATCTTTTACAGAAATTCAAAATTTTAAACCCATACTCTCTGTTCATTTTAATTTTAATTTTCCATTTAGCACATTTTTTACCATTTAAAAAGGGATGACTATTTGTAGAAATACCTTCTTTTATAGAATCCATTTAAAGAACTAAATTCAGATATAACATAAATATAATATCTTTAAAGTGAAACTAAAATTATTTTTTAAAATATTTTGAAAAATCTAATACCAAAGAAAAGTGTCTCTGATAGTAAATATTGGTCAGAGTGAGTAACTTAAGAGGGGATGAATTGATTACCCAATAAAAGTTTCTATTCAAAATGGATCAAAATAGATTACCCCAATTAACTTATAATTGGAATAGTTAACCGAAATATAATATATCTATAGTTTTAAAAAATTTTAAATATTTCTTAGAAGATTTATTAATTCTTAGATAAAATAATATACAATGTTACTTAATCCTTTGAAATAAGTTTACTTAATTAAAATATTATTAAAACAATAATTATGGTTAACTATCCAAGTATTAATTTTTCTCACAATTTAAAACAATTTTTAGTTTTAAATAATATATTCAAAATAAAACCAAATAAAACTAGAAGCATATTTTTGAATATAATAGATTCGGTATCTAGTTGAGACTTAGTCCTCTCCACACGAAGATCACCTACCACTAAACAGTTTATATAAATAAATTGTTTTCTCCATAACCTAAATTAGTTATAACATCAATATACAACTTTCCAGACTACACATGGTCTCTTCCATGGTTATCCATGGGAGTACAAAATATAATAGGTCAAACATGACCTCTTCCACTGTTATCCATGAAGGGAAAAAATATAATAGGTCACACCAGACCTCTTCCTCCATTTTCATGGGAAAAAATATAAATAATGGTTGAGAAGATATATATGTATCTTCCAGTAAAATCACAAGACAATGTGTTGTGAAATAAATAGATAAACACACACACTTCTAATAATGTATAATGAAATAAACAAACTAAAACATATAAAAGTATGATGGGATTGAGATTAATAGTTTATTATGTAGTGTTTCTCATGACTCTTGATTTTAACTTAGTGTAGCTTGATTCTATCTTTGGAAAAATCAGAAAAATAGAGTGTTGTGGAAACTTCTGTTATTGACTGTAGGATGAAAACATATCTTTATGGTTTCGCAGCTTCCTCAGTTGAGTGTTGTCATGTAAGTTCATAAAATTATTTAAAAATGTTTTTTCATATAAGCCTTCAATGTTTCCCTCTTTCAATGCATCAAATGATCTCTTCTTATATTTTTCATGATGGTGTTTTCTTCTATTTTATCAGCATCATGCATGAGTATCCATGTGATCATTTAGACATTCTACATCCTCATACTCTGGATGGACACATCCTTTAATTTATTTTGTTTCAAATTTAAGAAACAATCATTAAAATAATACTTGAAATTAAATTCAATAATATAGATGTTATAGAAATTAATTCAAAATTAAAAAATAAGAAATAATGGTGGTGAGTCATGAATGGTGACACATAATTTGTCTATTTGTTATTCTAGAGGTTTCTCAGTCTTACGGTATGACATTTTTAAATCATCCAAAATTCTATGTTGGTTGTGGCTAAGATGATGGCGAGTCATCTTACTAGAAATGACTCCTCTCATGGTAGTTCAGGCTAATGGCATCTCATAATTTTCTAATTTTCAGATTCAATGGTGAAACATCTTGATAGTGATACTTTCTGACAGTGACACATTATCTGGTGTTGTCCCATACTTTTTCAAAATTCCATTATAATGGTATGACATTATAGAGTTAATTCAATATAGTATTTTTCCAATTTCCATGATGGCAGTGTGTTGTGGTTTATGGTTTCATGTCTAGAAGTGAGTTAGTCTCGAGGGTGACTCATCATTAGTGGTGTCTCAATCTCAACAATGACTTATAAATTGGAAAAAAATTCATCACATGTCTAAAATTATAATAGATTTACAGAAAATATGAAACACAATAATATCATTAGAAACATGAGTTAGTGATCATTAAAATATGGATTTAAACACTTTCCTTCACATAGACAAGTATAAAAACTCCCACAAGTCGAGGAGAAAATTATACTAGAAGAATAGGAGGAGGACGCACATAGACCTAAATCCCTTCATGAATTCCAGCACCAAAGGACACTAAGGTTCTATAATGAGATAGATCCCTAGGAAGAGGAGCGTTGGATGGAGTATGTGATTTAGGTCTTCCTACAAGCGAGGACTACAACTGATAAGTTGGTTGCACAAGAAGATAGTATTTTAAATAGTGTTTCTAGGCACTGGTGTTGTCTAGTCACATAGATTATTGAAGAGTTGACACTCCCATGGACTAAAATCCAAAATCTTTTTCAGGAGAAGAACTACTCCTCATGCTTGTTATCATTTTTAATTAAAGATATTATAGAGTTGAAGTAGGGTTAGATGAATTTTTTTAGTTTTTCAAGATGTTAACTGACCTCATGTAGTACTCCCTTGACATGATTCATGATGGTTACTTTTGGGAATGGAATTTTGAGAAGGGAATCTGTAGATACATTCATTCCAGTGTGTAAATCTGTTTATTCCAACATATGATGGTGTATTGGATATGGAACTGGTGATGGAGATCTTTTTATATGAAGGATTTCATGTATATAGAGATGTATGTGAGCATTATAGGTTTGAGTTTTCTGTAGTAGCTAGAAGGAGCTAGTTAGAAGGGTATTAATGTTGGGGACCTTCTTATGATTAGATTTAGATATGTTGTCATCCATCATATAGAACACACAAAGGATGAGGGTGGATTTAATAGGTGTGATGTTATGTATTTTATAGGTTAGGACACATGGTAGGTGATTTGCTGACCCAACATGATGAGGAGGGAAGACCGATAATAGATGAACCACCAGGGCAAAGACAGTTCCCTTCTCATGGTTCTCCCAGGTGTGGGAAGGGAGTCCCTTAGGTATGTGGTGTAGGTGGGGATCTCAGAGGATGATCTACATGTGGTGGATAACATTATGACCTACTTCCACCACTACCACCAGGTGGCCCATGTCAGGCTCATGGAGCTAGCAGGCAGGGCATTGGATAGATATAGGCTATGTTGGTATATGACCTAGAATATTATGTGGTGATGATAGGTATGATCTATATTTATTATGCTCTTTATTTAGTACTATTAGACACAAGATAAAGTTATTCCTTAATATCCATACTATTGGTGAGAGATATGGATCTCACAAATGCCACTATATCTTAGTAGATCTACCTTTAGGTTCCTATGGGGAATGATTCTTCGTTATATTTTATCTCCTGGAAGTGATAGTTATCCCTTTTTGGAGATAGTTTCTTGTGGGACCAATTAGTTATCATGGTGAGACACTATGACATCATATTGGGCATGTACTGGTTGTCCGTGATTTGAGATCATTTTCACCTTCACTGTAGACAAGTCAGGTGACTTCAGATAGATGGTATGAGGTTCTCCTTTTTGGATGAGAGAGATCATGTGGCAGAGTTAGTGGGTATTTCAAGTCAAAAGCTGTAACCCCCCACCTATCTGTTCAAGAGTTTAACTATTAGCACAATAGGCTCTTTAGAAATACAGGCTCCTCTAGTCATGTAGGATTATATGAATATCTTCCCCAAGGATATTTCAAGACTACCCGTGAGATGAGAGATGGATTTTGGCATCAACATTCACTTTATTAATACTCTGAAATATTCCATGGAATATCCTATGGCTCCTACTAAGCTCTGTAAGTTGACTATGCAGTTGGAGGACCTTCAAGAGAAGGGTTTTAGCAGACCCAATGTGTCCCCCCGATAATCTCCAGTTTTTTTCATGAAAAGGGAATATTATAGCCTATGCTTGTGGGTTTTTTTATCATCCACTAAAATAAGGATATAATGAATAACATGTACAATTTCTGAGGATTTATGATCTCTTTGATTAGCTACAAAGAGCATGATGGTTCTTGAAGGTCGATCTCAGGTCTGGATAACACTAGTTGATGGTTCATGAGGCTGATATTCTGATGCTAGCATTCTGATGTTTCTACAGACACTATGAGTTATAGGTGATGCCTTTAGGTGTGAAAAATTCTCCCACTATGTTTATGGATTTGATGAATAGGAACTTCTTTCAATACTTAGACTATTTGTTTTGTCTTAATTGATGACATACTCATCTACTATGCATTAGAGGGTGAGAATGAAATGCACTTTAGGATGGTCATAAACATACATTGATAGTATTAGCAATATGTTAATCTCACTAAATGACAATTTTGGATCCACAAGGTTCACTTTCTAGGGAATTTCATTTCTGATCATGGATTAGTTGTAGACCTAACAAAGATCGATGTGGTTATTTATTGGGATGCGCCCAATATCATGTCATAGGTTCATAGTTTTCTTGTCTTGGTGGGAACTATATAAGGTTCATGTTATACTTATCTAGGACTATAGACCCTTTTACTACCTTGACATATAAAGGAAGATGTTTACTTAGATTGAGCATTTCTAGAGAGACTTAGAGGAGTTGATTTTGAGGATGAAAAGTGAATATTTTTTTAGACTACCAGAGGAGGGTGTGAGTTATATTGTATATTGAGAGGCCTCTATAGTTAGTATTTGCTTCATTTTGATGTAGAGTTAGGCAGTTATCACCTATTGGTTGAGGTAATTGAGTACCCATGAGCAGGACTACATGAATCTTGACCTGGATTTGGTAGTGATAGTCTTCGTTATAAGGATGTGGATGCACTATTTTCTAAGATAGATCTTTATTGTTTACTCAATCTAATAGAGTTAATACTATGTATTCACATAGAGGGATATGAAACTGAGAAAGATGTTACTTTTGGATTTATTATAGGATTATTACTTTGAGATATTTTATACTCCTTGGAATATAAATGTGGTTGTATATTCCCATAGCAAGAAGTTACATGCATGCTTGGTGGAGGAGGCCTCTATGTAGTTACCTTCATTGAAGCTAACCCAAGTTGAAGAAGAGGGTGAAGAGTTTCTTTGATCGATGGTGTTAAATCCCTCACATCTCGAGTGTGTGATAGAGACTCCATTGATAAACATCGAATATGAGGTCCAACGTGACAATATATTCTCAGGAAATTTAACGGATGGATTTTATGAATTCGGGAATAATATCATCCTATTCTAGGGATGGACTGCGGTCCTAATCATGATAAGGAAGGATGATATGAGATAGATTCTCACTTCCACTTTGGATTTACATCTGATTGTGGGTATGATTTATAGATACCATAAGTAGTAATTTTGGTGGGTCGGCGTGAGGTGGAGTGTGGCCGAGTTAGTCTCTTAGTGCCTCACATGCTAGTAGGTGAATGATGAGCACCGGGTTCCAATAGGTTTTTCCATTATCTTGATATCCTAAAGTGTAATTGGGATGAAATATCTATAGAATTTGTGATAGGGATTTTGTTTATAGTGAGAGGCCCTGATTCCATATGGGTGATAGTTTACCGACTTACCAAGTCTACACACTTCCTTACTAGTAGAGAGTAGTGTTTGATAGAAAGTTTGGTGTAGTTTTATGTGCAAGAGATCATCCACCTTTATGGAGTTCCCTCAAATATTTTCTATGAAAATTATGCATAGTTCATGTCATCATTGTGGAAAGGACCTTAGAAGGAATTTGGGACCTACTTGAGGATGAGTACATCATTTTACCCCTAGACATATGGCTAGATGGAGCACAATATCTAGGTGATGGTGGATATGCTGAGGGCTTGCGTGCTAGACTACAGATAACTAGAAGGATAAATTTACTTTATATGAGTTTTCTTATAATAATAGATGTGAATATAATATAAACATTGAACATTTCAAGGACCTATATATGAAACCTTATAGGTCACCCTCACATGGGATAGAGAATGGTGAGGCATCTCTTGCTAGGAAAGAGATGGTATAAGCGATGAAGGATATGGTCTCGGTAATCACAGAGTAAATGAGGATATCACAAATATTATATAAATCTTATTTTAATCGACATTGTAGGTCCTTGGAGTTCATGCTGAGAGACCATGTATTCTTATTAGTCTCCCTATAGAAATGATTATGGAGATTCGATTGGGAAGGTAAGCTATCCCAGAGGTTCATTGGGCCATTTGAGATCTTGAAGTTGGTTGGTTAGGTTTCTTACCACCTAGAACTACCCCCACATTTATACCATGTTCATGAAATCTTCCATGTGTCATATATGAGGAGATACGTTCATGATCCCAGAAATTTTTTTGACTAGGGATTGATTGATATCGATGATGGATCCATATTTATGGAGCCCCCGGTGGAAATCAAGGATTTTAAAGAGAAGAACCTATGTTGATAGGAAAATCCCATGTCTTTTGTGTTGCGGAAGCATTGGAGCATGGAGAAGAGATCTTGGGAGTAGGATAGAAATATGCAAGCTCAGTATCCGCACCTCTTTTCCTACTTTTTTATTTTCTAGGATGAAATGATTGAAGGAGGGAATAATGTATAGGCCATTTTTTATTTTTTCTGTCTAATAAATTAAATAGTATCTAAGTAATATTTTTTGATAAAAAAATTGAGACAAAACTAGAAAATGAGGCCTAGTGAACCACAAATTAATTTTATAAAAAAATTAAATATATTTTATTTCACGTGAAGGACCCTTGAATACCCTGATTGGGGGGGGGAATCAGGGCGTAAAATTTTCCCTTTAAGGTGAAAACTTTTATTCCTACATTGGCAGGAACCTATTAAACTTATCTAATGATAATGTTAAGAATGAAAATAATCACATGAAAGGGGATAACACAACAATTTTACTTGGTTCACCACTAAGGGCTAGTCCAAGGAGAATATGCTTATAGTGTGTCGATCATACCAAAATACACTAATATTAACTTGTTTTGGAATAAAAAATATAAAAAAAAGTCAATATATGCTAGGAACACTACCTTTACAAGATTTTAGGGTATCACATTGCATCCCTCAGAAAACATCTGTTGACTCTCTATAGCTCACTACCATGGGTGAAGTCTTACTCAGTCTATTAACTTGAAGGTATCATCAGTATATTGGCATTAAATTCATTGTCCCTAATAATCATGAGAATCTTCATTCACCATAGACCTAATTTAATGAACTTTAAAAGCACTTTTCAATAAAAAAAATGATTTTCAAAAAGTCCATTCTTGATGATCATTTGTGAAGCTCACTGCCTCCATGATGCAAACTACCTTGGCGATACAAACTGTTTTCATGAATCTCACTTAGCCATCTTGGAATTCCCCATCATCATGAATCACCCTTTACCCATAATCATTGTAATTATTCAATACATAACTATAATTTTAATTATTATCAATCTCACATAGAAATCCAGATTCACGGAGATCCCTACCTTCGCGAAATAAGAGTGATTTCATAATAACTATGATTAGTTTCATCTGTAATGAAATGGGGTAGCCTCATATATATAGAATTTTATAATTGTGATGCTCCACTAATTCATAGAATATTTTTCAGATATTTCAAAACCAACTTCATAGATACCCTCCATTTGTGAATCTCCATGGATATTTTTCATTTTCCAGAATATATTCATCAAACCATGATGCACTCGTGATTCACTCATAATCGCAGAGAACACCTTCAACTTCACGATGCTTCATATCTCAACCATTGAAAAACCAGATCCTCAAAAAACCAAATATTTTAACATATTCATGATGATTTTATTATAGAAAAACACATTTTTAGGATGCTAGCCTCTTCCTCCATGTTTTGAGTAATTTTTTTTTTGGAAAAAATGGGAAATGACACCATATTTGATACTGTTGTCAAATTGTAATGTAAGAACACTTGTATAAAAAACTTCCTAATAAACCATGTGTGGATTTAAAAATACACAAAATATAATACATTTATAAAAGATGATAGACCTGGATCTAATAATCTCCCCCATTGTATTTTTTTGGTAATCTTTAGATAAATTAAATAAAGCACTAGACACTATCAAGACCTGAAACTCTAGAAAAAAATCATCAAAAACTCTAAGTATACCTGATCAATGATCGGTGTCGAAAAAAGGGGGAATCATGAATTGTGTTCTCATGTTTCTTAATGATTAAATATATTAAATATAAGATCTTATCATTTCACAAAAGCATTGCATTCCCTAAACTATTTTCTCATAACACTCGATTCTCATTATTTCATAAAATCATTGCATGGTTTCTCAAAATCATGCAACCACCACACTTTTATAAAATTGAATTTCTCAATAATTTATCTATTCTTCATTCTCTTAAAACCTCATAACACATTAAAATTTTCCATTATACCCATTTTGAAATAAACCAAAAGAAAAATTATTGGAACTTTTAGTGCACAAAACACACTCCCCCTGGATCGATCTCCCCCATAAACTTGCATCACTTCCACAAACAGATTAAATATGAAATAAAAAATGGTGATAGGGGACCAATTGTAACATCCTCATTGTAATGACCTAGAAAATACAATGTTTTTTTAAATTATATGGAATTGTTCCGAGTCCGTAGTTTCTGACGATTCCTATTTCTGAGGCCCGGAGTGCTCAGAATGTTTTTTCTTGAAGTTTCTAAGTGGGTTCAATGTGTTTTTGAGTGGGTTTTGGTAACTTCTAAACAAGTTCTCGGAATCAAATTCTAAGGGCACCGTTGAACTCACAGCGTAGGTATTCTCTTAAGAAGGAATTCGTCACGATGGAAGATGGATGTGAATAGAAGTTAGATTTTGGGATTTTTAATAAAGTTAAATAAAAATAAATGTTAGCTTATTTTTATTTTTGAGGTGGTTAAAACCTCCAAGAGGGGGTTAGTGGTAGGTGCCACCACACCCTAACCTCCAATGGGAGGTTACGGTGGTGGGGCCCATCCGAACATAACCTCCCTTGGGAGGATATCTTTGGTGGGGACCACCCAAGCTTGTAACCCTTGGAACCCCCCATTTATGTGGGATGAAACCCATGAACATCCCTCCTTAAGTACCAACCCCCTCAATTAATTAATTTAACACTTTAATTAATTAAATGAACACATTTCAATTCATTTAAACCATAAAATTAATGGATAATCTATTTTTTATTTTTGTTGGCATCATTCTTTTGGGTGGATCTTAGGGAAAGAGGGAGATTGGGAGAGAAGGAATTCACCCGTGAAGAACGCCTCTTCCACCAACGAAGAACGAACTTCAACCGGGGAAAGAAAGAGAAGCGTCAACCATGAAGAACGCCGACATCGTCTTTGAATTCATCTTCCCTGAACTCTTCTTTCACCATCAATGATTGATACGAGGTAGGGGTCGTTTCGATTGATTTAAATCTTTGTTCTTCATCTTTCTTGAGCTTCATTAATGGCCGAATTCTACCACCCTAACACGGAGGGAACGAGCCGAACAAACATGACCTGACCCCCTCCAATTTTCTTTATTTTGTTGACAACGGCGGCGGATCAACGATGGACGGTGACGGGCTGGCCACAAAAGGAACCGGCAGCGCAAGGGTCGCCGGGTCACCGGAGGAGCGCATCGCCGTCGTGCCGTGCGGAGGACAAGGACACGGTCACCATGGGCCACGACGGAGCAAGGTGGCCGGACGAATGCCGGAGGTGCGTGGCGTCGTCTTACCACCCGGGTGGAAGGGCTGCAGCCAGGAGGGACGCAGTGGTCGGACAGGCTGGGCGCGGGGTAGTCGCGCCACGCTGGAGAAGAACCACGACCAAAGGCCGCAGAAGAAAGAGGAGGGTGGATAGCTGAGCCGGCCACCACTGGGCGCACCACAGGCGGGACCCTTCGGGTCCCACGGAAACTGGGCCGGCACCATGAACTGGCCTTTATAGGGAGACCGGGGGCACTGACCCCCCTAACTCGGTCAGGGCGTGCCCCACGAGGTGCGACCACCCTCTGGCTTCAGCTGCCGGACCACCTCCTAGACACGCGAGCCACGCCACCCGCAGGCCGAGCCACCCATCGTGGTCTGGGCTGGGTCAGACCTATGGACAGGGTCATACCCCTATCCGGATCCAGACCCGGGTCAGTCCAGCTGGGCCAGACCGGACCCGAACGTAGATCTGACCCATTTCACCTTTTTGGCCATATCATGGGCTACGAGTGTCCGTTTGAAGAACCGTCTATGTAGATGAAAAGAATGGAATGAGAAGGTTCTTTTGGAATACCCCACTCAAGGTTTGGACAAAATTGGGGAATGAAAGGATTGGATTGAAACTAAATCCAACCGGGCCCTCGGAGTAGAAACACCAATAACTCATAGACCGGGCGTCCGATTGACATGTTTTTTGTCATGTTGGGTTCCTTATGATGAGATGGAACTACAAGATACATCAAATAAAGGCTTCATGGTAGTGGATTCATCGACACTTGGCTCTAGGATCAGACCCTCCCGGAATCGAGCGTACTTTGTGCGGGAACCCTATGGATGGCTGCGACTGAGATGATAATATCCTACGTGGACCTATTACTCCACCAGGATCCTCCATGGGTTCGATAGTGATGAAACTATACCATGATCCTCTATGGTTTCAACAATGATGACACTGGACTGGGATCCTCCATGGGTTCAACAATAATGACTTCTGTACCGGGATCCTCTGTGGGTTAGATCGCACCGATACTATTCCAGGATCCTACGTGGGTTCGATAGAGGAGATTATTCTATGGATATATCTAATCATCTCTACCCCTATACATGTGTTGTATACCTGTTTAAGTTGAGTCTTGAATTTTATTTTTCATCATCGAGATGATTTACTTTACTTCCTTTGTGGAATGGGTTGTGCTTGGGTTCGAGTGTTGGATGCAGACTGTGATTGGTAACTTAGGTATATGTATGGGAATGAACCTATGTAGGGATGGTTGTTACTTCGTGTTTGTATATCATTAATGTGGTTTATCCTTGGTGGATTCTGGGATACCTTTGTGGGTCTCGGGGTCCCTTATTGAGTATTGTTATACTCACCCCTGTACGGGCTTTGCTCGCACCTTGTTGTGTTCTGTGTAGATGATGGTCAACAATGATCGAGGATGAGGGAGATGGACGGGAGGATTCTCATAGCTGGACTAGATGGGACATACCTCAGGGATGAGTTTTTCAAGATCTGTACTTACCCTTCAGGTAGGATTCCCCGGTGGATGATCCAGGAGATGTTTTCCCTTTTTACTTGTACTTGTACATCAGTTGGGTTTGTATACTAGCCCACTTACATTGATCACACTTTTATTTTCTATATTAGTACTTTTTGATTCTACTACTTGTGTTAAGATGGTGTGTGTTGTAGGTTTAATGGAAAATCCTTCCCTTTTTATCACGATTTTTCCTTTGGTGCTAGTCGCCAGCCCCTGGCCTATGGAAGGTGAGGTTGGGGTAGTCACAGCATGGGCCCCGAGGACGGGTCATGAAAAATTGGTTTCAGAGGATTCAGTTCTAATATAGAACACAGACTCTGATAATTGTTACAACAATAGTGTTATGTGTTTTCAGGATGGTTATCAGTTTAGGGAAACCGATGTTGGTGTGGCGGCCGATGTATCCATACACTAGGACTCTGACTTCTAATTTCCGACTTAGTGCACAAAAATAATGATTGCGTGTGTGTTTCCTTAGAAAAGTCTTCTTTGTGATTAATTTGTGTTAGCTCACAAGGTATATTGTTTTGATAATGGAACACTTGTTTCTTTTTATGATAGCCCCACATAGGTAACAAGCCAGGGTTCCAGATTTTGTATGAGATGGTAGCCCACCGAGCGATGAGGCCTCAGTGCAGGGCCCTATTACAACAGAGGCTCCAGAGGTACCACTACCCATTTAGCCATCGGTTCCATCAGCTCCAGTAGTAGAGAGTGCATGTCCTCTGAGTGCTTTGCACGAGTTATAGCACCAGAGGCCACCCAGGTTCAGGGGAGAGATGGACCCACATGCAGCTAAGGATTGGATGGAGGCTGTTGTGAGACTTTTCAAATTTGTAGGGATACCAGCTGACCTCATGGTGATCCTTACCGTGAGTATCCTAAATGAAATAGTAGGTAGATGTTTAAGCCTGATGCTCCAGGTGCATGACGAGGAATCACTTCTATGGGAAGACTTCGAGATCTTTTTCCAGTCATAGTTTGTTCCAGCCACCATTCATGTGGTGCAGATTCAGGAGCTGCTTCATCTGCAGCATGGCAGCATAACAGTGGCACAATACCCAGTGAGGTTCACCGACTTCTCATGATGCTCCACAGATATGGTGTAGTACCTGTTCTTCAGGGCCCGAACCTTCGAGAAGGGACTCAGGCATGAGATCGGGGATTCGATGATCTCCCTCAACATTCCGATGTAGGTGGGGGTGCTAGAGAGAGCACTTTTTGTGGAGAGTTTTCTTGCTGAGTAGTCACCAGCAGCACAACCCACCATAGGGAGACATGTATCAGAGTCTTCTGCAGTTAGAAGTAGATAGATATTGCAGAGGTCCAAGCAGACCAGGCAATCTGGTGAGCGACTGCAGAATAAAGGTTCGGTTGTGTGGGGCAAATGAGACAGAGCAATCTATTCGAGGAGCAGGCAGTGTTATGCATGCGGCGGTCATGGTCACATGGCTTGTGACTACCCGAACTGCCATGAAGATGAGAAATAGACAATAGAGAGACCTCCCAGGAAGAGTCAAAGGTTCGACCGTGTTGGTCCATCGGGAGTAGGAGAATGTGGCAGAGTAGCTGGCCGAGCAGAAGGTGGTGGATGATGTTTCAAGGTCCTACCACCACCACCACCACCTGGAGATCCAACCCGACCACAGGGAGCTGGAGGACAGGGGCAGGCTCAGTTCCAGGTAGTCGAGGCCTACAACCACGACACACCTAAGATGATTCGAGGTACTATTTGTGTCTAATCCACCCTTGCTGCAGTACTTATAGACATAGGTGTGAGTCATTCTTTTATTGTCGCTGCCCTTGTGCGGAGATCGGAGATTCCGGTGGAGCCATTGGCTCGATCCTTACGTCTAGAGACTCCTATGAGAGAGGATTCGACGATTACACACTGGTGTCAGCAGTGTGAGCTCACTCTAGGAGGAGAGAGCTTCGGCTGGGATCTTCTAGTAGAGGCGTCGAGGCCATACGACGTCATCTTGGGTATAGACTGGTGATCCATAGTTCATGCTCAGATTGACTGCATTAGGCGGAAAGTGTGGTCTGTCTACAAGGATGGGATGAGGTTTAACTTCACAAATAAGAAGGGATCCTTTTCAGTGTAGGATGGACTTACCCAGAGGAGGGGGCAGCCGATCACACATCCGTTGGCTAGACTCATTCTCAGAGCGGTTGATGTGTGGTGTCCGATTTTTCCTATTGTGGTGGATAAGTATGAATATATCTTCCCTGATGATGTTCTAGGACTACCTCCTAGCAGAGAGGTAGACTTTTACATAGACTTGTACTCCAGGATGACACCGATATCCACACCATCTTATCGGATGGCTCACGCGGAGCTTCATGATCTGCGGGTACAGCTGTAGGACTTGCAGGGGAAGGGATTCATCTGACCTAGTGATTCACCCTAGGCATCCCCAATTTTGTTCGCCAAGAAGGAATATGAGAGCTTAAGACTGTGTGTTGATTATCGGCACTTGAACGAGGTGACCATGAAGAACAAGTACCCACTCTTGAGGATTGACGACCTCTTTGATCAGCTGAAGGGAGCATGTTGGTTCTCGAAGATAGATCTTCGATTGGGCTATCACTAGCTTAGATTATGGGATGAGGATGTGCTGAAGACAACCTTTAGATGCTTGTATGGCCACTATGAGTTCTTTGTTATGCCATTCGGAGTAACCAACACACCAGCTATGTTCATGGGACTCATGAACAAGATCTTATAGCCATACCTTGATCGCTTTGTGGTAGTCTTCATTGATGACATTCTGATCTACTCAGCTACCGAGGTGGATCATCCCTACAATTTGCGGGTATTACTGGACAAACTCAGAGAGCACCATCTTTATGGTATGCTCTCAAATTCTTACTTCTAGATCTGAGAGGTACACTTTCTAGGACATGTCATCTCAGAGGCTGGAGTTGCAGTGCATTCGGAGAAGATCAAGGTAGTACTTGCTTGGGAGCCACCCAGGAGTGTGATAGAGGTACATAGTTTTTATGGGTCTGGCTAGGTACTATTGAAGATTTGTGCTAGACTTATCCAGAATTGCAACACCACTTTCCGTGTTGAAAAATAAGGGGCAACCCTTCGTGTGATCAGAGAGATGGTAGCGGAGTTTTCAGGAGCTCAGGTAGAGTCTGATGAGTGCACCCATCTTGAGGCTACAGGAGGAGGGCGTTTGGTATGTAGTCTATTGTGATGCATCAAGGGCCGGACTCAGATGCATCCTAATGCAGAATCGAGCAGTGATAGATTGTAGTTCTTGTCAGCTGAGACAACATGAGTAGAACTATGCCACTCATGACCTAGAGTTAGTAGTAGTGGTCTTCACCTTTAAGATGTGGTAGCACTATTTTATGGGCGAGCATTTTATAGTCTACTCTGACCACCAGAGTCTCAGGTACAACTTCTCGCCGAAGGACCTAAACCTGAGACAATGGTGTTGGCTTGAGTTCCTCCAGGACTATGACTTCGAGATAGTCTATATTCCTGGGAAGGGGAATGTTTTAGAAGATGCTCTCAGTAGGAGATCAGGAATTCACATAATAGGAGAGGCGACAGAGTAGCTAGCCACGTTACAGATATCCTTTGTGGATCGAGATGGAGCAACCTTTCTGCAATCTCTTACAATCACACCTCCACTTCTTCGAAGAGTCAGGGAGGCTCAGCATGGTGATGTTGACTGTGAGGCTTGACATGCACAGATATCTACAGGGCAAAAACCTGATGGATTTTCAGTAGGTGGGGAGCATGAAATTCTCTTCAGGGGACATACCATGGTACCCGTGTCATTTTGGGAGGAATTGTTGAGGGAGTTTCACACGTCACCTCTAGAAGTACATCAAGGTGTGGCCAATATGTACCAGGACCTCCGACAACAACACTGGTGGCCAGGTATGAAGAAGGCAGTAGCAGAGTTCATCTCACGATGCCTCACTTGTAAGCAAGTGAAGGTGGAGCACCATGTTCCAGAAGGTTTAGTTCATCCCTTAGAGGTCACAGAGTGGAATTGGGATGAGATATACATGGATTTCATGATGGTACTTCAGCGTACATCCAGAGGCCACAACTCTATCTAGGTGATTTTATACTGACTCACTAAGTCATCCCATTTCCTACTGATCAGAGAGAAGGGTTCAATAGAGAGCTTGGGACGCCTCTACGTCCAGGAGATCGTATGAATTCGTGGTGTGCCATTGACCATCTTCTTCAATCAAGATGTTAGATTGACTTCTCATCTATGGAAGGGGTTGTAGGAGGCTTTCAGGGCACAACTTCGTTTGAGCACCGCCTTCCATCCTCAGATGGATGGCCAGAAGGAGAGAACCATTCAGACTCTCGAGGACAATCTTTGTGCATACATCCTCAATTTCGGTAGCAGATGGGAGGATCACTTACCCTTGGTAGAGTTTTTGTACAAAAACAACTACCACTCCACCATCTAGATGACACCTTTCGAGGTACTGTACAACCGACCTTGCATATCGCCTTTGTGATGGACTGACCCAGGGGAGTCAGCACTCATGGGACCAGAAATGGTGTAGGCTACGACAGAGAAGGTGAAAGTTATCCAAGAGTAGATGAAGACTGCATAGAGTAGGCATAAGTCCTATACTGATAAGGGACAGAGACCTCTGGAGTTCGAGGATGGTGACCATGTCTTCTTACGGGTCTCAACTCGACCTGGTTTACGGTGATTTTGCGGGGGTGGAAAGTTATCTCTGAGGACCATCGGACCCTTCCAAGTTCTCAACAGAGTAGGTGAGGTGGCTTACCGCCTAGCTCTTCCACCTTAGTTGCACCAATTACATGATGGTTTCCATGTTTCACACCTAAGTAGACACGTGCATGACCCGACTCACATCAAAGACTGGGGCGAGGATGACATCGACGACGTGGTGTCTTTCTTGGAGGTTCCATTGGAGATCGAGGATCGACAGGAGAGTCTCCTTCATGGGCGGTCGATACCTCTTGTGCGTGTCTGGTGGTAGCACGAGAACCTCCAAGAGTGCACATGGGAGCAGGAGGCTCATATTCGTGCTCAATACCTCCATTTGTTTCACTAGTTTTGAGTTTTGGCTTCTGGGGACACAAAGCCCTAAGGTGGGTAGAATGTAAAGACCTGGAAAATCCCATGTAATTTTTATTTAAATTATATGGAATTGTTCCGAGTCCACAATTTCTAATGGCACTTGTTTCCGAGGCCCGGAGTGCTCAAAATGTTTTTTTCCAAAGATTCTAAGTGCGTTCAGTGTGTTTTTGAGCGGGTTTTGGTAACTTCTGAACCGATGCTCGGAATCGAATTCTAAGGGCACTGTTGAACTCGTAGTGCCATTATTCTCTTAAAAAGGCTTTCGTCTCGATGATAGATGGATGATAATGGAAGTTAGATTTTGGGGTTTTTAATAAAGTTAAATAAAAATAAGTGTTAGATTATTTTTATTTTTGAGGTGGTTAAAACGTCAAATAAGTGGTTAGTGGTGGGGACCACCACACCCTAACCTCCCATAGGAGGTTATGGTGGTGGGTCCCACCCGTACATAACCTCCCTTGGGAGGATATCTTCAGTGGGGACCTCCAGGGCATTTAACCCTTGGAACCCCCCATTTATGTGGGATGAAACCCTTCAACTTCCCTCCTTAAGTGCCAACCCCTCAATTAATTAATTTAACACTTTCAATTAATTAATTGAACCCATTTGAATTCATGTAAAACATTAAAATAATGGATAATCTATTATTTTATTTTGGTTGGCATCATTCTTTTGGGTGGATATTGGGGAAAGAGGGAGATGGGGAGAGAAGGAATTCGCCCATGAAGAACACCTCTTCCTCTAACGAAGAATGAACTTCAACCAGGGAAAGAAAGGGAAGCATCACCCACGAAGAATGCCAACACCAACTTTGAATTCTTCTTCCATGAACTCTTCTCTAACCATCAACAATAGATACGAGGTAGGGGTCATTTTGATTGATTTCTATCTTCTTTCTTCATCATTCTCGAGCTTCGTTAATGGTCGGTTGCTACCACCAAAACACCGAGGGCACATCCTGAACAAACACGGCCCGATCGACCACCAATTCTCTTTGTTTTGTTGATGATGGCAGCGGAACAATGGTGGCTGGAAGCTGGCCAACTGTGAAAGGAACTAGTGGCACAAGGGCCACCATGTCGCCGGAGGAGCATAGTGCCGTCACGCCGTGTGGAGGACCGGGCCGCGGTGGAGCAATAGAGCCAGATGACCACCAGAGGGGAAAAGATCTGTCGTGCCACACGGGTGGAAGTGCCGCGGCTTGGAGGACCACATCGGTTGGACAGACTGTCCACAACGCCAGAGAAGAACGCGACCAAAGGCCACAGCAGAAGGAGGAGGGCGGCCGGATGAGCCGGCTGCCGACGGGCACACCACAGGCGGGACCCTTCGGGTCCCACAGAAACCGGGCCGACGCCATGCACCGGCCGTTATAGGGAGAAGGGGGGGGGGGGGTGGTGTGGACCCACCCTTCACTCGGTCAGGGCGAGCCCCGCGAGGCACGACCACCTACTGGCTTCGGCTGGCGGACCGCCTCCCTGCCACGCGGGCCGCACCGCCCGCGGGTCGGGCCTCCCGTCGTGGGCCGGGTGGTTTCCGATGGGGCAGGCCAGTTCCGGTGGGTCGGGCTAGTTCTGGCGGACCAGGTCGGACCTGCGGACTGGGTCATGTCGACTTTGCACTGGGTCGGGTCGGCCCAGGTCTGGTCGATTCAGCCCAGCTGGGCCGGACCGGACCCAGACCTAGTTCTAACCCATTTCACCATTTTTCCCATATCTTAGTATACATGTGTCCGTTTCAGGAACCTTCTACACCAATAGAAATCTTTGAACAAGCAGTTGAGCAACTGTCTATAGCATTGGGTTCCTTATGATGAGATGGAACTACAAGATACATCAACTCGAGACTCCATGGTAGTTGATGTATCTACACTTGGCTTGAGGAGCAGAACCTCTTTGAATCGAGCGTGTTGTGTATGGGAACCCTATGGCTGGATGTGACTGAGTTTATAAGATCCTACATGGACCTACTACTATACCAGGATCCTCTGTGGGTTCGACAACGATGATACTGGACTAGGATCCTCCATGGGTTTGACAACAATGATACTGGACCGGGATCCTCTATGGGTTCGACAACGATGACTTTTGTACCGGGATCCTCTGTGGGTTTGACAGTGGTGATACTGTTCTAGGATCCTACATGGGTTTGACAAAGGAGATGATTCAGTGGCTACATCTAATCATCTCTACCCCTCTACATGATTTTTATACCTGTGTGAGATGAGTCTTGACTTTTATTTGGTATCATCGATATGATTGACTTTACTTCTTTTGTGGAATGGGTTGTGCATGGGTCCCAGTGTTGGAGTCGGACTGTGATTGGTAACTTAGTTATATGTATAGGTATATACCTAATTAGGGATGGTTGTTACTCCGTGTTTGTATCTCACTACTGTGGTTTACCATTAGTGTAGTCCGAGAGACTTACGAGGGTCTCAGGGTCCCTTACTGAGTATCGTTATACTCACCCCTGCATGGGCTTTGCCCGTACCTTGTTGTGTTCTGTGCAGACGATGGTCAACATTGATCGAGGCTGATGGAGATGGATGGGAGGCTACATGGAGCTGTACTAGATGGGATGTACCTTGGGGATTATTTTCTTGAGATCCGTACCTACCCTTCAGGTAGGATTCCCTGGTGGACGATCCAGGAGCTGTTTTCCCTTTTTTACTTGTACTTGTACTTTAGTTGGGTTTTTATACTGGCCCAATTAATTTTTGCACACTTTTATTTTCTATATTATTACTTGTGACTTCTACTGCTTGTGTTCAGACGGTGTGTGTTATAGGTTTAAAGGGAAAGGCTTCCATTTTATCAGGTTTTCGCCTTTGGTGCTAGTCGCCAGCCACTGGCCTATAGAAGGCAGACTTGGGGTAGTCACGACACGGTACCAAGGATGGGTTTTGACACTCATGTACTAGGAGGTGGTTGAACACTAATGTTGAAATGACGTTTGTTTAAAATAAGTGGTGCCAACGGCTTGGTCCAAATTTCAGCCACTTGGTCATCAGTTCCAACATGATCCATTTTAATCACACCTTGTTCAACTTTTTCCCTGATAAAGTGATATTTGATTTCAATATGTTTGTATGAGAATTCTGAATAGAGTTATTCATTATATGTATCTTGCACTTGTTATCACAATGAATCAGAATCAAATGTTTTAACCCATCACCAATATCATTTATTTATTTCTCCATCTACAATAGCTGAGTGAAAGACTTTATAGTAGAGATATACACTTATTTAGAAGTACTAATAGAAGTGATTTCCTTTTTCATACTCAACCATACCACAAATTTCATTCCAATAAATAATGATCCACTGGTTTAGGAATTTCTATCCACTACATCTCTATCGCAATCAGCATGATAAAATGCCAATTGTTCAACATGTCATCATATAGCAAAGTATAAACAATAATTGTTGAGTATGTTGAATATACCTCATGATTCTTTTAACTTCCACCATATGTTCTTCTTTTAGATTACATTGAAATAGGCCCACTAATAATTTTGAAAATAAAGTATCTAGCCACATTTCAATTAAGTATAATAAGCATCCGATGATTCTTCTATACATGGTGGGATCCACAGAAGTGTCATCCTTGTATTTTACAAGTTTTATACCAATGAAAATCGAAGTCAACATTGGTTTGGGATCATGCATGTTGAATTTCTTAAAAAACTTGCTTTTATAATTTTCCCGAGAAATGAATGCGTATTTACTATTTTGAATCACCTCTATCCCGAAGAACTATGTGATCTCACTAATCATAGACAATTCAAATTCTCATTTCATGTGATTGGAAAATTATTCCACTCATATTTCCCTATTTCCGCCAAATATAATATTATCCAGATACACTAGAATCATAAATTGTTATTCCTTTAAATTATTAATATATGTATTATGGTCAAAACATCTACCTATAAATCATAGCTTCTTCATATAAGAAGATAGATAGGAATACACTTCTCATGGTGCCTTCATCAGACCATAGAGTGCCTTTTTCAATACACAATCCTTCATTTCATCATTACCAATTAGAAAACCCACTGGTTTTTCAATGTAGAATTCTTATTCTTTAATAACACCATTTAAGAATTCTATTTTGAAATCCATATGATATAGATTATATCCTATTTGAATTACCATAACTAGGAAAATCCTAATCAACTATAGTCTATCCACTAGAGAAAATGTTTCTTCAACATCAATTATTTTAATCTATGCATAACCATTACACACTAGGCTTGCCTTGTTTCTAATCAGTTTTCCATTTTCATCAATTTTTTAATGATTCATTTTGTAATAATCACACTGTGAATTATAGGTCCATTAACAAGATCCCATTTCTGGTTCCTATAAATTCGATCTAGATCTTCATTCATGGATTTAGCCCATGATTCTTCATTTTCATCTTCTTCAACTGAGGTTGGTTGAACAAATAATTGGAAAGCAGACTGTGCACCATTCCTCATTCTCCTTGTATTTATGGGAGCGGTTTAATCCTTGATTGTGTTGGAATAATCAATTTATGCTCTTTTATTTCTCCTGTGAGTTTCAAAAGAAGTTTCTCCATCCATGGTTTCCTCCTTTGATTCTTCTTATGAATCATTATCATTTTGTGACAATTGAATGTTCTTCACACCATCATCTATTTCTACATTTCCATCTACTCCATGTCCACTTTCTTCCTCATCTTCTATCATATTAGCATAAGAATTACTTGAGAATTTTCTTTGTTGTTCCTTTAATAATATTGACATAAATGGTTTCCAAAATTCTTTTAAGATGATTAGTGAAATAGTTTTTGGATTTTCTCCATGTTTAATATGCAAGGAATATTCCCTCATATACAATATCTCCATACTTCCCTTTATATTCTTCTTTGTTCTACATAAAACATTTACATCTAAAAATACGAAATACTTCAAAGAGGGATTCATTCCTTGTAACCATTCATATTGTGTCTTAGTTTATCCCATTTAAATCCCTATTCAATTTTGAGTATACACTACTACTAGAATAGCCTCCTTCTAATAATGGTGAGAGATACGACTCTCAATCAGTATAGCTCTGATCATATTGTTCACTTGTCAATTTTTTGAGATCAACAACTCCATTTTGTTTTGGGGTTCTCACTATAGTCACCACATTCTTTATTCCATGTTTCTCTAGGTAATTTTAAAACTCAATGGATGTGTATTTGACTCCATTGTGATATATCAGAAGGTTGATTCTGTGTCCAGTATCATTCTCAACTATTCAAAGATAAGTATTCATACAATCAAGAACTTATTGTTTTTATGCATAATCACAACACAAATAATTATACATTAATCATCAATAAAAAGAATAAATTACCTCTCTCCATATGTTAGAACAACCTTAATTAGAACACATACATCTGTGTGGATGAGATCAAGAAGAATTTATTCCCTTTTCTTCTTTCGGTGATATAAACTATAGAATAACTTTCATCATATGAAATCATAACAAGACTTTTCTCATTCTTGATTCTTATTGGGGGTATCCATCACTATATTCAATTTGTAATTATTTTACATGTCTTTGTGATTAATGTGACCCAACCTCTAGTGCCATAAAATGTTTTCTTCATCAACAATCTAGTAGCTAATTCTATCATTACTATCAACCTGATATAAGTTGTCATCTTTTATGCATCCTTTCATGATTTAATTCTATATGTTTCCTTTTATTGTGCATCTATTTTGATTAAATTTCACTATTAGTACTGATTTATAGAGTTGACTCACACTCAAATGATTGGGATGTAAACCATCAACATAGAGAACTTCAGTTTTCTTTAGCTTACCATTTTCGTGTTTTTTACTTACACTACTTTTGATCTTCAAAGAACCATCATTGTAGAACCGTACTGTCATGTTAACCCTTTTCTTACCATTTTTCAATAATTTTTTATTTCCCATCATATGGTATTAGCACCCACTATCAAAAATCTAGGTTCTACTATTCTTTATGTCTTTGAGAGCTACTTCTGTGTGGTTGGATTTCTCAATTTTCTTATTTTCCATCCATGAAATATTTGATTGAGTGGTGGGTAATGATGTACTTTATAATATATCATCCTTATGCATAGGTTCAAAGTACTAATATTCTTCTTGTAGTGGAGAATATTTGTTTTCCGGAGAAACTCTAACTAGTTGGAAGGTATTGACTTGTCTTTGAGTTCTATAAGTATTTTTATTGCCTTTCCACAGCCTGTAATGAATAACTTAATGACCATAGTTAGATTAGTGAAAAAAATATCCATAAAATAAATTTCTTATATAACATTTATCATATGAATTCATTCTCCTTTTTTGAATTCCTATCACTTCCCCATTAAAATAGATCTTTTCCTCTTAGGAGTATGATATGGTATGGCCCAAATAGCCAAAAAAATTTACATTTAATAAAAAGAAATGTATTCTCACTTATATTCTTCTTCATGTCTCATTACTTAGAAAAACTGTTTGATTATAAATCATTTCTAGAATCTTTTATATGGTTTTCAATTCTCCTATTAGTTTGATTTGAGGACTTCTTTAATAGGACTCTAGGTTCCTTTATGATATGTCCATCTTTCAGCTTTGCTTTATTTTGTCGCATCATATTTCTATCCTTTGATGTTTTAACGTCACAACCAATTCCAATTTTTCCATGCATGTTGATATTTAATCATTCAAATCCCTCTATACTCTTTTAGAACCATGCTTAGCTCTATCTAACATCTCAACATCTAAGAATCTTATGAATCCGTCTTCACTTTTTTTTCTATTTCATTGACTTTCAATCTTATTAAGAGAATCCTCAAGTTCCAACTAAAGATCAACATCACTAATAAACTGATTATCTTTATATTTATCTTTTTATGGTATTAACTTTTGAATAGTAGTAGCCATTATGAATTCTTGAGTTCCATATTTAAACACTGGTTCATCATCCTAAAAAAATTCACTATCATTATCTTCGTATTTACAAAGAAAACTATTAAACTATAATTTATTTATTTATTTTTAGTCTCCCTTTCAGAGAAATATTTTCTGGGGCTTATACATGTTTTTATCCCCACTTTCTTCATCATCATCCTTCCTTGAGCACCGAGAGGCAATGTGACTATTTCTACCAAATCAAAAACAGACCATAAAAAGTTTTCCTTCAAATATATCTCTTACCCTATTTAATTTCTTGGAAAAAAGAGAAATAATTTCACCTTACTCATTATCTTAATCAACCTTATCACTAGATATCTCATGTTTTTCCATGTCTTTGAATTCCATTTCCATTCCCACTCAATTCATTTCATCTTCTGGTTTGACTCTTATTTCACAAGCCTATATACTACTTAGCAGATCATCAAGTGAAAATTTAGAAAGATCTATTTCATAAAGGGATGTCACTGTTGGATTTTAGAGAGGTATAATCCTTCTTATTATTTTCTTCATGATGTAAATATATTTAATTTCTTTACCAAGTCATTGAATAGATCCAAAAACTTCAGTAATTCAATTAAAAATGGAATATGAATTTTCTTCATGATTTATCTTCAGATCATCGAACCTATTGTGAAAAACCTAGAGTTTGGTCTACTTTACATTGTTATCCCCATCATATATATTCTTCATTTTTTACCACATATACTTGGATGAATTGAAACTCGTCAAATTTAGATATATTTTATCATATAGAGATGTAGTAAGGGAATTCTGGGATATAACATATGCATCATGACTTTTCTGGCCTATATCCGTCATAGAAAACCCTGTTGCATCACTGACATATATCTATTGTGTAGTGGAAAAAATAAATTCCATTACAAGATATCTTAGATGTGATATCATCCATTTATTTCAAATATGGATGTTTCTTCAATCAAATAGGGGTACTCCCTTTACATTTACTGAATTATCCATGATAAAAAAGGAAAAATTTAACACCTATAACTTAGACCTGATACCACTTAAAGGAAACTAAAACACCCTAAGAGGAGAGGGGTACACCAAGGTGTCAATTTTTTTTTTAAGTTCTGGATATTGTTCCTATGTTGGTAATAACCTATTAAACCTATCTTCTTGGAATATCTAGAAAACAAAAAATCAAATGTAAGGAGATGACGAAACAATTTTACTTGGTTTACCACTAAGGGATAGTCCAAGGAGAATACATAGATAGTGTGTAAATCATACCTGAATACAATAATATTCACGATTTTTGGAATATGAAATATAAAAACAGTCACCCTTTTCCAGAAACACTTCCTACGATTTTATGGATAACAAATTACATCCCTCGGAACACTTGCTTCAACTCCCCCTAGCTCACTACCTTGGGTGAAGTCTTACTTAGTTTTTTCAAGTTAAAGGTATCTTTAGTAGATTGGCATTAATTTTTCTCCCTGACTAGAATGAGACTATTCTTGCACCATAGACCTGATTTGATTACCATTGAAATCACTATTCCCTAAAAAATGATGTTCAAAACTACATTTCACGAAGCTCCTTTACGAAGCTCACTGCCTTCATGAAGAAAAATACATTCATAGTACAAACTGTATTTTCGAGGCTCACTTATCCATCATGGAATAATACATCATCATGAATAACCAATTACTGAGAAGAATTGGAATTAGTCAACACTTAATTATCCTTTTCATGATTCTCAAGCTCACATAGAAATCCAGATTTATGGAGATCCCTACCTTCATGAAATTAGAGAAATTTCATATAAACTCTGATTAATTTTGTCTATAATGAATTGGGATAGCCTCATTTATATAGGCTTGGAAATTTTCAATGCTCCACTAAATCTTAGAGATTTTTTTATGTCTTTCAAAAACATCTTCATGGATCTCCACCATTTGCAGAACTCCATAGATATTTTTAGTTGTTACAAAAATATTCGTTAAACCATTGATCACTCATGATGATTCTTGTAATATTAAATAACACCATCAACTATACGATGCTTCACATCTCATCCTTTAAAAAACATGTTCTTCGTGAAACCAAAGCCTTTACCATATTCAGGAGGAGTTGATTCCAGAAAAATACCTTCCACGATGCTAGCGTATTCCTCCAAATTTTGAGCAAAAAAATTTGGAAAAAACTAGGGAATGATGCCATATTCAATACTATAGTCAACTTGTACTATAAGAACACCCTTCTTGAAAAATCCATAATCAACCTATTGTGTATTGGAAATAAACAAAACCAAACTCCATTTTTGAAAATAACATCCCTGGTTTTAATAGTACACATGTGAAATTTTTCAAAAATAATGAAATTTATTCTAAATGGAGTTTTAAGTCATAAATATGATGCCATGGTTGAATATGAATCACATGATTAACCTTTGGTGCAGCCTAAAGTTGGTCCGCATAAGACATCCAGTTAAGATAGTTGTTGGTTGGTGCATTAGATAAATTAATTAATTTAATCAATTTATTTAATAACCCTAACCATAATAACTCACAATTGGGGGCTCTAAATGTAAATCCATGACTAATTTTGAGTCTAGAACATTGGTTTTACCATTAGCATGACTTAAAATTTGACGGTGTTAGGTGTTCGGATTGAGCACAACTGTTGGTGAAATAATTGAATAAATTTAAATATTAATTTAATTATTTTATTTAAAGAGAATAACCTAAATATTTTCTATAAATATATAGTTGTGGAAAAATATTAGGGTTAGCCACATAATTCTAATATTTGAGTGGATCCTTTGGAGGATAACCCTTGGTTGAGCAACAACCAGATCATGGGTCGATGATCGGTGTGCAACAGAGTTGTGGATCTCACTAATAATGATAAAACAAAACCATTATCCACAAAGAAAATGATCCAATTCTGATGTATGCCTCATCAATTGTGGTTTTACTAACTTTTCACTAAAATATTGAGCATGGATTTTTATCTACCTTTGATCTATAGTAATATTTCTTCTCATGGGACCCACAAATTATTAATAATTATTATATCTCTTCATTATTCATTCTAACAAAAATAGAACGAGGCAAACCCAAATGACAAATAAGGTTTGTTCACCTATTTTTTATCATTCTCTTATTTAATAATTTTTCTCAAGTTCTTTACCAATGTTTTTTTTGTAGGAGGTTCCAAGAATACATGAAAGTAAGTATTTTTGAAACTAATTATTAGTGAAATAGTTAAATTTTCGTTGATCTAGATTTGAGATCAATGATGGGGTTGATCTATGATGACAATATCCAAAAATTGGACCAGATAAAAGTTCTTCTAGTATGGTTCAATGTGCGATGACTATACTACTCAACATGGATGGTTTTGATGAAAAACAGATGAACAGAGTCAAGAGAATAGTGAAAAAGTGTCCCTATGAACAATAGTTGTGGGTTCTTGTGACGATAGTAGTATCTCCCTATGACGACTATGGAAAATACCTGCTATAGAGACAAATGGTGCACGGATCCACCCTCATCTGCATGGTTTATTTTGGGGAGAAGAAAGATATTAATTTTTAATAACAATAATGACATAATAATAATAATTTAATAATAATAATAATAATAATAATAATAATATTATTATTATCAAGCCCCATATTGGTTGCATCTTCTTTATACAGTGTCGGATTGATGTGCCATATGTGGCATAGAAAACATGATGTTGAGGTGGTTAATTCAAGACCAATGTTGGGTGACTTTATGAGGCTTGTGGATTGGGTAAATTTTGTTCCCAATGATATTATTATTATTATTAGGGAATCTTGTGTTTGTTATATCTTCTTCATATGATGTTGTATTGAAGAACCATATGTGGCATTGTGACCCTAATTCTGAGGTAGAATTTTTGAGACTGAGATTAGGTAATTAATTTAGACTCATGGGTAGGGCCCATAAAGTATCCTTCATGAATTATATAGTAAAATATGTTTTTATCACCAGGTTTCCAATTTGGGAAAGAAAATATCCTATCCCGATAATTTTTCAGTGTAGAATGCATTAGAGGCCTTTGTATTGGATTTTGAGATATGATACAAGATGTTCTGACTGTGACGTTTTTTAGGAGGTGCTCGACGACGTCATCAATCAGATATGATCATCGAAAAGTGGTACACCGATGACACACTAGGGCACGATTCCACTACATAAAGAGTGGTACCTCCCCTAACACACTAGGGCATGAGTCCTATATCTACTAAGTGGTATCCCCCATACTCACTAGGGAGATATTTCTATATCTATTGAGTCATAACCCTTGATTCACTAGGGAATAGGTCATATACCAATTGAGTGGTACCCCATGAAACATTAAGTCATGAGTTATCTAACTACCGAGTGGATCCCCCAAATGATTTAGGGTGTGGGTCCTTTATACACTAAGTGTTAGCCCTGCCATAGTGGGTTACGGGTCCTCTATCTACTGATTGGTACCCTCTGATTCCCAAAGGTGAAATTTCTCTATTTACTGAGTGGTACCCCCTAATTACCCCTGGAACATGTCTTCTAATTTGACATTATGTCCCATTAACTATTTGAAAAAATGGTAAGGTGTGGCTCCACATGGTTACTTATTTTGAGAGACACATGAGATATTGGGAATTGATGAGGGACTCTTGGAACTATTGGAAGAATAATCATCCCAGGCTAGGTTGTGAGATGAGCATCTAATTTATCTCTCATTTAGGGTTCTTTTATGAACATATATTTATATTTATGTATTGTATTTTGTACCTATCTTCTTATGGGTTGATATGTATACTTCTACTATTGTGTTTCTTATTACTTCCCCCTCTATTTTTTGGGGATTTCTACTAGGCATGTTTATACTCAACCCGACATAGGATTTTCCCACACATGTTGTGTCTTATACACGAATGGTTAATGAAAATTTCAAAGGATCATAGGGATAATTAGATGAATTTAACCACATATGGTGGTTGGGGCTTGGAGATAGGGAGTTAGGCTCTCTCAGAATTAACTTTTACAGTTACTTTTAGGATGGGAAATCTTTTGGGGATATTTTGTATTCCATAGAAGTTATTACATGTATGATTGTTTACTACAGACGTTATTGTCTTATAATTTTATTCCACTACAATTCTTTATAGATATGGTTGGGTGCACGTGTATAAGTACTTAGTAAAGGACTCCCAATTTAGTAATGCCTTTTTGTGGTAGTCTCCTGTCCCTGCCCTAGGAGGGGGGATTTGGGTAGTTGTCTCTCGTCCTTCCACCAACTAGGCAAGCCCTAGTGGGTTAAGTTGTGATGAAATTTTCCATTAAGAGATTATATTTTCTCTTCTTCCCCAATTATCATATTCATAAGATTCACTAGTTTGGATGTAGACATGAATTATTTGATGAAGTCTCTTCTATAAAGATAAATAATTTCACATCTTTACCATGAATCATAATTTTTTTATCATTAAAATAAATTTTTGAATTATATTTTGAAATATATACTATTATAAATATTATATTGAATTTAACCATAGTTATGATAATAAATTTAGAAAATAGAGCATGTTTATGTGTTATAATGGGAGCTACATAACACATGATTATCACCGTGAGATCTCCAATATGAGTTTTGATTGAGTACTTCCTTCTTAAATATCTAATGAAATATCTGATTTTCTTAGAAAAAAATGGAATATATAAAATTTTGTGAAGATCTAGAATCAAATAAATCATTTTATGTAATTTAGGCTATGATTAATTTACCTTCAACCCCATCATTGGGAACTTCCATGTCAGCTATAGAGATCACATAACCTTTTCTTTCTCCCCTCAAACTCTATTGTGGTATGTTACCTTGATTCATGGGGTCTTGATGTGAATAACCCCACATTTCTCAATAGTTGGAGAAATGGAAAACATGGATTATTTCATTCCCCTTGAATTAATTATTCAAATGAACCTTATCATCGCACTTGTAACAAACTCCCATGCCCATCAAACATTTTCAGGGATGTTTCTTCCCATAATTTTCAAATGATGGAAATAAATTAATTTTCTTTTTATTCTTTGATGATTTCTCTTTTATGGTGTTTATTCGACCTCTTCATCTCTTGATTACCCTTAAATATATTGGATATATAATATTTTTTCTATTTTTAGATGGTTCATAAAACTATTTCATCATTTGATGAAAAAGTTTGAGAAACTAGACCCCTTTGGTGACTTGGCATATGCTCGTCAAAGAAATGTTTAATCTTGAATTCAGTATTGAATATATAATCTATAGAATAGCTGGATAGTCTTGTAAAGGTATTCTCAAACTCTATAACATTTTATTCATCCTTTTTCAATAAATCAAGGAACTTTCTTTTCATTTTATTCTGTTTTTCATGAGGGAAATATCCATTGAATAATTTTTGTTAAAAATATATACCTTACATTTGTTCTTTTTATTATTCCTCCCTAGTATTGTAGATGAAAAAAATATTAATAAACATCACTATAGTGACCCTCTCTTAACATACATGTATATTACATCATATTTGATGAATCTTTAGCACATTAAAAAAGCACATTATGGAGGACTGTAATATTTTAGTATCTTCAGAAACATATAGGACAATATTATATCTTAGTGAGAGATATTCAATGTTCTGCAAAACGATCTTCCCATTTTTCACTCCTCATAGTTATATCCTGAATAAAAATATCTTCACAAAGTAGGGAAGGAAACATAAAAAAGTATGAGCTCAAATAGTCAGTAAGGGTAAACATAAGAGACATAAATTTTATGAACATATGAAAGTATAAGAAAATCATAAGGGTATGTGATAATGAATCCAATCTTTTAAAGTTTACACCAAATATTTCATAGATCATAAACATGAGTCATGGTATAAAAATTTTTCATTTTAGAAAATGTTATCAATAATGGTGAGAAACCATCAAATTTAAATCATGAACCATAAGCTCATGTCATAAAAGTGTGGCACCATCATAAATATTGTAAAGACACATATTTTTCATATAATTGTTTTAATAATATGGAATTATTAAGAGTATAAAAAAATTGACGACGCGTGATTCCGAGGCCCGGTTTTCCTGGAAATAATTTATGAACACTTTTTATGGTACGTTCAATAAATGCGCGGACAAAATTTTATATATTTTAAACTAGTGCATGGATTAAATATCTGAGGGCATCGTTGAATCCAAAATACCAAGATTATTTTAAGGGAGGCTTCACTTCGACCACAGAAGGTCGGGGGAAAAAGATAATTTTCGGACATTTAAGAGAATAATAAAATAAAAAATTTATTTTATTCTCTCTTTTTCTTTTCCTCCAATGGAAAAGCGGTGGTGGATGGACCAACGATACGTCAAGACATTAAATGTCCTGACTCCCCTTTATTCTTGTAAATTCACCAATGGAATTAAGAAGGTTCCTTAATTAAATGAACCACATTAATTGCACGTGCATTACTATCCCCCTCTCTTATTTATATAGAGCTTGGGGAGGGGTATTGGAACGTCTTCACCAAGCGACAAAGCTCTGGAAATGTTCTACGATGCCAACCAATTAGGGGACGAAACCATTTCCAGTGAATGGTGATGAGCGCTACTAAATAATGATGATTGAGCGGTGTCATTGGAGACTTGTTGTGGGAACGAGGAATAATTACTCTTCCTCAAACGAAAACATTCTCCAAAAATCTTGAGGTAGGGATTTATATTGCTTTAATTTCATGATATTGTGGAATCCTATTCTTCCCTCTTGTTATTAACCTAAAATGGAGGGCATGGTCCAAACGAACAAGGCTCAAAATCTCTTCTACTTTGTTGATCTATATGTTCTTTGAGAAATTTTTATTCGGGATGGATCAAACCTGGAATGGTGCATCAAGCAGCCAGGAGGGCATCCTGGGGAGGTCTTCTGTACCTTTGGACAGAAGGATGGGCCACCAGAGCTCACTCAATGACCTGTGGAAGACCACCGGCATGACACCAGCATGGCAGCACCAGTGACTGGTGCATGCGGGTGATGGCAGCGACTGACAATGGCTAGCCATGGAGGAGATGGCAGCGCACCGTCACGTGGTACCAGGGGAGAAGGCCGCAACGGGTGATGACTGTAGCCGGCTCGAGCTGGTTGCGGAAGGCGGAGGTGGAGTAGTGTGTCATCGCACACCACTGGAGATGGACACGACACTAAGTTGCAGTAGTGATGGAGGGACCCACCCCTATGGGTCTCACGATGACCAGGCATTTCCACGTGGCGCCGCTACTTCATTACCCGAATGGATTAGCTGTTCGAGTAAAAGGGGGGAAGTGTTTTCCCCCTACCCCAGCTAGGGTGGGCCATAGCTAGCGGGTTGGCCCCTCTGCGGGTAGGTCCATGCCTCCAGCGGGCCGCACCCCATCATGAACCAGGCCGCGTGAGCCCATCAGGTTGCGCCCCTTTGCGGGTTGGGCTGTGCGAACCCAACGGGACGCGCCCGTCAGTGGGCCAGGCCTAACTAGACCAGTGGGCCATTCCCCCTACGGGTCGGGCTGGACCATGTCCTAGCAGGCCGAGCTAAGTTGGGTTAGACCCAAACCAGGCCGGGTTGGCCCGAACCAGGTTGGGTCGGCCCAGACTGGGTCTGACCGGACCCAGACCCTTCTAGGCCTAGTTTCACTAAAGGGCCATAACTTGTTAACCATGCATCCGTTTGATGAACCATCTACGACGCTTGGATCCTTAGAGTGAGATGGCCCTTTTGGTATACTCCACTTGAGTTTTGGAGAAAGTTAGAGTACATCCAAGATTGATCGACATCGAATCCAACTGGGCCCGCGACACTAAAATGAAAACCACTAACAGACCGGGCATCTAGTTGACATGATGTCTATTGCATTGGAACCCTTATGACGTGATAGATCATCAGGTTACTTCTTCATGGGACTTCGTTCTAGTTTAAATATGACTGATTGCTTGAGGATCTGTTCTCCTAGAATCAAGCGTGCTATGAGTGGGAATCCAGTGGATGACAGTAAGGCGGAGGTTGGAGATAGATCATATAGAGGATAGTACTGAGTGATCCTGTATAGGTTAGCACTTAACGATCCTATGTGTGTTAGTGATCAATGATCCTGTGTGGGTCAGCGCATATCAATCCTGTGTGGGTTAGATCCTTTGTGGGTCATTGTAGGGGTTAGTACCTATTGAATTCGTGTGGGTCAGATCTTATGTGGGTCATTTCTAGGGTTATTACCTATCGATCCTATATGGTTAATACTTCATATGGGTAGAAGTAATTACTCTTAATAGAACATGATGATCTAGCTTCCCTACTAATCATATGTACTTATATACTTTACTAATACCTGGATTGAGTTGAGACTCTGTTTGAACTGTGTCTACTGTATTGTGCTTTGTGATTGAGATCGTGCTTTGTGGTTTTCCTTTGTGGAATTATAAGAGACCTTCAGGGGTCTCAGGGTCCCTACTGAGTATTGTTATACTCACCCCTGCATGGGCTTCACCTGCACATTGTTTTGTGTTATGTAGACGATGAGAAGCTGGGCTGAGACTTGAGGGATCTGGGACTAGGTCGTACGCAGAGGAGACATTCAGACGTGGAATACTATGGAGACGATCTGTACCTACCCTTCAGGTAAGATTCTAAATGGATAATCCAGGAGATGTTTTGTCTTTTCAATTATACTTGTACTTTTCAGTTGGGCTTGTATTCCATCCCCTTTACTTTCAGTACACTTTTTACTACAATAGGTTACTTCTTGGTTGCCTCTTACTGTGTCCATGGATTGTGTGTTTGTACAGTTATAAATGAAATTTCTTTTCGATATAAGGATTTTCCTTTTTGGTGCTATTCACCTGCCCTTGGCCTCTAGATGGTGGTCTTGGGGTAGTCACGACACTGGCCTTGGGGGACGGGTCATGACAAAGGGGTATCAAAGGATTCAGTTCTACCGAATAACTAGGACTCTAATATTTTAATAGTGCAATAGTGTTAAGTGTTTTGAGTGTGGTTTTTAGTTTGAGGAGTCCAGTGTCGGTACGATGGCTGACGTATCCATACAACAAGACCCTGAATTCTGAATTCTGGCTCGGTGCATGAAAACACTGACTGCGTGTGTTTTGGAAGTGTTTTTCTTTTGATCTATTTGAGTCAGCTCACCAAGTATAACTTTTTGACTGTGGTGCACCTATTTTATTTCAAGATTCCGCCATGTAGACAACCAGATAGGATTCCTAATATTGTACATGATGAAGGACCACCAAGCGATGAGGCCTCAGGGAAGGGTCCTCTTATAGCGTTAGCACCTTCGGGTGGTGTACCAGCAGCACGAATACAAATTGGGAGGCTGTTTCCACCAGCCGCACCAGTAGAGGGTGCACTCCGACTAAGTGTGTTGCATGAGGTTTAGATACAGAGGCCTCAGAGGTTCTGAGATGATACGGATCTGTAGGCAGTTGAGGATTGGATGGAGGCTGTGGCCAGATCTTTTCACTTATTTGGGACACCAACTGATCTGATTGTGATCCTAGCTACCAGTCTCTTCGAGGGAGAAACTGGTAGATAGTGGAGTCTGAAACTCCATATTCATGATGAGGCGACCCTCACCTAAGAAGACATCTAAGTACATTTCAGGGTATAGTTCATCCCAACAACTTTATACTCAGTGCGTATATAAAAGCTACTGCACTTACAACAGGGAAGCATGACTGTGGACCAGTACTAAGTGAGGTTCACCGTCCTCTCACACTACTATACCGGAATGGTGCATGAACCTTTATTTAGAGCCCTGTCCTTCAAACAGGAACTCCGATAGGAGATCATAGCTTCGATGGTATCTCTAAGAATCCCAACACAAGATGAAGTACTTGAGAGAGCACTCTTGTTGGAGATTTTCCTGGACGAGAAGACACAGATAGTGAGACCCACCACTGGGCGACACATAGCAGAGTCATCTGTGGAAGGTAGTAGAAAAATTACATAGAGGTCCAAGCGAACCAGACATTCTGGTGGATTACCCTAGGACATAGGGTTGCAGGTGTAGAGATTGCAAGGTAGAGGATGTCAGCTGGATGGCAGGGTGTGCTTCACGTATGGCGGGTAGGGCTAAATGGATCACGACTGCCTAACCCACCATACAGACGACCAGCAGACGGTCAAGGTACCACTAAGGAAGAGGAATATATTTGATCAAGGAGGTCCGTATGTAGTAGGAAAACTTAGCAGAGGATCTGTTCGTGCAATAGGTGGTAGGAGGAGATACGAGGTTCTACTGCCACAACCTCCAGTTGGTCCACCCCGACTATAGGGAGGAGGAGAACATGGATGATATTAGCTCTAGGCAGATGAGTCCTATGACCACAGTGCTATGGAGATGATTATATGTATGATCTGTGTCTACTCCACCCAATATACAATTCGTATAGACACCGGTGCCAGTCACTCTTCCATTTCCATGACACTCGTTTGGAACTCGTAGATTCTGGTGGATCCATTGGCTTGATCCTTATGAATAGAGACTCATACGAGAGAAGATTTGATAATATTACAATTGTTCCAGTAGTTTGAGCTTACTCTATGAGGTGATATCTTCAGTATAGATCTTCTAGTAGTGGCGTCGAGGCCTTACGACATCATCTTGGGTATGGACTGGTTATCCAAAGTCCATGCTCAAGTTGAATGTATTAGGGGCAAAGTACGGTGTGTCCAAGCAAATAAGACCATGTTTTCCTTCACAAGGGAGAAGGGAAGCTTTTCAGCACATGATGGACTTTCCTGGTGGAAGGTGCAACCGATCACACATCATTTGTCTCGCATTACAATCAGAGAAGTTGATGTTGAGAGTCTGAGCTATCCTGTAGTGGTGGACTAGTATGATGATGTATTCCCTGATGATGTTCTGGGACTACCTCCATGCAAAGAGGTAGAATTTTACATCGAACTATACCCCGGGACGACATCGATATCTACACCAGTATATTGGAGGGCTCCTATAGAACTTTGTGAGTTACTGGTACATCTAGAGGACTTGTTGTGGAAGGGGTTCACAAGGCCCAATGTTTCTCTGTGGGTAGCCCCGATTTTGTTATCCAAGAAGAAAGATGGGAGTTTGAGCCATTGTGTATATTATCAATGCCTGAAATAGGTGACTGTAAATAACAAGTATTCACTTCCATGGATTGATGGTATTTTTGATCATTTGAAGGGAGATTGTTGGTTTTCAAAGATAGACCTCAGACCAGGCTATCATCAGCTCAGGGTGCGAAATGAGGATGTGCTGAAGATGAACTTCAGATGTTGGTATGACCACTATAAGTTCTTTTTTATTCCATTAGGCATGACCAATGCCTCTATAGTGTTCATGGGACTCATGAACAGGATCTTTCAACCATACCTCGATCGCTTTATGGTGTTCTTCAACGGTGACATATTGATATACTCAGCGACTAGGGAGGAGAAAGTATATCATCTGAAAATAGCTTTGGATACACTTTGAGATCACCTAATTTATGGTAATTTCTCTAAGTTCTAGTTTTGGATACAGAAGGTCCACTTCCTGGGACACATTATCTCAGAGTTTGGAGTCATAGTAGATCGGGAGAAGATAGAGGCTGTGCTTGCTTGGGAACCACCTAGAAGTGTGACTGAGGTGTGGAGTTTCCTAGGGATGGATGGGTACTACTGAAGATTCATACCTGACTTTTCTAGAGTTGTGGCACCATTTTCAGCATAGATGAAGCAGGGAAAACCCTTCATGTGGATGAAGATATTCCAGTAGAGTTTTCAGGAGCTAAGTCAGAGACTGACGAGTGACCCCATCTTGAGGATACTAGAAGAGGGGGTTGGGTTTGTAGAATACTACAATGCATAAGGGACCAGACTTGGATGTGTCCTAATGAAAGAGAAAGTAGTGATGAATTATGTTTCACAACAGGTTAGACAATATGAGCATAACTATGCTACCCATGACCTAGAGTTATCAGCAGTGGCCTTCACCTTGAATATGTGTTGACACTACATGATGGGTGAACAATTTACTATTTACTCTGATCACAAGAGTCTCAAGTATATCTTCTCATAGATGTAACTAAATATGGGAAATAAAAGATGGCCAGAGTTCCTCTAGGACTATGACTTTGAGATAGTCTATACTCCTAGAAAGGGGAATGTGGTAGCAGACGCACTCAGCAGGAGGTCCGGTCTACAGTTGGTGAGTGGGGAAACAAAGAAAGTATCTTTGTTACATATATCCTTTATGGATAAAGATGGAGTATCTTACCTCTGGTCTATGACTGTCACTCCCCTATTTCTTTAGTGAGTTCGGGAGGTATATCTTGGGGACATTGACTACCAGGCTCAACAAGCTAAGATATTCCCAGGACAGACACCTTATGGATTTTCTGAAGGTGGGGACCACATCATCCTCTTTAGAGAACATACCATGGTACCGGTGGAGATATGAGAGGAGGTGTTGAGGGAGTTCCATATGTCCCCTATAGCTGTACATCTAGGTGTGGAGAAGATGTACTTGGACCTCCGACGTTAACACTTGCGGCCAGGGATGAAGAAAGAACAGTTAGAGTTCGTTTCATGATGCCTCACTTATCAGCAAGTAAAGGTCGAGCATCAGGTACCAACAAGATAGCGCAACCAATAGATGTGCTGATGTTGAAGTGGGATGATATCTCCATGGAATTTGTGATAGGGCTACCACGGATGTCCAGGGGACATGATTCCATCTAGGTGACCATTGACCGACTCACCAAGTTGGCCCACTTCCTACCTATCCGAGAGCATGGATTAGTAGAGGGCTTAGGATGCCTCTATGTACATGAGGTTGTACGACATCATGGGGTACCATCAATGGTCGTATCTAACCATGATGTATGTTTTATATCCCGGTTGTTGAAGGGATTACCTGAGGCATTCGAGACTCAGCTGAGTTTGAGCACTGCCTTTCATCCACAGATGGATGGTCAGACGGAGTGGACCATTTAGACACTGTAGGACATGCTTCGTGCTTGCATCCTAGATTTTAGCTGTATTTGGGCGGATCACTTACACATGGTGGAGTTTTCATACAACAATAGTTATCACTCCACCATCAGTATGGAACCATTTGAGGCCTTGTACGGTCGGCCATGCATATCACCTCTATGCTAGACGGACCAAGGTTATTCAGCACTTATAGGTCCAGAGTTGGTACGGGCTACCACTGAGAAGGTGCAGATCATCCAAGAGTGTATGAAGACTACATAGAGTAGACAAAAGTCTTATGCTGATAGTAGATAGAGACCCTTTCTGTTTGAGGAGGGAGACCATGTCTTCCTACGGGTCTCACCCCGATGAAGATTACAGAGTTTTGGCCAGGATGAAATGCTATCTCCGAGGTCCATTAGACATTTCCAGATCCTCAAAATAATAGGCAAGGTGGCATACCTTCTTGATCTTCCCCCACAGATCATCAGGTGCATGAAGTTTTGCACGTTTCACAACTAAAGAGGTACATGCATGATCCATCTCATGTTATCGACTAGGGTGAGATGGACATTGATGATGCAGATACTTTTATGGAGGTTCTAGTAGAGATTGAGGATTGACAAGAGCAATTATTTCATGGATGATTGATACCTTGGGTGTGCGTTCGCTGGAAGCACATGGAACTCCAGGAGAGCACATGAGGGCGGGAGGATCAGATTCATGCTATGTACCCCCATTTGTTTCCTTAGTCTATGTTGTGGATTTTAGGGATGAAAATCCCTAAGGTGGGGATAATGTAAAGACCCAAATTTTCCATGTAATTGTTTTTAATTACAAGGAATTATTATGTGTCGGAAAAAATTGACAGCGTGTGATTCTGAGGCCTAGTGTTCCCAAAATAAATTTCTGAACTTTTTTTAAGGTACATTCAGTAAACGCATGGGCATAATTTTATATGTTTTGAACTGGTGCTCAGATTAAAAATATGAGGGCACCTTTGAATCCGCAGCGCAGGGATTCACTTAAGGTATGCTTCACTTCGACCGTACAAGGTCGGGAGAAAAATATAGTTTTTTACATTTAAGTGAATAATAAAATAACAATGTTATTTTATTCTCTCTTTTTACCTTCCTCCAATGGACAAGTGGTGGTGGTGGGACCAATGACATGTCAATCCATAAAAATGGCTTGAATCCACTTTATTCTTTTAACCACACCATTCAAATTTGAAAGGTTACTTAATTAAATGACCCCCATTAATTCCACATGCGTTACTCTCCCTCCTTCTATCCTCTTCATATGAAGCTTGGGGAGGAGTATTAGAAAAAATTCATCAAGCAGCGAAGCTCTAGAAATGTACCGTGATTCCAACCACTTAGAAGACGAAACTGGTTCCATCGAATGGTGAGGAGCCCTACTAAAGAATGATGATTTAGTGGTGTCGTTGGAGACTTGTTGCGAGAATGAAGAACACCGACTCTTCCTCAAACACAGACATTATCCAAATATCTTGAGGTAGGAATTTATTTTGTTTTAATTTCAAGTGAGTGTTGAATCATATTCTTCCCTCTTGTTATCAAGCTAATGCGGAGGGCACATGCCACAAGAATAATTCCCAAACCCTCCGCTAATTTTCTGATCTATGTGTTCTTCACAGACTTTTTATTCAGGATGGATGGAACCCAGAAAGATGGGTCAAGCAGCAAAGAGGGTGTCCTGGGGAGGCATCTGGTACCTTTGGATGGAAGGATGGGATAAACGAGCTCACCCATTGACCCACGGAAGACCGCCGACATGACACCGACACAACAGCACCGACGGTGGCCATGAAAAAGATTGTGGTGCGCCATAATGTGCTGCCAGCAGAGAAGGCTACGACTGTAGCTACGGTGGGTGAAGACTGTGGCCGGCTCGGGCCAGCCGTGAAAGGCGGGGGCGGAGTGGTGCACCGTCACACACCATTGGAGGTGGTTGCGGCATGAAGCCACAGTGGTGACGAAGGGACCCTCCATACAGGTCTTATGGGGACCAAGAGACGCCATGTTGCGCCACCTCTTCATTACCTAAATGGATTAGAAGTTCGTAAAAAGGGGGGAAGCGTTTCCTCCCAACTCCAGCCAGGGAAGGTCCCATCCAACAGACCGCACACCTCTGCGGGTCGGACAACACCTCCAGCGGGCCGCGTGAACCCAAAGGGCTGGGCCGCGCCAGCCCAGTGGACCGTGCAACCCAGGAGGGCTAATCCATTCTCCCCTTTGGTTTGGGCCAGACCACGACCCAGCGGGCCGATACCAGCTGGTTCATTCCCAGACCAGGTCGGGTTGGACCGGACTCAGACCCTTTCAAGGCCATTTTTTCTAAAAATTCCATAACTTGTGAACCAAGATTCCATTTGATGAACTGTCTATGGAACTGGGATCCTTGGAGAGAGATAGTACTTTTGGTATACTCCACTTGAATTTTGAAGAATGTTGGAGTATGAGTGACTTGGATCAGCTCCGAATCCAACTAAGCCCTTAGCACTAAAATGCCAATAACATAGAGACCGAGCGTCCGGTTGACGCACCGTTTGTTGCATTGGAACCCTTATGACGTGAAAGATCATTAGGTTACTTCTTCTTGGGATTTAGTTCTAGTTGAAATATGACCGATGGCTTGAGGATCAGTTCTCCCAGAATCAAGCATGTTACGAGTGGGAATCCAGTGGCTAGTAGTGAGATAGAGGTTGGAGACAGATCACACGGAGGTTAGTACCACGAGATCTTATGTGGGTTAGCACTTACAGATCCTGTGTGGGTCAGCGCTCAGTGATCCTATGAGGTTCAATGCATACCAATTCTTTTTAGTTCAAATATTGTGTGGGTCAGCACTCAGTAATCCTATTTGGGTCAGTGCATACCGATCTTGTGTGGGTCAAATCATGTGTTGATCATTGCGGGGGTTAGTACCTATTGACTCCAAGCGGGTTGGATTCTATGTGGGTCATTGCGAGGGTTAGTACCTATCAATACTGTGTGGGTCAGACTCTGTATGGTCCGTATCATTGACTTTTGATAGAACATGATGATCTAGCTTTACAAATGATCATCTATACTTATATACTTCACTAATACCTGGTTTGAGCTGAGGCTCTATTTGAGATGCTTCTATTACTTTGTGCTTTGTAATCGATATCATGATTTGTGGTTTTTAATTGTGGAATTCTAAGAATCCTTCGGGGTTTTCATGGTCCATACTGAGTATTGTTATACTCACCCCTGCATAGGATTCACCCTCACTTTGTTGTGTCTTGTGCAGATGATGAACAATTGGGCTGAGACTTGACGGAGCCATGACCAGGTAGTACGTATAAGGCCCCAGCCTTAAACTTTACTTAATCTTTAGTTATTACAAGATTACACATTGAGGATCTTTTTGGGTTTAGAGTTTTAGTGAATTAGATCATAAAACTTGCATTACATTCCAGGTAAAAACAAAGTGGTTACATAAAGATAGTATTTTTCTTTCCCATCAATGGAAACATATTTAAAATAAAACATGGATTCTTTCTTGACACCTCCTTGACACTATCATCATATCCTGTACCTTTCCCTTGACCTGTGAAAAACATTTCAAAAAAACTTGGGATGAGCATAAAAAGATCAGTAGGGGATATAAAAATATGGAAAGGAAACATGGGTACATATATACATAAGAATGAAATCATACTTCACCCATAAAACTTAAGCACTTTAACATACCTCATAAAATCATGAATAAATCATAGAAATCATAAGACATAAAGGTAACTTGAGGCATTCATAACATTCTTACGTAGGTAGTAACCCTCTTGGTTACGTTCGGAATACCCATCACAATATATTCCCTAAATATCTTCGGAGAAAACATAACGTTTCACTCCTTCGCATTACCCAATGCATTGGAGAGCTATATCGGGCTCACCTGCCCTTAGTTTATCACGGAACCACCCGTCTTCATAATAATTCCCAAGAACCTCAACATAATCGTATCACATAAAACATGCATAAAGGAAACATAACATTTCCACCTTTCAATCACAAGATATCAATACAACACATTGATATAAAAACATTATGAAAACCATTTTCAATACCAAAATAAATGAAAAGTAAAACATGATATTTATTTTTCTTTTAAAAAGAAGGTATGGCTTGTATAGGAAGCCGAAACTCAAATAATGGTCACGGCGGCGGAGAAGTCATTGTCGCCGCATAAGTATGACAAAAACATTCCCTTTTGTCGTTTTGTAAAATGATTCGTATAAAAAATATTCCTTTTGGATAAACGTAAAAGTCAAATTGGTTTTTACACCGTATAAAAGAAGTTTGTGTATAAAATAAAATTTGCCTCAATGAAAGTAGATTGGGATGAAGTCCCATACCTCAGGTCCGACTTGACTCGATCGTTCTTTAATGTCCTGAATAATAAACTTGAGTTAATTTCTACTTGCTTAAGAACCTTTTTCAAGTTCATTATTCCTTTTATATCACTTATTACCATGTCATGAAAATTATGTAATTATTTAAGATAATAACGGTCATTTTAACGATCATTGGTACTTGAGTCAAAAAATAAAACCTTTATAATTACAAGTTGTTCATATATCCATTATATCCAGAATGGTATTCATGATGTAGATATCATATATGTCATATATATCCAGTACATGCATTCATTTATAATATTACATAATCATTTAGAGGTAAGAAATGTAATGCACCGTTCATGGAGACGGTAAGCCGTACGTACGCATGAACACTACTTTCATTTATATTTCATATTTTATAGAATGGAATCATAATGATATAAAGATATATTATAATTCCAGTATAATATCATATATAATATCATAGTTCCATCCTTTATACGTCCCACATATGGTATTTAACGAATCAAATCACTTTGAGGGGGCGGTAGCCCGCACTTCCTTAAATGAAGATATCGCGTCTACCCATAATGGAAACCATAAAGGTATGCCCAAAATGAAAAATACAGAAGCTTAAGGAAAACATAAAAATATTATATATCATATATAAATATATTGACATCTTAATGGCCACCTTTGAAGGTGTTAAAATAATGTTGAACAATCATCGTTTCGGGAGGCATAAATTTACCATCCACGGAAACAGTATGTTCGTTAACCATTAGATGTAGGTGTCTGTAATTGTAGCTCGAATCCTTCTTATAGAAACATACTAGTATATTGAGGATACTGGAGTTGTTACAAAAGAAAATAATAAAAAGAGTTTAGGGGGTTGGAGAATCAAAATAAAACAAAAGGACTCAAAAGAAGACATTACCTTAAAATCAGGTAACTCCCTTTGGTTTGAGCTCAAAGGCTTCCTTGGAAAGACTTCTGCCCAATGTGAGGCTTCAAGGAGTAATATAGGTAAGTGGAGAGACAAAATGGGCAGGGGTTGGCCGATCCAAAGGCTTTGGGAGTGTGGGTAAGGAGGTAGAGGTGAGGGCCTTTTATAAGAGGAGAGGAGGGGCACTCTTGGAAGGTAAAGAAAAGTCACTTTATTTTAAAATGGTATTCGGATTTAAGAGGTCCCACATTGATGTGTTTCGAGGATAAGGTGATAAGGGTTCAAAATCCTCCCATACAATAGGTTTTGTCCATGTGTAGGTCTTAGATTTTACATTATCTTTCCATTTTATTTAAATCGTTAAATAATGAAGTCATCGCTGCATCATCATGATGTCATAAATAATTTAATTTATTTAATGTATAAAAATTATAAAACAAATACTATGATGTAGGAAATAGTTTTATCTTTCCAATGACTATTTATAATAAAAACTCCGACTTGTATAACCCCATGTAAAAATTGTTTTAGTAAAACATCTCATGTTTGTGTCATTTTTACTTTTACATTAAATAAAAAGTTATTTATGTCATTTCCCAACCAAAGTGGCTCCATGGGGTCCCCAAGTTGACCGATGGATTTTCTTGGTCGGCCATGACACATACAATAAGGGTAGGACATGTGTCAAGCTCATCTCATATTATTAAAACATTATTTTTACCATAAACTACACTAATTACCACTAATCGCGATTAAAAACTTAAAAGTTACTATTCCCCAAAAAATTATTTTAATCTCATTGAACCACATTTTACATCTTAATGACAACCATGTATGTCGGATTTTTGAAAATCAAATCACAGAAGTGGCAAAGTTTCATTTAAACGAAAAATCAGCCTCTTTAACTACCACTTAGTGGTTTCACTATTCATCAAAATTTGAAGTTTCTTAGAAAAATACCAAAACTTCACCCTAAGCTATATTTGATATTCTGAATTCAAAAATGTTGTCTATTTTACAAAATTAAAAACATATAAGATGCATTAATTAATTTAATAATTAATTTCTGCTGTCATGACAAATAGCGTGTTTTTATGAAACAATAAGTATCAAAAGATTGACACTAGTTTAAGTCCAATTTCAAAGCGAAATTGATTCCAACGACCACCATTGGATTAAATGGTAAAAATATATTCTAATTTCACATTAAAACCAATTAAAAATATAATCTAATCATATAAATAAATTAGATTAAAAAGTAGTTTTGATGTAAAATGCAGTATTTTTCACTATTCATAAAAAAATGAACATTGTCAGAAAAATACCAAAAAATCACAAAAATTAAATTTTGATGTCCCAATCATAAATAATAAGTTTATTTTGAAAAACATAGCTTATAAAATTTTCAAAATATAGATTTAAAAATGGTTTGCCATCAAAAGGCAGTAAAATAATCTTTTAAAAAATATTAGTGTATTCCATGCATAAGATTGTATTTATTTTCATTTTAAGCCTCTAAAACACTATCTAATTAATTAATTGACATAGATAAAAATATCTATTATTCATTACTTACTTGGGATGTTACATCCTTCCCCCCTTTAGAAAATTGCATCCTCGCAATTCATTTACTTATCGAATAAATGAGGGTACTTATCCCTCATTGCATTTTCAGATTTCCATGTTGCCTCTTCCATCATGTGGGTTTTCCACAAAAACTTTACCTGATTAATCACCTTATTCCGTAAAACTTTCTCCCTGTGGTCAAGAATCTGGACCGGTTGTTCCTCATAAGATAGGTTCTCTTCCAGCTGAACTACCTCTGGACTCAAAACATGAGATGGATCTGGCATATACATTCTCAAAATCGAAACGTGAAAAACATTTTGTACCTGAGATAAACTCGGAGGTAAAGCCACCCGGTATGCAACTGATCCAAATCTCTCCAGAATTTCAAATGGTCCAATGAACCTTGGACTCAGCTTTCTTTTCTTACCAAATATCATCACACTTTTCCAAGGAGAAACCTTGAGAAAAACATGATCACCTACCTCGAAAGATAGATCCTTCCTCCAGTTATCCGCATAACTCTTCTACCTGCTTTGAGCTGTTCTCATGTGCTTCTGAATCAGCTGAACTTTTTCTACCATCTCTTCTACCAATTCTGGTCCCATCAACTTCCTTTCACCCACTTCATCCTAGAAAGCTGGAGTTCGACACCGCTTCCCATATAACGCCTCAAATGGTGCCATCTGTATACTGGAATGAAAACTGTTCTTATATGAAAATTCAACCAAATAAAGATGTTGGTCCCAACTTCCCTGATAATCCATCGAACAAGCTCGTAGCATATCCTCCAAGGTCTGAATTGTTCGTTCTGACTGCCCATCTGATTGAGGATGAAATGCTGTACTAAAATTTAATTCAGTACCCAACGACTTCTGAAGGCCTTTCCAAAAGTTAGAAGTGAACCTGGGATCACGATCAATTACAATGGAGAGAGGAACTCCATGTAACCTGACTATCTCTTTAAGATACAAACGGGAAAGTTTATCTAGGGAAAACATATCTCGTATAGAAAGGAAATGAGCAGATTTAGTCAAGCGATCAACAATAACCCAGATTGCATTATTACCTCGAGATGTCTTCGGTAATCCCACAACAAAGTCCATGGATATATTCTCCCATTTCCACGCTGGCACTGGTAAAGGTTGAAGCATCCCTTTCGGTAATTTCCGCTCTGCTTTAACCTGTTGACATGTCAGACACTTCATAGTAAAATCAACAATATCTCTTTTCATTCCATCCCACTAGTAATACTCCCAAAAATTTCTATACATATTAGTACTACCAGGATGAACTGAAAATGGAGAACTATGAGCTTCACATAACAACTATCTCTTCAACTGTGAATCACAAGTCACACACAATATCTTCCCAAATCTCAAAACACAATCACTATCAATGTTGAATTCAGGAAACTTACCTTTCTGAACTAGCTCTACCTTTTTCTGCAACTCACTGTCTTGCTTACGTGCTTGCTTGATTCTATCTGATAGAGATGACCTCACCAATACCTGAAACAAAACAGAAGAACTTCCTGCACCAACAACTTCTATGCCAAAGTTCATAAAATCCTTAACCAAAGGATCACGTTCCAAACGCAACATTGCTAATGAAGCATTACCTTTTTGACTCAAAGCATCAGCCACTTTATTTGCTTTTCCCGGATGGTAATGAATTGTACAATCATAATCCTTGATTAATTCTAGCCATCTCCTTTGTCTCATGTTCAATTATTTCTGAGTGAATATATAATTTAAACTTTTGTGATCGGTATATATTTCACACTTTACTCCATACAAATGATGCCTCCAAATTTTTAAAGCGAAAAAAACAGCAGCTAATTCCAAATCATGTGTAGGGTAATTTACCTCATGAGTTTTCAACTGACGTGAAGCATAAGCAATTACCTGATCATTCTGCATTAGGACACAACCAAGTCCTTTTAACGAATCATCACTGTATATAACAAACTCACCATTCCTGGAAGGTAGTGCCAAAACTGGAGCATTCACCAATCTTCTTTTCAATTCCTGAAAACAATCATCACATTCTTTTGTCCAGATAAACTTAACACCCTTCCGAGTTAGCTTAGTCATTGGACTAGATAACTGTGAAACATTTCTAACAAACCTTTGGTAATAGCCTACCAAACTAAGGAAGCTACGAATCTCAGTTACATTTGTGGGTCTTGTCCAGTCTTCCACAACTTTTGTTTTTGCAGGATCAACAGTTATCCCATCTTTAGAAATAATGTGACCAAGGAAAGAAATTTGTTGCAACCAAAACTCACACTTGCTGAATTTCCCATACAATTTCTTTTCTTTTATGGTTTTCAAGATAACCCTTAAATGTCTTTCATTCTCCTCTTTACTTTTAGAAAACACCAAAATATCATCAATGAAAACCACCACAAACTTATCCAAGAACTCACAGAAAATTCTATTCATTAAGTCCATGAATACAGCAGGTGCATTGGTTAGCCCAAAAGGCATTACTAAAAATTCATAATGGCCATATATTGTACGAAACGCAGTCTTCGGAACGTCTGCTTCCTTTACCTTCAACTGATGGTACCCCGATCTCAAGTCAATCTTTGAAAAATACTAAGCTCCCTGGTGCTGATCAAACAAATAATCGATATGAGGCAAAGGATATTTGTTCTTAATAGTGATGTTATTCAAGTGTCTATAATCAATGCAAAGTCTCATTGAACCATCTTTATTTTTAACAAATAAAACAGGAGCACCCCATGGTGATGTGCTAGGTCAAATGAAACCTTTCTCTAACAAATCTTGCAATTGCTCCTTCAACTCTAAAAGTTCAATTTGAGCCATTCGATAAGAGGGTTTTGAAATTGGCTTAGCATCAGGAACTAAGTCAACAGTAAACTCAACTTCCCGATCTGGTATTATTCCAGGCAACTCATCAGGAAAAACATATGGATACTCATTTACCACAGGCACATCATTAATCTGGATAGTTCCTTTATTTTAAATGATGTGTGCAAGGTAACATTCATTTCCATCTTTTACAAGTTTCTCGGCCTCTTGATAAGTTATCAACAGTAAGGGTTCATTCTTGTACACAAATTGAATGTCTTTCTGAGAAGAAACTTATTTAGCTCTATAGTCAATCTTAGCATGGTAAATAGAGAGCCAATCCATACCCAGGATAACATCAAACTCTACTAGAGGTAGAACAATAAGGTTTGCAAGTAGGTTCTTTCCACAGATAAGGATAGGAAAATTCTTATGAATTCTTTTTGCCTCAACATTTTCCCCATGTGTTTTTACCAAAAGTTCAGGAGTCATTTTTTGAGATTGTATTCCCATTTTACAAGAAAATTTTTCAGAGATGAAAGAATGTGTAGACCCCGAATCAAACAACACACTGGCATAATCTGAAAAAACAAACAAAGTACCTGATACAACATCATTTGATGGCCCGACATCTGCTGAAGTAGTTGCAAAGGATTTCATCACCCCTTTCTGCTTGTATTCTATCTGCTTCCCATCACTCAAGCTCTTTGTCGGACACTGGTTTGCATAGTGACCCATCTCATTGCACTTAAAACATTTCAGTAACTGTAAATCAAATTTGGTCTTACCTTCACCATGATCCTTTTAAGTGCAATCACGAGCCTTATGTCTCATCTTACCACATCGGTAGCACTTTCTAGAATTCAGAAGACATTTCCCAGCATGCCTTTTCCCACATTTATCACAAACTGGAAACTTAGTTTTCTTACCATCAGACTTTTTTGAAGAATTCTTACCTCTCTCCTGCCACCTCGGTCTCTTCTTCTGTTGGTTGTTATAGAACACTTGACCATCAGAAAACTCCATTTCCACCTTATCAGCACATCGAAAAAGCTTTTCATAACTTTTAAACTCACGAGAAGCTAATTCCCTTCGATATTTTGGCTTTAATCCTGAGTAAAAATGATTGATTTTACTATCAAGGTCTCGGATAAAATTTGGAGCATACCTTGCCAATCGAGTGAACCTTTCTTCATAGGAAGCCATTGAGTCTTCCTCTTGCCTCAATTACAAGAATTGCTTTTCCATCCTAAGTCAAACAGCCTTAGGAAAATACTTCTCAAGAAACATACCTTTGAATTCATCCTAGTCAAGAGCATCAATCTCATCAACGTCCCTGATATTTTTAACCATCGACCACCACTGATCTGCTTCACCCTCCAAATGATAAATAGCAAGACTACCCTTTTGATTGTCGGAACACCCCATGACATCAAAAATCTTCTTCAGTGCTTTAATCCACCCTTCAGATAACACAGGGTCAGATGATCCTCTGAATGATGGGGGATGTTGCCTCATGAAATGTTCCACCACTGACATGTTCCTCTGCAGTTGATCTGGCTGATCTCGTGCATGGATACCACCACCATTTATCGCTTGAGTCAACTACTCCATTACTGCAACAAACTGTTCAGTTCCAATTCCGACCATCTCAGGATGCTGATTCGGAAGGTTATTTCCTTCTGTATGCCTTCCTAGCACTGCTTCCCTATTTCATCTGCGGAAAACCATTCTCAACAAACATGTCTTAGACGAAGCAACATGGTAATCTCAAATACTATATCACTTCAATTTGGCCATAAAAAAAATATTTTTGGATAATCATTTAATAGAATTATAACTCCTAAAATTATCTAAACCGACCTTTGATACCAACTATAAGGTCCCATCCTTAAACCTTACTTAATCTTGAGTTATTACAACATTACACATTGAGGATCTTTTTGGGTTTAGAGTTTTAGAGAATTATATCATAAAACTTGCATTACATTCCACGTAAAAACAAAGTGGTTACATAAAGATAGTATTCTACTTTCCCATCAATGGAAACATATTTAAAATAAAACATGGATTCTTTCTTGACACTTCCTTGACACTATCATCATATCATGTACCTTTCCCTTGACCTGTGAAATACATTTCAAAAAAAAATGGGATGATCATAAAAAGCTCAGTAAGGGATATAAAAATATGGAAAGGAAACATGGGTACATATATACATAAGAATGAAATCATACTTTACCCATAAAACATAAGCACTTTAACATACCTCATCAAATCATGAATAAATCATAGAAATCATAAGACATAAAGGTAACTTGAGGAATTCATAACATTCTTACGTAGGGAGTAACCCTCTTGGTTACGTTTGGAATACCCATCACAGTATATTCCCTAAATCTCTTCGGAGAAAACTTAACGTTTCACTCCTTCGTGTTACCCAATGCATTGGAGAGCTATATCGGGCTCACCTGCCCTTAGTTTATCACGGAACCACCCGTCTTCATAATAATTCCCAGGAACCTCAACATAATCGTATCACATAAAACATGCATAAAGGAAAAATATCATTTCCACCTTTCAATCACAAGATATCAATACAACACATTGATATAAAAACATTATGATAACCATTTTCAATACCAAAATAAAAGAAAAGTAAAACATGGTATTTATTTTTCTTTTAAAAATAAGGTATGGCTTGTAGAGGAAGCCGAAACTCAAATAATGGTCACGGCGGCGGAGAAGTCGTTGTCGCCGCATACGTACGACAAAAAAATTCCCTTTTTTCATTTTGTAAAGCGCTTCATATAAAAAAGATTCCTTTTGGATAAACGTAAAAGTCAAATGGGTCTATACACCATATAAAAGAAGGTTGTGTATAAAATAAAATTTGCCTCAATGAAAGGAGATTGAGACGAAGTCCCATACCTCGGGTCCGACTTGACTCGATCGTTCTTTAATGTCCTGAATAATAAACTTGAGTTAATTTCTACTTTCTTAAGAACCTTTTACAAGTTCATTATTCCTTTTATATCACTTATTACCATGTCATGAACATTATGTAATTATTTAAGTTAATAACGGCCATTTTAACGATCATTGGTACTTGATTCAAAAATAAACCCTTTATAATTACAAGTTGTTCATGTATTCATTATATCCAAGATGGTATTCATGATGTAGATATCATATATGTCATATATATCCTGTACATGCATTAATTTCTAATATTACATAATCATTTAGAGGTAATAAATGAAATGCACCGTTCATGGAGACGGTAAGCCGTACGTACGCATGAACGCTACTTTCAAATCTATTTCGTATTTTATAGAATAGAATCATAATGATATAAAGGTATATTATAATTCCAGTATAATATCATATATAATATCATAGTTCCATCCTTTATACGTCCCACATATGTTATTTAACGAATCAAATCACTTTGAGGGGGCGGTAGTCCGCACTTCCTTAAATGAAGATATCGCGTTTACCCATAATGGAAACCATAAATGTATGCCCAAAATGAAAAATACAGAAGCTTAAGGAAAACATAAAAATATTATATATCATATATAAATATAGTGACATCTTAATGGACACCTTTTAAGGTGTTAAATGAATGTTGAACAATCATCGTTTCGGGAGGCATAAATTCACCATCCACGGAAACAGTATGTTCGTTAACCATTAGATGTAGGTGTGTGTAAGTGTAGCTCGAATCCTTCTTATAACAACATACTAGTTTATTTAGGATACTGTAGTTGTTACAAAAGAAAAGAATAAAAAGAGTTTAGGGGGTTGTAGAAGAAAAATAAAACAAAAGGACTCAAAAGAAGACATTACCTTAAAATCGGGTAACTCCCTTGTGTTTGAGATCAAAGGCTTCCTTGGGAAGACTTCTGCCCAAAGTGAGGCTTCAAGGAGTAATATAGGGAAGTGGAGAGACAAAATGGGCAGGTGTTGGCCGAGCCAAAGGCTTTGGGAGTGTGGGTAAGGAGGTAGAGGTGGGTGCCTTTTATAAGTGGAGAGGAGGGGCACTCTTGGAAGGTAAAGAAAAGTCACTTTATTTTAAAATGGTATTAGGATTTAAGAGGTCCCACATTGATGTGTTTCGAGGATAAGGTGATAAGGGTTTTAAATCCACCCATCCAATAGGCTTTGACCATGTCTAGGTCTTAGATTTTACATTATCATTCCATTTTATTTAAATCGTTAAATAATGAAGTCATCGCTGCATCATCATGATGTCATATATAATTTAATTTATTTAATTTCTAAAAATTATAAAACAAATACTTTGATGTAGGAAATATTTTTATCTTTCCAATGACTATTTATAATAAAAAATCTTACTTGTATAACCCCATGTAAAAATTGTTTTAGTAAAACATCTCATGTTTGTGTCATTTTTACTTTTACATTAAATAAAACGTTATTTATGTCATTTCCCAACAAAAGTGGCTCCATAGGGTCTCCAAGTTGACCTATGGATTTTATTGGTCTTCCATGACACATACAATAAGGGTATGACATGTTTCAAGCTCATCTCATATTATTAAAACATTATTTTTACCTTAAACTACACTAATTACCACTAATCGCGATTAAGAACTTAAAAGTTACTATTCCCCAAAAAATTATTTTAATCTCATTGAACCACATTTTACATCTTAATGACAACCATTTATGTCAGATTTTTGAAAATCAAATCACATAAGTGGCGAAGTTTCATTTAAACGAAAAATCAGTCTCTTTAACTACCACTTAGTGGTTTCACTATTCATCAAAAATTGAAGTTTTTCAGAAAAATACCAAAACTTCACCCTAATCTATATTTGATATTCTGAATTCAAAAATGTTGTCTATTTTACAAAATTCAAAACATATAATATGCATTAGTTAATTTAATAATTAATTCCCGCTGTCATGACAAATAGCGTGTTTTTATGAAATAATAAGTATCAAAAGATTGACACTAGTTTAAGTCCAATTTCAAAGTGAAATTGATTCCAACGACCACCATTGGATTAAATGGTAAAAATATATTCTAATTTCACTTTAAAACCAACTCAAAATATAATATAATCATATAAATAAATTATATTAAAAAGCAGTTTTGATGTAAAATGCAGTATTTTTCACTATTCATAAAAAAATGAACATTGTCAGAAAAATACCAAAAATTCACACAAAGTAAATTTTGATGTCCCAATCATAAAGAATAAGTTTATTTTGACAAACATAGCTTATAAAATTGTCAAAAGATAGATTTAAAAATGGTTTTCCATCAAAAGGCAGTAAAACAATCTTTTAAAAAATATTAGTGTATTCCATGCTTAAGATTGTATTTATTTTCATTTTAAGCCTCTAAAACACTATCTAATTAATTAATAGACATAGATAAAAATATCTATTATTCATTACTTAATTGGGATGTTACAGTACGCGGAGGAGACGGGCAGACGTGGAGTGCTTTGGAGGTGATCTGTACCTACCCTTCAGGTTGGATCCTCAGTGGATGATCCAAGAGTTGTTTTCTCTTTTCATTTTTACTTGTACTTTTCTGTTGGGCTAGTATTCCAACCCATTTACTTTCAGTACACATTTTACTACAGTAGTTTACTTCGTGGTTACCACTTGTTGTGTTCTTGTATTGTGTGTTTGTACATGTTTAATGTAAATTCCTTCCCGATATAGGGATACACCTTTTTCATGCTATTATCCAACCCCTGGCCTATGGAATGCGGGCTTGGGGTAGTAATGGAACAGGCCCTGGGTGACAGGTCATGAAAAATATATTAAACCATTTCATGTGTCATGGTTAACTACCAAGACCATCAACATAGTGGATCAGGACACACATATTTTCAATAATGGATCGGGATGCACCTATTTCCCATTATCGATTAGGATGTACCAGTTTATCATTATGGATACGGATGCACCAGTTTTCCATTATAGATCAGGACACACCTGTTTCCCATTATAGAACAATTATTCAGTTTTTTTAAATTTTAATATCATGATATAAAAATCATTACCCAATTCATTAGAGGTAGATATAAGTCCCATCCACCATATAATGAAATCATACATACATGTGGAACAAGATAATGAAACATTCATCATATCAAGACCCATAAAAAGAGATGGGTTCATAAATATCATATCATAACCCATGAAATTAAATAAGTTTAATAAATATTTCATCATATCTTAACTTATGGAGAATTTAGAGGTTTCATAATCATACCATAACCAATGAAAATAATCATGTTTCATAAGCATATAACCTGTTGAAGAGAAACTGGTTTCATAAATAATATTCCATTAAAACATAAAGCATTTAAAGAATGAATATGAATGTTAACCTTGGATCATATCCTAAGTAAGTAATGAGTAACACCAACATATTTCATCTTATATAGAAAATAATTTTGAAATATCATTTAAAAACATTTTAAAGGAAAATATCATTTCCCCTTAGGAAAACATAAATATTTTGAAAACCTTTTTTATTTAAAAATAACCATGAAAACTTATAAAGGAATCTTTGAAAACCATTTTAAACAATTTTTTAAATAATTTCATTTTAAATACATTTCCATAAAAATGATCTTAAATTCTCATTTAAAAATAGTTTTTAAAACATTTTTAGAAAACATGGTTTTTGAATAAAACTGATTTCTGATCGAAGAGGGAAATAATGTATAATTTTATTAAAAAACATTATTTTCATAGGTAAAAAAGAGTGAAAAATGGTACCAATACATGAATATATAATGAATAAACTGATTAGTAGTAAATTCATGATAGTTCTTGAGATATGGATCATAATATTTCATCAATGAAGGCATAATCTTAAATAATCATGATAAATAATGAGGTTGTAGTAATAAACACTTGCCACATTGCTAACTTTGAATCCTAATCATCATGAGAGAATATAATTACCAGAAGAATAAAATTTCATGAAAATAAGTATATTTAGGATAAAACATTAAAAATTTAATTGTGTACACCTCATAAAACAATATAGGTGTCTAACAAAACATGTGTCTCAAATAAGGAAATTTGTGACCAAATTAATTGACTAATTTGGTAACTTTTGAACTCTAAACCCCATCAAAGAGAGATAAGAAAGTGGATATGTAAATAATAATAAATTTAAGGATAATAAAAACTGAATAAATTTATGGATAGTATATACACCACAAAAAATAAAATAGTGGTGAATATGACATAAGTTAAGTTGAAATAAAAGTGAGACTCGAAATCCCCTTACCATAAGTCTTGAATATCATCGTACTAGTTAAAAAATACTATATAATAATTATAAGTTTATTATAAATCTATAAGAGAAACATATTAATATATAAAATAACATATATTATTTACTTATGACTTTATATTACACATTTATTAACAACTACATGTTAAAGTTATATTTCGGTTAACACCCACTTTATTTTTTGTACATGTTTTGACCATCTATTCCTGGCCCTATTACTTAGATCATGATTTAATCATATACATAATGATATAAATGATATAAATATCATATATATACACATATTATATATTTATTTGTAATAAACTATAAAATATTGAAGTAGGAAATGAAATACACCATTCATGGAGATGGTAGCACGTACGTATGCATGAATGTTGTTTCCATTTTATTGTAAGATTAAATAAAGGATAATTAAATATATATATATATATATTGACATTATATTAGAATTATTATATCATAAATAGATCTTATTTTTAATAAAATCACCCTCAACACATTCCATGTAAATCATGAATGATTCACATCGTTTTGAGGAGGTGAAATTCCACACATCCAAAAATGATATTATCATGTAACACCTTAAGATTTGGAAAATAAATTTAATATTTAATGAAAGAAACACTTAGTCTCTACAAAAAACCACTTTTTTATAACATATCCAGTTAAAAAATTTGACCACCCCTATGATTTGAATTTCAAAAATCTGACATACATGATTACGATCCATAATTTATTTAGAGTCTGATATGACCAACTTAATTTTTGGTTAATAGTAACATAACTTATGAATATTTACATACACTTATGAATAGTAGACTCACCTATGACATTATATATATAGAATGTAAGTGAAATTATAATGTACCTATGTTTTGGAAAGAGTAAATAAATATTTTAAAAATCATATTTTTCAAGTAAATTATGATTTTAATTAAAAATTAAATTTATTATATTTATAAAATTGTTTTTGAAAAATGGAATTAATTTTTAGATTCTAAATATAATAAAATAGTTAGAGTTAATTTTTGGGATTTTTCTAAAATACTTGATTTTTTGGTGAATAGTAAAATACGATAATTTATATAAATGATACATAATTGATTTATCGAGTCATTGATGATGTTATGATGATGTAATAACAAATTGTTAAAAATCACTTGTACATATTACTATTTTTGGTCGTTGAATCATCAATAATTCTTGTCTTATGGGAAAATAATAAATTAATGTTTAAAATATTAAGAAAACCCTCCTCCCCTCCACTATAAATACCACCTCTTCCAACCTCTTCTCTTAACACCTCTCAAGCCTTACGAATTCTCCAAAATTTTCCCAAATATAATCCCAATATCATAAACCATGAAAAGAATCCCTTTTTCTATAAAAAGACCAAATCATATTCCCTTAATAGGATCACAACGTGAGTTAATTTAAGAGGTTAAATTCCTCTTTTCTTTTCTTCTATTTTCATGTTCCTTTGTACACTTTTCATTCCTAACCTATTCTCATAAAAATCGTATGAAAAATAAAGTACCATAAATTTAATTTAATTTCGTTATGATAATGGCATAAGTCATCTTCATCTCTCCTTTCCCCCTCATTTATGCTAAAAATGAAACATCATCCGAGATTTGTTGTTTTATCACATTCAAGGACAACGAGGATTTCAATTTGATTTAACTTATTCAAATATGATCATGAAACTATTTTTATGGTTGAACCATACTATTATATATTTATTTTATCTTATTTAATGTTCTATAATCCTTATGCACTCATGATGTAAAATAATAATACAAAATAATGTAATTGTGAGAACAATCCTCAAGTTAATCCAAGCGTTTATCATTAATATTTTATATATTCAATCACCTTAACTCAAAATAACAAAATGAATTTTATAACCATTTAATATTATGAATTTTTATTAATAACATATAAAATAAATTCTGTAATTCAACTATCATCTTACATTAACTACTATACTTTTCTATAAGTGGATCTATCATGAATATTATGAAAACGAGCACTCAATAACAATGAAATTGAATCCCTTACCCCATAAAAAAGGCCATTAATGAACATAATAATGTCATAATAAAAAAATAAATGTATAAAGGGTTCAAAAATTGTTAATTAATGAACCTAATTTGGTTACTTAGGCCATTAAGATCAAGTGAAGAACACCCTCATATTTAAGGTAAGGGTTCATCTCTCACTTTTATTCAAACCCCCTATGTTGTGTCCATTTATTTTTAATTAATAATGATGGGGTATGTTTTTAAACCTCACTCATACTTAAATTATGATATATAAATTATAGGATATACATTTACCTCTCAATAAGTCCTCACAAGAACACTTGTTACCATGCAAAAATGTTTGTAAGGGGTTTCTCCATCTCAACTCCTATTTTGAAGTTCACTCAATAATATATTTTATGCCTTATTTATGTTTCTAAAATCACACATTTTAACATTAAAAATATATTTTGGTTCATTTCTCATTTTATGAAAGAAAACATACCTTTTCTCTTTAAAATCATTTAATATTTTCAATAAACCGCACTAAAATGTTTTATTTCTAATGCTTATTTAAAAAATATTTTTAAATGATTTCACATCAACATGAATTTATTTATTCCTCAAGTATAATTTCAATGTACTTACCTTTTGTTTTATATGATATACATGTTTACAGTCTGATTTCATAATAAATACAACTGACTTTCCATAAGAACTCTTCTTTTTAAAGTAAAAAAAGATTTTTCTCATCTCACTTTAATTTTAATGAAATTTATGCCTTCTTCACCACTTATTTCTTGATTTTGGTGTATTTACATCCCTTTGGTATATCATATCATGAGTCTCCTTATTATCATGATATTATAAGGGTTTATTATTTGTATTTTTCAACGTGTTATGGGAAACTTTGGAATGCTTAAGGATTATTTCCGTAGGAAATTTTCAATGGTCTCATTTAAAAGTATCTTCATCTAGGACAAAATCCCTTGTTGAATCTTGTACATAATTGAGATTTATCTCTTATGATATAATCTAAAATATGTTATTTAAGAGGTTTTGATTAGTTTTTATATGGATGTGCTATCTTGATACCATTCACCATATTACTCTGAATTGTTAGTGTTTATGTTAAATGATGGGGGAAAGTTATTTACATTTCATATGTTACTTTCAATATGAATTTATATGTTTATTATGTTCACCCATTTCATATGTGAAATTCGTTGAACATATTATGTGATGGAAAGGGCCCACTATAGCCACTCTATTCATTAGTAGGCCTCATGAGACAAATAGATATGGACTTGGATGAGGCCTTGCCCATTTTTGGATATGGTTTTTCTTGAGGCATTAATAATTTTTATATGTCTTGGACAAAGCCTTGATGGTATGTTTTAGATTGTCAAGAATATGCATTTCCCTCATTATGAAACTAGTAATTGAATGTTTGTGAGGTTATTCGACTAGTAGAATACCTATGTTTATTCTTTAACATGGAATTATTTATTCACATCTTATTCCTGCCATAATGTGTTTAGGTTCATTTTTAAAGGAATATATTTTTAGTTATTCACCATGACTATTTTTTATGTTTATGATATCTTCCCCTGTATTGATTAACCTTACTGAACATCTGAGCTCACCCATTTCTTATGCTTTACCCTTCTAGGTTATAATGATTGTTATACAATGAATAAATTTCAGGGTTAATACAAGAGATTATAAGCTTTTATATTGAAGTTATAATGTTGTTTTTAGTTTCAAGTTTTAATTTTGATATCTTTTATGTATCTTATTTCCAAAACTACTAAACTGATCGGTTATTCAGGATGAATATTTCTTGTTTCTATACTAATGTAATAAAATAATACACAGACTCTTAGCTTCTGGGGTTGGGGAGTTACAGTTGGTTTTAGAGGAAGTTTAGTAGAAACTTGGAAACTAGATATAGAAAAATTATATTAGTGAACAAAACCCTATGATAGACTTTGGGGATAATAATACAAGAACATCCTAGAATTTTGGTAAGGAATATATTATATGGTTTATCAAGAAAATACATCCCTGCCAAGAAACCAACAAGTAGAGGTGGCTCTGTAAGAGATGTATCTAGGGGTAAAACCTGAAAACACCACTTTGAGCTAGATTCAATTGACAACTGGTGCACACCAATGGGAATTTTTACACTCTTGGTTCGAAAATCCTAGGGGATATTCTTTTTAAAGTTAATAATTTTATTACAAAGCATTATGAAATATTTATTCCCCCAAGGTAACCAAAGTATTTGGTTTGAGGATTTACGATGCATAAATTTATGTTATGTGTTATAACATGTTTAGAGATATAGAGAATTCATAATTTTATGAGATAATATATTATATGGAATTGATTATAAATGGTTACTCGAAGAATAAATGAGATCTTTAATAATTTTCACGATTTAAAGAGATAGAAGGATCATATCTCTAATGGTATTAAGTCATCGTTTCAAAATAATGTAGTCTCCCCAGTATCCTCATAATATGAAGAAGTACCATCATGTGTTAACATGGTATGTAAGGAATTTTATGAGTCCTATGGATTTTAAGTGAAGAAAAATGAATAAGTGGATGTTAGAAAAAAACATGGATAAAGGGAAGAAGGGAAAGAATGGTTTTCCCACATGTGATAACTTTGGAAAGAATCACACTTGTAAATTCTTGAAGGTAATGAGAGTTTGATATAAGTATGGAGAAATATTACATCAGTTTCATGAATGAAAGTGTAAGAAAAACGTTTCCAATGTGTAATGCTATAACTGCAAGAAGATAGGACACTATGGGAATCAATTTCCCAATCATCAATGAAATATACCCCAAATGATGTTACTGGATAAAGATCAAGTTATGATTTACCATAGATGAAGTGGAATGAATAATATTCCTTGTCAAGAAACATGTATTTTGATTATTTTATCAGAAATGCATTGTTTATAATAATTATAGAATATATGAGGATTGTACTGTATTAATTTTTTATTTAAGGATTTGAGGTTGTATAATTAATGGTTCGGAGGAAAATTGACTTAGTGGTAGGTAATTGTTTTTGAAAATATATGGTTGAGGGATAGACAACCCTTATTATGTCTATAATACTGAGATTTCAATTTTAGAATAGAGAGATGATATATATGGATAAAGTAAATTAGATAATAATAACTACTATTGGAATTATTCTAAATTATTGGATCATAATATTTTGGAAAGTTAATAAATTTATGAAATGGTTTACATTGATCATTGAATGAGGTTTTATAGGTTAATGACACCACATGGTGCAACTTATGCTAAGATATAAAGTATAGGTAGTTCAAGGAAAAATAAAAGGATAAGATCCTCTATATGAAATATAAGTATATATTTATACACTTATAGAGTGGAATAATGACTCAACTCTATGAAAAGAGTCTCAAATGGTGTTCTGTTATAATAATCTTAGACAACGTTAATGAAAATTTTCATAACAATATATTTTGGGTTTTTGTAATCTACATTCATCTAAACATGTTTTCTATCACTATAAATTCATATTTTGTTTTTCTACTATTCCTAGGTTTTTAATTCCAATTAATGTCATGCCATTCAAGAGGATAATTTATTTGTTTATTATTATTATTAATTTTTTTCGACCACCACTTTTCCATTAGTCTTTTTATGGAGGATATTATATTAACACTATTTATAATATGGTTTTTTTTTTCACAAGGACATTTTCATGTAAAAATCAATAACTTTCAAATTGAAATATCAAATTTCTGGGACCATATTTTTTTATGGAGGGAATAATGTAATACCCCAATATTTTGAAAATAAATTTAATATTGAATGCATGAAACACCGAGTCTCTAAAAAATAGAACATTTTTATAAACTAGCCAGTAAACATAATTTTACCACCAATATGAGTTGAATTTCAAAAATCGGACACATACTATTGCGATCATTATGTTATTTCAAGTCTGATATGACATACTTAATTTTTGGGGAATAGTAACATACCCTTATGAATAGTAATTGTACCCTTATTAATATTGAAATACCATTATGAATATTATCCTCACCTATGATAGTTTATATAGAGTATTTAACTGAAATTATGATGTACCTATGTTTTAGAATAAATAATTATATGTTTTAAAACAATATTTTCAAGTAAATTATGATTTTCATTAAAAATTAAACTAATCATATTTAGAAAATTATTTTTGAAAAATGGAATTAATTTTTGGATTCAAAACATCTAAAAATTGTTAGAGTTATTTTTTGTGATTTTTATGAAGGACTTGATTTTTTTGGTGAATAGTAAAATGAGATAATTTATAATAAATGAAAAATATTTGATTTATTGAGTCATTTATGGTGTTATGATGATGTAAGAACCAATGGTTAGAACTCACATTCACATATTACATTGATTTTGTCATGGAATCATCACTATTTCTTATCTTATGGTAAAATAATAAACTAATGATTAAAATATTAAGAAAACCCTCCTCCCCTCCACTATAAATACCACCTCTTCCACACTCTTCTCTTCACTCCTATAAAGCATTTTACATCACCAAATTCTTCCCAAATCACCTCCTAGTATCCTTCCTTATAACTATCATCCCTTGGTCCCGTAGAAATACCAAATCCTCTTTCCCTAAGAGGCTCTCAAGGAGGGTTAATTCTAGCCGTAAAATTACACTTTTCTATTCCTTCATTTTCATGTTCCTTTGTTCTATTTTATTTCACAAATTATCTTCATCCAAATGTTATGACAACTAAATTAACATAAATCTACCTAAGTTTTGTTATGCTAATGGTATAATGCCTCTTCATCTCCCCTTTCCCCCTCATTTATGCTAAAAATGAAACATCGTATGAGATGTGTTGATTTATCACATTCAAGGATGATGATGATTTTAATTTTATTTACCTTCTTCAAATATGGTTATGAAACAATTTTTATGGTTGAACAAGAATATTTTATGTGTATTGTATCTTATTTAATGTTCTGTAATCCTTATTCACTCATGATGTAAAATAATAATACAAAATAAGGTCATTGTGACCAAACTTGCCAAATTTATCCAAGTATTTATCACTGATGTTTTATATAATGATTCACCTTTACTACAAATTACCAAATAAATTTTATTACCATGTAATCTTATGAATTATAATTAATAAAATATAAAATCAATTCAGTACTTCAACTCCCATCTTACATGAACTACCATACTCTTTTATAATTAAGTCGATCATGAATATTATGAAAATGAGCACTCACAAACAATAAAATTGAATCACTTAAACCATATAAAAGGCCAGGAATGAACTTAATAAAGTAAAAATAAAGAAAATAAAAGTATAAAGGTTTATTTAATTGTTAATTAATTAACAAAATTTTGTTATTGAGGTCATTAAGATCTAGCGAAGAACACCCTCAAATTTAAGGTAAGGGACCCCTCCCGCTTTTATTAAAAAGTCCTCCTAAGTTGTATCTTTTTATTTTCAATTAATAATGATGGTGTATGATTTATAACCTCACCCATAATTCTATTATTAAATATAGATGATGGTATATCCCATTACATATCATTAGTCCCTCACAAGAACACCTGTTACCATGCAGAAATGTTTGTAAGGGGTTTCTTCATCTCACTTCCAATCTTGTGAGATATTCCGTATTCACTACTATTACTAGTGTATGGGGTATGTATAATTACCATTAATGTTTCATATCATGAATATATTTATTTTCCTGATATTAAATTAATAAATTTATGATTATTAATTTTGGGTAATATGATTCAATTGATTACACAATTGTAAGCATTTCCTACCTGAACCTCCATTTTCATTCAGGTTGTTATTATTAACTATTGACATCAATGAAATTGTTATTTATTATTATGTACTCCTCATAAATTATGAATAAATTATATAAATATTTTTACCAACAAGATTCTTTATTCATTTAATGGGGAGTTATATGTTTTAAAACAATGTTTCAAAAAAAATTCTGAAATGCAAGTCCGATTCACGGAACTTCTCAAATTCTTACCTATTTTTAAGTTTACTCTATAATCTGTTTTATACCATAATTATCTTTCTAAAATCACAAATTTTATCATTAAAAATATATTTTGGTTCATTTTTTGTTTTATTAAATAAAACATTCCCTTTCTCTTTAAAATCCTTTAATATTTTTGTTAAACCGCACTAATTTGTTTTTTAAGGTTTTTTTAAAAATTATTTTTAAATGATTTCACCTTAATAAGATTTTATTTAATACTAAATTATAATTTAAATGAAGTTACCATTTTGTTTTTTGGGATATGAATGTTTAAAATCTGATTTCATGAAAAATACAAATGATTTTTCAAAAGAACTCTTTATTCCAAAGTAAAAAAGGATTTTTCTCATATCAGTTTAACTTTTATGTGATATATGCCTTGTTAACCACTTATGTATTTATTGTGGGGTATGTTATACCATTAATTATATAATATTAAGAGTCTCTTAATTCTCATTATATTCTAAGGGATTATTATTTGAATGTTTCAAAGTGGTATCAGACACTTTGGAATGTTTAAGGATTATTTCCTCGTGAATTTTTCAATGGTCTCATTTAAAAGTTTCTTTATCTAAGAAAACATCCCTTGATTATTATTGTAATTAATTGAGCCTTATATCTTATGATATCATATACAATATGTTGTTTAAGGGTTTCTAATTAGTTTTTTGTGTGGATATTCTATCTTGATACCATTCACCATATTACTTCAAATGGTTAGTGTTTATGTAATACAATAGGGGGACATTATTTCCATTTAATATGTTAGTTTCAATATGAATTTATATGTTTATTATGTTCACCCATTTCATATGAGTAATTAATTGGACTTATTATGTGATAGGAGGGGCCCTCTATAGCCCCTTGATGCATCGGTAGGTCTCATGAGACAAATAGATATGGACCTGGCTGAGGCCTTGCCTATTTTTAGATATGGTTTTGGCCAAGGCCTTAATAATTTTTATGTCATGGCCAAGTCCTTGATGGTATGTTTTAGATTGTCCTACATATGCATTTATCTCATTATGAAACTAGTAATTTAATGTTCGATATTTTATTCAACTAGTATAATAACAATGTTTATGATTTAATATGAGATTATTTATTCATCTATTATTCCTACCATAATGTGTTCATGTTCATTTTTAAAGGCATTTATTTTTAGTAATTCAACATTCTTAATGTTTATATTTATTATATCTTCCATTTTATTTATTACCCTTAATGTGAATATGATCTCACCCCTTTATTATATTTTACCCTTCTAGGTTATGAGGATGATTATATTATGAATGAACTTTAGGGTTAATCTAAGAGATTATAGGATTTTCTATTAATGTTATTATGTTGTTTTTAGTTTTGAGTTGTAATTTAGAACTCTTTTATATATATTGTTTCCAAAACTACTAAACTAATCGTTCCTTTTGGATACATCTTCCTTGTTTCTATACAAATCTAATAAAATAAGGCACCGACTCCGAGATTATGGGGTCAGGGCATTACATATCATATTCCCAAAAATGGTAATCTCAAAGGTTTGTGTTATATAATAACTCGATAGGTATAAATAAATTATAAATATCATATATATCATATAAAAATAGTATTTAAATAACTATTCCCAACCTTTAGAGGTGGTAATGAAAAAAAATTATATTGGTTTGTGAGGTGGTAGCCTATTGTGCACATGAAAGATGATTGAGCATCCCATTTTATGGAAGTGTTTGAAGTTTTAGGTCATACCCTTAAAATAAAAAAATCTCAGCATATTAATGATATTGAGGTTATTATATAATCATGATATAAAAATAATTTAATGATTTAAGAAACATATAGAACAAAAGTGCTCATTGAAGAATGTTGCATCTTTTTTGGGTGACTCTTTTTGGTTTGCATCAAAGGACTTTATTGATTTTCTTTATTCCCAATGTGAGGAATCTAGGATAAGAGTATGAATGTTGGGAGTTTATTTTGGTAGGGTCTGGATGAAAATAAAGTATTTAAAGGTGTGAAGAAGTGTGAGAGGTGAGTTCCCTTTTATAGTGTAGTAGGAGTGACATTATAGTATATAAGAAAATTTAAATTCTATTTGGAGTTCTTCCTTACGTCATGTTCCTACAATAATGAAACCTATATATAAAATATAAGATATGGTATAAATATTTCCACCCAATGTGTTTTTGGAGAAGTGTTTAAGTGTAAATATTAATGTAAGGACTTAATGAGGGATAAATGGGTCTCTAATAATTTAGACATCATAATTAATGTATGGGGAATGTATGAAAACATACCCCATTATTAGGAATTTAAAAATTAATGGACATAAAATTAAGAAGATTCTCAAATAAAGGGGAGAAAGAGAGGTTCCCTTATGAAATTTCAGTAGCCTAACAACATCACTTAAAAATTCATAAAATGGTTTGATGAGAGATAAATGGAACTCTAATAATTTGGAAATAAATTTAAAAGTAATAGAGAAATGTAAATACATATCAAAAAATTAGGAAAGGGATAATATGATACATAACATAATAAAGAAACTTGAGTAAAGGGGAGAAAGGGAAGAAAATTTACATGAGCGTGTAACCCCAAAAGCTTGAAAAAATGATTATTGAGGGATCGAGGAACATTGGAAGGATTATAGAGAGAGGATGGCAGAGTAAGGAACTGATCAATGGATTTTTATTGAAGAGAAATGAGATTTTTGGTGGGTTTGTATTGGAAAAGAGAGAGTTTTGTTGAATATTTAGGTTTTGGACTCTAAAAAATAAAATATTCAAAACCACGAACATTCCTATGGTTTTTCCCATGGTTTATTACCAAGGGGAGTATTTTTTATTATTTTATTAGGAAATGAGTAGAAATTATTAAAATATTTCCCTTGCTTATGTGGAGGTGAGTCACAATTTTAAATAAATGAATTTAAAACAGTAAAATATATTACTGGTTTTAGTGGACTCATAAAAGATTTATATGAAAATAAAATAAACATAATATAAAAATATTTAATGGGTAAGACATATATGTTTATGAGGATACCCATTATTGTATTTATTACATCATTTTTGGGTCGTTATGATGTCATAAAACACATCGTATATTTATACAGTATTAACTTTTTTACCTAATAATTTCGCTATCTCATAAAATTATGAAGAACAAAAAAATTGGATAATTTCAATGTTATAATTCCAAAAATGACATTAATTTTATCAAAATAATATTTTAAATATGTGCATCTTCACTTTAAAAAATAATAACTGCCATTTCTTGATAATGTCTAGTTTTTGAAAATAAAAAGTTTTGAACCCTAATAAATAATTACATTTGACTTCATAAAAAGTATATAATCTATTATATTTAATAAAAACAATTTAATAATATTATTTAATTAAAATATTATTATTTCAAAATTACATTAATTCATAAAAATTAAATTCCTTAATTAAATTTACAAATACCCAAAAATACTATTTGTGTTTTATATTATCAAAATAAAATAATATTCATTATTATTTAGAAAATAATGCATATAATAAATTTTCTAGGGTATTGATTAATATTCCATTAAAACACAAGGATACTCCCTAAGAGTAAGGTGAACGATGGTGAAACTTTTAGGGGGTTGTTCCACAAAATGGTTTGGTTCATGATCTCCATGAACGTGAAATTATACCAAAAATAGTTTTTCTCATGCTTATGTTATTGGATATTAGCTTGGGCTTGGTCAAGGACAAATCTCAAGGATGATATCTCCCTTGAAAAATCTGATAAATGGGATTTATAGGATACGATCCTACTAGAGGAGGCATTCACTTCATTTTCCTATGTTAATTGGATTTATTAAATCTTTATATTTATAATAATCATGTGATCACTGTTTCATGGATATATTATCAATGATAAATATTCTTAATGGTATTTTTAATCCAATTAAATATAATAAAAAACAAGTGCATGTGTTTTCTATAACCATATTACCTAAAAAACATTACGACATGAATTTAATTTATAATAGTTTAGGTCATTACAATCTTCCTGCCTTGTGAAATTTCACTCAATAAATTTTCATCTCACCACCTTAAAATAGACATGGGCCATTATTCCTCATCACTATTTCTGGTTCCCACATTTTTTCTTCAAACATTTTTTTCTTCAAAACACTTTGACAAGGTTCATTGTATTATTTCCTAGAACGTTGTCTCTATGATCTAAAATCTTCAATGATTTCTCCTCATAGGAAAGATCATTATCCAATGGTACCACCTATTTATTGAGTATATGTGAGGAGTCTAGTATGTACATCCTCAAAAGTTATGTATAGAATACATCATGAACTCAAGATAGGTTTGGTGGGAGTGCAAGTCGATAGGCCATTGCTCTGATGTGTCCAAGGATCAGAAAAAGGATGACGTATCTAGGACTAATATTTCCTTATTAACAAATATCATCACATTCATACATCTAGATATGCAGAGGAATACCATGCCCCCAACATCAAACTCTATATCTCATCAAATATTATCATCATAACTCTTTTTTTAATATTAGCAGCGTTGATGTGTTTCTAAATGGTATTAACATTTTCCATCACTTCCTCGACCATTTCAGGACCTTCCAGTTTTCATTCCCCAACTTCATCCTAGACTGAAGGTGTCCTGCACCTCTTCCCATAAATGGATTAATAGAGATCCATTTGGATTCTCTATTGAAAACTATTGTTTTAATATAACATGACCAAGGGAATATGTTGATCCCATCCTCCTTTGAAGTTAATTGAGTATGCTCTCAACGTGTCCTTAAGTGTTTGGATATTCCTCTCTGAAAGGCCATCAGTTTGAAGTTGATAAGTTGTGTTAAAGTAAAACTCAGTTTTTAGAGCATGATGAATACTTTTATTGAACATGGAGGTTAATCTTGGATCTCAAATGGGTATAATAAATAGTGGTACTCCATGATGTCTAAACACTTACCGGATCTATATCTATACAAGTATATCCAGTTATAATTACTATCATATCATAATAAAGTGTGTAGTCTTTATAAGACAATCCACCATAACCCATATAGTATTATTCCAACTTGATGTCTTTGGTAGATCTGTGACAAATTGAATGGTGATATTTTTCTATTTCCATCTATATATGGATAATAGTTTCATCATCCCCATGTATTTTTACCTTTCCTCTTTCACTTTTAGACATACAAGAAATCTTGATGTATATTCTATGATATCCTTCTTCATATTGTCCAACCAATAGTGTTATAGGTGATCTGGATACATCTTTGGGATTCCTGGGTGGATTAATAAGGTTGATCTATGTGCATCATCAAATAAATCCTTATTTAACTCTAGATTTGATGGTACACATAGTCTTGAACCAAATTTCACAACACCTTCATCATTAACATTGAACTCCAAGGATTTACTTTTCGTTATACCTCTCACTTTCTTCGGAATTTCCATATAAACTCTTTGAGAATCCTTTAACCTCTCTATAAGATACGGTTGATCAATCATTTGTGAAAGGGTTGATGATGTTATTTCCCTTAAGATTTTCATTTCCAAACATTCCAAATCTAAGAAGATAAGATCTCTCTCAATTCTCATCAATGAAATAATTTCTAGATTCTTTCTATTTAGAGCATATGCCACATTATTCACTTTCCTTGGATGGTAGTGGATTGATCAATAATAGTCCTTGATCAGATATAACCATCTTCATTGGTGCATATTCATCTATTTTTGTGTGAATATATACTTGGGGATTTTTTGATTTGTATATATTTTAATCTTCTCCCCAAAGAGATAAATCCACCAAATTTTAAAAGTGAAGATAACTGTAGCCAAATCTAGATCATGAGTTGGGGTATTTCTGTTCATAAACTTTCAACTTCCTTGAATCATAGGTTATGAATTTGTCATTTTTCATTAACACACAACCCAATACCTTTTTCAAAGAATCACTAATACCATGAAAATTTCTCCACATGAGGGTAGTGTAAGAAAAAGGGGAGTGACAATCCTTCTTTTCAACACCTTTAATACCTCATCACATTCATCATTCTAAGAAAAATTTTCTCCCTTTCGAGTGAGATTGGTAAGAGGGTTTGAAAATCACGTGAATTTTTTCACAAATCGTCAATAATACCCATTAAACCTAAAGAAACTAAAAATATCTATCACATATATTATCCTCATTCATCCTTCAATTTCTTTTTTCTTGAAAGGATCCATAAATATCCCATTGATTTTAATTATATGTCCCAATAAAGACAATTCCTTCAACCAGAACTCACATTTACTATACATTTTATAGATCCTCTCCTTTCCCAATATTTGTAGCACATTTATATGAAGATCCACATTATCCTCCATACTTTAGGATCATATTAGAATAACATCTATAATGACTACCATGAATATGTATATATAATCCCTGAATACTCTATCCATCAGGTCCATAAATATTACTGAACCATTAGTGAGTTCTAAAGGCATAACTATGAACACATAGTGCTCGTTCCTTATAAGAAAATCAGTCCTGGGTATATCCGCCTCCTCTACCCTATCTTGGTAATATACCGATTTCATATCCACCTTGGAGAAGTATTTTCCTCCAAATTTATAATAAAAAAAGTCATCAATTCGAGATAGAGGATATTTGTTCTTTATCATGATCTTGTTGAGGTCACGATAATCGATGTAAAGGTTCATCAACCCATCCTTCTTCTTAAAAAAGGGGACTGGTACACCCCATGGTGAAGAACATGGTCATATGAACCCTTTATCTAGATTATATGATAGTCGATTCTTCATTTCTTCAGATTTCATAACAACCATTCTATATGGAGTCTTTGATAATTGTAACACTCTAGGTATAAGCTCGATTGAAAACTAAACCTCTCATTTAGAAGGAAGACTAGGACATTCCTCAATAAACACATCTACATATTCTTTGATAATGGACATGTCCTAAAGGATGAATTTTTTACATAGAGTCAGTCATCTGAGCTAGATATTCTTACTTTTAGGGAAAAAATATCTATGATTGAGATGGTGGTGCTAAATAATATTTATCCTTCCGCCTATATTTTTACAGAATCTGAGGATGATTCACAATATGGAGAGAGATTTTTCTTCTCAGAGAAATTTATATTGTATGTATAAAGTGAAATCCAATCCATGATAAGAATTGCATAAAATTACACTAAAATGAGTATGACATGGTTCAATAGGAATTTCATCCCAAAAACATTGAATGGTGTGTAGTTATATATTTGGGATGAAAAATTGCACAATTTTCTATTTTCACCGACAACTATAATTCCAAGACTTATAGTGGTGTTTAGATATTTCTATTAAACCTTTATGATATGATTGAATGCGTTAAACCATAATAAGAAAGTATGTTTGATATTCATGAATGAATAAATATCATACTTTTCACCACTTCAATATTGGGATTCAATTCTGTGATAGTGATGTAAATAGACCACCCTTGCTACCATCGAGGTTGTTGGTTGTCTCTGAAAACCCTTATCTTAGTGATTTTTTTTTAAAAGTGCCCTAGATCCTTACAAATAATGAAATGAAAAATACTCTAAGGTTTGAATGGAGAATTAATTTCCTCTATTAGAGGATATGGTTTCTCATATCAGAAATCATTGTCTAGGTGACCTTCCATTATGTACCTATATCATTTCCTCATCCCATTTAGGCAATTTCAAGGGTGCTTCTTTCCACACCATTGACATGTTGGGTGTTGTAATTTATTAACACCATTATATATCTATATAGGAATTCCAAAATAAAACTCCACTTTCTACTTCTTATCCCCATGATACCCTTGGATTAACCAATCTCCATTTCGATATTGAGGGAACATTGAAAAATTTCTTCATATCTATCATAGTCACGTATCACCAATGATTTTCTTATACTAGGTTTTATCCTACCAAAGAAGCGGTCAAACTTGAATTTAGGGTTAATGAAAATTCCAGAGGCATACCATGAAAGAATTGTTAAATTTTCCTCATATACACCAATATATTCGTTATCGTTTTTCTTGAGGGCAAGGAAATTTGGTTCCATTTTAATACAGAGAGTGTGAAGAAAATATTTATCAATTTTTTTTCTAGAAATACTTCCATCCGATTACTTCAATATATTCTTTATGCTTCATATATTTTTTATCAATGTCTACCACAAATAAGATTCACTTTCCATATGATAAACAACCATCACGACCTTCTCTCATTCAAAACATTGAAGGATGGTGAATATCTTGTTAATTAAGTTGATCCACTATTCTGCGATTAGTGGATCAGATGACCCATTAAAGGTAGGATGCCTTCAATGAATAAAGATCTCAATTTCATTTTGATCAATTTTATGGGTGTTTGAACTCTCCTCATGATCCATGTTTCTATTTAGAACCTAATTTAAATGAGATATTATTGTCCTGAAGGGTGTGATTCCAATTCACATCGGGTTGGTAATCTTGTTGGGGTAGTCATCACATTGCTCTTTACATTGATGGTTTAACAGATACCACCTATTTATGACCATTAGATAGAATAAAATAAGAATTAAGTATTATTATATTTAACTTATAAAAATACAAATAGTAATTTAATGACTTTAAAGAGATAACATATAACTTACATGTATTCCTTTATTTTTTAGATTTCTAGGATTCTCTATTTGTTATCCATGATCTATTTCATAACATATAAACTTATGAGAATATTTTAATACCTTAATAATGGTTCATAATGGGTTTCTAAATTATCAAATAATATCACCTAGGAGTTCCAAACCAAGTGTGTATTAAGGCCTATTGTCGTGTACTAGGTTACCTTGAGTCAGGCCTATAACACCTTTTTAGAGTTATTACTCCTAGGTACATTTGTGTGAGAACGATGTACACTTATAGTATTCAGAGAGGGGCGTATTTGATTGATAAATCACTAACTCTATACTAACCAAAATTCACAAATATTTTCTTATAGATAGTCTTATCCCTAACGCTTTCTCTAGAGTTTTCTAATCCTAATCCCAAAAATAAATAAACTTTTCCTCAGATAAAAACTATAAAAACTCTTCCCTTTATTACACATTAACACATGATTTATTACATAGAATTAAACTAAATTCAACCCAAAAGATCAATAAGTCGAGTGTCTTTTAGAATTTTTTGCATTAAAATACAACATAAAACACGGATTACAATATCATTATTGAAATCATTTTTAACATGCTCACACTTAAAACTACATTGGACAACATGAATAAATACATAAGAAATGGGTGAGTCATAAAGACCAATAAGGGAATTAAAGTGGAATAAAGTAAAACATGGATGAAAATAAGAATATAAAGCATCATAAAAAGAGTAGGAATCATAAACATGAATGATAAGAAATGATATAACCTGATAACATAAAGGCAACAAAAGAATGTGAAGACAACATAAAACAGTGCATCATAGGTCAAGGATAACTACCAAGACATCATAATGGGAAAAGTACCATAAATGAATAAGGTTTTCTCCCTATCCCAACATGACATGTCATGAAACTAAAAATTACCCAATGCATTGGAGTGCTATATAATTTCGGGCACATGCATCAGTTTAATGTTATTATCATGTTTATGTATGCCACATATATCATACAAAATGGATTCATTCATCATCATATTTTATTAAAATAAAATATATTTTTGGATAAATACATGGTTATACACAATAATAATGGGTATAAGTATATACATGTGAAAATCATTAATAGAAATTTGGAATAATATTCATTACACAATTATTTTGGCATGGATTCCTGTTGTGAAATTTCAATAGCAAAACAAGGAAGGGTAAATATTCATGGAAGGACTTAATGAGAGAAAAATGAGTCTCTCGTAATTTATAAATTCTAAAGAAAATATGTGTAATGTGAAAAAACATACCCAATCATTAGAGATTTAAAATTAAAGGGTATAAAATGAATAAGATTCTTGAATAAAGGGGAGAATGAGAGGTTTACTTACAAAAATTTAGCAACCTAATTACGTCACATAAAAATTCATAAAATTGGTTGATGAGAGAGAATGGGGAATATAATAACTTGTAAATAAAATGGGTTGTAATATGGACATGTAAAATAAACATCCCAAAATTAATAATGGGATAATAGAAGTCATAACATAATAAAGAAAATATGAATAAAAAGGATAAAGGAAAAAACCCTTACATGAGTGTGTGAATCCAAAATCATGAAAATGGGATTATTTAGAGCATTGGGTGCCTTGGTAGGATTATATAGATAAGAAGGATGAGTAGGGATGTGCTCCATTTATTTTGAGTGAAGATAAATGAGATATTGGGAGGGTTTATATAGAAAGAGATAGGGATTTCATTAATATTTTGGTTTTGGACTCTATAAAATAAAAAATTCAAAACCAAAACATTCCAATGGTAGTTTCCATGTTTTATTCCAAAGGAGAGTACTTTTCAATATCTTTTTAGTCAATGAGACGAACTTATTAAAATATTACTCTTGCTTATGTGGAGGTGAGTCACACTTTTAAATAAATGAATTTAAAAATTTAAAATATATAATCAGTTTTGGAGGATTCATAAAGACATAATAAAAATAATAAAATAAACATAAAATAAAATTATTTTGATGGGAACACATATATTGTTTATAGGATACCCATTATACTATTTATTACATCATTTTTGGGTAATTATGATGTTATAACACACACAATATATTTATACGATATTTAATTTTTACACGAAAATTCGTCAATCTCAGAAAATTATAAAAAATTCACCATTGGATAATTTTATAGTTTTTATTCCAAAAATAATATTAATTTTAGTTAAATATATTTCTAAATATGTTCAGTTTCACTTTTAAAAAACAAAAACTAGCATTTATTGAAAATGAAAGGTTTTTGGAAATAACGGGTTTTAAACCCTAATAAACATTATATTTAACTTCATAAAAATATATGATCATTTATATATCATGAAAATATTTTAATAATAATATTTAATTAGAATATTATTTATTTAAAAAATACCTTAATTTATAAAAAAATATATTCCTAAATTAAATTGAATAACACCCAAAACACTATTCATGTATTATAGTATCAAAATACAAATATATTCATTATTCTTTAAAAAACTATGAAGATAATAAATTTTCTATCATCTTGATAAATATCACTATAATAAACCAACATATTACCTATGATTATAGTCAGTGATGGTGATATTTTCATGGGGTCATTCGAAAAACATGGTTTGGGTTGTGATCTTGATGATCTTGAACTTCTCCCATAAACGGTTTCACTGATGCTTAAGTTGTTATATCTTAGAATAGGTTTGGTCAAGGGTAAAGCCCAATGATTATATCTCCATTCGAAACTCTGATAAATGGGATTCATAGGGTACAGTTCTACTGAATGAGGTCATCACTTCGTTTGTCTGTGTTAATTGGATTTGTTAAAACCCTATATTTAGACAAATCATTTGAACATAATTTAATGACTATATTATCAATAGTAAAGATTCATAATGGTCTTTTGAATCCAATTGAATATTATCAAACAAAACAAGTTAATGTATTTTCTATAACCATATTACATATTAAAATATCAAATAAAAAGTGTATTTTATTTATTATAATTTGGGTCGTTACATTGTATAAGGAAATCTTTACATGGTGCACTACTACAAAACATGTCTTAACCTATTCTAGGGCTTTAATAGTGCTAGGAAAAAGCATTTCTAAATACTAATTTTTTTAGTGGTAGAAAAAAGTATTGTAAAAGGGTGCCTTTAACCATTATTTTTTTAGCTCTATTAAAGGGGGTTTTAACAGTGCTAAAAAAGCACTATTAAATGGGTCATTTTACCAGTGCACATAAAAAGTGCTAATAAAGGCCCCCCATTTACCAGAACTAGAAAAAAAGTGATGATTATGGGTTGGTATTTATTAGTGCTAAAAATGATGATAAAAGGGGGTATTTATCAGTGTTAAAAAATCAATGATAGAATCCACCCTTTATAAATTCTTTTTTACAATCGTTGATAAATTCTCAACCTTTATCAATATTTTTTGTCTAGGTGTAGATAAAGGTAATCTTTCATAAAAAAACATATTTATATTGATATAAATATAACACACATATATATAGATATTAAATATGTTTTAGATATGTATAAATATGAATTTAATTTTTAATATATACAATATTTAGTGAAAATGGTCCATAAAATAATTGAAAACATTTATTAAATAATAAATTTTTAATAATTATCGAGTAATAGTCATTTAATAATAATGTGAAATTCATTAAAATGACCTAAATTGGAAGTTGTATAATTTAACTAATTATAATTTTAAACAAATTAAAATATAATTTAACTATATAAATAAATTTGATGAAGATTCAGTTTTCAATTAAAATTTAGTATAATTCACTATTCATCAAAAAGTGAAATTTCAAAGGAAAATACAAAAACATAAACCAATGTAAATTTTGATATTATGATTTTAAAAATTGTGTTTATTTTTTCTATCAAAAATGAAAAAATATAAAAAATTTGTTTTAAGATAATTCTTTAATTAAAAGGAAGTAAAACTATCATTTAGAAAAATTCGGTCTTTTTATGCCCAAAATTAGATTTTTTTTCTTATTTTATACCAATCAAACTTATTAGAAGAATGAAAAAATTTGGTTGAATTTTTAATTTATAAATTTCATTAATATATCTAACTATTAGTGATTAGTTTAATTTACTAAGATAAAACACCTTAGTGGGCATAAAAATAGTTTTTTCATAAAAACACTTCCTATGTATTCAATTGGTTTTTTTATTTTATTTTATAATTAATTAATTATGAAAGAAGTAAATTTAGAAACATGTATTGATCATAGTTAAATAATTTAATTAATATTATTCATATATTCTATTTTAATGGATAGGTTATAACTATAATAATATTTTAATAATAATATTAATAGTATATTGTAGTTCGGTGAAACTCGGTGTTTCCTGTAATGAAAGTTATCGAAGAAATTCATGGTTCCATGTAATGAAATATAATATTAGTGCTGTATGTAATAAAAGTTAAAATTCATGTTACATAAAAATAAATCATAACCTTCTGTAGGGTACAATTCAAGCAGTCAAAAAAATTTATTATAAAAACATTTAATTCATAATAACTCGGGGTGTTACAATCACTCTTGATATAGTATACTTATAGTATAACATTTTCCTTTTAATTTAATCCTAAGGATATAAATATATTTTCAAGGTACTTAATCTACTGTTCATATACCACTAGATTAGTATTCCCACTAAAAAATGGTGGATTATTTCACAAGAAGTGATCCAACATAAGAAAATCATGATGTGGAACAATAGGTTACTCTATCAAGGAAATGTTTTTTATCATAACTAATTAATCTACCCTATCATATCCATAATTTTCTAAGTTTCCATACTAATAATATTTTCCACTCTTTATGGAGATTTCCTTGCTCACTATAAATGTTGATACCATTATTTCTTATATATTCCATTTATAAACAATGGAATATACTAGATTAGCTCATGATATTTTTAATTTTAAGTGATAAAATATAATTCTGAATCTAGTGTAACATTAATTGAAAATTTATGGGTTGTTAATCATAGAATCACAGACATATTTTCTTTGATAATATATTTAAATTATAAAAATATTTTTAAATCATTTACAATGGTCTGTAATGAAAATGTTAATTATTAAAAGAATATCCACTATGAGTGTGATATCAAATTCTTAGTAATGGTTGTCTAAAATATAATATATCTTGAGTAAACAAGGAATAACAAATATCATAGGGTAAATATTTGAAAATACAATACATTTAATCAATACCTTGGGAACAAAATTCATCATTGGATAATATCAATAGAACAATATCACGTATAAAAATAACTAAATTCCCAATGATGTAAATAATTAATGGTGTATGACATGATCTTAGACATCATTATATCCATATTGTTAATACCTTTCTCTAATATAGATTAAAACTATGGGTAAAATCCTATTTAATTTTGAAAAATGATTTGTCTCATGAGGAATTTCGATGCATCAGGGGGATACATAATTTGAGTCCCCACCTATCACTACATGTCCAATTCACTCCTCATACATTGAATGATCAATTTAATTCCGGAACAATATTCCTTGTAAATAAATATATATATTAAATAAATAATATAGAATATAAATATCTCCCTAATCAATCAAATTACATTAAAATTAAAAAACTATATTTAGAAATGATATAAAGTTTAATAAATAATAATATCCATGATAAATAATATGGATATTTAAGTGAAATGTAATTTCAAATGATCATAAGAAATTGAATGTTTTATGAGAATATAAAGACCATAAAAACTAATAAGACACACGATATGACCATCTATTCATCGAGAGTATATGTTTTGTAATAAAATCATATAATTTGGAAGAATAAGAATAATTTATGTTAAAAAAAATATGACTTAAAAAAAGATCTTTATTTTTAAAATGATTTAAAAATTTTAGAAGAATATAAATTTCATAAAATGGTATTGGTGGAGGGGAAGTCTGTTTTCACCATATGTTCTAAAAGACATTTCTTTGGACTTTTTGTAATGAAAGTTAGGAATGTACCTTTGAGAACAAGGTAAAATTATTCCTTTAAAAACCATTATATAATTTTAGGATAAATTAAAAAATTCATTAATAAATTATTTCATAAAATAGGAGGGATTTTTTTTGAAAAACAATGACATCGATGAAAAATATATCTGATTAAAAGAAAAATAAAATTGATTTTTGTACTAAAAATTTATTTTATTGATTTAAGTAAAAAAATAGAATAAAATTAAGTATAAAATATTGAACATCCTTAAATATATAGTAGATAATAAAATTACTAGATCATATGAAGGCTATAAGATTATATTTAAAAAATATATGCAATCCTAAAAGGATGAGAGATTGTAAAATCAATTATTACCTCTTTGGTACCTTTTGAATTGGAACCCATTGAAATAAAAAAATTTATTTAATATTTAAAAATCATGAAAAAATATTTATTCATTTTAAATACATAAATTGTGATGTTTAGACACCACATATAAGTGAATAGAATCCGAAGAACAAATATTTCTCAATAGAGTGGAAATTGAGACTAAATCTATTACTACACACTTCCCTTTAGTATAATATGGTTTAACCTCATGTATAATGGTTTTAAGTATGTTATTAATTTATAATACAACCATATTTATATTTTTAATAGCATATATAATCCTATTGTAACATCTTTCCACTTGTTCATTAATAATATATCATTGTTACCATCAGTTTAGATGTTAATCACTTTATTTTATTATGCATATTTTGTCATGGAAGTTTTGATTATTGTTCATAAGATATGGATACATAATCAAAATAAAGATCTTAATGTTATAAAAAATTAATTTTTTCCATTATATACATTTTTATAACAATTATTTAATTTTTGACATGAAAAATTAATCACATCGCTTCATAGAGATATTATTCTCTATGTACGCACAAGTGACGATATAATTTCCTCAATGAGTGAAATGGTAAGAAAGTTGGTGATATATTAATTTTATATAATTAACATAATTTCATATTTTTCATATATATTAACTATTTACATCATTATGACTATCCATATGTGTTAGTGGTGGTAAATAATTACATTGGTTCGTGAGGCGGTAGTCCACCTTATACTTGAGCGATGGATTTGTTTTCCATTTGATTGATAAGGGGATTGATAAATATTTTATCATAAAAATAATAAAATATAATTATGTGGTAGATAATGGTTTTATTATATTTAAATTTATAACACATAATTCATGGTGTTAAAATAATAAATTAAAAAGAAAGAGCTTAGTGAGCTCAATTACTTTCACTTAGAAGAACCTTCTTTGGATCTCTTATTAAGGAAAATAAAATTTTCCTTTTGGGAAGAACATAACCTGTATAATTTAGATAAGTTTATTGGGAATATAGTTTTGATTTTTTTTGTCTGGATTTAGGTTTTTATTGTTGTAAAAATGCGAGGGGACGTGGTGACCTTTTATAATTTATGTGAGTGGTGGAGTTGTAATTTTTCAAATGTTATCTATAATTTTTTGTTACTTTATTTTGAATGTGGATCCAAAATGGATCATATTGTAATGTTAACAGGGTAAGGTTAAAATAAAACCAATAAATAGGGTTTCAAAATGTTTTTAGGTCATTTTACACTTATCAATATAGATTAACCCTCATAAACCTGTTTTTACCATAACTACGAGAATGAGTTTTTATTGTTTTTACTATTCATTATTAAAAAAACATAAGCTGAAATTGTTAAATAATATTAGTTATCATTTTTAAAAAAATGGAGTTCGTTTGAAAAAATTCAGGTCCTATAAGTGGAATAATTAAATTTAAAAATAAAGCTACAAAATGTGTTGAAAAACTGGTTTTCAGTGAATGCATTTTTCAGTCGTAAAATGATCATATATTAACTATATGGATAGTAATCATCAATATATGATTTTAAATTCAAAAATGTATTTATATAATCTATAAGTTTTATTGAAATAATCATTTATAAAATATTATTTTAGTTATTTAAAAAGTATAGAAATTATTCCTTTTTGAACAAAAACAGTTTTATAAATCAAATAGTATTCTGAAAGTTACCCCTATTTAACTCCAAATGATATTATCTTTATTTATATTAAATTTGTAGTTAATAAATTTTTTATTATAAATATTATTTTAAATTGGATTAAATAAATTTATAAACATTTAAATACTACATTTTCAATTATTTATAATATTTTATTTCAATGGGAAAGTTACAAAAAACTCATTTTAGGATTATTTTGACCTAATAAGTTAAAAATAAATATTCATCCTATAAAATTCATATTTTTGTTCCATTAAATATTAGAATATTAATTTAATTATATTTTTATGAAAATATATTTTTCACTTACTATATTTTAGGCCCAGGTGTTACAACTTGTGCTATGTTGATAATATATATCACAGAGGTAACTATTTTTGGTGGGTGTGGTTCTATGGAGAAGCCCCTTTGATCCCCAAATAATGATGAAATGATCATTTTATGGGTCATTGAATTATATCCTTTTTCAGTATTTTTAGGTTCCATGGTAGATTCATAATGCAAGGTGGAAAAGACCCTATCAAAAGTACCATGTCATGGTTGTTCAAGTATATTATTTAGGGTTAAAGGAAAAAATGATCATGTTCAATGTATTATTATATAGTGAATGTCAAAGTTATATCCTGAAGTAAATAAATATGAAAATATTTAAGGGGTTAAGGATATTTCTATGTATAAAAACCTCATACATACTTTAACCAATTTCATTTATATTTTAGTTTGGTCCTCACCAAGCCTTGGTGTGTCACCCACATTTATAATATAAATTTTACCCTCATTACTCTTTAGATTTATCTTTTTGGTCATTGTATAACCCTAGGGAGCCTTTGGTATCAATTTTCATGGAACTTAATCTGTATGGTGGATCTCAGTCCTTCTAATTTTTGAGAAAAATATATTATTTATTTAAGTTAGTCTTCCAATCCTTATATCCTTTCCTTTTTCTAATTCATTCATTTATATTATATTCTTCTATTATATAAGGTCATGGAATAGGCATAAAGCCTTAGTTATTGATTTAACAATGGGTTTTTACTATTTTCATGTGATCCTTGGTAGTTCTAGGTTTTTTATTCTCCTGTCATTATTATACATAGATTGTTGAATCTCTATTTGTAGAATGTGAGTTGAATGATCTATTCACATTATTATGTCTTTAATATAGAATTATCATGCCTATGTTTTTGAATGGTAAATGGTTGGAATTAACCTAATTAATAATACATTATATTCAAATAAACAAATTTTAATAAAATGAATGAAATATTGTTTTATTTTTTCTTTAAATGATTGAAATATAAATCCTTCTTTTACTTTAAAAATTACATGATTTATTTTTTCTAACAAATTATGTATATGGAATAATTGGTGAGATCCCACTAGGATCAATATGATCATACCATAATGAAGTGCACTATGTTGAATTTGTTGTCAATGAGGCATGATGTTGTCATAAGATGAATGGATGTCAAGGAATGTCAAGATGTGAATGAAAAAGGATGTGATGGTGTTGGTGAGGAAAGGAGAATGGCCATGGTACTAAGATGCATGTCACTTAGGAGATTCACTAAGTGACATAGGATGTTGTGGTTGAAACATTCTCTATGTATATCAGACGATTGTAGAACTGATATTAATGTTTCAATACTTGTATCAAGATGATACTAAGTTACACCACTTGAAGAATGAATGATTATGGAGCATCATTACATCATACGATTGATGAGCTGATCATTAAGTTCCAAGAATATGTATCAACTGGATACAATGTCACCACATTATTAGAAGACCATGCACTATCTCTTAGTGCATGATGAATTGAAGATGATCCAACTTGATCTCTTATTGGATCACTAAATAATGTTGAAGAATTATTTAATTCAGGAGTTTCGGTTGAAGGAAGAACCTTCTACATTTCCCTCCTAAGTGAAGATTATTTGTTGAGAAGGATTGAGGAATTGAAATGAAGAAGAAGATGAGAATAAATGAAGAGGAAGGATGGCTTGAAGTGGATTTGGCATTTGATATGGATTGAACTTATGGGGAACTTTGTTTTCAACAAAGTCTTATTTCCATCCTTTGCCAAAAAATTGTCCAGCAAAGGGCCAGCCACGGGTTCAACCCCAAGGCACATGTGGGCCTAGGCGCCACTCCCATGGGGGATCCCATGGAGCAAGCCCAAGGTGGCAGGGACACATGGGGGTGTCACGCCAGGGCGGCAGGGGCACATGAGCACTCCCGCGAGAGCGCCAGAGCACATAGAGGGCGCCAGTAGCGCGCCCAAGTGGCATTGGTGGGCGCAAGAGCACGCCCGCTAAGAGAACATGGTGCGGGGCGACACCGTGGAGGGAGAAGTTCAACTGGTCGTCTCTGGGAGCGGCTGGTTGATAAAGCGCGGAAAATCTGCTCGGGGATTCGATGTGGGACGCGCAAATTTCACCGGGAGCGCATCCTGGCCGCACGATCGATCGCGCGCTGGATCGCAACCGCTCATCTCATCCGCTGCGCGCCGCGATATAATCCAGCCGTCCGATGTATTTCAAACACCGGATCTGACGGTTGAGGAGTCGTCCTCTACCATGAGCTCGCCCGAGGCCACCCGCGAATCCTCCTTCGAACCAGGCGCCTCCCAAGGATGTATTTTGAGCTCCCGACCACTATTGATCAAGCCGAAGACACCATTGAGATCGTCTGAGCATAAAGAACACATCCATGCCTAAAAATGGGTGTGCATGCAACAACGTGAGAATTTGGAGTTCGGCCGAAGGAAAACGAAGTGCTGAGGCGATGTTGGTTAATATTTTGCATGGATTGGAAAAGAACAGAAGCATGCATGCGTTTTTAGTCGCATGTACATGAAAAATAATGAAGGAAAATAACCCGCGTGAACAGAGGAGAAAAAGCAGATTTCAAAGAATCTTGAAGATCCAAAATCATTGGGAGATCAAAGATTTATCACACGTGGATGATCCGAGATTTCTCTGCCTATAAAAAGAGAGGTCGAGCCCTCATTTAGTTTTGGATGAAATTTTGAGACCCGCGAGAGCTCCTGTGCCTCGTGAAGAAAGAAGCCACCGCACAACCACTTGTGCGGCTGAAGTTCCAGAGCCACCTGAGGCTCTGAAGGTGGTCCCTGCCCGCGTATTCGCACGGCAGAAGGATCTCTCTCTGCCCGCAAACTTTCATGGCAGGAGGAGCTTGCGCAGTTTCTTGTGCCTTGCACCCTGCGCGGCCGTAGCACTTGCGCTCCCCGCTGCAGTAGCATCTGCGCGCCCGAGCAGCCTTGGACTCAAGTGAAACTTGCGCGGCTGCCTTGTCCATTGGACTTGCGCGATTGAAGACAAGAAGAGTGAGGACGCACCTTTCACACCCTTTCTGAGGCCGTAAGCATCTGTGTGTGCAAAGGAGAGGGAGACCACACATTTTTGTGTGTGTGCAAAGTGAAGGAGGAAGGCCGAGACATTTTTTTGTGTGCAAGAAGAAGTAGGGAACAACACACCCCGTGTGTGTGCAAAGTTGGAGAACACCCTACGGGTAGTGGGTGTGCAAAGAGGAGGAAGGACGGGTCTTAGTTCCTTGTGTGCTAACTGAAGAAAGAAGGCCGAGACCTTAGTTTTGGTTTGCATGAAAATGGAAGAACACACTTGGCACTGTGTGTACTAAGTGAAAACAAGTGAAGGCCGTAGCCTTGGGTGTGTGCAAAATGAGGAAGGCTTTCACCTTGTGTATGCAATTTGAAGAACACCCTTAAGAAGAGGAGAGAGGCCAAATCAAGTGTGTTCAAAGTGAAGAAGTTGTGTGTGCAAAGTGAAGAGGCCGAACCTAGGTGTGTGCAAAGTGTACACATTTAGAAGAAGAAAGAAGAGGACATCCACACTAAAGTATAACACAATTTTAAGTGTGTGAACAAATTGAACAAAGTGTGTGAGTGAAGAAGGTGTGTGTGCTTAAGGAGAAATTACACTCTTTGAGTGTTTATCACACCAAGGAAGAGAATAAGGGGAGTGCATGCTTGCATGCATGCACATGAACACGTGAACAAAGCCAAACCAGTTTGTGTGCATTTGAGTTATCCAAGACCAAGAGTTCTTGAAGAGAATCGAGAGGCCATGCAGTCAGTGCATGAGGAAGCAGAGTTTCCATGCACTCAGTACATGAAGTTGAATTGGAGTGAGACTAGACTAGACTGAAGTTAAAGACATCAGTTGTCTGAGTATTCAGTAGTTGGAGAGAAGCCAGGTCATCCTGAGAAGAAGGAGATAAATCCTGAGCAAGACGAGAAGACCTGATCAACTCAAGTGATCAGAGGTACAGAGCAAGGCCAGCAGTATTTATCCCAGGCTGCTGAAGATACTTGAGAAGCTTAAAGTGTAGAAGAGCTACTCGTGTGACTCGAGGAGCCAGGAGAAGCCCCCGGTGAGACTCAGGGCGGAAGAAGTCTTCAGTGGGATTCTGGAGCAGGCCATTGGGACTCTGGTAACACTGTGGGACGCAGTATAAAGACCCTTCTGTGGGACTCAGGAGAGATACAGTGGGACTTTGTATCGACCATTGTAATTCTAACAAGTTATAATGGAGAAACCAAGTTGGGGTGTATAACCAACATGGCAAGGACATATGCCTTTGGTGCCGAACCTTGTAAATCCTTGTGTCCTATGCCTTTACATTTACTACATCACTCAAGGAAAGGCTGAGAGATACAAAAAGAGTGGATTGAGGCCTTAACAAGCCATAGAGGTTTAATTGATAAAGAATCAATTAGTAAAAAGTTTTAAAGGATCACTGATTCACCCCTCCCCCTCTCAGTGATTCACACTGATCTGGGCACTTCAATTGGTATCAAAGGGAGGTTGCCTCTAAAAGATCCAAGGGAGTCTTTATGAAGTGCAGATTTGAGGAAATGAGTGACCAGCCTCAAATGGAGATATCTTCCAAGAATCAGAAAAATAGAAAGAAGAAACAGGCCAAGAAGATGAAGAAAGCCTGTCCTAGCTGTGATGAAGTTGGAAAAATGAATGATCTTCAAAATTCACTCAAATATCTTCAGAAGACAGTCCCCATAGAAGTGTCAAAGTTTATAGCTACAGGAATCCATGATCTTCAAGAAGAAAAATTACAGATAGAAGAAGAATCCAATACAATGGAAGATCAGTTGGCTAAAAGGGTTAGCATAACCAACACTCTCAGAAAGCTGGTGAAGGCTAAAGATGAAACAGTATCTCTTTGCAATGAAAGATATGAAGACACTACTGAAGAATTGCAAAGAAGCCTTTCTGAGAAATAATTCTTTAAGAATGTGGTCAAAGAAGTTTCCCATGTACTGGAAAAGTTTCACAAAGTGTCAATGGTTGTCAAAGATGCTCAACTTGAAGACAAAGTCAAATTGGTGAAGGAGCTTGACAACTCATTACAAGAATTGAAAAAGGTGCATGATGACCAGATGAAAGAGATGAAAGAAAATTGGGAAGGAAGGTTAATATTGGTTGAGGATAAGAAGAACTCCCTCAACACGAAATGATTTGAATTAGAGGTGATATTGAAAAATCTGCAATCACCCAAAGCTGAATCCTCCCAGTCAGCTGAAAGAAGAAATGTTGCTACTCAAGTGTGCTTTGAGAAGGATGATTCTAAAAGAAAGACATCCTCTAATGAAAGGGAAATATCTTCTAAAAAGAAGGTACCATCCATACCATCTTGTACTCATGCTTCTAAAAGTGTTTCTACTAAAAGTACATGATGGAAGAATAATTCCAAACAAGTATGGATGAGGAAAATGAAGAATGAAAGATGTCCTGAAACAACACAACAGTTCAAGAAAAGTACCCTAAAATCAGAAGGACTCAAGAGGTCAATATTTTTGGGTCAGTGTTGGTGTTTTAGAAAGCATGGGCATTGTGCAAAAGATTGTTGGTACAATCCTCTGAATGAAAAAGCACAAAGGAAGCCCATGCCAAGGGGGAGCAAGCCAGAAGAAAAGAAGCAACATCCACAGGTACAAAAACATCTGTTTACTGCTAAGAGATTTGGATTGCTTGATAACATCTAGGATGTTTGCGAAAGTGGTCAAAATGATGCATGTCTATCTCCAACTGTATCCAGAGCTCAAAAGAAGAAAAGATCACAGAACCTGGCTCAGAAGGAATCCTTGGGAAGAAAGCATAAGAAATTGGAAGATGCTCGCAAGAAGATTATGAAAAAGGAAAAGAAGACCTTGGAGTCTAAGTCCAAGAAGGGTGATGCATCCAGAAGGACCACCATGAAGAAATGATTCTACTTTGGAAAGAAAGGCCATACCATGGATCTTTGTATAGAATCTATGGAATTCAATAGAGGCAGACTGGACTCAAACAGACAATCAATCTAGAAGAAGCAGAAGGGATTGGTTGAAAACAAGTTGCCTAAGAAAGGTAGCTTGAAAGCATCAAAGGAACCATGTGGAATATCCAGAACTGAGGCCACACTTCCAAGTGACTTACTTGTCATATGGAAAAATCAGTTGCAACTTGCCAGAGAACTACAAAGAGCTGAAGATAATGTTCTGGAAATTGCTAAGGCAAACGGGAAGAAGAATATTTCACATGAAGATCAAGTTCTGTGTGTGAGGTGAAATCAACCTGAACATACTAGTGATAAATGCATGATATTCATTCCAGCTCAGAAGGGATTCTTCAAAATAATGAAGATTTCACCAGGAGACTCTAGTGTTCAGAAGTCACCTAGAAATAGAGGAGTCACACACAAAGAAGTTAAAGAGGTGTTGATATCCACACCAGCACAAACATCATTGAAGATCAAATGTGGAAGTGTGAAGAATGGTGAAAATGGGACATCTCGGTTGAGAGAATCTTCTCAACCTTGTTGTTCACATTGATGAACCAAGGAGGTTCCATATTATTCCCTAATCAATTGTATTTATATGTGCTAACACTGCAGGGAATTTAAGATGATGATCATTCTCAGCTGGAGGATGGTTTGGAAGGAATGGAGTGCACCCCTTGAGGGGGAGCCAATCTGTAGAAGATGGGATTCTGAGATTTAATACCATCCTAAGAAGAATGAAGGTATTCCAATCACACTTTCATCCCTTGTTTCTTAATTGTATTTATCATGTCAATTAAGGGGGAGTGATTGATTGATGACAAAAGGTTGAAAGGGGGAGCTGTATCTGTGCACCTGAACTTTCTAATGAGTTTGGTGAAGTATGTGCAGGATTTAGCAATTCATTGATATATTTGGAAAATTTCAAACCCCTTGAAGCATGATCTCACATGTATAGTGAATGTTGGACAGCATTGAATTCCTTGGTTACATCACTCTTGTTTTCTACACCAGGTTAGCCAAAGTAGACTTAGAGTTGATTTACTTAAGGTTCTTTGCTAAAGAGAACATGTGGCATCATCCCTCTCTCAGTGTTTTTCATTAAAATACTTTTCAAAGGGAGGAAGTGATTTTTGGATGAGAACCACACCACACCTTTGCATTTGATTTCCAATAAGGGGGAGAAAATATTGTCACACATATTGACCCATTCATATGTGCTGAAGAAGTGTATTGACAAAAAATACAAAGGGGGACATTGAAGTGCACTATGTTGCATTTGTTGTCAATGAGGCATGATGTTGTCATAAGATGAATGGATGTCAAGGAATGTCAAGATGTGAATGAAACAGGATGTGATGGTGTTGGTGAGGAAAGGAGAATGTCCATGGTACTAAGATGCATGTCACTTAGGAGATTCACTAAGTGACATAGGATGTTGTGGTTGAAACATTCTCTATGTATATCAGACGATTGTAGAACTGATCATAATGTTTCAATACTTGTATCAAGATGATACTAAGTTACACCACTTGAAGAATTAATGATTATGGAGCATCATTACATCAGACGATTGATGAGCTGATCTTTAAGTTCCAAGAACCTGTATCAACTGGATACAATGTCACCACATTATTAGAAGACCATGCACTATCTCTTAGTGCATGATGAATTGAAGATGATCCAACTTGATCTCTGATTGGATCACTAAAGAATGTTGAAGAATTATTTAATTCAGGAGTTTCGGTTGATGGAAGAACCTTCTACATTTCCCTCCTAAGTGAAGATTATTTGTTGAGAAGGATTGAGGAATTCAAATGAAGAAGAAGATGAAGAAATGAAGAGGAAGGATGGCTTGAAGTGGATTTGGAATTTGATATGTCTTGAACTTATGGGGAACTTTGTTTTTAACAAAGTCTTATCTCCATCATTTGCCAACAAATTGGCCAGCAAAGGGCCAGCCACGGGTTCAACCCCAAGGCACATGTGGGCCTAGGCTCCACGCCCATGGGGGATCCCATGGAGCAAGCCCAAGGCGGCAGGGACACGCGGGGGTGTCATGCTAGGGCGGCAGGGGCGCAGGAGCACGCTCGCGAGAGCGCCAGAGCGCATAGAGGGCGCTAGTAGCGCGCCCGAGTGGCAGGGGTGGGCGCAAGAGCGCGCCCGCTAAGAGAACACGGTGCGGGGTGTCACCCTAGAGGGAGAAGTTCAAATGGCCATCTCTGGGAGCGGCTGGTTGATAAACCGCGGAAAATCCGCTCGGCGATTCGATGTGGGACACACAAATTTCACCGGGAGCGCATCCTGGCCGCACGATCGATCGCGCGCTGGATCGTAGCCGCTCATCTCATCCGCCGCGCGACGCGATCTAATCCAGCCGTCCGATGTATTTCAAACTCCAGATCCGACGGTTGAGGAGTCATCCTCTACCACGAGCTCGCCCGAGGCCACCCGCGACTCCTCCTTCGAACCAGGCGCCTCCCAAGGACGGATTTCGAGCTCCCGACCACTGTTGATCAAGCCGAAGACACCATTGAGATCGTCTGAGAATAAAGAACACATCCATGCCTAGAAATGGGTGTGCATGCAACAACGTGAGAATTTGGAGTTCGGACGAAGGCAAACGAAGTGCCGAGGCTATGTTGGTTAATATTTTGCATGGATTGGAAAATAACAGAGGCTTGCATGCGTTTTTAGTCGCATGTACGTGAAACATAATTAAGGAAAAGAACCCGCGTGAACAGAGGAGAAAAAGGAGATTTTAAAGAATCTTGAAGATCTGAAATCTTCAGGAGATCAAAGATTTATCGCACACAGATGATCTGAGATGTCTCTGCCTATAAAAAGAGTGGTCGAGCCCTCATTTAGTTTTGGATGAAATTTTGAGACCCGCGAGACCTCCTGTGCCTCGTGAAGAAAGAAGCCACCGCGCAACCACTTGTGCGGCTGAAGTTCCAAAGCCACCCAAGGCTCTGAAGGAGGTCCCTGCCCGCGTATTCGCACGCTAGAAGGAGCCCTCTCTACCCGAAAACATGCATGGCAGTAGGAGCTTGCACAACTGCTTGTGCCTTTCACCCTGCGCAGCCGTAGCACTTGCGCTCCCCGCGGCAGTAGCATCTGCGCGCTCGAGCAGCCTTGGACTCAAGTGAAACTTGCGCGGCTGCCTTGTCCATTGGACTTGCGCGATTGAAGGCAAGAAGAGTGAGGATGCACCTTGCACACCCTTTCTGAGGCCGTAAGCATCTGTGTGTGCAAAGGAGAGGGAGACCACACATTTTTGTGTGTGTGAAAAGTGAAGGAGGAAGGCCGAGACATTTTTGTGTGTGCAAGAAGAAGTAGGGCACAACACACCCCGTGTGTGTGCAAAGTGGGAGAACACCCTACGGGCAGTGGGTGTGCAAAGAGGAGGAAGGACGGGTCTTAGTGCCTTGTGTCCTAAGTGAATAAAGAAGGCCGAGACCTTAGTTTTGGTGTGCATGAAAATGGAATAACACACTTGGCACTGTGTGTACTATGTGAAAACAAGTGAAGGCCGTAGCCTTGGGTGTGTGAAAAATGAGGAAGGCTTTCACCTTGTGTATGAAATTTGAAGAACAACCTTAAGAAGAGGAGAGAGGCCAAATCATGTGTGTGCAAAGTGAAGAAGTTGTGTGTGCAAAGTGAAGAGTCCGAACCTAGGTGTGTGCAAAGTGTACACATTTAGAAGAAAAAAGAAGAGGACATCCACACTAAAGTATAACACACTTTTAAGTGTGTGAACAAATTGAAAAAAGTGTGTGAGTGAAGAAGGTGTGTGTTATTAAGGAGATATTACACTCTTTGAGTGTTTATTACACCAAGGAAGAGAAGAAGGGGAGTGCATGATTGCATGCATACACATGCACACGTGAACAAAGCGAAACCAGCTTGTGTGCATTTGAGTTGTCCAAGACCAAGAGTTATTGAAGAGAATTGAGAGGCCATGCAGTCAGTGCATGAGGAACCAGAGTTTCCATGCACTCAGTGCATGAAGTTTAATTGGAGTGAGACTGGACCAGACTGAAGTTAAAGACATCAGTTTTCTGAGTATTCAGTAGTTGGAGAGAAGCCAGGTCGTCCTGAGAAGAAGGAGATAAATCCTAAGCAAGACGAGAAGACCTGATCAACTCAAGTGATCGGAGGTACAGAGCAAGGCCAGTAGTATTTATCCCAGGCTGATGAAGATACATGAGAATCTTAAAGTGTAGAAGAGCTACTCGTGTGACTCGAGGAGCCAGGAGAAGCCCCCTATGAGACTCAGGGCGGAAGAAGTATTCACTGGGATTTTGGAGCAGGCCAATGGGACTCTGGTAACACTGTGGGACGCAGTATAAAGACCCTTCTGTGGGACTCAGGAGAGATAGAGTGGGACTCTATATCGACCATTGTAATTCTAACAGGTTATAATGGAGAAACCATGTTGGTGTGTATAACCAACATGGCAAGGACGTAGGCCTTTGGTGCCGAACCTTGTAAATCCTTGTGTCCTGTGCCTTTAAATTTACTGCATCACTCGAGGAAAGGCTGAGAGATACAAGAAGAGTGGATCGAGGCCTTAAAAAGACATAGAGGTTTAATTTATAAAGAATCAATTAGTAAAAAGTTTTAAAGGATCACTGATTCACCCCCTCCCCCTCTCAGTGATTCACACTGATCTGGGCACTTCACATACATACACCAATTAGTATATCTTGAAATTATTTTATCTGATATAGGAAAACGGAATGCACCTCATTGTGGTGGTGGGTTCTTATGTTAGCCATGTTTCGGTTATATTTATGTGACATGGTGTAGGAGTAGTCCCCCATTTCACATGAATATTAGAATATATTAAATTTTTTAATTGTTTTGTTTCAGTATAGTCTATATGAACCTGATGATGTATCACCTCCTCGGCTTCCCATATTGTTTACTTATTTATGGTTTATGGGTAATATTGGCATTTTTATTTGAGTATGAAATGTATTGATGTTTTAATACATATTTCATTTTAGGAATGATTTTTTTATTCATGTTAGGTATCAAAATAGTCATTCTTGTTTGATTTATTGGGAGCATGGATGAATAATGTTTTGCAAGGCTATATGAGGCTATCTTTTTGGACTAAATCTATGGTCATATTAGGAGAATCCATTACCAAAGAGTGTTAGTGATTCTCATGCACTAGTTTTTAGCTTGTGGAGATAGGGAATGTGCTTCAAACCATGTCACAGACTGACATAGGTGCTAGAGTCATGGTTAAATAGATTTGATTTGGAAAAGGTTTTTTATAGTTATATTATTGTTGTTATAGTGGGTTTACATGATTATTATGGGATATAGTTTATGATATCGTGAAAGAGGAGGAATAGATATTGTGGATATTGAATTACTGAGGTGAGTGGTTGTTGTGGTTTAATTTATTATTTCTTGTAAACATGTAATGGTGGTTAAATTATGAAAATTATTAATGGGGATAGTCTAGGACAATATTAAATGATGTAAGAATAATTAATTTGTAGAAATAAATAACTCTAAGTGGAAGGTATTTTAGTGAGATAATAATGTGCTATAAATAATGAAGTGTTAAAAATTGATATGTCGTAAATTAAAATAATTATTTTAGAAAAGAATTTTTGTAAATGAATGTTTCAAAATAAATATAAAATGGTTTTTAAATGATAGTACAAAAAGAAATTATAAAATGAGGAATAGAGAGTTATGTGGCTATTTTGTGGTGTTCGTGCACTATAAAAGGACTTTAATTCAGTGATGATTTTTTAGCGAGGTTTTTTCAAAATGTCACTAATTTAGTGTAGTATCCTATAAAAATTGATAATTTAGTGAAACAATATAAAAAGGTCATTAATTTAGTGACTATTCCAGACAAATGATGCTAATTTAGCGATGTTTCGTGAAAAAATGTTGCTAATTTAGCGATGTTTCCCAACAGAAAATGCTAATTTAGCGACGTTTTCTGAAAGTGTAACTAATTTAGTGAATTTTCCTCATAGATGTCTCTAAAATCATGAAATTATTAAAAAATATTGCTATATTAGTGATGTTTCCTAAAAAAGAATCACTAAATTAGCGACGTTTCCTCAAAACCGTCGCAAAATTAGCGACTTTTCAAAAAAAAAAATCATTGCCAAATTAACAAATTTTCCTCACAAATGTTTCTAAGTTAGCGTTGTTTTCATGAAACACTAATAAAAATATATATATTTATATATCTCATAACATCATTGATGAAAATACATATTTAGATATATATTAATATACATAAACACAAACACATATATATGAACCAAAACACACATATATATAAACAAACTAACAAATATAAAAATATATAAACATACAAATAGAGACATATATATTTATTTAAAAAAACAAATATATTTTTTAAATTGAGTAATGCATTTAAAAAAACGTAACTATTTTAATGACATTTTAATCAGTGTTTTAAAATGTGACTAGTTAGACACACACACACACACACAAACATATAATAAAATATAAATATAAACACTGACACCCACATATATATAATTTAAACATATATATAATAAAACACATAAAATATAAACAAATATAAAAACACACACACATATATATATGATATGATATGAACATGTAAACAAACATAAAACATATATATATATATATAATAAACATATATGTGTATATCTATAAACATAAAACATAAAATATTATATTTTTAATATATATATATATATTAATATATTTATAGATATATGTATATATATATATATAAACAATAAAATAAATATAAATATATCAATTTGTTTTGCAATTGTATAATATCATTTGATAGGGTGGTTAACTAGGTGTGTCTTGAGAGATGCATTTCCTACAGTTCCACTGTTTGATTCACATTGTGGATAATTATTATCAAATCTTGGAGTATCAGTCAAATGGGGAACATAACTATCAACATGTGAGGCATGCGGCTGGAGAGGCTGATTCAGTGCAAAAGGTCGTCGGTCAAGAGTTGGAGCTTAGTGGAATATGAAATCTTAGAGTTGACGGTCAACTAGGGAAAGGACGATCAACATGCAGGGTGTGAGGCTAGAGAGGTTAGTTATTTATTGAAGGTTGTCAGACTAGGGTGGAGCGGAGGAGGATAACATGTGGGGCGTGTGGCTTGTTCCATGTCGAAGGCTATCAGACTATAGTAGAGTGGAGGAGGACATGCGAGGCTCTGGAGAAGCTAGAGTGGATGAGGCCAGTTTCTGGTAGAAGGCCCTAAGAATTATCATGTTCATGAAAAAAACTATAAATTGAATTTAAAAAATTATGATTATGAGTTTTATTTTGTTAATAATGTGTATAACTTTGAGGGAAAAGTAACTGAATGATGAATGAATGAAATGAGGGGTATTTTGATTAGAGAAAAATTGTGATAATTTTTTATTAAATTTCATTTGTTCAATATCCATAATATAATTAATAATTGGGAACTAATTACAATTTATTGTTTAGAAAAAAAATTTTATTACATTGATTATAGACTTAATTTAATGTTTTTAATTTTTTTTTAAATTTTGGAAAATTTTTGATAAATCTTGCACTAGTTTTTTGGTTTCAAAATTTTTAAGAAACTAATTGAAGTTTAAATAATCTAAATTACAGTTGTAATAGGTTTAGGATAAATAGTAAATTCCCTTATATGTTCTTCATTCATGATCTATTTTGAGGAATTAAAGTGACACATAAATTATTGTAATTGGGGGGATTTTATAAAATTTAAATAAGTAGAGGTATGAATAAAATTTTCTCATTGGAGGGAATGATACTTAATATTCTAACATGGGAATGTTTATAAATTGAAAAAATAAAATCATGAATTGCATAATTTCCCCATTATAAATCACAAATTAAATATTTTTTGGAACAATAGTAGTATGAGTAATATATTTCAGTTTTTTAGATGTGGAGATAATAATATATAAGTTATTTTTAAACCTATGAAGGATACATAACATAATTTTGAAAAAAAATACCATACACAATATATTCATGCAAGAGTAAGATCACACATAACATCATAGAGTTTTCGATATTTGAAGAACATATCTGATTTCTGATACTTTATATATATTTTTAAAGAAAATTTTATTATCATTATAATGTTATAAAATTTAATGAATAAAATTGTCGCATTTTTAAAGATGGTGGTGCACTGTGGAAAAATAAGAAGATGATTCCACATTGTGATCTATTATGCTATATGCATAGGGAAATTATCTGAGTGAGGGTACTTAATAAATTTATAATATGATGTCATGATTGATACACTTCCACCAATTGGGATCACTATAAAAGGTCTAAAGATCATTCATAAAAATAACAAAATAACTATAAGATAAATCCATGTTCCCCATGCTCAATATGCAAGGTATCTTAAAAAAATGATATTCCATTATCATTTCATATCCAAATATTGTATGTTTTGATAGAGAATCCAATGTGTGACACAACCATTTTAAAAGGTAACTAAGGATAATAAGTACTTTAGGTGGAGTTAGGGAAGAAAGGGTCTCAATGGATGAAACTCCTAGAAGTAGATGACATAGACTAAATCGGTACTTACACATGGAGGAGATCCTATAATTCATGAAAGAACTAAAAATATTTTATGAACCCTTAAGAGAATAAAATAATTAATGTGATACTTATCATTTTTTCTCGATAAATAGAGTGTATTTTACGAATTTTGGATTAAAATAAAAAAATTTATTTTTATTTTCTTGGTAGCGAGGGGTGTAAATGTGAGGATTCTATGTGTCTATGAGGGATATGTAAAATTTGTTTTGAAGCATTTTCCTGTTAATAAATTATTTAATTTTATGTTTGTTAATATTTTGACTATTATTTTATTATTAACAGTTTCATGAGTGGTTATTTTTTGAGACTACAGAGAAATTTATTCACCGATCTCTAGGGAATTCTATGGTAGTGTGGGAGTGAATGAATTTGAGGTGATTGTCACTATCCATCCATACTAATCACTTCATAGATATTATTCAATGTTTATGTATATATTTTCACCTTTTTAAACATTCAAAACATAGGTTTGAATAATTTTTGTGATCTGACTGTAGTGTGAAGCCTCAAATGGATGTCTAGACAATAGTGTGGGCTGACAAGAATAGTTTTGTATGTCACATGCATCCATTTCATTGAATTGTGGGTGTTATGTTTAAAAATTAAATAAAATCTAACTAGTGAGTGAGTTGAGATAAAATCAATTCATTGTAGACTTTGAATGAGTGGATCAGTGGTTTTATAGGTCCTACTACCTCTCAACCAATCTTATTAATTAGTCTTTCTTATTTTATTCTTTTATTTTTCATTAAATCAATTTAATCCCTTCATTTGTTATCATTCTATAAAATATAAAAAATTAGTATAAAAAATTTTGATTCACTGAGTCACATCGATCCTTTTCGGGAGAAGTCCCTTGTCATCCCTATGATTTATTATAGATAAACATGTTGATTGGAGCCCTGTGATAGTATCTTTATCAATTTTAAATCATTTATAGGGATGTTTTATGATGACTTAAGTTTTTCATTAACTATTCATTTTTATTTCATTTTTCTAAAATGAAGTAAATAAACCAATGGATACTAACTCTAATTCCCTATAGTACATTATTGAAAACATTTCCAACAAAATCCGGGGGTTTCAATACTATTATTGTGGGATAATTTAAGTAGATTATTAAATACATTAAAGAAAATTTTCAACAGAAATAATTTAAAACATTAGAAAAATAACATAATGTGTTATTATTTTTTATGATTTCTAAAAAAAATTATAAAGGAAGAATGTGAGATTCAAATAAAATATAAAATTCCATTGAATTTTGAGTAATATATCAAAGAACATAAGAGGAAACTTGAGTACCACCCATTACTAAGAATGATTGAATTCCTAATAAAATTCCCTAAGGAATAATCCATTGCTTATGAAGCATTTGAGGGTGATCATTTAAATATAAACTCATTTAATTTTTATTTTTATCAATATATTTTTAATTTTTTTTATTATAATCACAATGTTGAGTTAACAATTTTTTCATAGGACCTCAAATAATATAATAATTATTCCATAAATAAGGTGGTTAGAGATATTTTGTTGATGAAAGAGTATTAGTTTACTTGAATTCTCATTCTTGTTTTTAATAATGAAGTTAATAGAGGAGAATCCCCAACTAGAAGAGGAAAGGAATAAAAATATAAGGATAAACATATCTTATTATATAATATTGAAAATAATTTTTTAGAGGGAAATGTTTGTAGCTCTTGAGAAGAAGAAGTATTCTATTATGAACATTGCATAAATAAAAATATTGTGATTTAAATCAAAGAAGCTCAGTCCACCTCAAGATTGGGGATGATACATGGACTATAAAACATTAAAAAGTCAAAACAATATCACTCAATGGGGTGGGGGGTATACCCAAATTTTCATCCCATTTATCCAAATTTTAAGTTCATTTAGCTTAGTCATAGACTATATAGTTTTTTTAGTTTTTTCTATGTTATTTTAAAAGGATAGATTCTTTTTTGTAATAAGGATATGATGCTATTAATTGTAAGTTTTTAACAATATCGTGAATCATACATTGATATTCCACTTAATACTCATGTAATATTCCCCCTTTCCATATTTTTTGTGTACACTTGTTATATTTTTTTATAACATGCATACATATACATGAGTTACATTGATTATAGTTTAAAATGAGTTTGTGTAGGGGGGATTTTATTTCTATTATTTTAAGAATGTTTAGTTTTTTAGTTTTATTATTTTCTATTATTTTAAAAACACATTGATTTTAATTGAAATATATGATCACCTTACAAACATGATTCATTTATGAGGTAAAATTAATTATTTTAAGGAAAAATGAGTTTATATGAGTGTTTATATGGCGTATTTCACTATATTTTGTATTTTTAAAAATTTATTAGAATTTTGATGAATAATAAAAACCCATACATCATTAGAACTAGAATATATTATATTTTCCATTAGAGAGTTACTCTTGACCCTTTTTTTTCATCTTCTTTATAGTATCCTCTATTCTCGAGTGAATTAATATTGTTTTTTCATCTATAACTTAGTTTTATCCTTTATTAATTTTTTGAGAATAAATAAGTTTGTTATTGTTATTGAGATACCTATTTGGAATGAATTATTGTTTTATCTATTTTAGGACCCACCCATACATTTACCTTTGTGAGTCCCCTAGTATCCTTGAATTTACTTAAAGGTCAGCCACATTCTAAGATTATATTCCCTACTTAACCCAATCTTATATTTATTTCATGATCTTATATCAAAATAAGTGTAGGGTAAATGTGTAATTCATATATTATTATAGGGGTGAGTGACACTTTTTGGGAGTGTTGGGGTTGGTGACCATTTGAGGGAAGAACTATAATCCATACTTGATATTGTGATCTATTTGATACCCATTCAATATATATATATATACATATATAGAAATCAGATAGAAAATTTCAATATGCTCATATGTATGGCTATGGAAATAATCATACAAAAAGTTATTATGTCACGATTTATTAATTTTCTTTCCTTACTGTATCATAATCTATAAAAAATGATAAAAAATAAAGGAAAAATGTTTATAAAAAATAACAATGATAAGAATAATCCCCCATTTTATTTTAATTTTCAATATATGTGGTCATGTTTGAAAAAGAGGAGAAATTTTTATGGGTGATTCTTTTGTTGGTACTTTGAGTAAGTAATTGTTATTATATTTTGAATTATTGATTGTTATTTTTCTATAAATATTCAAGAATCTTTTTTATAGCCTATGTTTTTAACATTAAAACAACTAACCATTATTCTCAATGAATACCCATAAAAATCTCCATGATTAATACATATGCCTTTATGTATTTTATTGAGAGCGTGGATGCTACCCATCGTATGGTATGACATTCATGATTTTGAGATGATAACAATTTTGAATATTTTTTACACTTGAGAGTTCTGTGACATGATTTTGTAGTTAGGTAGGTTGTGAACTATGACATAGGTAGATTAATGAAGTTTAAAAAATTTGAATGTAATAGAATAAAAATGGATGAAAATTTGATTCCATAATTGAGACATGATGAATTTTATTTTGAATAGAATTTTGGATATTTTATCACCCTTTATTTATGTGAGGATTGTGATGTGAATGGCTTATTTTTTCCTATGAGTGAAGAGAGAGTGAGTGTGTCTATTTATGTAGGGGGAGGGCGATGAAAGATTAATTGTGATAAATTATTTAATTGAAATTCATATGATAAATCTAAAAACCATAATTAAAAATTGGTATTAAATTAAATTCTTTAGGTCAAGAAAAAATATGGGATATAACTATTTATTTGATTATTTCATGTTTTTATTTTTTTTTATAATTTTTGAATTAATTTTAACAACCCTACATTGGTTTTTTAGTTTTTCACATTTTTATATAGCTTCCAGAAGATTTAATAATTGAACTTATAGGAGGTACATGTTGAGAATGAATAGAAAATTATACTCCGAGATATTTATACATGATATATCGAGTGGAAGACAAGTGATATAAAATGATTTATCCATTATGGAAGTATTAAAATTATGAATTAGTGGATGTATGAGTAACATTATATAATAATAAAGAATGATATATAATAATCTTCCTAGTGACATTTTAAAAATTGATAAATAAAATTCATGCATAACATAATTTATCTATAGGGGATCATACATAACATATTTTTGGGATGAGAATCCATCCACATAAAACATTTGAGTTCGTAAAATCTAGAAAAACTAACACAGAAGATATTTTTCACCTATGAAGGATACATAAAATTATTTTTTAAAGGTAATTTTATACATAATATAATTTTCCCAATGGATTATCATATGTAACATCCTAGAGTTTTCAATATTTGATGAGCAATGACAACGTATTATAAGTGATATAATTTTTGAAAGCTGATGTTATGTAAGATTATGGAGTTAGAAAATTTGAATAATTAAAATATATTTACATGGAAGATGAAAGTGTAATAAAAATAAAGAACATGATAATTCCATTCTATGAGATATTATATTTTTTGATAAGGAGAAATGATGCAGGGAAGGACACTTAATACCCCAGAAGCTAGAGTTGTTCCACTTCACTTCCCATATTTTGGATTACTCCATAATTCCTCAAGATCATTAATAAAGATCAAAATAATAGTAATAATATAAATCCATGTATCACATGCTCAACTTGAATGGTATATCCAAAAAATGAAATATTACATTTTTATCATCCTGAGAAATCATGTAAGGCTCAATGGATAATTCCATGTAGAACACGTCTATTCAAAAAGGGAACAAAGATTACGGGTACCATAGGAGGATCTAGGGAAGGAAGATTCTAAAAGATGGAACCTCTTAAAAGAAGATTATGTGGACTTAATTTTAACCTCTCACCCTTGATTATGTGCTTTTATTTATTTTTTTGTTATTTGAATTTTAATTTCATCAACTATTATGTCATCATTTTCCTCATTCTGTTAAGATTAAAAACACTAAAAGAGAATCTAATAAAGTGGGATTCACTGAGTTACTTATAGACTCATTGGGAGTTGAACCTAGTCATACATGTACTATATTCTATGATAAAAATAAATTACCATTGATAAGGGGCCTGTAACTTGTTCTTAGTCCCATTCATAGGAATCATAAAAGAAATATGACTGTTGGAAGAGTAATATGAACCTTAGAGTAGTAATATGACCATTAAGATAATAAATTGACCATTAGAATAGAAAAATGACTTATAAATTACATATATTATCACTAAAATGACTAAATATAAATATTATAGTGTCACAATAAAAAAATTCATAATAGGAAACTAAAAAAAATTAATTTTATATTTTTAATAAAATGTATTTTTACATATTTTGAAAACACCATAATTTAATATTAAATTTAAAAAGTTTCAAATAACTATGTTTAAACATTATTTTGAAAAAATTAATTTCATTTTTGGAATTATTACTCCACAATTTTCTAATGGTTATTTGTTGATCTATTTTTTGAAGACATCAATTTTTAGGTGAGTAATATAATTATGGTAATCAAATAACACATGTTTTTCCAAATAGTAATGATGTAATAATGTCATAATAAGTTTTAAAATGGTTTTATTAGTTCAAAATTTATTTAATAATATAAATAATAAATTTATAAATAATAAAATCAACTTGAAATCTTAAAAGAAAATTTCCAATGTTTGAAAAGATAAAGTATAAATTATAAAAAATAACGTTTCTTTTTTCCTTCAGTTATTTGGTATAAAATAATAAATTAGGTGGTGGAATGGTTCAAAATTAATAAATTGTGTAATTTTAAATCAATATAAATCATAATTTCAATTAATACCAGTATTTAAAGTTGTTATTTGATAATAATATTGTATTAATTATTTTTACCAAAAGAACCCTTCCCCTAATGTATAAATAACCCCTCTCACCCCCTATAGAAAATAACTTATTAAACAAATCACATTTCTCATGATATACCCAATTAATTCATATTAAATCTTCTTAAAACCCCATGTAAATTTTGGTACCATTAAACTCAAATACCACAAGGATTTAGTTTCATAGAAAAAGAATACATGTCAATAGAGAGGTAACCCCACAATCCTCTTCTTTTAATTTTTTATTTCTACCCTCTTAATCTATTTTATTTTTAAATCTTCATAAAATTTTCAATTCACAAGAATATAATATATTATGTTATTATTATAGGATAAATATATTATAAAACATTTAAATGTTATTCTCTATCTCTCCCTCTTTGGAAAGATTCATCAATTGTGGGTTTTATCGACCTATGATAATGATATCAATTATTTAGATATCATTGAATTCATAGCTAATTAGTTTAAATTAATTATAGTGTATAAATATTCAATCATACATATTTTAAATATTTTTAGTTAATTTTACTAATGGATAAATAAAAATAAATCAAAACAATGAAATTTAAATAGAATTAGTTAATTTAAAAAAAAAACAAATCCTTGAACATTTCATATTTTAAAATAGAATTAATAAATAAATTATAATGAATATAGTTGATCTGTAATACCATAAATAATATTAAAAACCACTAGAATTATATTTTTATTCATATAGGTCTAATTTACAGAAGTTATATTCATGAACAAACAATACAATATCTAAGGTAAGTTAATCTCTCTTGACCGTTATTGGGGTTTTCTATATTTGTAAAAACATCTTTAAAAATATGTTTTCTATATTTTATTCTATAATCAATTTATTCATATTACTATGATCCTTTTATGTGAATTTAAAGATCCTTTTATTTTTATCTCAACTAATTTTGATTATGTTACTCCTTTGAATGTTCCTAAGGGGACTCTCTACCTTCCTTTCTATTTTGGGGCTCTTCCTCACTTTATACCACTTTTCTCTATGATTATTCAAAAATTTCATCTAAATTATTTTTATTTTTATTTATACTTTCTCTTTTTTGGTAAATCAATGCTTTTACATCATTGAGACAAATGCTTATCCACAATTCATTGATTATTGATAAATAATGTTTTCAAAAAGTAACTCCAAGATTATTTAAATTCTAATTCATAAATTTTAAATTACTATGAACATTTCTTTATTAATGTAACTCTTTAATTTACAATGTCATATTCTACCTTATTATATTGATAACTGCTAAGTTCATTATTTTACTTATTATTTATGATATCATTATAAAACAAATTATTTTGTTAGGGGATCATTTCATATTTATGGTTGAGATGTGTTTTCCTTATATATGGAATGCATGACTACATATATATTATAATGTGATAAGTGGGCCCAAAATTATATAACCCCAAAAATAATCATGTAAAGTGATATGTTTCATTAGATTATTACACATTAAAATTATGAAATATTTGTTCCCATTAAATGCAATGAGATTTGTTCACATATGTTATACATGAACATGATGCTATATTTTTTCATATTCTTTGTGTGGGAATTATCCACAATGTTTATGATGTTTTAATTTTATGAACTTTCCAAATTCCATGCCTTCTTTAAATTATTTCATCTTTGTAGTGATGATGCTCCTATTATTATGATATGATGATGGTGATTATTCAAACCCATATACTACATTTTTTCATGTATCAGTTTCCTTCCTTAATATCCCTCTCTATACTTGGATTTTATCACACTCATTTTTTAATGTAGTCCCCAGGTAATTATATAACTATGAATGTCATGAAATAATATAGGAGGAATATGGGAAGGATTTAATTAATGTTTAATTTTTTAAATATATTCATCTTCTATAAATCTAATTTCTCCAAGACAGTAAACATATCAATTTTGGGATAGGTATCATGATCTATGATTATCATAAATATATTTAAAAAATCATATATGTTAGATATGATTCACTATAGTCAGTATCAAAGAAATATTTAATTAATTTTTGAATTTTTTAGTGAAAGATCACAAAGGTTAATTTTATGGATATCATAATTTAAGACTCTAACATTGATTTTATCACATGGAAATGTTATTTATCCATAATATATTGATTTAAGTTTTATTATAACCATTTCATATTTAGTAAATGTAAGGAAACTGAATTAATAAAATGAGAAAGTTTAATGTACAGTTAACATTCACTCTATACTGGTGAAAGTTATATATAAACAGAGTACAAAAAATTATTTTAAATCAAATTTTTTTTATAGAAATTGAATAACCTCCATGATACCATAATGTATTGATATTTTTGAAAACACATAGTTGTGTAATTTTTGAAAATCAAGTGTTTGAATCTTACTTAGTTAGTGTGTATGGAAATATTCTTCCCAAAAATCTCAAAATGATTTATTTGGTGGAATTTGATTCTATATAAGGCATGTATTGACTCTCACTATATAGGGATCATATCAAAAATTGAGAAAATGAAATCTCTTTCCATATTGTGAACCATCCCATGATCTTATACAAATTCAAGAAAGATTTTAAACACAATTTAGTGTATAATTTTGAAGTGTAGGTATTGATACCCAAAGAATAAACATTTATTACTAAAATTATTAGGGAAAAGTAAACCATAAACCCTGAAGACATTACTATTATAAGGGAATATACTGATTTATTCCTCGATTAATTTCTTTTCCTTTCTCTAGATAATAATGTATAATTATCAATATAAATTATACCCAGTGGGACACCTATATCCAAAAGACCCTATAATATGACCCCAAAAAACTTTAAGAGTTAAATAACCAATTTTAGGATTAGTTTTAAAAAGGGTTTATACACCATAGTGCATCACATTGGGGTGAAATAATGATATTCTTCCAAAATAAGGATGGGTCAGTGTGGCTTTTCATCCACTACCAATAGCTCAAAAAGATCATTAAAATAAAAATATCCACTAAAAATGGTTGATGAATTATTATATCAATTTAATGGAGTTTAATTGTTCTAAAAAGTGGATATTTATTCTGAATATCATCAATTTAATGTGAAGAGAGAAAATATTCAAAATGTAGCTTTTTATTCAAGATAGAGACAAAATATGTTCATAGTGATTCTATTTGGACTTAAAAACACCCCATCGATCCTTAGAGACTTGATGAATATTGTATTTAGAGATTATATTTTTAGTGGCCTTGAATGATGTTATTCTCATATAATCTAATATAAATTAAGAACTTGATGAACATACAAGTATTTTGATTAATAATTTACGAACAAAGATGTTGATCCCAAATTTCAGCTTGTATGATGTCTGGATGAAACAAGTCTCATTATTTGGTTATGATATCACAAGATAGAGAATATATGCAGGACTTTCAAAGAAAAAGAAAATTAAAGAATGGACCTAACCCACCAGTGCCCCTAAGATTGAATAGTTTCTTAGCTAAAATGACCAACACAAATAATTTTTGAGAAATTTATCATGATTGTCTAGTCCACTAACAAATATTAAATAGAAAGGGGTAAAATATAGATAGATAAAATAATTTGAATAAAGATTTAATGAGATTAATAATATGAAAATTATTGAAACTATAATTATTTCTAACTCAAGTGTATAAGGGTTTATGATATATAGTGATGATTTAAAGAATGTCTTGGGTTGAGAACACATGAAAAATAATAAAGTGATTGCTTGAGAATTAAAAAAAATCAAATTTCCATGAGTAGAAATACCCAAAGCATGATTTAGAGTTTTAATATATGATATTTGTATTAAATATTTGGTGGGACTACCTTAATAGAGAGAAGTGTGAGATATATACTAATGATTAGAGTTTAACTTATATATTCATACAGAATGAGTTGGACATGCATCAACAATGGAAGTTGGAGTTTATCAAGGACTATGATATCTCAAATCACTACCATACAAGAAAGGTGAATTAGGTATCTGATGCTCTTAATATAAAGGAATTGACTACTCTATTCATGAAAAGGATTTCAAAAGAACCAATTTTCATTGATATTTATAGGGTAACCTTTAAATATTAAAGGCATAAAGGAAATTCTATATTTCTAAAATGATTAACACACCATCTATCCAAGGGAATCTCAATGATATATAAAGGTTTTATTTGGATAATCAAAAACAGGTTATAGAAACAAAGGTAATATTCATTAATTTAACATCGATAATGATGGATTCAATGAGTTTAGAACTGGTCTTTATGTTCCATCATAACCAGAAATGAATAAATATATATTATATATTGCACATAGTTCATATTTCTAAATCCACCCTATAAGTACCAAGAGGTTATAATATAATTGAAATCACCTCTAGTGGGATAACAAAAAAATCATAACTAAACCTCAATTTTCTTTGTATTTTGGTTAGTCAATAAATGTCTTTAAAAGTCAAAAGGGATGCTTCAACCATTACCCATATTAACATGGAACATCACTATATAATTTTTCATGAGAATTTTGAACAAATATAAATGAAAAAAAACTATATTTTTTATGGTGGATCAACTCACTAATACTACTCACATAAATTCTATCTAAGAATATTTTTTTATCAACTAGTTAAGGAAGTGGTGAGGCTTAATGGGTAACAACTTTATATTATATTTGATTGAGATCTATGGTTCACATCTAAGGGATATACTATTCTTCAATATGATATAAATACTAAGTTAAAATTTAGTATAAACTATCACTTATAAACCAACTTTGATACAAATGAACCAATCACACATTTAAAGATATGTTGAGAGATTCCTTGATAAACATTAAATGAGGTCATGATTAACATCTTACATTGGATCAACTCTCATAAAATAATAGTTTCTACTCATGTATTTTGATTTTTACATATGAAGATATATTTATAAAGGTAATTATAACTCTAACATATTGGGATAAAGTTGGTCAACAAAATTAGAATGGATTTTTTACTTGTGTAAGAGATGGAAGAGAAGTTTCAATCCATTAAGAAACACATTAAAATCTTTTTAGAGTCAACTGGAGAGATATGATGATAATCATTAAAGAGACATAGAGTTTAATGTTAGATAAAAAGTTTTACTTTTAATTTCACCTTGTATTAGAGTAATTCCTTTTAAAAAAAATGGAATAATAATTACTAGATATATTATCCCCTATTAGATCTTGGATCACATAAGATTTTTGGCATATTGACTTGTACTTCCACCAAACCTACCTCATGTGAATGAATTATTCCATGTATCTCTCTGGATGATGTATATAAAAGATCCCTCACATGCATTGAATCTATAAATAGTTAAATTAGAGGATAAAATATCTTGTGAGGAGAAATTGGTGATGATATTGAACTATAGAGACAATGTTTTAGACAACCTAACAAACAAATTTGTTAAAGTAACTTAGAAAAACCAGATGTACACAGAGGTAATATGGGAATCTGAGGATGGAATGAAACAGTAGTACCATGATCTATTCTCAAATGAGGATATGAATATAAATTTCTGGTTTGAATTTTCAAAATGGGGAATAATGAAATAAACCATACATTTATATATGTAATTATCTATTAAAATATATAATTGTCTATAATTTTAGTATCTGAAAATGTATAAAACACATACACCATGTTATAAAAACCAAATGTACTATATTTTATCATATTATTTTACATATAGAGAATACATATAATCTATAAAATAATTGTAGTGAAATAGGATAATAAAAAAACTCAAAACAACATAGCAAGAATGTGAAAGTATAGAACATCGTGGATTCTTAGAATTATCATGGTCACAAATTATATTGTAAAAAAATAAAACTTTGGGAATATGATGGAAATTTTATAAAGATTGTAGTGAACATATATATAAAACAAATTTAATGTTGAATGAATGAAATGATAAGTATTCATAAAAATTATAAAATAAATATTACCATTAGAATAATAATAGGACAATTGGAATAATAATTTAACTATTAGAATAAAAACATGATTAATTATATAGTAAAATGATTTTTATATATTATTTAATTTTATTAAAGTGAGTAAATAAAAATACTAAAGTGTAATAAAATAAATATTCAAATCACTAAACTCAACGAATTTATAAGTGTATATTTTTAATAAAGTATATTTTAATATATTTTGAAAACCTATAATTTAAATGTTTCTATTTATAATTTAAAATTAACTAATTATGAATTTTCTTATAAAATTAATTTTTTCGGATTCAACATGTTGAAATTTTCTAAGGCTTAATTTTTGTTATTTCTAAAAAACATGAAATTTTAGTTGAGTTGTAAAAATATAGTTTTTCTAAATATATAGTGTTTTAGGATATAGTAATGAGGTCATAATGAACTAATAAATTATAAAATTATTATATTAACCCAAAATATATTTAACAATATAAATAATTCAATTTAAAATAATAAAATTAATTTCCAAACTGGAAAAGTAATTTCTAAATTCTAAAAATATTAAGTATACCAATATTTTTTTCATTTTTTCATCCTTTGTTTTGTTTAAAATATTAAATTTTCTGGTGGAATGGATTAAAATTCATAAAGTATTGTAATTTTTTTCAAATTTAATTAATAATGTAAAATAATAATACTATTTCATGTTATAAATTTAAAATCATATTTTATTCATTATTTTTACCTCAAATACCCCTCCCATCAAGTATTAATACCCATTATCACTCCCCTTGGAAAAGAACATGCCAAACACATCACATTAATTTTTTTTAAATTAAATACTGCTGAATATTATTCGAACCCTAAGGATTTTTTACAAACATTAAACTCCAAGCCCTAAAGGATTTAGTTTCATAGAAAAGGAGTAAGAATCCACGAAGTCGTAACATCATAATATTTTTCTTTTCATTTTTTAAATTCTATAATTCTAATCCATTTTATTTTTCAACCATCCTAGACTGTTTAATTAAAAAGTATATTCTATTTTAATTTTATTATAATATGGTACACATATTTTAATCAAATTAAAATATATATACTCTCTCTCTCCCCATCTTGGGAAATATCTACTTAATAGTTCGTTTTATCTACCTATTAAGAAGGTGTTGACTATTTAATTATCACCACATTCATTAGTAGTTAGATTAGATTATGTATAATATATAAATATTTAATGTTATATATTTTTAAACATTAATTTTTAATTTTACTAATGGATAAATAAGAAGGAATTAAGAAATGAATTCCAAAAAATAGGGATTACTTAATGAAACATGTAACTAAATATTTTATAAAATAATGTTATACACTTTTAGATTATTTTATTAATAATCATAGTATTAACATATAAGTGGTATAAATAAGAGAAAAATGGTACTTAATTTCATGGGACCAATATCGATCATTCTATTTTAGGATTCTTTCTATTTTCCTAACCCGTTATCAAAATGTTTTATATTTATTTTCTCCTCCAAAATATTAATGTGGCTTCTTGAATCAAAATTACTAAAAAGGTTTTGAAAATTATAAAAAATCACATTATTTATAATTATAATTTTCAAAAAATTACTAATTGTTATCTTTAGTTTATTATCTTAGGTATTAAATAATGTTAGCTTTTGTTATATCTCATTACTTAAATTATCTTTAGGTTTCATATTTTAATTCCTTATAAAATGTATTAGAAGTTTTAAATTGATTTCATAGGATTAATATGTCATGTAGACATTAAAAAATCATTTATACATGTTTCTATAGTGTTTCATAATGAAAACCTTACATTTCTATTGGATACATAAGAGAAAGTTCTGTAAGATACCATATTTTTCTAGGCATGTTTCTCTATAATATTTTCATTTAATCCTTGGTGGTTGAGTATTTTTCCAAGATTGAGAGACTTTTTTGGATAAAATAACCTAAAGCTCAGGGATGTATGCTTGTTTTAGTTAATGTATCATGAGTATATTTTTTTTAAGTGTTTATTGTGTTCTTGGTGAGGTGAGATGCTTTTAAAGATGTTTAATTTGTTTGAAAGGAAATTGGGATGAAAAAAAACTACTGAATATTTACCTGTCATGTAAAGGGATTACATGTCGTGTAATTGTTCAGGGGTTTTAAAAAATTAAATTAGAGGTGATAGGTTTTTCATTGTAGTCCATTAAAAATATTTACATGATTTAAAACCACATTACACATCTTGAAAATGCACGACCTATTGTTTTAAACATGCTGTGTGGATGAAATTTGTTCTATTTCGATACAAATCATATCCTATCAACCCTAGGGAATTATGTAGGAATATTTTTAATCCAATCCATCATTCAAAACATTCAGTTTTCATCTTCAATTCCTGGTATGTTTCTCTAGTCAGTTTTATTCTTTCTTCACTTTGGTTCTCCAATCTTTGCGGTGAAATCCTTTGGATAATTTTGTTGTAGGTTTTGATCATGATCTGTTTTCATCTAATAACCTCTTGGAAATCATTTAAAATATCTTCCACATGGAAGTTGTCCTTTGAGATTATTTTATGATCATTGGTTAAAGGTAGGGGTTCTATATCATAACCCTATGGTTTGATAATTTCTAGTTTATACAACATTGTGATTATGTCATCGTTGTGTGTACACAAATTAATTAAACAATTGAATGAGATTGTAACATGAACATCTTTGGTTTAAATGGATTTGTAATTGGATAATGGATTAATATATGTTTTTCATGTCATGTGACATAGGTCGATTTCTTGTTATAGAATCCCAAAATTGTGACTTTTTCTTATTCATATAGTTGTTAATCAGTTGTGAATTTAATTGGAAGTTGCAAATGAAATAAGAATGGTAATTTAGATAATTAACCAATGAGAATTTTGATGTAAAAGTATGATATTCATGCTATATGACAAGAATTATGTTCCAGGATGTAATGCTTATATATAAGGATCGACCCAGGCACATGCACACTTATATGCTGTAATACTAATACTAAGAGAGCCCGACCTAGTCCATTTGGAATGCTTATAGAGAGTGGGTTATGCCCAGTCCAATGTTGTAATGCTTATATGTCATTGACCAAGAATGCTGTAATTCATATTGGGCTTTGACACAGAAGGTTGTAATGCATCAATTTTTTTGAAGGGTTTTATAATTAAAGGGGGAAAGGTCGTGTTTATTTTTTCCAAATGGGTTTTCTCAATGCTATATGAAGTGCTGTTTTAGGATAAATCCTAAAATGCAAATTCAATTAGCTCTTTTCCATCCCCCATGCCCTCCTCACCTCCTCCAGAATATATGTATATATATATATATATTTATAAATAAATAAATATAAATATATATTTATAAATAAATAAATATTAATATATATGTATAAATACATTTATAAATATATTTATAATTATATAATTATAAATCTATATTTATAAATATATATTTATATAGTTATAAATAAACCTTTGTTAATTATATAACTAAATAATTAAATAAACTTTATATATGGTTATTTATATAAACTTATAAATATATATATAATTATTCATATAAATAAACCTTATATTTAAATAATTTATTTATAAAATCATATATTTAAATAAACCTTATATTTATAATAATATATAAATATATAAATATATAAATATAAATAAACCAGACACTTAAAATTTATAAATTTATATATAATTAATTAAATATATAAATAAACCTTATTAATTTATTTATAAATAAATAAATACATATATATATATATACACCTCATTAAAATCAATTATATTTATAAAAATAAACCTTATTAAATTTATATTTTTATATTCACATAAAACTTAATTAAATAAATAAATATAAATATAAATATATTTATATATATGAAAACACATTAATTGTTAATGATCTTATCATTAACAATTAATTATAAAAAAGCATCAATTGTTTATTTAATTAATATTTACATATACATATTTAAAATACATAATAAATTATATTATTAACATTTTATTATATTTGTAAATTTATTTAATTAATTATAAATATGTATTTATAAATATAATATATATATATATATATATTTAAATATAAAAAAGAAATTTTCAATAATGATTATTTAGAACTATATAAATATATATTTATAAATATTGATTTATAATTATATAATTATAAATATATTTATAAATATAAGTATAAATAATTTCATATCTTTAAATATATATTTTTAAAAATATTCAAATAAATTATATATTTAAATAATTTATATATTTTTATATATTTTTATTTTTTATTATATTATAAATACATATTTACAATTCCTTAACTATATTTAAAAGTATAATAAATTGGTAATAATATAATTTATTATATATTTTAAATATAAATTTACATTTATATTATGAATATAATAAATTGTTAATAATATATATATATATATATATATTAATAAACCTTAATTAAATAAACAACTGAGGTTTATTTATAATAAATTGTTAATGATAAAATTATTAACAATTTAGGTTTATTCATCAATATAAATATAAATATAAGTATATTTATTTATTTAATTCAAATTATCTTTACATATAATTATTTATATAAATAAACCATATATTTTAAATATGATTAATAAGATTTATTTATATACATATAAATAATTTTATTATGATTTATAGATATATAAATTTATAAATAAATTTAATAAAGTTTATTTATATATTTAAATAATATATATAAATATATAAAATTTCAAGAAAATGTTTTTTATATTTAAATATTTATATATAATTATAAATAAAAGTTTATTTAATTATAAAATTATAAATTTTAAATTTATGTATTTACATATAAATAAAAAAATATAAATAATCCCTATATTTTAAATTTAATAAGGTTTATTTATATAAATAATTTTATATAATTTTATAAATTTATATAAATAACTAGATATAAATTTTATTTAATTATTTAATTATATAATTAAATAATGTTTATTTATAACTATATAAATATTGATATATATATATATATATAAATATATATATAAATATATATATAAATATATATATAAATATATATATAAATATATATATATTTGTAGATATATATTAGGGGTTGGGGTGAGGCGTGGGGGGGTGTCAATTTAATTGGAGTTTTGGGATTTATCCAAAAACGTCACTTTAAGTGGCACTGAGAAAACCCATTTTCCAAAATAAACATTAGTTTGACCCATTTAATTAAAAAACAACTGCCTGTTCAAATGTTGCCCCAATAATGCCTATATGGCTTTGACCCAAAAAATTTAATATTGCTTATAGGCATTTGACATGGATTTCTGTAACTATACCATGGTTATATGGTGGGTTTTGGATTGATTATAAGACATACTCAAAGTTATTTTGACATCAGACTAAAGAAGGTTATTTTACATTGGTTATATGGTTGTGGTTGTCATGGTTGTAAGACATACTCACAGATATTCCATCACAGAACCAAATAAGGTGGTTGTATTTATTTATTTTTTGAATTAATTAATACACCTATTTTTCACTTTATTTCATACACTTTTTATCAGATTGGTTTTGTTTAGACATAGTGGTGCCGACCTACTGAGTTATACTCACACCCTATTCGGGCCGTCGTATTGCACCCACGAAGATTTCATGGATTCATGTTTGGACAAGGTAAAAATACCTTGTTATGGATTACTTGTTTATGGTTGGGATGGAGTTTGGAGATGGAACCAACATGGGGTTTGAGACCTAGGACTCTTAGTCCTTTATTTGAGTCTGGTAGTCATTTTTTTGTATTGTTCTAGCATTACAATTAGTTACATTCCGACACAACATTACATTGTCGCTTATATTTTTATTAGATTATTGAGTTGGATTTTTATTTTTGTCTTATGCAATGTATTTACTTTGATTATTTCCATTTTATGATGAATTATTTTTACTACTATTAAACTTAATACCTTGGGGTATAGTATCTCCACTATACATTTCAAACCCCCACTTCTAGTTGGATGAATCTATTATATGGGGAGGCATAGTTGAGGTCTCATGAGAACCCTCTCTAGCCACGTGAGGAAGAGTTATATTGGGGGATGTTACACTGTGGTATCAGAGTAGAATGTTTTCTTTTCTTCTAATATAAAATTTGGGAAAAGATAGAAATGAGAATAGGACATGTCAGGACTTGGTAATGAGCTTGTGCATGGGAGTAGCTAACCTATGTACAAGAAAAAATATGAGCACCCAAGGATGGTATTGATGTTTGTGCATTGTGATTATTAAAATTGATGTTATTTTACCTTGGGTGATTCACATGTTGTGTGAGGTTATTGTTTTGTGATCTTACTATTTCTTGAGATTTTTACTCGTGGCTTGGTTTGGTGTGAAATAAGAATACATGCATCATAATAGGCACATATGGATATATTGACATGCATTGTTCATGATAAGAACATATATGTTTTTTCATGTTATATATAATTTTCATGCATATTTTTAATATGATCTATTTTTTTCATTGGATAAAAAAAATTAGTTTTCATGTCATGATAAAATAATCTTATCCCATGTCTAGATAGACCAATAGTTAGTGGTTCTCTATTTCATTCACTTATTGGGTTGACCTTGTTTCCATATAGTTATATAAGGTGTTTGTTTTTCATGTAGAGTAAATGAATCCCAATCATATTTTACTTGATCATCAAGAAAGTGGAAATAAATACACTCTTAATGTAACTGAACCTATGATTACTATAGTTCTTGAGGAGTAGATAGATGTTCACCTTCATGACAGCTTCTTGAGGGTCATGCGATCAATGGAAAGGGAGACTGTTCATATGGTTCCATTTATGTATGAGATAAAAATAAGGTTTTAGATTTCTCATCTGATGTGTTTACTAGTGAAGGGGTACCCCATGAAGCCATGTTCTTGATCAAGTTAGTTCAGACAATCTTCAAGAATCTTTAGACACCCACGAACAAAAGGGTGAAGCTTCATGTATATATTATTAGTGGACATGCAAAGCATTGGTGGGATATTCTAATGGAAGCTGGGTAGTAGGATGAGCTATCATAGAAGGAATTCAATATGATGTTTCTGAACCATTTTAATCCCAAAAACTTGAGGGATAAAAAATATTGGGAGTTCATGCATCTGATGCATGGTGGGTTTTCAGTGATGGACTATGCTGGATATTTTACCAACCTACAACACATTGCAACATCTTTGGAAGTTGATGAGATCTCCAAGGAGAGACATTTCTAAGAAATTCTTCATTATGATATCATCTCATAGGTAAACATTTTCAATTTTAGTAGTTTAAATACATGATTAATTGAGCACTCTTCACAAAGGAAAATCTATGAGAAACCATGAGTAGCAGCCATGTTGTTTCAATAGGGTGATCCAGGTGTTCTTCATCGAGTGGTAAGAATCTTCATTACGATATTTGTTTCTAATGTAATATTGGGAAAATTAGTTTAGTCAGTGGATTACCATCTCAAGACCATGTTCTATTCCAGTGTTTTTAGTGTTGCAAGTTCCATCAAAAGATCCTATAGTGTCATTAACAAACATTCGAGTGTTGTATCTATGATAGATTAGGTCATCTGTAGAGGTACTGGGTAAACTTTCTATAATAGACTAGTGATAGAGGATCCAAAAAAGCACTAGAGTCGAGAAGGGGACAACTACCCCTTAAAGGATGGTAGTGGGAGTTCTAAATGCCATTCAAGTCGATGTAGGGGAAAGAGTACCCCGGTTCATGAGAAATAGTAACAATCAATGGAAGTAGATTAGGGTAGTCAGAATGAAGCCTAGGGAAGAGGGAAAAGTCAGTTGCATGTTATATAGACTAGTTAGAATAACATGGATGTCAGACCATCTATTGTTATATGTATGATTATTGTATCATCTACCTTATATTGTTTTTTTCTTGATATAGTATCATCTCACACTATTATATATACAATTTTTTCAAAAGTTTTGGGCTGATATATGGAAATATTAGATGGTTTTTTAACTATAAACACACCTTTGGGAGTGCAAAAAAAGAATATAAAATGATGTAAGGCTTGATATCTATAGATTTTTTGATACCCATTCTTTTGGGAACCATTCTTACAGGAAATGATAGGCCAAAACAAGAATATTGGTATGGATTGGTTAGATCTATACCAGACTCATATCAATGGTTATAGGAGGATAGTTACATTTTTATCTCTAAAGGAAATAGGTATTCCAACTTGGGTGAGTGGGATCTTTAGGCTGGCCATGTAGGACCAATTTAGTGAAGATTGGATTGTCTCATGTATTATATAGTGGATATTTCTGTAGATAATGATGGAATTTAGCAGGTTTCATTTCCTTCAGTGGTAAACCATTTTCACAATGTCTTCTTTGAGGTGTTTTATGGATCACCACCCAAGTGATAGGTCAAGTTCACAACAAATTTGGTAATAAGGGAAGAGGAATATTCTATCCCGGCTTACCTAATAGTACCATATGAGATTTCAGAGTTGAAAATTTAGTTGTAAGATTTAGAATCTAAAGGCTTCATATGACCTAGTAAATCTTTATAGGGTTCTCCGGTTATCTTATCCAAAAAATATGATTGATCATTGTGATTATGTGTTGATTATCGGAGTTTTAACCATAAGATGTTCAAGAAATGGTAACTTATTCAATGCATTGATGTTCTTTTAGATCAATTGATAGGTGATAAGATCTACTCCAAGATTGGCTTGAGATCAGGATATCAACAATTAATGGTGAGACTATCATACATACCTAAGAATTATTTTAGGAGTAGGTATGGATTGAATGAATTATTTTTAATATAGTTTGGGTTGAATAATGCACCTACAATATTCCTGGACATAATGAGTATGATCTTTAATTAGTTTTTGGAAATTTTTATTGTGGTTTTTTCAGTGATATCTTAGTGTACTCCCAGTGAATATATGATCATGGAAAACATATTGAAATTATCCTCAGTAGATTGGTAGAGCATCATATTTACACTAAGATAACGAAATAGAGTTTTTGAATAAATAAAGTGAACTTCTTGGTCCATGTCATCTGAATGGCAGAAGTGTCAGTGGAATAAGATAAAGTAAAAAAATTTATATCTTGGTAACAACCCAAGAAAATATTTTAAATTCACACCTTTCTAGTTTTATCTGGTTATTACTGACATTTTATCTAGGATTTATCTCATTTGGTATCACCATTGTCTGGGATGTCCATGAAATGGGTGAAATTTGTTTTGTCTAATTATTATGAGAGATATTTTCAATAGGTGAAAGGAATACTGACCTCAAAACCTTTCCTCGCTTTACCTATGATGGGTAAATCGTATACCGTGTATTGGGTTGCATAAAGGGTCAGACTCAAATTAATTCTAATGAAAGAGGAACATGTGGTTGCTTATGGCTCCATGAAACTGAGGCTTCTTGAGTGGAATTACCCTAATCATAATCAAGAGTTAGTAGTAGTGGTACATGTCATCATATTTTTTAAACACTATATCATGGGTGAGAGTTTTGTGTTATACATGGATCAAAAGATCCTAAATTACATCTTTTCTCAATATGACCCAAACCTTCGACTGAGGAGGTGGGTCAAGTATCTATAGTATATCGACATTGAAATAGATTAAACAACACAAAAGGGAGGCATAATTCTAAGTGATTTGATTCCAAATAAATATAAATGGGGATTACACGAGTCTTGTAATGAGTGGTTGATAATTTCCTTACTTGAAAACATCCTTCTGGATGTTGAAAAATCCCAGGGGAGAGTTGCTCTGACATCAAAATCTATTATACCCTTGCTTTTGGACCAAATTAAGACCGAGTAGTTTCATGATCCAGAGGGATCAGTTTTGATTGAAAAATTATATGATGGGGAGGTTTTATCAAGATGGTCTCTTGGAAGTGGAAATTTTATTCTTTTCCGTTGTCGAGGAAGTGTTCCTACGAGCATGCGTGAGAAGCTGATGAGGGAGTTTCATGATTTTAGATGGGCGGTGAATCCTGGTCTAAAAAATATGTATCATGATCTCCATATATAGTACTGGGTTTTAGTAATAAAGGAGGAAGTGGAATTCTTCAGGGGTAGATTCTTCACTTTTTAGTAGGTGAAATCCAAGCATTAGAGGCCAACTAGGAATTTTCATCCTTTACCCATCCCAGAGTGGAAATAGAATGATTTCACGATCTATTTTGTGATGGTATTACCTAGAACGACCCACTAGAATGATGTTTTTTGGGGGTTTTTTGGATTGACTATATAAGGTATCCCACTTCTTACATATTATGGAAATCTCTATTGTTGATGATCTAAGAAACATTTATGTGCACATGGTGACTTGGATGCACTATGTTCTGAGGCGTATCATTTCAGAAAGAGATCCTTATTTCATATTTAATTTTTGGATGGGTCTTTATAATTCCTTGGTATCATGATCTATTTTAAACAATTCATATTATACATAGATATATGGTCAATGTGAATAGACTATTCAGGTTCTGTAGGATATGTTATGAGCCTCTGTTTTGGCTTTTTGTGGTTCATGGGAGAAACCTATGGAACTCATGGAATTTTCATATAATAAGAAATTATAGGAATCAATACAAATGAAACATTTTGAGAATTTTTATGGAAGAACTTTTCATTTTTATCCTTGTTGGATGGAGGTAGGTGAGTTAGTATTTTTTGGGCCTAGTCTCGTGCAGGAAACATCTGAATAGGTTCATTTGATTAGACATCAGTTGGTGGCCGCACAGAGTAAGAATAAATCATATGCCGACAATAAGAGATGAAATATAGAATTTGAGGTTGGTTATCATGGTTTCCTTCATGTGTCACCTATATTGGGGAAAAGAGGTATTAGGAAACATGGAAAGGTAGCACCCAAGCTTTTCATGCTATTTGAAATATTTGTATGGGCCAGTCTAGTTGAATAATATTTATCCATTACATAGATCTATAATACCATCCACTATGTGTTACACATGTTTTAACTAAGAATATATCATTTACAACCTTTCCATGTGATATATTTAGCCAACATCATGCTTTTTATTGGTGCCTCTTTTGAGGAGCATCCGATACTGGTTGTAGATCGTAGTGAAAAATATCTTCAGGGGTCAGACTATGTTATTGGTTTGAGTGTAGTGTAAGCATGGGATAGTTTAGGAGGAGACAAGATATAAGGAGTTTGATATGTGAACATAGATTCCAAACTTATTTCCTGAGACCTCAACATGATTCTTGGAGCAGCTTGGGGATGAGCTATTATAATGTGGGGAGAGTGTAAGATCCCTTCTTTTTCCAGGTACATTTCTCTTTGTGTTTTTTCATTTGAGATTTTGTGGCTGGGTTTTGATCAATGAAAAACATCGTTTGTTGGATAAAATGACCAAATGTTCAGGGATTTATTCTTTTTTGAGTTAATGGAGTCCGAGAATAAATGGGCTAAGTGTTTCATGGGTTTTCAGTGAGTTGAGAAGCATTAAAAGTTGTTTAGTTTGTTTAAAAGAAATATTTTATGAAAAATAAACTATAGAACATTTAAAAATAATGAAATTGATTACACATCATATAAATTTTCAAGGGTTTTAATAAATTAAATTGTAGGTGGAGGATTTTTGGAATATTCTATTAAAAACATTTACATGCTGTGAAACAACATTACACATCATGTAAATCCCTGGCCTGCTATTTTAAACATGTAGTGAAGATGAAATTAATTATATTTTTCTGAAAGTCCTCTCCTCTCAATCCTAGGTCATTATAATAGTGATTTTAGAGTTCCAACATCCCTTATAAAAGTTCTATTTTCATATTCAGTCCCTAGTAAGTTCCTTTGATTAGGTTTCTTCTATCTGTCCTTTGGTTATCCTAACGTTGTACTAAAATCCATTGTACGATTATATTGTCGGTTTTTATCTTGTTTGGTTTTGACCTAAGAACCTCTCCAAGATCTCTTCTTCATGGGTGTTGGATTTTATGATAATTTTTGGATCATCAGTTAAAGGTATGGGTCAAAATATTAATCCTATGGTTTGATAATTGTTTTTATATGAAATATTCTGATTGCGGCATCATTTCATTTCCCAAATTAATTAAAAAATGAAATGAAATTATTCCTTAAATTCCATTGGTTTCAAATGAACTTGTAATTGGATAATGGAATAAAGTATATCTAGTATGACATGCGACCTTGGGTTATTTCTTGTTATAAAATCCCATGATTGTGAATTTTTATTATTGATATAATTGTTGATCATATTTGAATTTTATTGAAAGTGGAACATAGAAGATGAATATTAATTATAATAGTTATCCACTGAGAATTTTTATGTGATATTATGATATCCATGCTATATGACTGGATTTTTGTTCCATGCCGTAATGCTTAAATATCCGGCTTGGGCCTAGCACTTGAATACTTGTATGCTATAATGTTGATATTGAGTTATCTTGGACCAGTCCATGTTGAAATGAATATAATGAGAAGGCTGTTCATAGTCCCATGTTGTAATTATTATTGGGATTTTAATTAGAATTCATTTATACTTATAGATATTTGATCTAGAATACTCTTGTTATTTTAGGGATTTGACCTAGAAAATGTTATAATGATTATAGGGATTTTTTCCAATTTGTTTTGAATATACCATGGTTATATGGTGGTGGTTAGAATGATTGTAATACATGATCAGAGTTATTCTATCATGGAACTGAATAAGGTTATTTTACCTTGGTTATATGGTTGTGGTTGGAATGGTTTTAAGACATGCTCATAGATATTTTGGCTCCTAGGTGTAGAAATATGTTTTATTTATTTAATTGTTGAATTAATTACAACACATATTTATCAATTTATTTTATAAACTTACTAGCATACTAGTTTTGTTTAGATATAGTGGTTTTGACCTACTGAGTTATACTCACACCCTATTCAGGCCACCATATGGCACGCATGAAGATTTCTTCGATGGTGGTTTGGACAAGGGAAAAGGACCTTGCTGTTGATTACTTGTTTTAGGATGCTAGTTTGGAGATGAGACTGATATGGGGTTTGGGACATCAGACATTGAGTCTTATATTTTAGTCTATTGGAATTTTTATTAATTTGTTCTACCATGACATTTATTTACATTCCAGTACTCCATTACATTATTCTTTATTCATTTATTAGATTATTCTATTGGATTTAATTGCTTTCTTACACAGGGTATTTGTTCTAATTATGTAAATTTTATCATGAAATTTTTATTTATCTATGACTCTTTATACAAGGGGGTATAGTATCCCCACAATAAATTTCACACCCATGTTTCTAGTTGACATCCTCTTGCATAGGGGGGGGGTGCGTTTGAGGTCTCAATACCAAGCCTTTCTAGAAACATGCAGAAGAACTGGATTGGTGGATATTACAAGTGTTAAATTCAAATAGTTGTGTAAAGGTAACATGTGAATTAAAATAGTTTAATAAAAGTAACCTATAATTATTAATAGTTGTTGAAGGTTAACCCAAAAATTCTAATTCTTTCAAAAAGGTAGTCCGTAATCTCTAATGATTATGTATGCGTATGTATTTCACTTTGTCTCATCTAATAGGACACGTTGTTCACATAAAGGTAAACTCTTTAGGATTTTCTTATGTAATGGAACCTTTCTATTCACGTAAGTCTCATATTAATATTTTTAAGGATACCTACATGTGTAATGACTCATATTTTCTCATGTTTTATTTTCATAAATTAATTGGGAAAATTCAAACAACCTAGCGCTAAGACGGTGTGAGATTTCGAGACCCGATGTGCCCAGAATGTTATGATGAAAAATGTCAAGTTTTTAATAAAGTGTGTGAGTGGTTTTTCATTAAAATGGGAATATCTTCTAAATTGATTCCCCGTTCATAAATCTAAGAGAACTGTAGTGTTAATAGAAGTGACATTTCCTTTAGCGGGGCCTAACATCTACCAACACATGTCAACATTGAAAGTTAGAAATCTGACATAACCATCATTAAAATATTTTAATACAAATATTTTATTTGACACTGTTTCGGTTTATTTAGATTAAGGCATATTTTCCAGAATCCTAGGTCATTTCTACAACCCTGGAAATTCTTTTGAGGCATGGGGACAGAGAACACTATGATGAATGATGAAGAAAATCAACAAATTGAGGATCCACGACGACACTGACCTCCATTATTCGTCAAGGACTAATCCAATATCAAGGTAGTATATTGATTTTCATTGTGATTTGATTTCACCATTTTATATCCCACAATAAAAACTAACTAACCAATGAACAAGTTGATTTTTGGTTCGATCACTTGTGGGATGGGTGTTATGCTTGCGGGGTTTAATTAGGGATTAGATTTTTGGATTGATTTGTTCTTTATTAATCCTTATAACATGAACGGATCAAGGCCAACATGAATAATGAAATGATCCATTCATTTGTAATTTAGGTTCTTTATCTATCCCCCTCAATCAATTACATTCTTCATACATTCTTTTCCCTTGAAACCCCTATGTGAAAGATCGAAAATTGTGCCCTCGATCCATGGAACAGTGGTCCTATAACTAAGGTTCGACCCCAGACTACATGATAGAGGTGTGAAAGGTGTATTGTATGGTTCTGGAGAGGTAGTGGATTACGATGGTTCAAGGTAGATCACTAGTAGGGTGTTTGGAGTTGATGGACGTATACGGCCAGCGTGGCTGGTCATGGGGAGTGTGAGGCAGCAATAGGCCTCTAAAGGCAGCAGTGGACCAACAACGGAGGATGTAGCAACCCGGCGGGGGATGGGCTAGGTGGATCATGTTAGGACGGGCTACCGAAAGGAAAGCTGGCGGTGTCATAAGGATGATGTTCAGGAGGGACCATATAAGAGAGACCACATCGGAGGGAGTTCGCGGCGGCGGTGGATGCGGGCAGCGACCAGGGTGCCACAGTAGGGGGTCACGATGACGGAAGCTGCGTGAACGCGACTCGACTGCGTTGGCGGCCTGGGATGACTGCATGCCAGGGGCAGACATGGTATGGACTCAGAGGCCATGTGGTCTTGATGGGCCACATGAACTAGTAGGGGACCTGTTTGGGGTAGGCTGTGTTGGGCACATAGGCCGACCCACAATGCAGGCTGGATCAGATGAGCCAGGTCGCTTTAGTGTCCCTATGGGTCGAGCCCAACAGGCTGAGCTGGTTCAGACTGGGATGAACTAGGTTGAGTTGGGTCCATTTGGTAGAATCAGGCCAGTTTGGGTTGTTTTGGGTCGGGCAGGGTGGGTCTGGCCATCCGATAGGTCGGGTCAGGTCAAGTGGGTCAGATCAGACCCGAACTAGACTTGGGTCAGATCTTTAAAAAAACAGTTGTAACTTTGAAACCGTGTGTCTGTTTAATGATTAATTTGTGGATTTGGGACCCTTATAATGATTCAGTAATTTTTAGATACTCTATGAGAGTGTTTTGAAAAGTTGGAATATAACCTAATGGACTGAGGTGTAGGATCTCCCGGAAGAAGCGCGCTACGAGCAGAATCCTATGGTTGGATATGACTTAGTGACTACGTGGCTTGGGGGAGGTATGAACCATCAATAATCCATGTTCCATTAACGCTTCATGTGAAATTACTTCTAGGTGTTCCATCAGTGCTCTGGGTTCCATCGGTGGTCTGGGCACCATCGATGCTTCGGGCACCATCGACACTACGGATGCCATCGACACTTCAGGTGTCATCAAAGTTGTGGGACCCATCGATGCTTTGGGTGCCATCAAAGCTCCGTTTCCATAGATTATCCATGATCCATCAATTCTCCCTATGCCATCAATATTCGTGCATCATCAGCACTTCATTTTTCATGGAAACTGTGAGATCTATGGAAGACAACTGAATATCCTTCTCTTCCTACATTATACATATACCCGTGTGAGCTGACTATGTGTCTTCTTAGTGACTTCACTTCATGTGATTCCTTTGTGGTGTACTTCATGTTGTTCCTTTGTGGTGTAAGTCATGTGTTTCCTTTGTGGTATACTTTATGTATTTTTTAGTGGTATTTTCTTTGTGGTTTTAGGGTGTCCTACTGAGTATTGTTTTACTCTCCCCTACATGGGATTTGACCACACCTGTAGTATCTTATGCATATTGATGCTTTGACAGAATTTTAGGTGGACTAGGACCATATGGTACTTATATGGATCAGAATAATGTTTTTTTCTCCTATAAATTTAGGATGTTTTCTACACCTACCTTTCAGGTAGGGTTTTCTGTGGGTGAGTTTCAAGAACTTCTGCATTGACTTTAAAAGACTCCATTTTGGGTGGGCTTGTATTTTATCCCTATTTACTTTCAAATTTTAATATTTTCAAAATTTTTTGTTGGTATCTTAGTGTATGAATTCATTTTTACTTAATGTTTCTTTTATTTTAGCATTTTGGTCTTCGAGATGTGTGAGTGTGTACAGGTATATAGAAAAATGCCTCCCATTTTTTCTTGATATTCCTATATAGTTCTAGTCGCCATCCCCTGGCCAATCGGAGGTGGGATTGGGGTAGTCACATAATGAGCCCCTCTGGGAGATACCATGATAGAGTGGCATCATAGGTGGTCGGTTCTACCTGACCTAAAAGAAATTTTTTTATTATAAAACACTTCTATGAAAAATGTGTGAAACCTGAATGTACAACTGAGAGCGTCAAACATCATAAAAAATGAAAAAAATGTTAAAATCCAACATGAAATGAGAAAATGAATCCTCCCTATATAATTTCTAAGAATTATTTGAAAACGTTTTTGCTAGATCTTCCTTGATTTAATATTTGAATTCATCATCCACCTTGTCTCATACCTGCAATAACTCTTCCACTGTTATCTTCATAGTATTGAAGCCTCTGTTCAGGATTAAATATTGGTTGATGATCCAATATTCTTTATCCTTGGTTACCTCCACTCAATAAAATCTTCCATTTATACTCTCTATATATTCCTTAGATGCTTTAATGATAATGCTATTCTCTAACACCTCTTCCTCAGAGTTCATGAGAAAATTGAATTGGTTTTCAATAATATTTATATCAGCAGCCTGATGCGATCAATCAATATTAACAATGGATCTTCCCCAAAGTTATTCTCATTTCCAAATGACCCCTGACCCATAGTTAGAGGGGAATCAAGGGCCATAACATCTTCCTTGATCCGATAAACTTTGGCCATAACTGACTCCTTCCCTTGGGCTTGATCTTTAGAGAAGCAACTTTTAACATTACGACTCCCACTCACAATTTCCATGTTTCCCACATTCATCTATTCTGTTTTAAATGATTAATAATCCATTACATTGGTCCCTCCTTTTTATTAGACATTGTCTTTATAGGTATTACAAGACATGAATAATCCTTTCAACCATTATATTTTTCCCTCTTTCTCCCAATGCAACTACCCGAGTCCCTCTTCTCTTTCTATCCCTTCTTCCTTCTTGGGCTATAGATCCTTCTGTTGGATCCTCTCTTTGAACATTCCTCCAAATGTTTTCCATCAATCTCTCCATCCCCAGATCTAGAACTAATAAACACCCTAATCCCTTTGGCTCTAGATTAGGAGTATCAGATTTAAACCCATCAAAGAAGTAATTAATTTTAATCAAAGACATGTTCAACATATGGTTTTCCCTTCCCCAAACATTCACCCACTTCCCCAGTTTTCCAGGTAGCTCTTTCATTTGGAATTTAAGCCCCTTGATGTTCACTGATTCTATCCCATGTCCAATATGATTAACATCTGCATATGATTTCTTGGCAGACTATGATTGCAGAGGGTCAATGTTACTGGTAACCCATGACCTTGGAATAGCCTGTTTGGCCAGTTTACATCCTAAAAAGTCGTTTCTCATCCCATTGAAAATATCAGCCACCTTATTATTGGGATTGGTCGTCCTTACCTCCATCTAGATGTTAGTATCGAATGGATCCATGCTATTAAAATGGTACATCGCGAGGGCCTCTACCATAGGAGATTTTACAACAGCCCAGTTCCTGGATCCCCAATGGAAAGATAGGTAGGAATATCCTAAGAGGTTATAGGCCAAGAAAAACTCAGTCTAGGATTCATAAACAACATTATGTTTCCATCAAAATTATTCCCCTATAATGATCCATACCCACTATACTAGTGGTCTTGACACATCTACATCCACACAAATTCGTGGTGACATCAGGTGACACAGAGCATTGGTCTGACTATCAAAGAAAAAAATCCATCCTACCATATTTCATATCATGCGTAAAATGGAGGGATTTTTGGAAGGGTAGTGGATGGTTTGATAACCTTACCCATAGTCCCATCATTAGAGTATCACACTCTATGTTCATGTTGAACGACCAACATAAGAGATAAAAGGGGCACCCATTGAAATATCTCCAGGCTCTAGACTAGGCTAGGATCAAATCATCTTTGGATGAAAAGAAAACCATTATGTACCATTTGTCGAGGAGACCCACAACTGCATGGTCCTGAAGACCCCATGATCTAAAAATGTATCTGACAAAGCAGTCGACTTAGGGCCTTCATCGAATGAATCAAGACACCAAAGTAAGATAATGAATAATTGAAGCCTCCGAAAACTCCAAATTCGAGAGTGAAAGTTGTTGCGAGCCATAATAAAGATTTAGAACCTTTAGGATGATATTGATAGCAGAGAAAGAAGGAAGGTATTCCAGGTTAGAGAAGGGGAGGAAAGGAGGCGGTTTGAATGAATGGAGAATAAGATCTTCTCTCAATATAGGGGATGAGGGGGGGGATAGTGGATCCTCCTCCATCGGCCTAGGGAATATCTATCAATCTTCCACTTATGATACATTCCCTATTAACACGACCAACCCTTTCCCTTTAGTTATATCTAATGTAATAATGGTCTGTGTGATTGGTTTGGGGAAACAATGTTATGTGTTTGGAGTTTGAAATTCAAACCAGGGACTCTAGTGTTTGTGCAACGACTGGCATATCTATACACTGTGACTCTGAATTATGATTTTTTGGGTTGGTACATGAAAGAAATATTTGAGGGGATAAAAAAATGGTGTATGAATCATATATAAATTTTAGTGTGTTCTCATGTCCTTCATGAGTAAGCTCACTAGGTATACTCTATTGACTGTGGTACATACTGATCTATTTATGGATGCCCCCATGTAGATAGTCAATCAGGATTCATATGCGTGATCTCAAGGATGATCCGAATAGTGATGAGGAATTGGTACATAGACTAGTACTGGAGATAGCACCTCCAAGTGGTGTACTAGTGATACCACCATCCAGAGAGTAGCAGTTACTACCAGCACTACTGATAGAGGATAGACGCAATCCCAATGCATTTAATGCGTTTCATAGGTATAGAACTCCCAATATTAGGGGTGAACCAGAACCCCAGGTAGATGAGGATTGGATGGAGGAAGTTATATGTGTCTTCCACCTTGTAAGGATGTCGTCTGACCAGATGGAACTTCCAGCCGTTGGCATTATTCTGGGCTCAGTGGGGTGGTGGGGGAGCTTTTTGATCCAGAATCCTAATGAGACAACTCTCTCTTGGGCCAACTTTGAGTACATCTTCAATGAGGAGTTCTTTTCCGAAGAGTTATTCTCATTGCACATAATGGATCTCTTGTATCTGCATCAGGGTAGTCATACAGTAGTAGAGTACTCAGTTAGATTTTTGGATCTTTATCGCTACTCCACGAATATGTTGTAGGAGTAGTTATTCAAGGACCTAACCTTATATAAGGGTATATGATGGTATATTAGGGAATTCATGATATCCTTTAGCATCCCTACATATACAAGGGTAAAAGAGTAATCCCTTTTAGTGGAGGTATTTTTGGTTGAGTAGACAAAAACGTTGGGAGCTAACAGCATGCACCACACAGGTGATTCTTCAATGGTAGGTAGATGAATTGATATTTAAGTACCCAAGTGGGTCAATAACTAAAGGGGATGACCTAAGGATATGGGATTAGTGGAATGGGGATCCCAGGGCAGAATGGGTGAGCTAAAGGATTGGTTGTGTTACTCATGTGGTGGTCAGAGACATTTGGCTTGAGGTTGCTCGAATTTCCATATAGATGATCAACATATGGCCAAGAGACCACATAGGCAGAAGAGGAGGCACGAGTAGCGTAACGCCCTGACCTGAGTTACCCAGAGTCGGTGCATTATTTTAATACATTGGCATGATTAAAAGGAATCATGTCCTGAAGGACCGATCAGTTTAGCATTTTTGGAAAATATATTACATACATGAAAATTACATTACCCATTAGAAAATATAAAACAACATAAATGATCCATTGATAACTCCATTAATCCCCAAGCTTATCCTTTCTTATCAATCATAATACACTTCTTTTAATCCTGAGATAATAAAACATAAGAAAGGGGTGAGCTCAGATGCTCAATAAGGGTAAATAATTTAGCAGAAGCTATAAACTATTAAGGCAAGATGTGTGATAAAACAATAGCCTTTTTAAACATAAACTTGAACATAATATGGAAAAAAATAAATCAAACATACCATATAAACATGCACATGGATATTCTACTAGTAGAATAATCACACGTAATAACTAATTTCATAATGAGGGAATGCCTAACACCGGACATCATTACCACATAGTCAAGGACTCCTACCAAGAATAAAAATATATTATTTGTCAAGGCCATGTTCCAAGTCACTATTTTGTCTCATGAGACCTACCAATGCATCGAGGAGCTATAGCGGGCTCCACCCGTCACTTACTAAGTCCACTACATTCCTCATATGAATAGTTGAAACATAACATAAACATTCGTATTAAAACTACCTTAAAAAATGTCAGTACAATAACCATAAACCATGAATGGTATAAAAATAGAACATACACAGTCAAGAATATCATAACCCATTCAATATAATATAAAACATTGTATTATAATAAATCAGCCTCAATAAAAAACAATATCCAGTAAAGGATGCTGACATAGTTGAAAATGATGAGTAAAACATTTTGAGAGAAATATACTTTTTATAAAATCATTTAAAAGTCACACATTTATAAAGGAAGTAATTTAAAATAGATTTTTGAATCAAAGTGTCCCATACCACTTGGAATATTGTGAAAATAATTATCATTTCAAAACATTCAGGTCCATATAAATAAATTAATAAAATCATTTTGAAAACATGGACATTAATTAAAATGATTTAAACAGATAAATATTTAAAACATTTAAAATTCTGATCTTGATAAAGAGTACCTTTCACAAATCCTTAAAATATTCATTTTGAAATCATTTTTTTGAAAAATGGGCATGGATGATAAAAATGTCCCAGTAAATACTTGCACATAAACAATCTTGGATAATAATGAGATTGAGTAATTAACCCTTACCAATTTAGTAACTTACAAAACATACACCCCATGAAAGAGGTATCATATAATGAATATGTAAATACACACAAACTAATGTGTATTAAACAAAGAATACAATTATGGGCAGTACATACACCACACAAAAGGTAATAGTGGCAATATGGCACGAATCTCACGGGAATAAGGAGTGAGATGAGAACCCCTTACATTGAACATTACTTTAGTCGAAGGTATGTTTAACCTCATGTATGAAGATAATAGTATGTTATTAAATTATAATAGAACCATATTAATATTTATTATATCATACATGATTCATTTATGACTTTATACTACCCATTTAATAATAATTTCCATGTTAAATTAACATTTCGGGTAATAATTGCTTTCTTTATTGTACGTGTTTTAACTTGTTACTCTTGATTGAATCACTTAGTTAAAGATTTAAATACTTCTATAATATAAAAAATGATTTATATGTAATATATATTTATAATCTAAATATGTATAATCGACATATATATGAAATGAAAAACACTGTTTATGGGGACGGTAGTCCGTACGTACGCATAAACGCTATTTCTGTTTTCATATCGTATTGAACAGAACTAAGTGAATAAGATATATGTAAGTAAATACATACATATATATATATATATATATATCCAGTAGCATTATTATGTCATATTAGTAATATATATTTTTATAATCGTCGATGAATGGTGATCGTGGAAATGAATCTCATCGCGTCGTGGAGACGATAATCTGTACGTACACACGAGCGACAATATAATTTCCTTAAAGGTGTGGAATTGGATGGTATAATAATATTACAGAGACATTAGAATTTTATTTTCATTATTTATATACATATTACTCATCATTATATTCATCCAAATAACATTGTGTTGAATAACAAATTACACCGCGGCGTGGAGACGGTAAGCCGTACGTACGCACACATGGTGACATTATCATTCATAAGATGGATAGAATAATGAATACAGTTGTATCATATTTATAATAACATCACAGTATATAGAATATACTAGAGTTATTGTTTTATAATGGAAACTACAAAGAAAGAGGAAGTGGAAGATGTAAATTACATGAAAGAGGTGATGAAATATTTACCTCTTCATCGGGTTCTTCCTTTTGATTTGATCAAAAGGGATCCTTAGGTTGGATTTATGATTAATATAAGGCCTCTTGGATTAAGTGAGGGAAGTTGGGAGGATATTTGGGCAGGGTTTTGAGGAACCAAAAGGCTTTGAAGGTTTGAATAATTGTTTATAAGTGGTATCCTTTTATAAAGGGGAGGAGGGGCTCTTTAGGAAAAAACTTAATGTATTATTTTATAATATTTTCATATTTGGTTTATAATAGAAAACAATGAATTTATTTCGAGACTTAGGTGGTTATGGGTCAAAATACTCTCAACCAATAGGTTTTAGAAAAGTTTAGGTTACTATTTTAACTTTACTTTTTAGATTTAACTCTTAGTTAAAAAGTTTAACTTTTACAGTGTCTTCTTGTATTATTATTCTATATGGTTAATAAACTTACTCTAAAATTCCCAGAGAACCTCAAGTGGATCATTAATTACATATATAATATTATTTAAGATCTTTGGACAAACCTTACATTTTTAGGATTATTATATCAACTAATAATATAGTATTCTTTTTAATATTAATTTATATCAATTTTGACACTATTTGGTATTTTGTTTTTGTGAAAGTCATGACAACTTGATTACTTAAAACAAGATACATTGAATCATCCCTAACATGTCATAAATTCGTATATGTCATAAAAAAATCGAAATTATATTTATTTTAAGATTTATAATACCATTTATTTTATTCTTTCATTAATAAGGTAATTACTGCATCATCATCTTGTCATAAATAAATTTTATTATTTAATGTCTAAAAAATATAAATAAAATACCCTGATGTAGGAAATATTTTTATATTTATAATTAATATTTATAGTAGAATTTATCTTATGTATAACCCTATATAAAAAATGGTTTAGTTAATAAACATTGAATTTAAAACTTTTAACTCTTCTTTAAATTAAATAATAATAAATTTCCTAATCTAATAAAATTGGACCTAAAAAATCATATTTTATTACTAAGGTTGTTTTTGGTCTAATTTCACTTATCCCATAGAATTAGGACATGTGTTAGGGTAATAATATTATCATTTTTACCATTAATTACCCTATTTACTTTTAACTGTGGTAAATAAAAGTAAAAAGTTACCATTCACCAAAAATTATTTTTATCTTATTGAACAAAATTATACTCCTTGATATTAACCATTTCTCTAGGATTTTAGAAATTCAACTCACAGAAGTGGTAAAATTATGTTTTATGTGAATTTACAAATTCTCCTAGGACGTGGGTAAAAGACGGTGAAAAGTTAAATAAAAAAAAATATATATATAGAATTATTATAAACTGACTCCCATTAATTAAATTGAACTTATATAGGTATTATGTATCTATTTTTATCTAAAATTAATTTAACTAAAATAAATAATTACTTTAAAAAAATTCTGTTTTAAACTATAACTCTGTGTTTTTCACTATTAATCAAAAATTAAAAGTTTTCAGAAAAACACCAAAAAATCACCCAAAACTAATTTTGATATTCCGAATTCAATAATGATATCCATTTTAGCAAGTTCAAAACATATAAGTTTCATTTATTAATTTAATATTACTTCCTGCTGTCAAAACCAAAAGGCGATTTTTATGAAATAATAACTATCAAAAGTTTGACACTTGTTTATGTCCAATTTCGAAGTGAAATTACATACAATGACCATCATTGGATTAAATGGTAAAAATATAATCTATTTATAATTCCAAACCATTAAAATGTATAATTTAAAAATATAAATTATTTTGATTAAAATATTTGTTTTCAGTTAAAATAAAGTATTTTTCACTATTCACTCAAATATGAAAGTTATCAAAAAAACACAAAAACTTTATTGAAACAAAATTATTATGTCCCGATTTTAAAAAAGAAGTTTATTTTGTAAAAATGAATATATAAAACTTTCAAATATTGGATTTAAAAATGGTTCTCCATTAAAAGGTGGTGAAATTGCATTTTTTTGAAAAATAATTATTTTATCTGAAAAAAAAAGAAATTGTTCCTATATTATGTCTCATAATATGGATTCTAAAATTATAAGGATTATATAAAGATCAAAATTCAGTTAATACTATTCATAACCGCTTTTGAATGGCTAGTTTGGTAAATCATGGTGCACTAGAACTCAGTGTTGCGTGTAGTGCATGTTATTGAATTACTTTGAAGAAATTATGTACTATGAAATCTTGGGGTGTTAAATTCTTCCCTCCTTCAATAAATTGTATCCTCACAATTTGAAATTGTTTTTTTAAAATAAAATTTTTAAAAGATAAAATACCTTTGTGGGGAAACCCACATCGGAAATTGGGTTAATAAAATTTAGTCTTAATAAGAGGAAAAGGGGAATGAAAAAATCACCACCAAATTATGATCTAGATTAGGATAACATTGGTGGAAATTATAGACACATAATTTGATGAAAAACATAAATATTTATAGGGAGTGATTGAGGTCATCAATCACAAACAATTATAGAATTGTGGCCCTCAAAGCCACCAATCTATGATGATTTAAAATACCATCGGTTCAACAAAACGTAAGGTATTAGGATGACACATTTTTGGTTTTAAGATCCCTTCCCTAATGTTTAATAATTAATTTATCCATAAAATAAGAGGGAATATATATATATATATATATATATATATATATAATTGTATTTATAAGTAGAGTTTCATCCTTCATCTAATTCCTACCACAAAATCATCTTTCACTCTAATAGATTTCAAAAATATATATATATTCTATTTATCCTAATCGTATAGTGTTCCAAAAATAATGAATTTATAATTCACATATCAGACCCTTTAAAAAATTACATTATTCAATCCAGGACATCACGTGGGTCAGTGAAAGGTTATACACCCTTTCCTCCCTTCGGTTGCGGGTTCAAGTCTCGCGGCCTTTCCGGATGTGATGGGTTGCCGCCCGACCTCCAGGTTGTCCTTTTTATGGAAATCCAAAAATAACCTTAACAATAGTATCCAATTTCAATATTAAACTATTCCAACCTTTAGAATTATCCAGAATACTTATATCCAAACTATGATTCCAAAGTTTATAAAGAAGTTAAACATAATGAGGATCCTTTTTTCCAGGTAATAACATGTGAATGCCTTCATTGTGTATTCTTTTACAACACCACAACATCATGAATTACAAAAATCAACCATCTCTTATTCCAAAATCACTACGTCATTATCAGGACCATATTGAGGATCACCTTTCCTTCAACTATTTAATTTCCAAAAAAGTATACATTAATATTAAGTCACTTTTCTTAGAACCATATAATCTCAAATCCTCAATAAAATAGTACTGCAGTACAATCTTTATTTATCTCCATAATTCGTGTAACTAGTATACTATTGATACAACGCTCAAATGAAATAATTCTATAATAACAATATAATAACACTAGTCATTATTCTTCATCTGAGGTAATATCATAACTTGATTATTATCCAATAATATCATTTGCAGTATACTCTGATGAATGGGACATTGATTCATGTAGTGTCTCAACGCCTAACAGATGAATCATTTTACATTTGAAAACTTTTTCTTACCCTTGCAATCAACTACTTGGTGTCCTTTTTCTCCACACTTATAAAAAACTCCCATTCCATTCATGAATTTACCAAGGTGATTCATTCCACATTTATCACATATTGTAAAATCCTTCTTTCCCTAATTCCCTTTATCTACCTTTCTTTTTACCGTCCTTTTCTTCTTTGGCTTCCCTTAAAAGCCATAGGATTTAGAGAACTCTTTACTGATCATATTAACAAAAGATATTATTTATTCATATGATGATAATATGTGAGATACTATTTCCTTTCTAAATGTTGGCTTAATACCATGAATGATATTACTCTTCTTACTTTTGGATCATACATATTGTTGTAGTTCTCATTCTTTCTACTGGGCGCCATTTCTAAACAATGGCATACACTAGGTCATTTCATGAATCACAATTCATAATTCCCAACCAGTAAAATACCTAACATAAATTGAACATTTTATAGATATAATCCATAATCACAAAAAAAATTCTTTGAGGAGGTATATACTCATAAACCCTTCATAGTGGTTTATAAAGAAAACGAGAATTATCCTAAAAATATCCCCCAGGAGTGTCGTAACCAAGAGTGAAGCAAGGCCCATTTTTGTGCACCAGTTCCCGTTCGATTCTAGCTCAAAGCGGTGTTTTCGGATTTTACCTCTAGGTATATCTCTGCCAGAGCCACCTCTACCTACTCGTATCCAGACAGGGATGTATTTTCTTAGAAAACTCACAAAATCTCTACATTACCAAAATTATAGGATGTTCTTCTATACTAATCCTCAAAGTCTATCTTAGGTTGATGTCCTCTAATCATAGTTTATATAAATCTATCTTCCAAGGTTATTGATAAACTTCCTATGATACCAACTGTAATGCCCCAACCCCAGTTACCCAGAGTCGGTGCATTATTTTAATACATTTTCATGATTACAAAGAATCACATCTCGAAGGACTGATTAGTTTAAAAATCTTGGAAAATATATAACATACATGAATGTTACATTACACATTATAAAATAAAACACAACATAAATAATCCATTGAGAATGCCATTAATTTCCAAGCTTAACCGTTCTTATCAATCATAATGCACTTCTTGGAATCTTGGGAAAATAAAACATAAGAAATGGGTGAGTTCAGATGCTCAGTAAGGGTAAATAACTTAGCGGAAGCTATAAAATTTTAAGGAAAGATGTGTGATAAAAACAATAGACTTTTTAAACATAAACATGAACATAATATGGAAAAAAATAAATCAAACATTACCATGTAAACATTCACATGGATATTCTACTAGTCGAATAATCACATGTAATAACTAATTTCATAATGAGGGAATGCCTAATGCTGGACATCATTACCACATAGTCAAGGTCTCATGCCAAGACTAGAATTTTTTTTGTGAAGGCCTTGTTCCAAGACACTAGTTTGTCTCATGAGACCTACCAATGAATCGAGGAGCTATAGCGGGCTCCACCCATCACAAACTAAGTCCACTGCATTTCTCATATGAATAGTTGAAACATAACATAAACATTCGTATTAAAAATAGCTTACAAAATGTCAATAAAATAATCATAAACCATGAATGGTATAAAAATAGAACATCCACAGTTAAACATATCAGAACCCATTCAATACAATATGGAAGATTGTATAATAATAAATCAACCTCAATCAAAAACAATATCCAGTAAAGGATGCTGACATAGTTGAAAATGATGTGAAAAACTTTTTGAGGGAAATATATTTTTTATAAAATAATTTAAAAGTCACAAAATTATATAGAAAGTAATTTAAAAAATATTTTTGAATCAAAGTTTCCCATACCACCTTGAAACTTTTGAAAACAATTATCATTTCAAAACATTTATGTCCATATAAATAAATTCTTAAAATCATTTTGAAAACATGGACATTAATTAAAAATATTTAGAAAGATAAATCTTTAAAACATTTAAAATTTTGATCTTGATAAAGAGTACCTTTCAAAAATCCTTAAAATATTCATTTCGAAATCATTTTTATGAAAAATAGACATGGATGATAAAAATTCCCCAGTAAATACTTACACATATACAATCTCAGATAATAATGAGATTGAGGAAATAACCCTTAAAAATTTAGTAACTTACGAAACATACACCCCATGAAAGAGGAATAATACAATGAATATGTAAATACACATAAATTAAAGTGTATTACACAAATAATACAATTATGGGCAATACATGAACCACAAAAAAGGTAATAGTGGCAATATGGAACGAATCTCACGGGAATACGGAGTGAGATGAAAACCCCTTACCTTGAACATTCCTTTAGTCGAGGGTACGTTTAACTTCATGTATGAAGATATTAGTATGTCATTAAATTATACGAGAACCATATTAATATTTTTTATATCATACATGATTCATTTATGACTTTATACTACCCATTTAATAATAATTTCCATGTTAAATTAACATTTCAGGTAATAATTACTTTCTTTATCGTACGTGTTTTAACTTGTCACTCTTGATTGTATCACATAGATCAATATTTAAATACTTCTAAAATATATAACATGATTTATATATCTTATATATTTATAATATAAATATGTATAATAGACATATATATGAAATGAAAAACATCGTTTATGGAGACAGTAGTCCGTACGTACGCATAAACACTGTTTCCGTTTTCATATCGTATTGAACGGAACTAAGTGAATAAGATATATGTAAGTAAATATATATATATATATATATCCATTAACATTATTATTTCATATGTTACATACTTATTAGTAATATATATTTTTATAATCGTTGATGAATGGTGATCGTGGAAATGAATCTCATCGCGTCGTGGAGATGATAATCCGTACGTACGAACGAGCGACAATATAATTTCCTTAAAGGTGTATAATTGGATGGTATATTAATTTTATAGAGACAGTATAATGTTTTTTTCATTATTTATATACATATTACTCATCATTATATCCATTCAAATAACACTATGTTGAAAAAAAATTACACCACGGTGTGGAGATGGTAAGCCGTACATACGCACGCATGGTGACATTATCATTCATAAGATGGATAGAATAATTAATATAGTTGTTCCATATTTATAATAACATCAATCTATATAGAGTATACTGGAGTTATTATTTTATAATGGAAACAACAATGAAAGAGGAAGTGGAAGAAGAAAATAACTTGAAAGAGGTGATGACATATTTACCTCTTCTTCGGGTTCTTCCATTTGATTTGATCAAAAAGGATCATTAGGTTGGCTTTCTGATAAATCTAAGGAATCTAGGATTAATTGAGGGAAGTTAGGAGGATATTTGGGCAGGGTTTGGACGAACCAAAAGGCTTTGAAGGTATGAATAATTGGATAGAATTGGTGTCTTTTTATAAGGGGGAGGAGGGGCTCTTTAAGAAAAAATTAAAGTATTTTTTTATAATATTTTAATATTTGGTTTATAATGGCTCCAAATGAATTTGTTTCGAGACATAGGTGGTTATGGGTCGAAATACGCTCAAAAACTAGGTTTTAGACAAGTTTATTTTACCATTTTAACCTTATCTTTTAGATTTAACTCTTAGTTAAATAGTTTGTCTTTTTCCATGTCTTCTTTTATTCTTACTATATATGGTTAAAAAACTTACTCTAAACTTCCATGAGAACCTCCAGTGGATAATTAATGACATATATAATATTATTTAAGATCTTTGTCTAAACCGTACATTTTTAGGAATATTATATCAACCAATAATATAATATTTATTTTAAATATTAATTTATGTCAATTTTGACACTATTTGGTATTTTGTTTTTGTGAAAGTCATCACAACTTGATTAATTCAAACAAGATACATTTAATCAGCCCTAACATGTCATATTCACCGATAAAATTCGTGGATGTCATAAATACTTCGAAATTATATTTATTTTAATATTTATAATACCATTTATTTTGTTCTTTCATTAATAAGGTTATTACTACATCATCATTGTGTCATTAATAAATTTTATTATTTAATGTCTAAAAATTATAAATAAAATACCATGATGTAGGAAATCTTTTTATAATTCTAATCAATATTTATAGTCGAATTTATCTTATGTATACACCTATATTAAAAATGGTTTAGTTAATAAACATTGAATTTAACACTTTTAACTATTCTTTAAATTAAATAATAATAAATGTCATAATCTAATCTAAGTGGACCTAAAGGATCATATTTTATAAATAAGTTTTTTTTGGTTGAATTACACTTATCCAATAGAATTAGGACATGTTTTAGGGTAATAATAATATCATTTTTACCCTTAATTGCCCTATTTACTTTTAACCATGGTAAATAAAAGTAAAATGTTATTATTCAACAAAAATTATTTATATCTTATTGAACCACATTTTACTCCTTGATATTAACCCTTTCTCTCGGATTTTCTAAATTCAACTCACAGAAGTGGTAAAATTAAGTTTTATGTGAATTTACAAATTCTCCTAGGAGGTGGGTAAAAGACAGAGAAAAGCTATATAAATTTTTTATATATCTAGAATTATTATAAACTGACTCCAATTAATTAACTTGAACATATATATGAATTATGTATCTATTTTGGCCTAAAATAAATTTAACTAAAATAAATTATTATTTCAATAAAAATTTGGTTTTAAACTATAACTCATTGTTTTTCACTATTCATCAAAAATTTAAAGTTTTTAGAAAAACACCAAAATTTTACCCTAAGATAATTTTGATATTCTGAATTAAATAATGAATTATATATTACCAAATTCAAATCATAAATATTTCATTTATTAATTTAAAATTAATTCCCGCTGAAAAAACCAAAAGACATATTTTTATGAAATAATAACTATCATAAGTTTGACACTTGTTTATGTTCAATTTAAAAGTGAAATTATTTACAAGGACCATAATAGGATTAAATGAAAAAAATATAATCTATTTATACTTCCAAACCATTAAAATGTATAATTTAACACTATAAATTATTTTTATTAAAAAAGTTGTTTTCAGTTAAAATAAAGTATTTTTCACAATTCACCCAAATATAACAGTTATCAGAGAAACACAAAAACTTTATTGAAACTAAATTATTATGTCGCTATTTTAAAGAAGAAGTTTATTTTATCAAAATTAATATATAAAAGTTTCAAATATTGGATTTAAAATGGGTTCACCATTAAAAGGTGGTAAAATTGCATTTTTAAAAAAATACATCTTTTATCAGAAAAAATGAATTTTTTCTTACATTATGTCTCATAATATGGATTATAAAATTATAAGGATTATATAAAGTTCAAAATTCAGTTAATACTATTCCTAACCACTTTTGAACCACTAGTTTGGTAAGTCAAGGTGTGCTAGAACTCGGTGTTGCTTGTAGTGCAAGTTATTTAATTAATTTGAAAAAAATAATGTACTATGAAATCTTGGGGTGTTACAAGTAGAGTGTTTGATAGGGTGGTGTGCATGAAAAAGGATTAGGTAGGGAAACATGTGGTGGGAAGAGGTTAAACGTGCTACCACCACCACCCATAGGTGGTCCACCACGGGATCAGGGAGATCATGGATAGAGACAAGGAAAACTTAATGTGATTGAGGCTCATGAACTTGGTTATCCTGTGATGATTAGCAGTATGATTTGTGTCTATTCCACCCTAGATAAAGTTTTGATATACACAGGTTCCAGTCACTCTTTTCTCACTATGACGATTTTTTGATACTCAGATATTCTAGTGGAACTGTTAAATCAATCCCTACACTTAGATACTCTTATGAGGGGAGATTCGATGATCACATATTGGTGCCAAAAGTGTGCCCTTACTCCATGGGGTGACAGTTTTAGTTGGTATCTCTTAGTGGCAGCATCGAGGTCTTATGATGTCATTCTTTGTATGGATTGGTTATCTATTGTTCAATCCCATATTGACTATTTTTGGTGTAGAGTTTGGTGCATCCATGGAGATGGGACCAAATTTTCCTTTGTTAGTGAAAATAAAACACATGTTGTGCATGATAGACTTACTCAAAAGAGGTTATAGCTGATTACTCACCAGTTGGATAGCCTCACCCCTCTTATGATGGATGATAGGAGTCCTCATCTTCCATTAGTGGTGGTAGAGTATAAGGAGGCATTTAATAAGGATTTATTTAGATTACCTCCCCACAGGGAGGTATACTTTAGCATTGACATGTACCCTAGGAAGAAACTAATATCTACACCTTCATATAATATGTCTCCCACTAAGCATGATGAGTTGAGGGTAAAACTAGAGGACTTGTAGAGGAAGGGCTTCATGAGTCCATGTGTTTCACCCTATGCAGCCCCAGTTTTGTTTACCAAGAAGGAATATTAGATCTTGAGGATATGTGTGGAATTCCAGGGGATGAACCATGTGACCATAAAAAATAAGTATCCACTATTGAGATAGACCTTAGATCTGGAAATCACGAGCTTCGTGTACGTGATGAGGATGTACTGAATACAACCTTATGTTGTTGGTACATCAATTATGAGTAATTAGTGAGGCCATTTGGTGTAACAAACCCCCCCAGCAATGTTCGTGGGACTCATGAACTGAATCTTCCATCCTTAAATAAAACAATTCATTGTGGTCTTCAATGATGACAACCAAGTGTACTCAGCGTCCTAGGAGGATCACGAAATACACTTAAGGATGGTCGTGGAAACAATCTTCGAGCACCAACTTTATGAGAATATCTCGAATTTTTAGTTCTTGACTCGGGAGATCCACTTTCTAGGACATGTCATTTTAGAGGCTAGAGTTGCAGTGGATCCGATGAAGATTGAAGTGGTTCTTACTTGGGACCCACCCAAGAGTGTTACTGTGGTGCAAAGTTTCTTGGGTTTGGCTGGGTACTATCAAATGTTTTTACCTGACCTTTCCAAAGTATAAACACCCTTGATAGCCATGAAATAGAAAGGGAAGCCTTTCGTGTGGACATAGAAGTGCCATTAGTTCTTTTAAAAGACGAGGTAGAGATTGAAGAGTTCTTCTATATTGAGATACATAAGGAAGGTGTCGAGTATTTGGTGTTCTGTAATAAATCAGGTTCATGTCTTGGTTGTGTCTTGATATAGCGGAAAGAGGTGATTACCTACGTTTAGTGCCAATTGAGGTAGCATGAACAGAACTACATAGCCCACGATCTTGAGTTGGCGTCAGCAGTATTTACCTTGATAATATTGTGATACTACTTTATGGGAAAGCGGGTTATCATCTACTCATACCACAAGAGTCTCAAATATATATTCTTTAAAAAATATCTTAACTTAAGATATAGACTATGGATAGAGTTTCTCTGGGACTTTGACTTATAGATTTTCTTTACTCATAGGAAGGGGAACATAGTGGAAGACACTCTCTATAGGATCTCCATATTCTAGTTGCTGAGTGAGGTTTCAGAGAAGTAGGATGCATTATAGAAATCCTTTGTAGATGGAGATGAAGTATCCTACCTCCATTCGATGGTTTTAACCCATCTAATCATACAGTGAGTTAGGGAGGCATAACTTGGAGACACTTAGTGTGAGACTTTATGTACTCATATGACCACATGGTATGCCCCATATAGATATTCAAAAGGTGTCGAGCATGCCATTATCTTTAGAGGAAACCCAGAAGTACAAGTGACATTGTGATAGGAGGTCTTGAGAGAGTTCAATAATTCCCATTTGGAAGTACATCCAAGAGTATCAAAGATGTACCAGGACCACCAATGTTAGTTCTGGTGGACAAAGATGAAGAAGGATGTGGTAGAGGTTGTTTCTTGATGCCTCATTTGTCAACAAGTGAAGGCTGAGTACCAAGTTCCAGTGGGTTTGGCCCAACCACTAGATGTGCCAGAGTGGAAGTGGGATGATATATCAATAGAATTTATGACAAGTTTACCATGAAATTTTATGGGGCGTGATACCATCTATGTGATCGTTGAACAACTCACCATGTCCGCCTACTTCCTACTGATATGTGAGGAGAGTTCTATAGGTAGATTGAGATGGCTCTATGTGAAGGAGATAGTTTGGCTTCATCAAGTTACATGAACGATCATCTCAAATAATGATGTGAATTTCATATCCTAGTTTTTGAAGGGGTTGCGAGTGGCATTTGGGACATTGATGCGCTTGAAGACAACTTTTAATCCACGGACGGATGGCCAAATGGAGAGGACCATCTTGGTTTTTGAGGATAAGATACATGCTAGAATACTATACTTTGGCTGAAGTTGGGAGGATCACCTACCACAAGTGGAGTTTAAATACAATAACAGATATCACTCCACCAATGGTATGGAACTTTTCGATGCCTTATATGGGCAACCATGCATCTCACCACTTTATTTGAATAACTCGGGAGTGTCAACACTAATTGGTCTAGTGTTTGTGTGGGCTACTACTGAGAAGGTGAATATCATCCAGGAGTGGATGAAGACTGCATAGAGCCAGCAAAAGTGATATGATGAAAAGAGATGGAGGCCCTTAGAGTTAGAGGATGGAGAACATGTGTTTATTCAAGTCTCACCTCAACAGGGATTATAGATATTTGGAGAGGATGACAAGTTATCTTTGAGATATATCACCAATTTTCAGATTCTGAGTAAAGTTGGCAAGTTGGAATACCACCAAGATCTACCCCTGATGTTTCCCTAGGTGCATAATTTCTTCCATGTGTCATAGATGAGGAGGTACATGCATGATCCATCACACGTCATCAACTGGGGTGAGATGGAAATTTACAATGGGGAGACTTTTGTGGAGTACCCAGTGGAGATCGAGGATTTAAATGAGAAGATCTTTCAGGGGCAGTCGATTTCTATGGTGCGTATTTGATGGATATACAAGAATCTCTAGGAGAGAATTTGGGAGTGGGAGGCACATATTTGTGATCATTACCCCCATATTTTTTGTTTAGTAGCATTTTTTTTTGGCTTTCATGGATGTAAATCCATAAGTTGGGGAGAATGTAATGACTCATATTTACTTCGATTTTATTTTTATAAAATAATTAAAAAAATTCAGAGACTAGAAACTGAGATGATGTGAGAATTTGAGATTCAGTGTGCCTGAAATGTTATGATGGAAATGTTATGTTTTTAATGAAGCGCATGGGTGGTTTTTATTTAAAATTGTAATAACTTATAAATGGCTATGAAAATAAGAAATTTGAGGGAACTAATGTGTTCATAGAAATAATTATACCATAGGCGAGGCATAACATCGACTAATGCGGGGAGATTTTGAATTTTATGAATTAGACGTAACAATAATTAAATTATTTTAATAAAAATATTTTATTTTAAATTTCAATGGTTTCTTTTAATTAAGGACTATTTTCAAGAATCTAGCGTCAATGCCATAACCCATGAAATACCTCTAAGGAAAGGAGATGGAAACCCCTCTGATGAACGACGATGACTGCCGATTGATTGAGGATCGACGATGAAACAAACCTCCATTATTCATCAATGAATGATCCAACCTCAAGGTAGGATGTTGATTTTATTTGGGATTTCCTTTCCCCTTTTTAGATCTAATTATAAATAGGGACCAAATAATGAATAGTTTGATCAAAGATTTGATCCCTTATGGGATGGGTGTTATGCTTATGGGGTTTGACTAGGGATTAGATTTTTGGATGGATTTGTTCTTCATTAAACATTATAACATGAAAGAATCAAGGAAAACACAAAAAAGGATATGATATGTTCATTGGGAATTCATGTAATTTATCACTCCCCCTCAATCTATTCCACTCTTAATATGTTATTCTCATGTAAAAACCCCTATAAAAAACTTTGAAAATTACACCACATATCCATGGTACAATGGTATGAGATTGAAGGTTTGACCCTGTGATGGAATAGCAGAGGTGTGATGACAGAATAGTATGGTTCATGTGAGGCATAGGCCTACGACGATGCAAGTCAGACCACTAGTGGGACAGATGATGGTGATGGTAGGATGCACCCGACATGATCTGTCTAGGGGGATCGTGAGGGTGCGACATGCCATCTGTAGGGCCCCAGTGGTGGAGAAAAAAATGGACCAGCGGGGGATGGGTCAGGTGGATTGAAACAAGATGGTACACAAGATAGGAATATAGAGGAAGAGGTTTTAGCATCCTAACAGTGGTCAAGACAAGTGGCGATCGGTTGGGCAAGACACTGGTAGTGCAAAAATAATAGGATGTGGTCTTGGTTGGACCACATAAGAGGGAACCAGGGACAACCGGGGATGCAAGAGGCAACTATGGGGCCAAAAAAGGAGGCCGTAGCAGTAGGATGTTTCAGGCAGATGGGGTGTGGATTCAGAGGAAATGTAGTGTGGGCATACCATGTGGAATAGCATGGGTCATAGCTGGGGAGAGCTGTGTCGTGCACACATGCCGAACCATAGCATGGGCTAGACCGGATAAGTCTAGTCATGGCCAACAGGGCTGAGCCTAGATGGAGAAGCCAGTTCAGGTCAGGTCAAGTTAGGTCCAGTGGGTCAGATTAGATCCAGACTAAACCTAGGTCAGAACTTTTCAGAAAAGCAATCGTAACATTCAAGCCGTGTGTCTGTTTGATAAGTTATTTTCGGTGTTGGAACCCTTGAGACGAGATTATTATTTTGAGATACTCTATGTGAGTATTTGTAAATGTTGGAATAAAAAAATAACACGAGGACTAGGTTCTCCCAGAACAAGTGTCCTACGAGTGGAATACTACATTTGGATGTGACTTAGTGACTACATGAATAGGTGGCTGTATAACCCACCGATGCTCAGTAAAACATGGAACATCCGTGATCCATAGATTCTTTGTGCGCAATATATGCTCTAAATTCCATCAATGCACTTTGGTCTATCAACTCTTTGTGTGCCATCAACACTCCGTATACCATTGATGCTTTGTGTTCTATCGACAATCAATGCATCATCGATGCCCCTGGCCCCATCGATGATCCATGCACCATAAAAAATTTGGGCTCCATCAATTATCCTTGAACCATAAATGCTATATGTTTCATTTAAACTGAGTGATGTATAGACCACAACTAAAAATACCTCTCTTACTAATTTAGACTTATACCCATGTGATTTGATTATTTATCTTTTTAGTGACTGTACTTCATGTGTTTCCTTTGTGGTGTACTTATTGGGATTACTTTATGGTGTACTTAATGTGTTTTCATAGTGATATAATTAATGTATTTATTAATGGTATTTACTTTGTGGTTTAGGGGTGTCCTACTAGGTATTGTTTTACTCACCCCGGTATGGGATTTTCCAACATGTGTCGTGTATTGTATAGACGATCGAGGATTTTACAGACTTATTGGTGGACCAAGGCCAGATGGTTCTTAGAGAGAGCAGATAGACATGTTGTGCTCCTATGAATTTAGGAAGATTTATTACAACTTCCCTTCAGGTAGGGTTTTCTAATGATGAATTTGTGGAACTTGTTCATTCACATTAATAGACTACTTTTTGGTTAGGCTTGTATTCTGGACCTGTTTAATTTACAATTTTCCTACTATCATACTCTATGTTTGGTATCTTAGTGTATGAATTAATTTCCTACATAGTGTTTTTACATTTCCACATTTTGGTCTTCGAGATGTGATTGTGTGTATTAGTACTTTGGAAAATGCCTCCCATTTTTGGGATATTCATACTCAGTGCTAATAGCCAGCCCCTGGCCTATCAGAGGAGGGGTTGGGGTAGTCATAGCATTGACCCCTCTAGGATGGGTATTGACAAAGAGTTTCAATTACTATATAATGGTACCATCACATTTCTATGACCCACAGAAGGGTAATATGAGTCTCATGTAATGGTAAGATGGTATCTTCAATATTTATATAAGGCTAGTAACCCAAGTAAGGGTAAATTTTTTTACCCATACATAGTAGGTATATTTCATGTAAGAGTAGTGAAAATTCATTTACATGTTAAATTCATCTATGTGAATAGTTTTTCCTATGTAAAAATCATCTACATGAATTCACTTTTATGAAATTATGACTCATGAATATATTAGTTACTTGAATGATTTTGGATATGTGAAAAAAAACCATGTGAATATAAAATATGTATAAATATTTACCTAATTGACTATGAGAGGATCTATAAAATGTTATAAACCATGAATTATAATTTATTTTTCATATTATTTCATATTTTTATTTTCTGAAAGTTTATTAAGAATATTTTTAGTATTTTCTTTTTTCTTGAATTACTCATTAATTACCTCGAATCCATGAGAACACATTTTAAATTTTTTTATGATTAATTAAGTGATATTTACATGAAATTAATAGTGTATAGATATTCACAATGAAATTTTGAATCTTGAGATATTAAAATTCAAAATAGTTGAAATTCGAAGATTCGGTATCATATATTATCAAGAAAGTTTCCATGGATATTAATGCTCATTATTTACTACTATATTTTATCATATAATGAGTTACACTATATATTTTGTATTTATTTATATAATTAATATTATTTTTCATTTATATGAGGAATGTTATCACAAAAATAAGAATGTAAAACTATGAAATAGTTCATTATTTTCACATGATCAATTAATGATTCAGGAAAAATAAGGATGTAATGGTCTCAAAATTTGAAAGATATTGTGCATAAAGAAACACTACATATTGTGTTGATAGAAAATGAGAAAAAATGAGGTTTCAGATATTCTTGAACTATACAAGCGCAATATACTTTGGCGTTAAACTACTACTCTCTACTGAACATCAGTCATATGATACATTGATGATGGAGAGTTCCTTATAACCTTGATACTTATAAATTGAAGTGTTTATCTGGTTTTTTGGTTATAATTGTTTTTACACTTTTCTATATCCATAATTGTAAAGGGTTATACTACCCATTAAATTGAAGGATATTGGGTTATGAATCCCAAACAAAATCCACGCAATGGTTGATGAATCCATGTGAGTAAAATAAAGGGTAATTCAGTTTATTCCCTAACAAAAAAGGTTAGGGATTTTGTTATGATTTGAGGTAGTAAAAAAGAAGGTTTGGTTTCAACCACCACATCAAAATGTAGTTTCAGGGTTAAGCTACCACGTGTGAAAAAATTTGTTGTAATGGGTTGTGCCTCTAGTGGTTAAAAAAATTGTAAAAGGGTTGCGACCTCACTTTAAAAGTCAGAGAGTTTGTTATAGTGGGTGTCATATCATTCAGTTCATGAAACGGGTGAATAGAAGAGTAAGTTATTCATATCCATACTACAATAAAAATATATTACGGCATTTATTTTATTCCATTTCCTTAAATTTAAAAATGTGATATAATATTTAATTTTATTTTAAAATGAAAATTCACCCCCTATTGGATGTTCTGGAATCTTATATTTTAGGATGAACAAAGGGTATCAGAGATTAACCCATAGATAAATTTAAATTTTTATATTTTATAACTATTTAATGACATAACCATCATGGTGAAAAATTTATTTGATATGTAAGGAACACTTTTGAATAATGGATGGATAAATTAAAGGACACCTCATTTTGAATGTACTGAATTAGGATACTAGAAATCATGGATGGAAGCATTCAATAATAATCTTAGTATTGGTCACTATAAAATCATAAAAAATAATACAAACTACCTAAAGTTCAACTCGATTCATTTTTTGGAAATGATGCAGTAAAATATGTGTTAAATTACAATGTGATGACTATTTTATATTTTTTAATAAATAGAAATGTGAATTATCAAGTAAATGTATAAACAACATCACATGACTTTTGGAAAATCCTACCTGTCATAAATCATGGTTTGGATAAGCTTATTAGAACCAAGATAGAAATGTTTATATATGAATTTTAAGAATTCAAAATGGGTAAATAAGAAATTGTTAAACAAATTTTCTATAGATTTACTGATATTGTAAATAGTATGAGATCTTTTAGAGAAACAATGAAAAACCAAATTATTATTGAAATAGTTATTAGGTAAATTATTAAAAAGTGGAATGCTAAAATGGTTTCTATACAAGAAAGTAAAAACATCAATTAATATAGACTTGATAATATTATTGGATATTTGTTACAACATGAGATAAAGCTTAATAATCTTGTTGAAGAAGAGAATGAAAAAAAAGATGGTAACCAATTTTAAGTCTAATGTTTATAATTACTCTTATGAATCTGAGTTATAGATATGTGAAAAGAATGATACATAATATGTTAAAAAAATAATATATAAAAGAAATAAAATATTATCGATAATATCTCAAAAAGGTCATCCTAAAGATTATTTTAAGGAGAATAAGAAAACGAACTTTATTTTCCATGATACTCAAGATATAATCTATAATGATTGAATAAAAGGGATACATCCAGCCCGATTTCCCAAGATTAATGAAGGAAAAAATGAAGAGGAAGAAATAAAAGAAATAAAATAAATCAATAACATCTATATGTTGTCTCCATAAGGATTCAAGTTCTGAGGAATAATTTTGTTTAGAAAAGGACGATAAAATTTTGTTCTTAATGGATTTATCAAATAATGTATGTTATTATATTTATTATTCTTCAGATGAATTTTATTCTGAAAGACTCACTACCTTATTAGTAAACATAAGAATAATTTTGATGAAAATTATCAATTAAAAAATCTGCCTAGGAAGACGTAAAATCTGCAGTTATAGATTTTGAATTTTTTCAATAAAATCTAAAAATACTCTTACTGAAAATGAAAAAATAAATAGATAAATTGATTTTATGTCAAAATGACATGAATATGAATTATGTATTTTTTGAAATATTCATAAAAAGAATGAAAAAATAAAAAATGAAATTTATAGTTTATGGTAAAATATGTCCACTTTTATAAAAAGGTTGAGAAAATTTTGATAAAATTATGAGTTTTAATAAAATGAAAAAAGTGATCCAATCTGGGTTATGATCAAAGTTTACCAAAAATATATAAGAACATAATGGTAAATATTAATTGTGTAATTACATATATTGTTATATATTTTATATGTCAAATGAATTATCATTATGAAAATGAGTGTTCATGGATATTTCAAAAATCTCTTAGAAAAAATAAGGCTTTAATTTCAAAACATTTATATTCTATATTACTTATAAACAAGTGTTTGAAATAGGTTTGGATTTCTAAGAATTATTATAATAATTCCATTGGACCCAAATTTGTATGGGTACAAATTTTTTTGTAAATATGTTTTTGTATGTAATTTGTCTTGGATGCATAAAAAAGGATGTTTGGTATATAAATAGTGGATGGTCATGACATATTACTGGTGATATATCAATAATTATATCATTCAATAGATTTGATGGAGGTAATGTTACTCTGGGAGATAATTCTAAAGGAAAGGTAAAAGGTTTTGGTGAATTTGGAATTTAAAATTCCATTTTTATTTCTAAATATTAATATAATGAATGATTCAAATATGATTTCATAAGAAGTTGGAAACTATTTGATGATTTATTTTTTGTAAAATTTTAAAATTATAAATGAATTATATTTAAAAATAAATATATTTTGATTTATGTAAATAGAAAAGAAATAATTTATTCAATTAAATTTTCTAAATTAACTATTCAAAATGTCAAATGTTTTAATTCCATAAAATCTGACAACATATTTTGTAATAAAAGTATTTAAAATGATAATTCTAGGTTGATGCACAATCTATCCAATAGCTAAAAAGTTCTATAGTTACCTAATCCTAAGAAACACAATCCATTTGATTGTTAATCATACTTAAAAGGTAAACATAATAGAACTAGTTTCAAGTCAATTAAGGAATAAAAAACTATATGGCCTCTTGGTATTATTCATTTGGTCCTATAAAACATCCTAGTTTGGGTGTTTAAATATCTTTATTATTAATTATTGATGATTTTACTAGATACACATGGTTTTATTTTCTTACATTCTAATATGAATCTTTATCAAAGTTTATCATTTTTTAAATTTTTTAACACTAATAATGGAAAAAAATTAAATTATTTAGAATATGTCATTGTGGGGAATTCTAGAATCTATAATTTATATAGTTTTTTTTAAAAATGAGTATTTTCATAGTTTTTCTGCTCGTAGAACACCAAAAAAATGTGTCATAATAGAATAAAAAACAGAACTCTATAAGAAAAAGTTAGAACCATTTTAGATGAATTTAATCTACCAAAATACTTTTTGGATTAAGCTATGAAAAAATATTGTTAGATTAGAAATATAATTATCTTAAAACCATTTTTTAAATGGAACTTTATGTGATTTGGAAGGGGAGAAAACCTAAAATTGGATATTTTATTTTCTTTGGGTGTAAAATTTTTATGCTCAACACTAAGGATGCTTTATATAAATTTGATTCCAAATCTGATCAAGGTTATTCATAGGATGTTAAAATAATAGTAAGGCATATAAAGTAAATAATAAAGGAACCATAGTTTTTAGAGATTCATTTGAAGTTATGTTTGATAGAAAATATTTTAATAAAAGTGATAATGATATGGATCAACTTGAAGGAATTTTTTTGAGATTTTAAGTTTAAAGAGGAACAAACTCATGATAAATTTGAACATATTTAAGGGGAAAGTATTTCATATCAATCTAAAACTATTCATGAAATAACATAGAATACTCATAGAGATCATCTGATAAATATTGTGATTAGAAATGTTGAATCAATTTTTCAATCCAAAATATAATCTATGAATATTTGTGCTTATCATGATTTCATTTCTGTTTTTTTCAGGAATAATATTAATGAAGATTTTAATAATTATAACTGTAAGTTTTCTATAAAAGATGAGTTAAATTGGTTTAGTTGTAATAATGTCTAGAATTTAGTTCTCCATCTAAATGATTATCATGTTATTGGTAAAAAGTGGACATTTGAAACAAAACTGATGAATCATTAAATATAATTAATAATAAGGGTAGATTAGTCACTCATGGATATTCTAAATAATAGGTATTTATTTTAAAGAAAAATTTTCAACTATTTATATATTATAAATTATTTGAACATTATATGTTTATGATGTATTCATGAATTTAAATTATTTGTAATGGATTTAAAAAGAACTTTTCTAAATTTTTATATTTTAGAAGAATTATATTTTAGAAAAAAACGTTATTTTTTGATAATGAAAATTGTATTTACCATGTTTTGAAATTGTATAAGACATTATGTGGGTTGAAACAAGCTCATCATGTTTGGGTTAACATTTTAACTTGATTTCTTTTGAAAAATTATTTTTTGACAGGAAAGGTTAATCCTATTTTATTTATTAATAAAAAGTTATAATGATATTAATATCATGAAAATATATGTTGATTAGATTTTTTTGGATATTCATGTGAAAATACTAGGAATTAATTTTCATAATTAATGAAATATGAATTTTATATATGTATAATGGAAAAAATAAAATTATTTCTTGGTCTATAAATATTTTAAATTAATGATGGTATATTTATGAATCTATCCATGTATCCTAAATATTTAGTAAGGAGATTGAGTTTAGAATATTTTAAAAGTGAAAACTCTATAATGATTACTAAATGAAAATTAGATATTGATAAATATAGAAAATCTATTGATGTTAAAAATTATAGATCCATTATTGGAATATTTATATACTTAAATACTTCCAAGACCGAGTTAATGTTTTCAATTTGAATATTTGTTAGATTATATAGTGAACACAAGGAATGTTATATAAATTATATTAAGATAATTTTTATAAATGGTAAAGGATCTTTGAATCATGGATTATTTTATCGTAACAGAACTAATTTTCATCTAAAAAAATAATCTGATTTTGATTTTCATGGATACAAAGAAGATAAAAAACCACTTCAGGTATGTATCATTTATTTGGTAATCCTTTAGTTTCTTAGACTTTAATGATTTGTTTTTTATCTTTCAACTATTGAATCTATATCTATAAATGTTTTATATTTCTATTCTTAATCATTATATATTGATAAGAAACTTTTTCATTTTGTTTGATATTGATAATAATTTTATATTATATGATAATAATTATATAATTTATATTTCCAAAAACACCTTAAAATACTCTAGGACTACGAAAATTGATGTTAAATTTCATTTTATAAAGGAATATGTTAAAAAATAAAATATAAATATCAAATTTATTTCTATGTATAATCATCATATTGATATCTTTACTAAGCCCATAGACATTAATAAGTTTGAGAAAATCAATATTAAACTTGGTATAATAGAAATTTTAATTTTTATGGTGTAAATTTATGTATTTTGAAAGATTTTATATGATAAATATTTTATATTTTCATAAATTTATTAGTAATCTAGATTATGTTTTTTAGTTTACTATTTTTAATTTATGAACACATTTTTTTATTATATTATTACTTTATGTTTTCTCATAAAACCTAGTTAATTAATACTTACAATTTAAAAATTAAATTTCTATGAATGATTATTTTAAGAACGACTTCTCACTATAGTTTCCCATATATATTTTAAATTCTTCTCACTGTATGAAATAAGGTTCTAAAAATTCGAAGGTTTTATAGTATATCCTTGTAACATTTATTTTTGATTTTACATGTTTATTAATGTATTATACAATATTTATATTCATTTTTATGAAATTTTATTATGAAAAATAATCTAATAAAATATAAAATGATTATATTTTCTTTTAAAACTGTATGTATCAAATAGTTGCAAAATGGGGGAGTGTTTTGGAAATTATCTTAATTTTTTTATTTATCCCAAAATGTGGAGAATATTGAATCTTATTCTTGAATAACATTTATTAATTATGTTTTTATAATAAAAAAATATCTTATTATATTTAATTTTAATTTTCATAACTTTACTCAGTGTTATATTTTGTTTGTTATATTATGTATTAAATAATGATTAACTTTTGTTATATGTTGTTATTATATACTTAAACTTTCTTTATATTTCTTGATTTAATTTATTATAACATGTTCTACAAGTTTCATATTGAGTTACTAGGATATATATGTCATTTATACTTTTAAATATCACCAATACATTCTTTTTTAATGTTGTTTAATAGTAACCTTTTGTTTCTATGGGATACAAAAGTGTAAGTGTTGAATTATAATATTTTTACTAAGGTAAACTTTGATTTATAGTAGGCACACAATGATAACATGTGATTTATAATTCTTCGTTCAAGTCCAACATAATAGTTACTTAAAGGTAACCTATTAAATCTTATAGTTTTTAATGGTATATTGTAGTTTCAAATATTTTTATAAAGGTAACCAAAAAATTGTAATGCTTGCATAAATGTATCCCATAAACTTTAATGCTTGCTTAAAAGTAAATATTTTATGTTTTTTCAAATAAGGGTATTCCTTGGTCATGTAAATTCAAAGTCTTCAAGGCTTTCTTATATAAGTTTACCTTTCTGTTCACATAAAGGTCAACTTAATCTACATAAGGATACTAGCGTGTTTCTAATACATGTGTATGGGTAGAAATAGATTTTAATTACTCGTATAAGGGAAATTTGAGTCTCATTTAATGCTATATAGATATATTTAATACTTACATAAGGGTAGTAATCTGTATTAGGGTGAAACACTCTATTCTGTACATATAGGGTATGTTTCACATAAGGGTAAAAAATTTATTCATACTTGATAAATTTTGCTATGTGAATTGTTTTATCTAGGTAAAAATTGTCTATGTGAATTCACTTTTGCGAAATTCATATATGTGAATATATTAGCTATGTGAATAGTTTTATATACATGAAATCAGCTATGTGAAAATTAAAAACCTAGAAAAATTTAAAAAATTACTATGTGAGTTTATTCTGAATAATTTAAACCTGATATTATACTATATTTTCATATTATTTATTATTTCTAATTGCTTCAAGTTTATTATGTATATTATTAGTGTTTTTTTGTTCTAAAATTACTCATTAATTATATATAATCGATGAAAATAGGTGTTAATTGGTTCTATGTTGAATTATATGCATCTTACATTAAATTAAGGATGTATAGATATATGAGATGAAGTTTTGAAACTTGAGATATTTAAATTAAAACTTTTTTAAATGCAAATACCGAGTCTCATATATTATCAGGGTGTTTTCAAGAGATATTAATAGTCATTTTATACTACTATAATAAACATTATAATGATTTACACTATACAGTTTATATTTTTTTTACAGAATGAATAATATTTTCCATTTACATGTGGACCATTTTGAAGGAAATAAGCATTGAAAAATCTATAGTTTTTCATTAGTTTACATGAAAAATTCTTACTTTTTTAAAAAGAAAGATGCAACAGTCTTAAAATTTTAAATATGTAGTGAATGAAGTAACTCTATATATAGAGTTTATATAAGAAGTGAAAAATATATAACAAGGTCAAGGATATCTTGAACTATAAAAGTGAAGCTTCCTTAGGTGATCAAAAACAACTCTCAATTGGTATTTAATCACTTTATCCTTTACTTAGGGAGAGTTCCTTACTACCTTAACAATCATAAATTGAATTGTTTATATAATTCTATGATTTTAATTATTTTTATTCGTTTTTATGTGTATAATTGTAATAGGCCATACTACCCATTAAATGGTTAGATAATAGGTGGTGACTCACAAAACAAATTTAGGCTTTGGGTTGTGCCTCATGGTGAGAAAAAGGTAGGGTAATTTCAATTAATCAATAACCAAAAAATTTTATGGATTCAATTATGCCTTTGACCAGTTAAAAGTTTGGTATAGTATCTACAACAACTTTAGAAGATATTTTTTGGGTTAATACCCCATGTGTGAAAACATATATCACATTGTGTTGTGCCTCTAGTAGTTAAGAGGGAAATTCTAAAATGCCTTTGACCACCCTTCAAAAGTTAGAGAGTCCATTTTAGTTGGTTTCATATATTTTAGTTCATTAAATGGGTGAAGTGTAAAGTATGATCATTTAGATCTGAAATACTAAAAAATTATACTGTGTGAATTTATATTATTTATACTAAATTATCTTTAAAACTCTGATATAATCTTTAATTGATTTTCAAAATGGAAATTCACCAACATCTTGGTTATTCTGGTGTCTCCCTTTTTAGGACCAATATAAAAACTTTATTTATTTTTTATTATTATTCTCAAAGGATTTATATATCCTGTAATTGTTATATCAAATAATTATGATTAATTTACACCGTACAATGTTATTAGGTGGATTTACAACCTCCCTTTTTTTGATGTTATCCTATATTTCCCTCTATTTTTCCCTATGATTCTTAAATGGTATCTAATAATTTTATTTTATTTTTTTCATTTTATTCTTCTAGGTATATACAATCCTCTACTTCATTGAGTTGAAATATTATCCATGATTCAATGATTATTTGTAATGTGGTAATTATGAAAGTCTTTAATTGATTTTTCATACATCTAATATTCAGTAAAAAATATATATAATCTTTTATTCATTAAAAATGTCTTTTAATATTTAAATTGATATATAGAATTATTATTTGGGGATAATCTATGTTAATTATTTTACTTATGATTTATGACATCAATATGAAAACCATTCTTCTCATATAGGTTTATTTCATGTTTATGATTGATATATATTTCCTTTCAATGTGGAATGCATGAATATGATCATATCAGGATTTAAAATATGGGCCTAGAATTTATAGTCCTTAAATTAATTGGATTAATTGATGTATCTCATGAGATTTTTTTTGTGAACATGATTCTATTTTTTTTAGTATTCAATGAAATGGGATTTGTAAGAAAATGACATGTAGGAAAATGATTCCTTCTTTGTCCATATTTTCTTCAAGGGAATTGTGCATAATGTTTATGATTTCTCATTATTATATATGTTCTAAATTACATGTATCCTTTAAATTGTGTCATCATTCTTATAATAATGATCATGTGATTATGATATCATAATGATTAAATTGATCACCAATGTACTATATTGATTCATGTCTCATGTTCCTTCCATATTATCCCTCCCCTTATTAGTATTTTAGATCACCATTCTTTTATGTATGTATCAAGTTGATTATATATACTAAAGAGATCATGGAATAATATAGGATGACTTTTAAACTCAATTAAAATAAAATTTAACATTTTATATGAATTTATGTTGTAAGAAGAGAGTTTTACAAAATCACTAAACCTATCTATTTTGAGATTTGTATCATTATATATTATTATTATTATCATAAGTATGATTTAAATATTATACATGTAACGTATATGTCTCTATATTAGAGGTGGTTGTGATGTGATGAGTGGTGGAGGTAAATATAGATCAGTGTTTTATGTTAGGTAGTTCAAATTAGATTGGATATTTTTTAAATTATATATTTATTATAAATTATGATATTTCATACACATTATCACCTAAGTTGGGTAATGAAACCGTCAACTAGAAGTGGTTTTGGGTTCTTGGTGTTTTTCCTAACAGGAAAGATGAAGGTTACATGGATATCTGACTATTACCCCTTCCTCTATCTCTTTTAAATATAATATATATTATGACAAACATCGGTTATCTTAGAAGGTGATGTTCTTATTATTGGGGTACATAGTAGATAAAGTTATGAGAGGAAGAGGGAATGATTGTAACGCACTGACCCGAACCACTAGGTCCGAGTTAGAGAGCCATATAACCTCATGCATGCATCCGAGTATGTAAGAGGATGAAAAATAGTAACGATGGTCTAAAGAAATGTGTAGAGGTAAGAACCTTGTAATTAATATCCATCACTAGATTCCAATATCATAAATATAAACCCAATAAAAAAATAGAAGACAAAAATACATAAAAAATCAAATAAATTATGTCATTCCTCATTATACAAGAGAAAACAAATAGACTAACACAAAAATTCTGATCAGGGTGTTAAAATGATATTGATGTCCTACATGTAAATATTTTATTCCATGAAGTGATATGGTATGATTATGTGATAATTATGTAGATATATATTTATGTTGATATCATTATGTAGATGTGATATATGGTTTTATTTATGGTATTACATATATATGAATGGGATGTAACCAACATGATGTATATAATAGGGGCATAAGTGAGACAAGTCAACTGGTTAAGTGGTTTTTAGGTACTAATTTTACATAATTTTATGGAATTTTATGTTCCTACCCTAGTTTGTTGTTTTTTGAGTGAGTTTTGGAAAGGATTTGAAAATAATTTACATGGTTATGCAATGAACTAGTTTTTCTTTTTAATTACTAGTTTTTGATGGAGGATCCCCTGGGGTATACCTTTATGATAACTCTTATATTCTATATTTGTTTTTTATATTTATACAATGAATCTGGTGATAAATCTTCTCAATATTTTCTCATGATGTAGATTTATCTAGTGTTCTTGGTGTTTATATTGAAGAATTTGTTTCATTATCACTATGTATGAAATTATATTTATTTTATTATTATTATAATTTTATATTATATAGAGTCTATTGGTAGTTATATCTATTATTCATAGCATTTATAAGGGAATTAGATCCCATTATGTGTGTATTAGACCCTTAGTGAATTTATCCAATGCATGATATATTAAAGGCTTGTTTTTAGGGTCACAAATATCTTTACTACCATCCCAAAAGAGTTTTAAATAGGAATGAATCAATATAATGTGGTATAAAATCATGAAATTGAAGGTTTAGGTTATTCATGAGTACATAAAATCCACTCAAGACCATTAAAAGTCTTATACTAATCAGAGGAGTACACATCTACAGGTTGAGGTTAGAGATCATTTATTTCTAAAGGATTCTATATATCAAGATATTTTAGTTTGGGTCAAAGTGTAAATAATCCTCAATAAATTTTTAGATATTTTGAGGTGCTAGTGTGAATTTATTAGGTGGAGTATTGGTTAACACTTTCTTCATAGATGAATCTAATCTATTATGTTTTAAATGGATTGTAGATTCATCATTATCTTTATGATAACAATCATGTTTTTTTATAGGGTTGAATTGGATGTTGAGAATGATATTAAAATTTTAAAGTGACCTATCATATTTCATTAACATAAAGAGATGATTATGTGTGGGTATATCGTACATTGAGTTTGTGTATTGTGGTGACTCAATGGCTTGGAAAAGTTTTTGTAGAAATATGAGTCACAAATGTGTTCTTGATACCTTGAGTTGTCTGATGTTTGATTATTATTGAGATATAAATATTTATTTTATGATTGTTTTTCTCACTTTTAATATGATCATTATTTTGGTGATGGTGAGATTCTAATTTGAGAGGCATCTTAAGGGGAATTTGGTTTTTTGGTTGTTCCATTTTTGTTTGTGGGTTTGGTTTTTATTTTAAATGATTTTAATTATTTTATAGGTATATATTAAATAGGGTTTGATTATATAGGGACTATAATTTGTTTTATGAATTTCGGAGGATTTATAGTGAAGATTATAATTTGTTAGAAGGAAAATGTAGTCAAAATACGTTTTAGTTTCTAAAAGGGGCCTGATAGTTTACACTATGATATAGTGTATTTTGTGGTTTGGTTTTGGGAGTGGATAATCATATATTCTTCTATGCTTGTATATATTTGGTCTTTCACAACTATTTTTTTGTGATTTATACCATGGAGGACATCTATGGAAGAAAGGTAACTATTTTGGTGTTCGTAGTGCCTTGGGAAAGTCCCAATGAGCCATGGGGAATACTAAAATGGATATTTTGGGTATCATGGGTTTATATTGAATGTTAAAGAGGTTATTGTTTTGTGATGGTGTCATGCTACAGGGTGTAAAAAACAATAGACTAAGAGATATGTCATGGTAGTTAAATGATTTTAGTTGATGGAGGAAGAAAAATTACCATGGTCTGTAGGCTATTCCATGATAGTTATAAAAGAATCATCCTACCAAAAAAACAGTATATGAAACATAAGGTTGTTTTGACCAGTTTTAAAGGCTGAAATCTTATATATCCATTATCTTTTCTCATTTATATCCTGTTTGTTTTCCTGCGATGATGATGAATAGAGAGGGTGGGTGGTGAATAGTGTAGCTTTAAAAAATTCATTACAATTGAAAATGACCCTACATAAATAAAGTGTTCCTATATGTATATCTTAATGTCAAGTAATATACTAGAAAATGAATAAAAGAAGGGGAAGTACATGATGATGCTTAGCAGTTTGGGGAATAATGATCCTATATTCCCCTTCACTAATGCACTTTACACAAGATTGGTGATTTTTAGTAGTCAAATCCTTTTATCTGATGACATCAACAACTGCGTGCAAGAAACTAATACTTGTTTAAAGAATTTTATATCATCTTAATATTTCTTTTCTGGGAAAATGAAATATTTTGTTGATAAGCTAAAACTCCCCCATTATTGAGTACATGTAGTTAACAGTTTAGTAGAAACATAACCTATATAGAAGTTGAAAAACATTGTTTCACAATTTCCTCTATAACTGAAAGATGATTTGATCTTGAATAATGCACAACAATAACCAATATATCTTCAATGTCATGAAGAAATATTATTCATTGAATTAGTGCAAATAATAATAATAATATAATTATTTTCCATGTCTATATTTTGATCATTTCATCATATGATTTGTAACATTTCCATTATTATAATTATGTATTTGTAAGGGATATTTTTAGGAAATTACAGACTTTGTATCCATTGTTGATAATTTGAAATAACTGAGTTAGGAGTTTACAAAATATTCTGGATAATTATTGTATATTCATTGATTCTTCATAATGTATTTTTTAAAGTAAAAAATTTAAATATATTATAATATTTTAGAATTAAAATACTCTATTTGTACTTCAAGATATTATTCAAAATAATATATAAGATAATTTTTAGTTAGCCACTGAAAAATTCAGATATTTTTTTTATTTTATTTTCCCTAAATATCCTCTTGATTTATTCATCAATAATTGTTTTGTTAAACTTTATAAATCATGGGTATTTTCAAATTTAAATTTTGAATATTTTTTTCCAAAAACTCTTGATGTATCAAATTAATTATACACATTTAATAAAGTCATAAAATAATCTCCTATAAATTATATTATAAAAAATAATGAATTAAAGTTCAAATTATATGTTTTAATTTAAAACTATTGCTTCCCAAAAATATCTCCATGATTTTTACAATTGAAATTTTCTATAATTCTAATAACACCATAAAATTCTCCTAAAAAATATAAAAAAATGTCATAAAATATTACATGAAAATTAATTGAATAATATTGTATACCTCCATTCAAAAATATTAATTTTAATTTCAAAAACATTTTAAATAATCCTATAATTATCATATTTAAACTTTTTATAAAATTCTTAGAAAAATGATATCACAAGATGTAGTCAGTTTTTATATTCTCAAAACATCTTATTAAACATTCCGTCCAATTGACTTATATTTATATAATATAAATATATTTTCACAAAATCACGGATCACCATAATCCAACAGTCATTGTTTTCTAAATAATTGAAAAAATGTAGCCAACATATTCTAGAAACGATAGAATGTTTTAGTGATTTCGAGCCACAAAAATGAATATCAAATGACTGATTGAAATTTCATCACAATTGAATAAATTATTTATAATGTTAATAGATTTCAAATAAAATAGGTTTATTAAAATTCATAGAACTATAAATAATGATATAATATAAAACAAAGGAATCTGTTGTTGACTTATAATTACGATGATATGTGGTATATCACAAATGTGAGGTATATTAAAAACATGTGGTTCCCAAACATGGTGTTCATCAACAATTCTTGGTTCTCAAACATTAGGTTCACAAAAAGCACGTGGTTCTTGAATGTGTGGTTAATCACCAAAATGGGATTCAAAACATGATGACTAATATTGATGTGTGTTCCCAAATGTGAGGATGATTACCAATGTGAGGACCATTCCTTTTATAAAAAATATAGTTTTATCCAAATGAATGATTAAGATTCTATATTCACTTTGTCAACTTATCAACATAAAAAGTGAGAGAAATAATAGAATAATTAAAAAATGATCAAGAACAATAAGAAATAACAAATAGTAACAATGAATAATTAATTTTGAAAAATATTATCATATGAAAATAATAAATAAAGGTTTTAATAATTATTAAAATATAAACAATTTTTTTTGTAATTATAAAAATATATATAATGTTCCAATTATGCCATAAATAATTTACCCCTATTTGATAATTAAAAAAACCGATCATGTAAAATAAATTCCACCTTTTTATAATGGTGAAAAAGTTAAATTAACGATGGTTTGATAAATAATAATTAAAAAATAATGGAATGATAAACATTTTGAACTCAATAAAAAATATCCCAATAAAAATAAATTTCTAATAAATTTTCAAAACACGCAAAAAAAATTAATGAAACAATAGTGCTTTTAAAATATCATCATTCTCTTTTGAGGTAAAAAAAATCTAAACGTAATTAAAAAATTTTAAAGCATGAGGAATAAGAAAATTGAATTTTTTAAAAGACGTAATATTACCCCCTTAAAAATAAGGCCCGATTTAAGAAAAAAATGACTTTCATGGATCCAAAAAACTTGAATAATAGTTTTTAATAAAAACTAAATTAATTTATAATCAATAAAATAAAATAAATAGCTATAAAATTAATACATTCCATAAAAATGAAACATTTACGGCCATGCTATATATTTAAAAAATAACCCCTTTAAAAATAAACTTCTACATTAAATGTATTCATGGAATTAATATATTATAAGAAATAATTATGTAAAATATTAATCCATTATAAGAGATAAGAAATTTAATTACATTCTCAATAGATAACCAAAAATATATAAATTCTGAAATTCTGAAATTGAAGTAAAATTATAAAGAGCATGTGTTCTGCATAAAAATAAAAATATAGTATTTAATAATGTTAATATGTAAGAAAAATTAATTAAAACATTATGTTCATATGGGTAAAAATTTATAATAATAAATAATAACACAATTTAGGTTCTTAATCCCTAGTATAAAATAGTTAGTTCACATGAACTAAATATTAAAATTAGAAAAGAAGTAAATCACTCCATGGATTTAAAAGTTTCACCTCTTAAAATATTTTCTTTCAAATAAAAAAGAGCATCATAGATTGTTAATATTTTTAAAATAATTACAGTTTTCACCAATAGAATAAAAATTAATAATATATGAAAAATTCATTTATTAAATATCCACAAAATAATATAAAAATTAAGTACTAGGACATAAACCTAAAAAATATCAAATAAAAGTGCCTTTTAGTACCCATATTCTTTGGGGTATTTTTATGTTACCAACTGAATATTTAGGTAGACACAGTTTTTTAATTTGAGATGAAATTATATATTTAAGGGTAGATAAATCATTTTAAGAATAACCATTATAGATTATAAAAAATTGAACATATCTTAAATAGAAGTAGTTAACATAATTTAAATTAATTGCATAATGATGTGGCCTTATTTTTACCCAGTTTGCCACATCTTTTTATTATATTTTATATGATTTATTTAATTATTTTAACACTTTTTAATAAATAAATGCACTTTTGTGTTTTTATAATTAAATTTGTTAATTATACATTTTTTATAATTAATTGTGTAATTTTAGTCTTTAAAATAATAAATTTATTCTTTCTTTATTTTTAATATAAGTAAGTTTCAATTATTATAAATAATTTTAATCTGTTCATTTAATATAAAATTTTCATTTTTTTATTAATTAATTAATTTGTTAAATAATTTACTTTTTAATTTAAAATTGTTCGCTATCGGTAACCAGGTTACCGTTAGTCAGGTTACCGCTATATTGCAAATGGTGACCTTTGTCACTATTACCCTTTTTTTCATAACGGTAGCCATTAAATTCTACCGGTGATCCTTTTAGCGGTGAGTTTTTTAGTTTTATTTATTATAAATCTGCTTAACTTTATAATAGTTAATATCTATTTAAACAGTTATTTAATTAACATAATTACAATTAATTAATTTAGACTTTATTTTATTAATTATTCTTTCAATTAAGTTACACTAGAATAGGTTAATCTTATTTTTTTATGTGTTTAATCACCTGCTAGTCATTTAAGTAAATAATCTGTGTTTTTAATTTAATTTAATTGTTTTCTTTTAATTATATGTGTTCAAATAGTAAGTAAATTAATTAATTAAGAGTTATTAAGCATTAATTATATGATTTTATGTATGCAGATTATCTATTAAGTCACCAAATTCTAATTTAAGTCTACCGGTGAGGTAGACTATTACTAGCGGTGATTTATTTGGGTCACTGATGCTAACTTTATCATTCGCCACTACCTTGAATTAATTAATTTTTATATTTATTAAACTCTTTTATTATTTTAGCTTATCAATTATCAAGTTTATTAATTTAATTGTTATCAACTAATACTTTTTATTATTATTTCAACGTTTTTTAGTTTAATAAAAATCTTGTTTTAAATTAATGGTGTTTATTCTTCTCTTTAATTATTTTTTTCCAATATTTTATTTATTTTATTTTGAGTTTTTAATTTTAAGTTTAATCCATGTGTTTCAAATTTTCCAAGGTCACCATAAGTTCTTTAATCTCATTCATACCGGTAACCCTCATTTTAATATACCGGTGACTATCTATTTTATTCTATCGGTGACCCGCGCGCCTGCTCCTCTTTATTTCACCGTAGCGGTAACCTTTTCTTTTATTTGTAATGGTGACCCTTTTGCAGTACTGGTGAGCTTTTATTTTTATCACGTAACGGTAGGCTTCTATTTATTTGTAACGGTGACCCTGTGCCGCATTAACCTCACCGTTACCCATTTTTTTATGCCTCATAGTTACCCTACGCCATTGATTTTACTCACTGCTTGTTTTTATTTATTTGTATTCTATCGGTAGCTCAGCTACCGATACCTCATCCTTACCGATAGACTATTCTTTTCTCTCACCGATAGCTGACAATTCCTCACCATTATAGCTTTGTTTCCCTACCTCACCATTTCTTTTTTTCTCACTATTTAACACAGAGCACGACCGACTGTTCTCACTGCACGCATACTCTATGGATATGCATGTAGACTTCGATCGCATCCTCTTCTTCAAGAACACTCGGAAGAACTCCGAAGCTGCCTACACCAATGACCCTCGCGATACGGAGAATTTGACTAGATGGGGAAGAGCATTGCTTGAATTGGCACCATTCCAGAATGATTCTCTTGAATTGAAGAAGATGATTAAAGATGCGATATCAAAGATGGAGAAGGCACTGCTGTTACGGGATACTTCGACAGGGCCTCTGGTTACTTTCAGCAAGTTACTAATGAGGATCTGGAGAATGATTTATATCTGATGTCCCTGGATGTGGCTGATAAGGCTCCTAAGTTGCACATGGAGATCCATCAGCATAGTCTTACACACCAAACAGTTGGGGAAGAGCCCTCTACTTCCTCTAGTGCAAGGGGTTCAAACTGTCCGCACTACTAAGTGCAGAGGAGGGCCAAGGAGTCTGCTGTCTGCTGCTGAGCAAGAGGTCGCCATGCTTGGAATCTCTCAGCACTATTAAGGGAAGCCGACACTACTTTGTGTAGCCAGAGAGGATGAAGCCGATACTTTCTAGGTGCTGAAGCAACCAAGGATGAAGGGAGGATGAACCCACACCATGTGCCGCTGGCGTTGCCGATGGACCTGGCTGCATTCTGCTAGGAAGAGCCGAGCTGCTGTGGTTGTGCACTATTGAAGACCACCATGCTGCCGCGCTTGAAGCCAAAGCCGCTGTTCATCCAACTAACACATCCGGAGTTAGTTACGAGGGAAAAATTCGCGCGACGTGCCTGTCGTGGGTAACGCGCACGTGTGCAGTGCGTGGGTGAAGAACTCTGGAAGTTGGTGGAAGATGTGGCGGTGATATGCAGCAGATGATGGGGGATATTAAAACAGAGCAGCAACAGAATTTTTGGGGGACTCTCATTCGACATTCCACGACAACACCAATTCGAGAGCAGAGACTCCCGGGAGCAGTACTGGAGACGAGTAGGAGACCAAGGAGCCCGAGTTCAGAGCAGTACTTAGGGAGTACATCTTCCTTCTTTCCTTAATTTTTGTACTCTATTCTTGGGTGTTTTACACTTCTTGAATAAATATGATCATAGATTGGACCTTCTAATCTCGGGAGTTTTAAAACCTTCTGATTATGATTGTTAAATCTTCATATGCTTATCTTTTTACGAAATTAGAATCAGTTGGAGAGATTGATTCTGTTTCTAATCTTTGATCATTCACAGTTCAATTTTTTTTAATTTCATTATTCAATTTGAACTGGCGAGGTTGTTTTTGAATGCATTTTTTAGAACTTAAATGTCATTAAATTTAGAGATTTATGGTGAGTTTATTTCCAAAAGTTACCTTTTAAAACTACATTGCAGTTTGGTTGAGTTTTGGTGTGGCGAACTCCAAAACATAGTCATCTGCCTGTTGAGTTTCCTGGCGAGGGAAATTCTTCAGATTTTCTTGAAGTGTGATTTGATTGTGAGCTATGGGGAGATCATCTATTCGAACCAATAGTTTATAATTCCTTTGAGTACTTAGCTGATCTCCCTTCTTAGTCTTGCTGCTTTATACTAGTATACTTAATTACTCTTAGTTTAATAGTTCTTTGTATAACTTTAGTTTCTTTGTTAGAAAATATAGTTTCCTCATCCTGTTTCCATATAATCAATAAAATTAAAAAATTATAAAAAGTAAAAAGATGCATCCCTCACTACTGACAACAGTGAGGTTTTAGTTTTAAAACCATAGAAATCACTCGTCTTCCTTCTCTGTGGTTCGACCCTGCACCATTGTGCTAGTGTAGGAGTAATAAATGTAATTTTGAGGGCCATGACGACCTCCGGGCGCTTCAAAACTTGGCGCCGTTGCCGGGGAAGGCACGCACCGAGAATCTAGGGTTTTAAAAAAATAAAAATAAACATACAAAAACATAAAAAATCATTTAAAAAAAACTGATAAAAAACTGCTTTGAACTGTTTCTGCCGCTTTTTTTGTTTTGAAAAAAATCTCCTTCTACTGTGAAACTCTGTGTGTTTAATCTTGAAATTCAAAAAAAAAAGAAATGTTTTGAAGGTTCAAACCACTGCACTGGACTTTACTGTGTTTGTTGTGGTTCTTATGGGCACACTGCCTGGCAGTGTGTCTATAACCAGTCACAACAAGATTTTTACATTGACGAAGATGAGAACATTGATCCCAGTCCTGACACCCTAGCTAAAATTGACCTAATTGATTCTAAATTGGATTCTAGGGTGGAACTAATAAACCATTGGTTAACTAAAACCCATGAAATTCAAATTAGAGATTCTCAAGAGCGAGATCAAAGACTAAAAAGATTGGAAAATATTCTCTTAGAATTAAAACAAAGGGTAAAAGAACTAGAATAATTTGAAGAAAAAGAAAAAGAAAATGTGTATAAAAGATTTGAAAATCATGTTGAAGAGGAGAGTGACTGTGAAATTGGGCAACCAGACTTCCATTTTGAAAAATATGACACTGTTGAACCTAATCTGGAAATAACCAGCTCACTTAATTAAGAGAATAATTTTGAATTCCACAAAAAGAACTTTAATGGAGTTGAGTTGGATGATTTTGAAACTGAATTAAAACAGATTGAAAAAGATAGCCCAGTTCTTTTCATAATTCCTACATTAGTGAAAAATCACTTTTTAGGAGTTTGAGAATGAGGTCACTCGGGTTGAAGATATACTTGAAATTGAAAACTTGAATGTAAAAAACTCTTCACCCAAAATTTCTGAAATTATGAACATTGAGGCAGAAATTGATATTGGGATTAATCTGGAAGAGAACTTTAAATTGGAAGTTAACATTGAATCTGAAATTTTTGAACTTGAACTGAACACTTCTCTTCCATGTTTTGAACCTGTAAACCCAATCATCTATGAAATGTTGTTGGATGATGAAGTTGAGGGAATTACATTTGAAGAAAAACTAACTGATGAGTTCTCATTTACCTATTCTAATGGTAATCACTTTTTTGAATCATTGTGCAATGAAATGCAAGTCAGTGTTTTCCAAATTGAGGAGAATTTTCTTAATTTGAACATACTAGAAACTGAATTTATTGATGCTGAATTTTACATTACTCCTTTTGATTTAAAATTTTTGCAACACTCAAATGACTTGGTTTTAGAAAGTGAGCCTTTTGGACATGAACATAATGTAGAGGTTGAACACACACTTGATCTAGGAAGAATTGATTTGATAGAAGAAGTAGATTCTCAATGTGAGTTAACAGATGAGGACCTCTTGGAAGAGATTTACATCATTGTTAGTCCAGAATCAAATTGTGATAAAATAGATTCTCTTCCCTCCCTATCACTTCCATCCTCACCTGTCAAGGGTTCTGAGTCTTCTCATGTTACAGATAGTAGTCTAGAGGGAGAATTATAATTGAGTTCCATTGTACATGATTCATTTCAGCACTCTATTGAATCTGTTCATGAACCAACTATTCAGTATTCACCCATATGCACCCTTGAATGTGAATCTTTTAGTGTGGAAGTTGGAGAAGATAGCTATGAGGCCATTTTCATACCCTTTGAAACACCTAATTTATTGCTACCACTTCCTAAAAATGGTAATATTGTCAAATCTGAAACAAATTTGAAAGTGGACAGCACTATACTCACAACTGTTAAAGGGTGTTTCTTGAGGATTTTTACAGATGATGATAATTTAGTTTTTGTTGTGCTAAGTCTTGAAGCCCACAATTTTCAATGTTCTGTTAAAGATAATTGGGCTAAACACATGTGGTGGTTCCTATTAAGGAAACCACATCCACCTATTGACTACGGTTAGTTGCTAGGTGAGTCTGACTGGGGACATTAAACCAAGCGCTTCATGGGAGGCAACCCATGGGCTTTGTCTTGTTAATAAATAAGCAATTTGTGATTAAATAAAGTCAACTAAAGACTTAAAAATCAGTTATTCATGGGATTCAACCCATGCTTCTTCTTTGTTTTCATTTTTATACTCTTTAGTGTTGAATAAAGTGCTGCTTTGATTGTCTTCCTTATGCTCTTTATCTACTGGATGTTTGTTATTGGCTTAAATTCTCTGTTTTTCAGGATGTTGCCGCTTGTGTCATCTAAAGAGTGGAATTTCCATGCTGGAGGTTTAATGAAGACACTTCATTTTAGGGAAGTTTTCACTTTCTGCACTTATTTTCTGCTTCTTTGTGATTTAATAAATTCTGTTTGTTTTAAAAAATTCTGTTGCATGTCACTATGTTAAAGGGAAAAAAATCTGCTTGTACCTCATTTTTAGAATATGTATCTCATTGATAAAATCTTTCCACTGTATGAATTTAAGTGTGGGGGGGAACATGTAGAGTGTAGATTAGTTTTATTGGAATTGTTTTGGCTGATGGGTGTGTAGCATGCATCATTCTACTTTATTTAAAACCCATTTGAACCCAATCTGTTAACTTGCTACACCCTTTACATTATTCACCCACAAGAGTTACATGAAATTGTTTGTAGTACATTGAAAATTTTTATTACTGGACATAAATGTTTATGGGTGTACTTGTCAATGAACCTGCTGTTAATTTAACCTTTGTGGCAAACAACACTATCTTTGAACTCTATTGAGACCTTTTATACATGTCATAAATCTTTTTAATTTAAAATCTATTTTGAACTTTAATTGATTAATTCTTCTTCTCCATATTTAGAATTCACCTTTGGGGACAAAGTTGGGTTTTATGTGTGGGGGAGGGGGTCAATTTTTGACTGTGCTAAACTATGTTTAATTGTAATGCTCATCAATTCCCATTGCTTTTAAACTTTTTTTCAAAAAATGGTCAATTTTTTTTTAAAAAAATCTTTCACAATTTTAGGCTTTACACTGCACTCAAATGAGTCTTGCCTTAGGATGGTGATTGATTTGAAGTTGAGTCTTGCGTTGAGTCTAAAATGAGTGTTGGTGGATGGTTGCTGAGTGGAACTGTTTAGTGGTTTAATGAATTTTGGTTCGAAACTTCTTTTGAGAGTGATATGGGAAAACTTTTAGTGGATTTAAGATCATAATTTTAGGTACTAGAAGTTTGAATTTTATCCAAGGAGCCTTTTCATTCTTTTAATTTATAAAAATGATCACCTATATTGAGTCAATGTAAATGGTTTTTATATAAATATTTTGAAACTGGAGTAATTTGGGCATCTTGGATCCCACGGTGAGTCTATGAGACCCTAGATACTGGGTGCGTTTCTGTTTACAATAAGACCTCTGTAAAACTTTAATAAGTGCATTGCACAGTGCATAGAAAAAATTACATGGCTTGGGAAAAATAAATAAAGTGTCTAGGGTAAAAAATGAGCTCATTAAGGTGAGGGGAAGGATGAACGCCAGATGAAGAAGGGATCAGTTGGATTATATGCAAATCATTTAGATTGTATCATTGAGGTGATTCACACAAAAAAATAATAATTATTTTCGGAACCTAGGTGAAAGATTCATAGTACTAAGTTCCTTGGTTGTAGTCTTAATTCCATTGATGTTTTACCTCATGTCACTCTTGGAATTAGAAGCCGATTTTGGATTGAAATGATTCACTAAGTTGTGTCACATATGAGGCATGACATATTCATTACTTGATGATTCATAGTTTTTAAGACTACCAGTGAGAATTTGTTCTAGGAAAGATTCATCTGAGTAACTCATTTTTTTAAAGCGTACTATTATGTATTGTCCTCTGTTTTGAGTGCTGGACATGTTACATTTTGAGTTAAAATGATAAACACTTTACCGTTTTCAAAGATGATAAAACATGAGATTGTTTGAGGACAAACAATGTTTAAGTGTGGGGGAATTTGATGTGGCCTTATTTTTACCCAGTTTTCCACATCTTTTTATTACATTTTATATGATTTATTTAATTATTTTAACACTTTTTAATAAATAAATGCACTTTTTTGTTTTTATAATTAAATTTGTTAATTATACATTTTTTATAATTAATTGTGTAATTTTATTCTTTAAAATAATAACTTTATTCTTTCTTTATTTTTAATATAATTATGTTTCAATTATTATAAATAATTTTAATCTATTCATTTAATATAAAATTTTCATTTTTTATTAATTAATTAATCTGTTAAATAATTTAATTTTTAATTTAAAATTGTTCGCTATCGGTAACCAGGTTACCATTAGTAAGGTTACCGCTATATTGCTACGGTTACCTTTGTCACTGTTACCCTTTTTGTCCTAACGGTAGCCTTTAAATTCTACTGGTGAGCCTTTTAGCGGTGAGTTTTTTAGTTTGCTTTATTATAAATCTTCTTAACTTTATAATAGTAAATATCTATTTAAACAGTAATTTAATTAACATAATTATAATTACTTAATTTAGACTTTATTTTATTAATTATTCTTTCAATTAAGTTACACTAGAATAGGTTAATCTTATTATTTTATGTGTTTAATCACCAGCTAGTCATTTAAGTAAATAATCTGTGTTTTAATTTAATTTAATAGTTCGCTTTTAATTATATGTGTTCAAATAGTAAGTAAATTAATTAATTAAGAGTTATTAAGCATTCATTATATGATTTTATGTATGCAGATTATCTATTAAGTCACCAAATTCTGATTTAAGTCTACCGGTGAGGTAGACTATTACTAGCGGTGATTTATTTGGCTCACTGATTCTAACTTTATCATTAGACACTACCTTGAAATTAAATAATTTACATATTTATTAAACTCTTTTATTATTTTAGCTTATCAATTATCAAGTTTATTAATTTAATTGTTATCAACTAATACTTGTTATTATAATTTCAACGTTTTTTAGTTTAATAAAAATCTTGTTTTAAATTAATTGTGTTTATTCTTCTCTTTAATTAATTTTTTTCAATCTTTTATTTAGTTTATTTTGAGTTTTAATTTTCAGTTTAATCCATGCGTTTTAAATTTTCCAAGGTCACCGTAAGTTCTTTAATCTCATTCATACTGGTAACCCTCATTTTAATATACCGGTGACTATCTATTTTATTCTATCGATGAACCGCGCACCTGCTCCTCTTTATTTCACCGTAGCGGTAACCTTTTCTTTTATTTGTAACGGTGACCCTTTTGCAGTACCTGTGAGATTTTATTTTTATCATGTAACGGTAGGCTTATATTTATTTGTAACTGTGACCCTGCGCCGCATTAACCTCACCATTACCCATTTTTTTATTCCTCACCGTTACCCTACGCCACTGATTTTACTCACTGCTTGTTTTTATTTATTTTTATTATATTGGTAGCTCAGCTACCGATACTTCATCCTTACCGATAGGCTATTCTTTTCTCTCACCAGTATCTGAAAATTCCTCACCGTTATAGATTTGTTTCCCTACCTCAACATTTCTTTTTTTATCACTATTTAACACAGAGCACGACCGGCTGTTCCCACTGCACTCATACTCTATGGATATGCATGTAGACTTCGATCACATCCTCTTCTTCAAGCACACTCGCAAGAACTCCGAAGCTGCCTACGCCAAGGACCCTCACGATACAGATAATTTGACTAGATGGGGTAGATCATTTCTTGAATTGGCAACGTTCCAGAATGATTCTCTTGAATCGAAGAAGATGATTAAAGATGCGATATCAAAGCTGGAGGAGGTGCTGCTGTTACGGGCTACTTCGACAGGGCCTCTGGTTACTTTCAGCAAGTTGCTGATGAGGATATGGGGAATGATTTATATCTGATGTCCCTGGATGTGGCTGCTAATGCTCCTGAGTTGCACATGGAGATCCATCAGCATAGTCTTACACACCAAACAGTTGGGGAAGAACCCTCTACTTTCTCTAGTGCAAAGGGTTCAAACTGTCCGCACTGCTAAGTGCAGAGGAGGGCCAAGGAGTCCGCTGTCCGCCACTGAGCAGGAGGCCGCCACGCTTGGAATCTCTCCGCACTATTGAGGGAATCCGACACTGCTTTGTATAGCCAGAGAGGATGAAGCCGATGCTTTCCAGGTGCTGAAGCCGCCAAGGATGAAGGGAGGATAAACCCACACCATGCGCCGCTGGCGTTGCTGATGGACCTGGCTGCTTTCTGCTGGGAAGAGCCGAGATGCTGTGGTTGTGCACTGTTGAAGACCACTGTGCTGCCGCGCTTGAAGCTGAAGCCGTGGTTCATCGAACTAACTCATCCGGAGTTAGTTACGAGGGAAAAATTCGTGCGACGTGCCTGTCGCAGGTAACGCGCACGTGTGCAGTGCGTGGGTGCAGAACTCTGGATGTTAGTGGAAGATGTGGCGGTGACATGCATCAGATGACGGGGGATATTAAAACAGAGCAACATATGAATTTTAGGGGGACTCTCATTCGACATTCCATGACAACACCAATTCGAGAGTGGAGACTCCCGAGAGCAGCATTGGAGACGAGCAGGAGACCAAGGAGCCCGAGTTCAGAGCAGTACTTGGGGAGTATATCTTCCCTCTGTCCTTAATTTTTGTACTCTATCCTTGGATGTTTTACACTTCTTGAATAAATATGATCATAGATTGAACCTTCTAAACTCGGGAGTTTTAAAACCTTCTGGTTATGATTGTTAAATCTTCATATGCTTATCTTTTTACGAAATTAGAATCAGTTGGCGAGATTGATTCTGTTTCTAATCTTTGATCGTTCACACATCAAATTTTTTTAATTTCATTATTCAATTTCAACTGGAGAGGTTGTTTTTGAATGAATTTTTTAGAACTTAAATGTCATTAACTTTGGAGATTTATGGTGAGTTTATTTCCAAAAGTTACCTTTTAAAACTACATTGCAGTTTGGTTGAGTTTTGGTGTGGAAAACTCCAAAACTTAGTCATCTTCCTATTGAGTTTCATGGCGAGGGAAATTCTTCAGATTTTCTTGAAGTGTGATTTGATTGTGAGCTATGGGGAGATCATCCATTCTAACCAATAGTTTAGAATTCCTTTGAGTACTTAGCTGATCTCGCTTCTTTGTCTTGCTGCTTTATACTTGTATACTATATTACTCTTAGTTTAATAGTTCTTTGTGTAACTTTAGTTTCTTTGTTAGAAAATCTAATTTCCTCATCCTGTTTCCATATAATCAATAAAATTAAAAAATTATAAAAAGTAAAAAGATGCATCCCTTACTGCTGACAACAGTGAGGTTTTAGTTTTAAAACCTTAGAAATCACTCGTCTGCCTTCTCTGTGGTTCGACCCTGCACCACTGTGCTAGTATAGGAGTAATAAATGTAATTTTGAGGGCCGTGACGAACTCTGGGTGCTTGAAATAATGAAAATATCTAAAAATATACATTCCATGTATTTTAGAACTAGGAAAAAAATAATTTCTATATAATTTAGGCACATCACTTTTTTGAACAATTCCAAATATTCCTCTATTAATTCTGTTCTTACTAAGTATTTTATTTAAATAATTTTCACCCTTGGTAAACATACTAGCTTCTTTTTTAAAGAATCAACTTAATAAAATAATTCCCTATTTTAGTTACCATGAAAAGATAATGAAGTTTTACTGTAATTTGATATTATGTTCAATCTATTTAGTAAAATACTGATTATTTAAAAATATCATAATATATTCTGAGTATTTTATAATATTTCATTAATAATTCAAATGTATCTTTAAAATATAACAATATCCCTTAGGCTCATCAAAATAAAGATGTTAAGAATTAGAACATTGAGAAAATATGATTGTACCACTTCATCATGATCCATAAGACAAAGCCTTTTTATTTGGATTTCCACATTCATCATTAAAATTTGATTCATCACTTGAATCTTCATATGCACTCTAAATAGCCTTCATGGATTTCCTACATTTTATTTTATAATTGGGTTTACTTTTAGACTAATGTAGAGGGAATTCAAGTCTCAAATATCTTTATTTTTTACATTTATATCATTTTAAATCCTTCTGTTTTATCTTATTAAATATTCGTTTTTTATTTTTAACATCTTGTTAAATTATATTGTAATATTTGACAACTCATTTCTTAAACCAAAATTAGTGGAGTCAAAATCAAAAAATTATTCCTTTTTGATAGAAATATGATCTTCAGATTAAACTTGCATCTCAAATTCGAACATCATCAAGGTTCAAATTAATTATTTCATTTTCAAACTTTAAAAATGTGTGAATTTTCAAATAGTTATTGAAGTTCCTTTCCACATATGGAATAAAAATCTAATTAGCATTTTTACCTGATCATATTTTGGAATTGATGTTCTCAAGGCAGAAATACCATTAGAAATTTATTTCAATATCTAATACATCTAAGTAATTATTTCACTATCCTACATTATGAATGTATGAAATTAATTTTTATAAGTATTTTTACATTTTTTTGATCATTAAACGTTCATTAATAGGAAACCTTAAGGGTTTTCGCATTTTTAAATAAAAAAACTCATAATCTTGATTAAATTAATATATTTTTAATCCATAAATAATAGTAATTATATCCATTAAATTATGGTTATAACAAGCTACTTGAGAAGTATCCAATTTTCAGGTTCACCTTCAAGAATATTATATGGTTCTATATCATTCATGTACACATCTATTCAAGGATTATTCAAATTGATAATCATTAGAGATATTTAAAAACCATAATTATCACCATTAAAAAATGATCATGAATCATGGACATAACTAATCTTAAACCCACCATTGAAAATTGTCTTCATTTATTGGATATTTCTATCTAATTGGTTAAGGTATAAAAATAAAATACCTTGGAGACAAGGATCTAATTCTAATTGTTGTAATTTGGTAAAAAAACATTAAAACATTAAATATTTCTAAAAATATATCCCACACTCTTATACCAATTTATTTACAATGATGATGTTGATGAAGTCACAAGAAGGGGTGAATTGTTTCCATTAAAATAATTATTAATTGTTGAAAAAAACCCTATTAAAATAATGAAATCTTATCATTCTCACAAAAATATGATTAATTAAATGTAAAACAAATAAAATAAATGGTAGTACATGAAAATTTATAGTGGATTTGGTTACAAAGATCCCACAGTCCACTCCACCAATGTTCTTTCTATGATCTTAGTGATTTTCACTAATTAGGTCCTTTTATCAGAGGACCTAAAAACTGAGTTCAATAATCTTTTAAATGGCACATGGATTTTATAAAAGGTAAAAGTTATTTTTAGTGAAGCCTGGTAGCTTAGTCTTAGAATATAAATGTCCACCCCAACTATGTAAAATTATTCAACACATCAGTATTAATATATGTGATGTAGAACATGAAAAAAATTATCTCATAGTTTACACTACAATTGAAATTCGTTTTATCTTAAAATAAGGACATCTCTATCCAATAGATCATTAATGGCATGAAACCATATTCTTCATTGAATGATAATAGTAGTAAAATAATAATAATAAAATAATCATGTCTATATTTTTTCATGGAATTATTTGATCAGTAACATCACCTAAATCTTCATTTTATATTTATAATAGAACATTTCATGTCATTACATACTTTATCTCATTATTTAATAAATTTGAATAGCTGAATCAAATGAATCCACAACATTCTTCAATATTTTATTTTAATAGTCGAATTTTCCTCAAATACTTTTTGAAAATAATAATTTATTCTAATGTTAATATTAACGAATTAAAATATTTCTTCAGCGATTAATGTTATTTCTCAAAATAATCTCCAAGATAATTTAGAGATTACCATTGGAAAATTGATATATTTTTTAATTTGGATTTCCCTATATATGTTTTGGATTGATTATATGATAATTCAATATCCAATATTCATAAATCATACAGATTATTAAATTTGAAATTTGAATATAGTTTCTAAAATCCCTTTTTGTATCTGCACTTAATTTCACTCATTGAAACTATCCAGAACAAGAACTCACAAAATACATCCTATAAAATGATATTCAATTATAATTTAAAATTAAAATTTTAATTTAAAAAATATTCTTCCCATAATTATTTCAATGATTTTTGAAAAATAAATCTTCAATATTTCTAATATCTTAACAAATGAATCCTTAAAAACCTCCAAAAAAACATCAAAAAACATTTAATTAAAATAAATTGAATAATTTTAAATATCTCCATTAATATAATTCAATTTTAAATTCAAACACATCTCAACTAGTCCTGTAATTTTACCACATGATTTTTTTTGAAAATTCATAGTATGATGATACCATTAGATTCATCCGTTATCTTTAACCTCAAAAATTTTGATTCATCATTCTACCCAGTTAAATTAAATTTGGATAAATTCAATGAATTTCCAAAAATTATAATGATATTATTAATGTGACTTTGGTATCTTGATATATCATCAAAAAATAGTAGCCATCATATTTAATAAAATAAAAACAAAATTAGCGACTTTATGAAAAAAATTGAATTTAAAACAACTGATTTAACCATAATAATAGTTGAATGAATTTTTGATAATATTATTAGATTTAGAATGAAATATGATCTATAAGATTCTAAGTACTTTAGTTCAAGATATAAAAACAGAGGTGGTTTTTTCTAACAAAGGATCCTGATGAGATATTTCTAATGAAGAGAGGTATATCACCAATGTAAAGATCCCAAATCTGATGTATATTCTAAACGTGTAGTTCCTAAACATGAGGCTCATCAACAATGTATGGTTCTTTAATATTTGGTACATCTATAATGTAGGGTCACTAAATGAGTGGTTGATCACCCACATGGGGTTCTAATTATGAGGATGATTACCAACACAGTTTCCAAAACATGATGATGATTACCAACATGGTGATCATATCCTTTGTGAAAAATATAATTTTTATTAGAATAATTTATTAAGATGGTATTTTCATTATCAACATAAAAAGTGAGTGTAAAAATATAATAATAAAAAATGATCAAAAGCATTAAACAATAATAAATATTAAAAATGAATAATTTATAATGAAAAATATTAATAGATGAAAACAATAAAGGGAGGTTGTACTAATTTTAAAAATATATACAATGTGGATTTTAGTAATTATCAAAATGTAATTAAAGTGGGAAGGATAAACTCTGCAGTGGTGTGAACCTCACCACACTATGTCAGTGTTACCCAAATATATAATATATATTCACCTTTACTTTTTCATTGGATTGATCTATTTTTAATTCCTCAATCAATTTTGATCTTTGGGTATCAGTTTTTATGGTTCATAATTCTTATGTCAGATATCAAGTCTTCCTCTTTGCATGTGTAATCTCTTTTTGGTTCGAGATGTTGTTTCCATAATTCTGTCCTTTTAATTTTCTCATATTATAATTCTCTTATATTCTACTATTTTATAATGTCATGTTTTATATTTTAGTCCTTAATTTTATTTTTTTTAGTTAGGGTACTAATTAATAGTGTTGTTTCATAGGTTTGTGATGATATTAATGAGATCCTTAGAGGGTTTAGGTCATCATTCATTTCTCATCCTTATGCATAGGATGTTGATGTGATATTTTAGGTAAGGGATTTGAAATCATTATTCCCATTATTATGTTTTGAATTTGGAATTATCACGCCTATGATTTAATTTTATAAATGGTTGTAATTAACCTAATGATGATAATGAACTAGAAAAAGGAATATGTAATGGGGGTAGTGTATCACATGTACTTTAAATTATTTCTTCATTGTTGTCTATGTGTTATTGGTATGTTTTTTTGATCAAAATCTTACATTGATATTAATATTTTTGTTTATAATCTTCATCATGTTAATAATTAGTTATATACTTATATATGGTAATGAAAGTGAACATTAAAATTTATAATTCATATAGGATATTTTTTGTGTAAATTTTTGAGTGAGTATAGAAGAATAAACAAATTTAGTTGAATGATATTATTTACTAATATATTTTTTATTTTCCATGTGTTAATAATAGTGTTAGTGCATTTGGTTTTCTATATAAATAATGGGGTGATGATATGTAGTTTTTATGAAGGTGTCTTGATGTATCTTTTCTATTATGGGGGGGGGGGAGGATGTGGTTAATGATATGGAAATGATACTCTGGAGAATGGGGTGATGATAATTTATTTTTATGGTGATGGTATGCTTTAGTTAATATAGGATAGAGTGGATAATGTTGTGAATGAGGTTAAATTTATACTATGGTTATTGGCTGGAGGTGGTGTTGTTATTGATGTAGTGATGTGATTATGTTTTTGTATATTTGTAAAATTTTCTCAATAATGTGTAATTTTGATGAAATTAATGATTTAAAGGACCAGATCTATGTAGTCTGACTATAGTATTATTTCCAAAGCCCATGGTTCTCATAGGAGGCTTAGGGGGGATGCAAATATGTTTCTTTTCTAAAATATAGAATCATTGAGAACATACAATGTAAGTATGAGTTTATAATGAATGTGTGGGTTTACGACATAAGTGTGCTGATAATTATGTTATAAGTATCATGGAGTTTACATTCTAAACTGGGAGTTTATGATGTAAATAAATTATGATTTTAAATGGTTGAGGTGATGCTTTTTTGTGGGAAAATTAATGTTCAATAGATTTAAAATGTAAATAAATAATTTTCATCATAAAAATTTCATGGGTGGTGCATAATATAATGGGTAGTGCCTATTAGATTAACCCCCCCACTTCTCTTAAAGCTCTATGAAGTAGTTGTAGTTTTCTACAAGTGTTTTAAAGAACATCAAAGAGGATATATTCTCAGATTCTCATATTCGAGCTATATAAATCCATGGTATTTAATATATATTGACTTGTGGTTATTTATTTAAGTTTATCCCACATTTTATTTCCATATTATAGAGTTTTCCTCTCCATGTTTTAATGATGTTTTTATATTGTTAGCATGGTTGATGTAGGATTTCCTTAGAGGGATGTAGTATTCTTGCAGTAGAGTTGATCTAGATCCATAATGTTCGTCTAATCTCATGTGAAGAACATTGATGCATTTGATTTTGGGTTTGTTTCGCTTCTGAGATGACACATGTATGTTTTTGGGGAAAATGAAAAAATGGTCTGACAGGTGACAAGAATTCATCCATTATTATAGACACATTCATGTTTCCATCTTTTCTTTGACCCCATCAGTGTTTTTGTCATTTAGGGGGAATTTGATTGACCCCATGAGGACTGGGAAACTAATACCTCCCACATTATGAAGGAGGTGCCACAATCAAATGGTCCCAGAAGGTGATTTCATGGGGTTATGAATTTCTGTAATCTGTCCTCTTAGGATATAACTTCCTCATATGGTCTCTAATGGGTTTAATCATGGACCCAGAAACTCCCAACGACCCTTGTATCCATGATTCATGGACCTGATTTCCCAAGGTATGCACTCTTTGGATGATGATTTGGCCAATGTCTCATAAGGAATCCACTGGTTAAGAGGATGGGTGGTCAGGCTCATCGCACTCTTTGGGGGGGGGGGGGGGGGGTTATTACATATTTTGGGACACTCTTATAGATATAAGTCATGTCCATACATTCATGACTGAGGAATCAGAGCCCTTGGTTCATTCGCAAAGAGTGTCTCCATGGGATACTCATAGTTTGTAGGATCATCATATATATACATGGATTTGATGCTATAGAGGCAATAAGGACTTAAGAAATAAGATAAGGTTCTTGGGAGTAAATCATCATCTATAGGGAATGAAAGGTGGATTTTTATTGGGATCAGGCCCTTAAGATGGGTTTCCAACATATCCTTGAGAGAGGAATCAGAGCCCATGTAGTTTGGTTAGCTTAGGGCTTGGATGTGGGAGGATGCCCATTTGGTGGGGGCATAATTGGGTGAACCCTTTAATGAGGGAACCCATTTTGATCTCTGTCCTTGAAGAAGTCATCCTACATATCTTGGTTTGAATTGGAATTAGAGTTATCGTAGTTCAAATTGGGTTGGTACTTATGCATGGAAGGTGCCCATTTGAGGGGACATTATTGGGTGAACCCTTTTATAAGTGAACCCTTTTTGAGCTCAGGCCCTCAAGGAGGCATCCTACGTATCTTTATTTATACAAGAATTAGAGTTCTCATAGTTTAGTATGGGCTGGGGATTACGCATGAAAGCTTTGTGTTTTAGGGGGCATGATTGGGTGAACCATTCAAAAGGGTATACCTTTAAATCTTGGGCCTTCAAGTAGGTGTCCAATGTATCCTGATTTGAGTTGGAATAAAATTTCTCATAGTTCAGGATGGGTTGGGCCTTATACATGGAAGCTTCCCATTTGAGAGGACATGATTGGGTGAACCCTTTCGGAAGGTCACCGGTTTTGAGATCAGGACTTCAAGAAGGTGTCCTTCTAATAAAACACATTTTTATTAAATATTTTATTTATAATAAATGATAAAATTTCCTCACATAATGTTAAATATGTTTACTTATAAAATATTTGGGATTAGGTAATTCATTAGAAAATTTGACAAAAATTCCAGTTTTACCCTTTATAGTGAACTTTAGTATTTAGAAGAAAAATACTTTATTATTTATTATTTGAAATTTAAATTTTGTAACTATTTTTCTAACTCAATGTGATACAAATTGTTTTAGGACATTAGAGCTAAATTGTGCATTTTGTTGGACTAAACAGAACATGAAGTCAAAGGTGGGATGGGCCCTCAAGATTGGACATTGTTTATGAATTTGGGCCTTAACTTATTCATCCCAGCTTCGATTGGGACCAATGGTTTAGAGGAGCACTCCAAAACAATTGTACATAAATAATTCTTCTTGAATATTAGCTAGTTCACATGTTTTGGAGGTAAAATTGGTGGTAAAATTTGGCTTAAAATATTTGGCTGAGATTCCCCATTCACACATGAAGCAACTTTAAACCTTCCCTCCTCTTCACTCTATAAATTAGTTTTATTCTCATTTGGAGGGGTTGGGACGTGCATTGGGAAGTTGATGGAATAGGATAAGGGGATCCACTCCAATTATACAACCATTTCAATAAGGGTAGCTCTTGAAGACAGGATCCCTTCAATGAAGCCTTATTATTATTATTATTATTATTATTTTTCCTGTAGTAATACTTTTGTTTGTGTAATAATATACTCAGTTGTTCATTAATTTATTATATTTTCCTTTGTTTTTTTATTTATATTCCACATTATTCTTCCAATTTTTGTTGGAATTAAAGAGTATAAATGATATTGGTTTATACCCTTTCTAAACTCTTGCGAAAGAAAAATGTTTCTACGATGACCACACCACCCATGGAAGAGAAGTTTTCTTAGTGATCAATCTATTATCTACCCTCTTCATTTAATTATTTTGAATCATTGACATAATTTAGTTCACTTAATAAGATATATTAATTTTGTTTTTAAATTAGATTAAACTAATCAAGCAATATAACAATTATCACAAAAACACACGAGGACGAGATATTGTTTGAATTGTGAGAGCACGATCTTAATTGGTAATACAAGACAACATGGGATAAATTTGTAGATTTCCAATATAATACCTAAACACAATTCATCATTATTTTCTAGAATGTATGTGTGCCATAATTTACCTCTGACCATAAGCAAGATTTAGAACATCAATCAAAGCAGGGTGCTATGATTGCATGTTTCAAGCTAGCCTCAGGTATAACTCTTTTCATCTTGGTGATAATGTTAACTCCAATAGGGTTTGAGGGTTAAAAAATTAGGGGATCATAATTATGTGTGATCTAATTTAAATTATAATGATAAATAATTGATTGAATAGGCTGTGTTAGATAAATTAGTCCTTTTAAAATATTTTCAAAAAAAATCTTCTTGTAGTGTCTTTTTAATCAAACTTCATTTCAAAAATAAAAAAAATCATACTATTTTCTTCCAGATAAATTATTATAGTTTTATTAATGGTAAACAACCCCCACATGATTTCAAGTAGTTTTATTTTTCCCTTTTATGTTATTTTAAAAATACCTTTAATAAGTTGTCAAATTTACTTCTTCCTTTGAGATATGACCTTGGTCAGCCACTCTGCTGCACCTAAGTACCCAAAAACCATTAATCTATAAAGAAACCCATGAAAGTGCCTTTAAAATTGGATAAATTTCCAGGGAATCAAGTAATTATTTCAACCAATTAGAGATATTTCATTTATTTTTCATTTTAATATCTTCTTCTCTTTTTTTATTCCTTTTTAAACAATCAGATTTTTTCTTCTTCTTTTATTTACTTCTTATTCTTTTTGGACCATCAACTCAAACTTATCATTTTTATTTTACTATTGTCCACTTTCCTTATTTTTATTTTTATATGATTTATGACAAAAACTAATCCTGAAGATATCTTAGAAATTTACCCGGAGATCGAACATAGCCTTAGGGCTCAAATAAGGTATTCTCAGTCTACGAGAAGTTCTAACATTCAACTAGTAGGAGAATTTTTCCACTCCAAGAACACAGAAATTGGAAAAACTTCTAAATAAAACCTAAAACAAGAACTAATGGCTGAAAATAATGCAAATGAACTTAATAGAACCATTCGAGAGTTGGCTGCACTTGATATTAATTATCAACCATATTGCATTGCATACCCAAATCTCGAATCCAACATTGAACTGAAAAATATGTTAATTCATCTTCTTCCAAAGATTCATGGTTTATCTAGTGAGGACCCAAACAAACACCTTAAATAATTTAATGTGGTTTTCTCAACCCTTAAACTATGAAATGTATCTGAAGATCAAATTAAAATAAGAGCATTCCCGTTTTCACATGATGGAGCTGCAAAAGATTGGATGTATTATTTACCACCTGATGATGTAACATATTGGAATGATTTGAAATATCTTTTCCTGTAGAGATTTTCTCTAGTGTCAAGGACCACATCCATTCGAAAAGAGATCTATGGTATAAATCAAGCACAAGGGGAGTCGATGTATGAGTACTGGGAGTGATTCAAGAAGTTGGGAACAAGCTACCCACATCACCAAATCAGTGATCAATTACTCATCCAATACTTCTATGAAGGACTCAAACATATTGAGAGGAGAATAGTGGACGACGAGGATAGGGGAGAATTGGTTGAAAAGACGCGTGTAGTTGCACATGCATTGATCGATAAGATGGCACAAAAATCTCAACAATTTAGCGGTCAAGGTACACCACTTGTTCGAGGAGTACATCATGTAAGTCCTTCTTCTCATTAAAGTCATTTTATTGATACCAAGTTGGAAGAATTGAAAACTATAGTGAGACATATTTCATTGTCTCATATTTCATCCAAATCCCCTCCTTCAAGGCCTTGTGGCATTTTCACTGAGACAATGCACCTAACTAACTGTTGCCCACAACTACAAGATATAGAGTATTGCGCAACAGTATTCCTAGGGAGACCATATAAGCAGCAAAAATAGACATATACCCAAAAGAAGTTTGATTCATTTTCTCCAACATAAAACCAAGGGTGGAAGGATCAATCAGACATGAGTTATTGATCTAGACAACAACAAAGGAACCCTTTTCAATAAAGCATCAAGAATCCTCCACCTTACCAATAGGGTTTCCAAAAAACCTAAAAGAGATTTGAATCCCAAGAATAAAAACTCCAACAACAAGGTAATCCTCCACCCAAGGTATATTCAAACACTGATGAACTTTTTAATGAAATTGTTCTTAATAAATAGAATGAGATGAAGAGTCAAGGTTCAGATCTGAGGGAGTTGAAGACATAAATGATCCAGATTGCCACTTCCCTCCAAGAACTGGTAAGTAAGAACTCTGAAAATATTACATCCCAACCTACTCCAAATCCCAAGGAATATTTTAGTCCATCACATTGAGAAGTGGGAAGAAAACAACTGACACAAGTGAACCTATCGTTCCACGGAGATTAACCTCAACTCTGGAGAAGCCCCATTCCATACCAACCAATGAGCAACCCAAGGAGAAAAATAAAGGTAAGAAAAATATTGATTATGTTCCTCCCAAACCCCTTACATTTCCAAATAGAGTTGTACAAACCAAGAATATGTTTTAAGAGTCAGTGAAAAAAATTATTTTTAGACACATTCAAATGTGTGGAGATCAACATCCTTTTACTTGAATCCATTAAGAAAATCCCAAGGGATGCCAAAATTTATAAAAAAAACATTGTACCAATCGAAGTGGGATCAATGAAAATGAGAGGGTAAATCTTGGAAGGAATGTTTCATCACTCATTACACCAACTTTAGTAATTCCAAAAAAGTGCAAGGATATTGGGACATTCACCATCCCATGAAACATAGGGGAGTTACACTTTTCTGATGCTCTTTTCCATTTATGAGATTCATAAAATGTGATGCCTCACTCTGTATTCTCTTATTTGTAGGTTTGTGAGTTGAAACAGATTATAGTAGTGGTGTAGTTTTCAAATAGTTCTACAATTTATCCAGTGGGATTCTTTGAGGACGTACTTGTCTGGTGAAGAGACATGATCTTCCCAGAAGAATTCAATGTGCTAGACATGGAGGATGACCAGGTAATTTCACATGATCCCATTATATTATGTAGGACCTTCCACAAAACTACAAAAAACTATCATAAATGTCAACGAGGGTACACTTTCCATCTAGTTTGGGGTTGATGTTGTGATATTTAATGTTATGGAATCCAATAAGTACCCCTCAGTGGACCATTCTATATTTTTTATCTCCCATTTGAACCATCAAATAATAACCCCATTGAATTTTATTGTCATGTGATTAGGGAGATTATGAGTATTGGTTTTAGTTTAATGTCTAACAGTACTTCTACAACTATTTATAATGCAGAATACTATATTAGATTTGATTTTGAAATGGATTTATATTTTTATTTTGATCATGTTTAGTCTGATTATGACATGGTTGTGGAGTATGCTAAAGGATTTGATTCTTTATTATCTGATTTTGATGGTTTATATTTTGATAATAATGTTCATTGTGTAAATATTTCAGTTCCTTCAATTTATCCATCTATACATCACCCACCTATATGGAACTCAATCCATTACCACGAAATCTAAAATACACATACTTGTTAAGTCATGAAGAATTTCCTATTATAATTTCTAACAATATCTATTTTGAACATGAATACAAACCTTGGAACCTTTTGAGGGAGAACATAAGAGAAATTGGGTGGACCTTGGGTGAAATATTAGGTATTATACCCTCCATTTTCATGCATAATATTCTTTTGGAGGATGGGGCGAAACCGGTTAGGTTGGCACAATAGAGACTGAATCCAAATCTTTTAGAAGTTGTTAAAAAAGAAGTTGTGAAATTGGTCAAGGCATGTATAATCTTTACCATTTTAGATTCTCAACGGGTAATTCCTATTCAGGTAGTGCATAAGAAAAGTGGTGTTATAGTTGTTAAAAATGAGAAAGATGAGTTAGTTTGAATAATGGTCAAAAACAGTAGGTTTGTGTATTGATTATATGACACTAAATCATTCCACTTGGAGGGAACATTTCCCCCTCCCATTTATTGATAAAATGGTTGAGCGACTAGCTGGGAAAACAAAATATTGTTTCATGGATGGATTTTTTTGACATTTTTAGCTTCTTATTGCTTTAGAGGATCAGTAGAAGACAAAATTCACTTGTCCATTTGGTATGTTTTCCTACCGAAGGACGCTATTTGGACTTTGCAATGCCCCAGGTACCTTCCAGATATGCATGGTGAGTATTTTTTCTGATTTTATTGAGACACCATGGAGGTATTTATGGATGACTTTACTGTATATGGATCCTCATTTGATGAATGTCTAAGTAGTTTGGGAAAGGTGTTGAATCGTTGTACTAGGAAAAATCTAGTATAGAGCTTTAAAAAGTGTCATTTCATGGTAGATCATGACATTGTCTTAGGGCATGTAGTGTCAAAACATGGGATAAAGGTTAATTGATCTATGGTATATGTCATTTCATCCTTACCATATCCTTCATCTGTGCGTGATATTAGATATTTTCTAGGGCATGAATGATTTTATCGATGATTAATCAAGGATTTTAGTAATGTTTCTCTTCCTATGTCATGATTACATCAAAAGGATTATAGTTTTGTGTTTGATGATTCATGTAGTGTTGCATTTTATGTGATGAATAAGTGTCTGACCACTGCACCGATCATACAACCACTACAATGGGACATTCATTTTGAGATTATGTGTGACACATCCAACTTTGTGGTTGGAGATATCTTATCACAGAGGGTGGAGGGATGTTCGCATGTGATTGTCTATGCTTCGAGGACATTGCATTCAGCCCAATAAAACTACACAACCACAGAAAAGGATTTTATTGCCATTATATTTTCATTAGATAAATTACATTCATATTTATTGGGCTCTAACATAGTTATTTTTTCTTACCAAACAACTCTAAGGTATCATTTGAAGAATCTGGATGCAAAGCCTCGGCTAATCTGATGGATGCTTCTTATTCAAGAATTTGATATTGAGATAAAGGACAAGAAGGGGTTAGAAACCCTAGTGGTGAACCACATGATTAGGCTTACTCACACACTAGAAGATGACACCTTGGACTGGGTACCACACTGATACACTTTCCCCGATGAGCATCTTTATTCTATCTAAGGTACACATACTTTTTATGCTGGTTTAGTGAAAGAACATGTTTCATATGAAATCCCTGCAAATTTAATGAAACATCAATTCCAAAAATTAAAAAATGATTCTTGGTTTTATGTGTGGGATGATCCCTACATTTGGAGAAGGTGTGGTGATCATGTCATTAGGAGGTGTGTTCCTGACCATGAGTTTGAATCTATTCTTCAATTTTTCTATACACTTTCAAGTGGAGGACACTTTGGAACCCAACAGATAGCTAGAAAAGTTTTAGACTCCAGATTATATTGGCCTAGCTTATTCCAATATGCAAATATATTTTGAATGTATTTCTCTCATTTCCAACATATTGGGGACATTTCTAGGAGACACGAGATACCCGAAAAACCCATACTATTCTGTGAGATTTTTGATTCTGGGGAATCGATTTTATGGTTCATTTTCCTAGTTCATTTGGTTTCATGTATATTTTGGTTTCCATTGAATATGTGAGCGATTGGGTGGAGGCTAAGTCCACTAGGACTAATTATTCTCATGTTGTTGTGGACTTTGTCAAAGCATGTTTTTTGTAGGTTTGGAATATTAAAGGCCATCATCAATGATCAAGAGACACACTTCTATAATCAAAATTTTGCTTCCCTCCTTAGGAGGTATGGGGTGACACACAAAACATCAACACCATACCACCCCCAAAAAATGGTCAGGCTTAGGTTTCAAATAGGGAGTTGAAACAAATTTTGGAGAAAACTGTGCAGCCTAATAGGAAGGAATAGAGCAAGAATGTATATGATGCATTGTGGGCTTATAGGACAACATAAAAGACCCCTATCATTTTGTCCCCATTTCAGATTATTTTTTGGGAAAGCGTGTTTTCACCCCATGGAAGTTGAGCATCGGGCTTATTGGGCTATAAATAAATGCATCATGAAATTCTCCCAATCTAGAATCCAAAGGAAGCTGGAAATTCAAAATCTTGAGGATATTTGATTGTCTTCATATGAGAACTCAAGGCTCTACTAGGAAATAACAAAATCATCTCTTGACAAAATGATGCAAAAAAGATAATTTCAATTTTGAGAGAAAGTCTTTTTCTATAGTTCATAACTACATCTGATTCCTGGTAAGCTTCGTTCTAGGTGGTTAGGTCCTTATGTTGTGGCTAATGTGTTTCTTTATGGTGTAGTGGATATTCCACAATAGGACACATGAAGGTGTAGCACCCCGGGACACCCTGAGAGGGGAGGGGTGAATCATGGTGAACATTTTTTCTTTTAATGTGATGGATCTTGTTCCGACATTGGTAGGAACTTGTTTAACCTATATGATGAATATTATCAGAAAGCAAACATTCACATCCAAAGAGATGACACAACACTTTTTACTTGGTTCACCACTAAGGGATAAGTCCAAGGAGCATACGCCGACAGGGTGTCGGCCATACCAAAATCCACTATTCTTCACTAGTTTTGGTTTAAAATGGTTCAGGAACAATCACTCTGTCCCGGGCTCACTGCTTTTACAAAGGTTCAGGGATAGCTCACTACGTCCCTCGGGTCACTCATGTTGACTCCCCCTGGCTCACTGCCTTTGGTGAAGTCCCAGTCAGTTTATAGATGTGAAGGTCTATTCATCATTGCAAAAGAATGCATCCTCTGTTGTATGTAGATGCTCTATTTAAGTCCAAATTCCACCTATAGACTAATATCACACGACACCAAAAGTATCGGGAAATCTTCCAGCTTTCGAGCAGATTCAAAAAGTCAGGCATACTTCAACAACACCTAGCACGCTTCTCCAAGCCGGCACGCAAGTATCAAAGCCGGCGCGCAAGTCACTTGCATGAAAAAAATTTGGCGCACAAGTGTTACCAAACCAATTGTGCGACACATCCTTCTTCAACACCAAACTTGCACGACTCACCGTCTTTTATACCCAAACCACATTGCACGCGCAACCCACAAATGGTGTGAAACTCCTACTTGCGCGATGAAACAACCACTTGCGTGTCTACCACACTTGCGTGATAGGATCTCTGAAAAACTTTATGTCTTGAACTTTTTTACAAATGAGGGGTGGTGGTCCACTATTTATAGGAAAACTAGACACCCTATGCAGTGACACGCAAGCCTCCTCTCAGCGCGCAGGTTCCGGCGTGTAACTCCAACCACCCTAGCCTCTGTCACGCTACTCACTTGCGCGACCAAACCAATCCTTGCATGACTCCCTTTCATTTGCCATATTTTGAAGACCTGATCTTGAAAAACATATGTTGCGCAACTTTCCAATCCTCCTAGGTACCGGTGTGCAAGTCCTTTCTCGGAGAGCAAATCACTTGTGCGACACAAGTCCATCACGCAAGTCCCTATACCAAAAAACAATTTTTTCCCTTTTGTCAATTTTGAGGTCCAGAAATATACCAAACACTGGAAAACAGTGAAATCTTCAATAATTTTATCCACTTGACTTGTATGTGTACTTTTCTGGCACACATTCTTAACTTCCTCTGAGGATTGAAAACAAACACAAACCATTCTCCAATTCATGCATAGATGACCATGGTTCCAACAATCCCCCCCTTTGGGTTTTTTGTCTATCTGTAAATAAATTCAATAGATCACCATCCACATGCACACCAAAAATGAAATAATCAACTCAGCCAACACTCTAAGTCTACGTGAGCAATGCTCGATGTAGAAAATATTAGAGAAAGCTTGAATTGGGTTCCCATGTTTTGGAATTCTCAATGACACCCAAGAAATTATCTTACAGTGTCACAAAAGAATTACATGTCCACATGCCTAAATTTATTCCTTTCTCCCCCATTGACTATAAACCCAAAGATTGGTAAATGTCCATTGTTCAGCTCAAACCACACTCCCCCTGAACAGTATCTCCCACACAAACCAGCATCGCATCAAAAAATAGATTAAAAAAATTAACATAACTGGGGAGAGGGGATTTTCGTAACCTCCTTATGAACTAGGAGGTGGCTGAAAACTAGGGTTCAACAGATTCTTTTCAAACACAACCACTAATAGGGGCTTGGTCAGGATATCTGCCACCTTCTCATCAGTTCCCACATGATCTATTCTAATCACGCCTTGCTCAACTTTTTCTTTGATAAAGTGATACCTGATGTCAATATGTTTTGTACAAGAATGTTGAACAAGATTCTTCATAAGATCAATTCCGCTATTTTTATCATAGTAAATTACAATTGGTTGCTTCACCTCATGACCAATATTTGTTAGTTGTTTCTTTATCTATAGGAGTTGAGTTCATGCCTTTATGGCGGAGATATACTCAGCTTCAGCAGTACTAAGAGAAGTAGTTTCTTGTTTCTATATCAACAAGCCAACACATTAATTTCCAATATAGAATGCTCCACCACTGGTGGAATTTCTGTCAACTACATCTCAAGCCCAGTCAGCATCATAAAATGCTGATAATTCACTATATCTTCCTACAGGAAAGAATAATCCACAATTGTGAGTATCTTGAATATACCTCATGATTCTTTTTACGGCTGTCATATGTTCCACCTTTGGATTACTCTAAAAGCATGCTGCTAGACAGGTTGCAAAGACAATATCTGGTCGTGTTGCTGTCTGGTACAGTAGGCTCACAATGATCCTCTTGTACATGGTGGGATCTACAGAGGTCCCATCCTCAGGCTTTCTAAGTTTAGTTCCAAATGCAATCGAAATTGTCATTGGTTTGGAGTCTTGCTTATTAAACTTATTTAGCAGCTCTCTTGCATACTTTTCTTGAGAAATGAATGTGTAATTCTTCTTTTGAATCACATGTATCCACAAGAAATATGTGAGCTCCCCAATCATAGGCATTTTAAATTTTGATTTCTAGTGATTGGAAAATTCATCCACTGATTTCTGCCTACTACCACCAAATAAGATATCATCAACATAGACTAGATCCATGAATTTATCTTTTGGATAATTCTTCACATATAGATTGTTATCTAATCGTCATCTTTTTAATTCCAACTTCTTGAGATAAGAATCCAGCCATGAGTACCACGCCTGTGGTTCTAGTTTCAAGACATAAAGTGCTTTATTTAGTTTACAAACCTTTGTTTCATCGGTATCAAGAACAAAACCCACTAATTGTTCAATGTAGACATCTTCTTCGAGTACACCATTCAAGAATGTTGTCTTAACATCCATTTGATATACTTTATATCCTATTTGGAGTTCCATGACAAGGAACAACCTGATTGACTCCAGTCTAGCCACTAGGGCAAAGGTTTATTCAAAATCAACACCTTCAATCTTGAAATATCCCTTACATACTAGTAGAGACTTGTTTCTAATAACACTTCCATGCTCATCAAACTTCTTCTTGAAGAACTATTTTGTACCAATCACATTGTGACCTTTGGGTCTCTGGGCAAGATCCCATGTCTGATTCTTGTAAATCTGATCTAACTCTTTATTCATGGCTTTCACCAAAGATTCATCTTTTGCAACATCTTTGAATGAGGATGGATCCATAACTGACAGAAATGTAGATTGTGTGTTATTCCTCATCCTCCTTGTTTGAGTGGGTGCGCTCCTATCCCCAATTATGTTAGATGGATCAACCTCAGCTCTACGATTTCTCATGTGCAGTTCAGTTGCATTCTCTCCAGCCATAGTTTCTTCTTCAGATTCTTCTTCTGAGTCAACTTCATGATGTGACTACTGAGTGTTTTTTTACCACTTCCTCTATTTCTGTATTTGTGTTTTCTATACATTCACTTTCTTCCTCACATTCTATCACATCAGCATTTGACTTCTTTGAAGCATTTGTGTTTTTATCTTCAATTATCTTAACATCGCTACTTTCCACAATCCTTCCTAATCACTTTTTGAAACACTTGTAGGCTTTTCTATTCACTGGATACCCAAGAAAAATTCCTTCATTAGCATTGTCACCAAAATTACCTTTATTTAATTATTTATTCTAGATGAAACATTTGCTTCCGAAAACATGACAATATTTCAACGAAGGCTTCCTTCTATACCACAATTCATATGGTGTCTTCGTTTCTCCCATATAAAGCCCTGTTTGATTCTGAATGTGAACTGCAGCTTCAACAGTTTCCATCCAGTAATGGCGAGAGATATCACTCTCAATCAGTATAGTCCTGGCCATATTGTTGACCTGTCGATTTCAGTGCTCAACAACTCCATTTTGCTGTGGAGTTATCACAGCAGCTACATCATGCTGTATTCCATGTTTTTCTAGGTAATTCTCAAACTCAATGGACGTGTATTCCCCTCAATTGTCAGATCTCAGGACTTTTATTGTCCGTCCAGAATCATTATCGACAATCCGGTGATATGTTTTATTGCAATCAAGTACTTGTCGCTTCCTTTAAATCACCATAACACAAGCCATTATACTATAATCAGCAATTAAAAGGAAAAAGTACCTTTCTCCATGAGTTCTGACAACATTTTTCGGCCCGCATTCATCTGTATGAATTAGATCAAGAAAATGAGATTCCCTTTTCTTCTTTGGACGATATAAACTATAGAACAACTTCCCACGAATTCAAGCATCACAAGAATTTTTGCGCTCACGATTCAAAATGGGGATACCCATGAATATATTCATGTTAGATATTTTTTCCATGTCTTGTTGGTTAATGTGACCCAGCCTTCGATGCTACAAGTTTTCTTCTTCTTCAACAGATAAATAGTTTGGTTTTACGTTGTTATCAACCTGATATAAGTTTCCATCTGTTCTACAACCTTTCATAAGAGAATTCCCTATTTTCCCCTTTATAGTGTAGCCTTTTTTATTGAAATTTACTATAAGACCAGAGTAATAGAGTTGACTCACACTGAGGAGATTGTAAAGTAGACCATCCGCATAAAGAACGTCAGTCTTCTTTAGCTCTCCATTGGCAAGAGCAGTATTCCCACTGTCTTTAATCTTCAAAGCACCATCATTACCAAACCTCTATATTCCATCAACTTTCTTTTTAATGTTTTTCAAAAGGTAAGCATTTCCCTTCATATGGGAAGAGCATCCACTATCAAGAATCTAGGTGCTGCTACTCTTTGTAGCTTTGTGGGTTACTTCTGTAAGATTGGATTTCTCGATATTCTTCTTGTCTTTCCAGGAGATATTGGATTGAGTATAGGATATAGATGGCCTTCTAATACTTTCCTCCACATAATCTGGTTCTTCATAACCATAGTATTCTTCCAGATGATAAAAACTGTTTGAGAGAATAACACCATAAGGAGGGTGAAAAATGCCCCATCTCTGAGAGTTGTATAAGTTTCTCCTGTCGTACCTCTGCCTATAATACATATATTTATGGTCAAAGTTAGAACAATGAAAACAGTAACCATAGAAGCTATTTCTTTTATAAGATGAAGGATATGAAATTAGTCTCCTTTGTTGACTTCCCAGATCTTCATCATTCATGTTGCTCCTTGCTTATTTGCAATATGACATGGTGTGACCCAAATAGCCACAGAACTGACACTTCATGAGGGGAAATGTCTTCTCACTTAAATTTCTCTTCATGCCTTCTTCCTTGGGAGAATGGTTGGACTGCCTGTTATTTCTAAAAGTTTTAGGATAATCTTCAGTTCTTCTTTTAGTTTGGATTGAATATTTCTTTTTCAGCCGTTCAAGAAACATTTCAACATGTCCAACATTCATCTTGTCTTTCTTTTGTCTCTCGTCACATCCAGTAGTTGACAGCCCAGCTTAACAGCCAATTCCACTCTTTCCCATGCAAGCGGGTCTTTGATCACTGAAGATTTTTCCAACCTCATCTCAACCACACATGGCTCTATTCAATAAATCTGCATATGAGAATCTTCCAAAATAAATTTTCTTCTTACCCTCATTTTTGGTTGATCGACACTCATGTTTTCTCCTAAGAATACAAATTTCTTCTTCAAGACCCTCAACTGTCTTGGACTTCTCTTCTAGTTTGGATGTAAGTTCATTTATGACCTTTGCTTGTTCTTCAATTCTATGATTCAATTCTACAATGTCATCTATGCTTTCAAGGATTGAAGATTGAAATCTCACTAGTTCTTCTAGTCATTCAATTTAATCTTTAAGCTAATCTACATATTCTGATGATTCTTTCCCCATTTCTTTCCACTTACTACATCTCTCACATTTGTTCTCAATAATTGAAAAGGAATCCTTAATTTTCAACATGGGATCACAATTATGAGTCATATGATTGTCTCTGTCTTTATCTATATAGGGTTATAACTTTTCAATGGTATCCATCAGGGAAGCGTAGTTTCCAGTTTTAAATTCAGGTTCTTTTTCATAGAATTCAATGTCATCCTCTTACTCTTTATAGAAAAAACTCCTCTTCTGTATCTTCTTTCCAGATGTGAAGTCTCCCTTTTTGAGAAACATTTTCTGAGCTTCTTAATGTCTTCTTCTTCACTTTCTTCATCATCAAACTTTCTTTGGAACTGAGAGGCAATGTTCCGAACTCTTGCACAATGAAATCATGCCAGAGGTAAATTACCTTCAAATTTACCTTTTCCATTCTCCATCTTCGTGGAAATAAGAGAAAGAATTTCTTTTTCCTCATCATCTTCACAAACACTATCTTCTGAAATTTTTAGTTTTTCCATGGCTTTGAATTCCATTTCCTTTCTAACATGAGTCGTATCTTCTTCAGGTTTGACTCTTATCTCATAAGCCACTAGACTACTTAGAAGGTCATCTAGAGAAAGGAGGGAAATATGATCACCCTCAAGTATCCTTGTAGATAGGAATTGTCTGTGGATTCTTATATTTGATTTAATTTGTGAGAAGAAAATGGGGAAAATTCTACACTTTCTATGGCCTGGTTTGGATCATAGATCTTGGGTCCACCATATATCATCTCAAGGGAAAACAAAGTTATGCCGAATTTCCAAGGGACATTCCTTGTGGAGGTTTTTTCCTTACATGGGAAGGAAATGAATTTAGTTTGAGGAGGCTGAGCCAAGATGAGAATATAAGCATTTCCATTGAGTGGTGTAGTTTAATGTCATCATGGAAGGACACTTCTAGCCTTATAGTTTAGCGTCATATGGTAAGGACGTAGACAACACAATTTGCCATCATGTTATGGAGACAACTTGTCTAAAATACTATAAATAGCTAGTATTTAATTTTTTTTGGGATATTTTGGTATTACTTATATGTGGGTGATGATAGAAGTGTAAACCATAGTTTTATAGGGCCCTTGGATTAAGAGGAATGATATGGTTCTTGGAATCCATTAGGCCTACGGAGGTAGGAAAGGACTCTACTGAGGATGAATTTTCTTTTAATTGATAACCATTTTTGTAAAAAAACATATTTAGATCCACTGGGGCATAATGTGTATAGTCAAACAAAGGTATCTAAAGGACATTGTCCTTCCATATCTAATGGCCATGAATGTTTATGGAGATCCATGCTTTCCTACAGTATGGAGTTTGAAAAATAGAAAAGATATGTATGCGAACCTAAGAAATATCTAGATCGTGATTAGATGTAATGTACTGAAGCTTCTATATAGATATGAATCATTTGTAGGGGAAGCAAGATCTGTTGACTCCTTATAAGCATCAGAATTCAATCTTGGAATTTACGTCATCTCTTTGAATTTGGTGTGATAGAAATTGAAAGCATGTTCAGGATCTCGTAATGATGAGAATTTGGCCACACATGAATCATGAGAAACCTTGCAGTTTAATGTCATGCAGTTAATCCTTCCATGGATTACCATTTTTCATGTAAAACCAATACAGATAAGAAGGGGTATTTATTTTATTTTTGGAGGCTGGACTGGGATAGATGATATGGGAATCACTATATATCCCACTGATTAATTGGAATAAAGACATATGTAGTTCTAAATATTACCTATAGAGGTCTGACCTAGGTGTAGGGAAATGATAAGGAATTATTCTTTAATCGGTGGCTGGGCTTGACTATTATTTCTCGGCATTACTACATATCCTACAATGGAAGGAATCAAGCCACACATAGTTCTAAATGTTCCCATTACAGATATGAATCAGATGTAGGATTAAGGGCATTTTGGTTTCATCTTTTATGGGTGTTAGGTTTGTTGTATTCGTCTATGGTTTTTTTATGTAGGGGAATCCTTACCAATATTCCTAATCTCTTGTGAGTCCTAGTCGATGTGAGAAAGAAAGAATGATGAGGGTTTTCCTTATAGTATGGGGTGATAAAATATACAATAGAGGCATTTTTTTGTTTTTTGTATAGTGGTTTGGCCAAGATCGAGTGCCAAGGTGTCACTACGTATCCCAATAACGAATGGGAATTTATACGTACGTAGTTATTTGGAAATAGTGAAGTTTAACATCTTACGGTGAGGATGTATCCACACATTTTAGTGTCATATGGTTAGGATAATTTTAACCCTAAAGTTTATCATCGTGCTGTTAAGTTGATTTATTCTATGTAGTTTAATGTCTTCCATCTAGAAAGATTCTCACCTCGCAGTTTAACGCCATGCAATTAGAACGATTTATGCTATGAAGTTTAACATCATGCAGCTAACAATCTTCTCACCTTACAGTTTAATGTCATCTGATTATTATGATTTATGTTATAAAGTTCAATATATTACAAGTAGGATGCTATATTGTGCAGTTTAGAGTCATGCAGTGAGGACACTTTTCAACTCGTTGTTTAACATCGTGCAATTAGGATGATTTATGTTATGCAGTTTAACATCTGGTAGAAAAGATGCTTCTTTCCTCACAGTTTAACATCATGCAAGTAGGAAGAATTATGCTATGCGATTAAATTTATTCTAGCTAATATGGTATGCTGTGAAGTTTAGAGTCATGCAGTGAGGAAATAGTGCTTTGCAGTTTAGAGTCATACAACAAGGGAATTTCTTGCCTCGCAGTTTAACGTTATGCTAATATGATGATTTATTCTATACGGTTTGACATCTTGTAGCTAGAACGCTATTCTGTGTAATTTAGAGTCCTGCAGTGAGGACACTATTCTATGTAGATTAGAGTCAGGTAATGAAGAAATTTATTTCATCGTTACATGAACTACTTCTTCAAAAACATTACATAAGTTGGAGCCGTGGAGAGCTGTCCATCTATTGATGTTAAAGAATATTTTCTATTAGATTATTCATTATATATAACATATATTCCTTCCCACATTATCTCATTATTTGGGGGTTTCTTCCTAAGTATCATCAGAGTTTTGAGGACCAACACCATCTCTCCTTCAAGGAAATACTAAAGGCGGACCTTTTTGTTGATGTCTTGTGCGATCCGATTTTGGTAGACTTCCAAATGGAGAAATGTGGGAAGACTTTTCTCATCCAGCTACTCCAACTCATCAAACCATTTTTGTGATTGATCATCTATGGACAATGGATCACAAATGGAAACATAGAGTGATGGAACTTGAATTTCAATGGGAAAACCACCTCTTACCTATATACTAATGAGTACATGGTTGCCTAGGTGGAAGTATCGGTCATGGTCTGGTAAGCCCATAAAGTATGAAAGATCTTGTCTGACCATGATTTCATATCATTTTACACAATCTTATATAGTATATTGGACAATTTTTTCTTGAAATCCTATATTTTCACAATGGCCACAGCATCGTAGTGGGACAAATGGTTGGATTTGATTCCATACTCCTGGCATAACTTGTACAACTTAGCAGAACAGAATTTTGTGCCATTTTCTATTAGTATTCTATAAGGGATACCAAATATGTTAGTAATGTTGTATTTCAAAAAGTGAACAATGTCTTTTTCCCCGAACTTTTTAAGGGGTATGACTAATGTCCATTTGGAGAAGAAGTGTGAGAATTAACATGAATTCTATGGATGTGGTGGGGGTATATGTCCCCAAAACATCCATCCCCCATATGGAAAATGGTTAGGAGTACTTAGCTATGTGAAGTAAGTTTGGGGGTTTGTGGATAAAATTTGAACGTACTTTCTAGGAATGACACTTTTTGGAGAATGTAGCATAATCCTGCATCATAGTGGGCCAATAGTATCCATGCCTTCAAATTTTATGGGAGACCTTGGATTCTTATTGGTGTGCTCCACAAGCTCCAGCGTGCACTTCATTCAGGATGGTTGTAGTCTCTTCTCAATTGATTCACCTGTGAAAGACCCCATCAAGTCCTCCTTTTTGGGTAACCTTTTCTTGGTTTGTGCCATTGTACAAGACAAAATTGGCTACCCACCTCCGAATCTATTATCTTCTAGCCCTATCTACTGGGAGTTCCCCCCTCTAGAGGTAATTTTCAATGGGAGTCATCCAGTCAGTGGTGTGGCCATATGGCTCAAAAGTGGGGCTAATCTCATCGATTTATTCCGTATTTTTCTGAATGAACAACAATACCATACAGAAGTGGGAAATGTTGATGACTGTTTCATCCCATTCGAGATCATCCAAGGTTATAAATGCATTTTCTAATGCATCATCTTGATAATTTTGTGAAAAAAGGACATAAGTCATCATTTGATCTAATGGGAATTCTTCCATCAGTTCTCAAACATGGTTCATCAATGGTACCAATACTTCTTTCATAATGTCATTTTCACCATTGATCTGCTTGATGACTAGTTTCAAATCACCTTTAATCCTTAGGAGTACGACTCATGCTTGAAGTTCCAGCTTCATTCTTATAATGAGAGCCTAGTATTCTACTTCATTATTTGTGAACCCTTCTGAAAGTAGGATGGAGTAAGTAAAGAAGCACATTTCTAGGGATATGAGTATGACACCCAGCCCTACTTTGTTGAGCTTGGGATCACCCAACCTTTTCCCTATCGGGTTTCTGGAGGTGTTTTCGTTGTACATTTCCCATACCTGGGACCTTCTTGGACAAAGAATAATTCTTCATTTGGAAATTTTGTATCCAATTGGGTCATTTATTCTAAGGGGTGCTCCCCCAGGAAGTCTGCTAATGTATGGCATTTGATGGATTTATGGGGAATGTTTCATATGTCAAACTATTGTAGGATGGCTTCCCACTATGATAGGTGCCCAATTAGCATGGGACGGTTGAGGATATAATAGAGTGGGTTACATCAGGAGAATAAATGTACCTTGGGGTGATATATAAAATGCATGAATTCTTGAACCACAATCTTTAGGGCTAGGATGTTCTATTCTATTACTGAATTTCAAGTATCAGCACCAACCATTGTTCAGTTGAGTTAATAGAGAATCTTCTCACTAAGGACATCATTCTTCTGCTTGTGGAAGGTGCCTAATGACCATTCCGAGGTGGTAACATACAAAATGAGTGGTTTCCCCTCAACTGGAAGCATCTAAACTCATGGGATTGGGATATTTTTTTTTTGAAATTGTCGAATTCTTCGTGAGAATCATTATCCCACTCATACACAACCCCTTTCTTCATTAACCCGGTGAAAAGAAAAAATTTACCCAAAGGTTGTCTATGACACACTAGATGTAGGCCAGGTGCCCCTAGAGACCCATAAACTCAGTGAGTTTGGGAGGTGGAGACATCCCAAGGATGGATTTTGTTTTCTCAAGTTTGAATTCGATGTCGTGATGGTGTGCATCGAAGCTGAGGAATTTCCCAGAGGTAATTCCAAAATCACACTTTAAGGGAATCTTATTTATATTGTGGTGTCACAGTTTATTGAAGAAAATTTCAAGATATTCCAGGTGGTTTTAGGGTGTCATCATTTAACCACCATGTCATCGATGTAGAAATCAATTAATTTTACAAGGGCTTCAAAATGCGATGTATGGCGCACTGATATGTAGTGCCAACATTTCTCAGACCAAAGGGAATCACCTTACAGAAGAACACTTATTGGGGGGGGGGGGCAGAAAGTAGTTTCTTCTTCATCTCATTAAGCCATTTGGATTTGGTTTTATCCAGAATATCCATCCATTAAAGATAGGGCCTCATATATCGTGGTTGCATTGATTCACAATTATGTGATTGGGACTGGGAAATCATCTTTTGGGAAGTGCCAATTGAGGTCCTTGAAGTCAGTGTAGAATCTAATCTATCGGTTTTTCTTTATTATAGGGATGATTTTTTCCTTCCTGATCTGATATTGGACTTACCATATGGATTTTTTTTGGATTATCCGGTCAACTTCAGCCTCTATTTTGAAAGCATGTATCAGGTGGGTCCTTTTGGTAGCCTGTTTAAAGACACAATGGTCTTTTGGAAAACACAGGGGATGATTAGTGACCTCAAGATCCTAGTCCTAGAATTTATGAGTAATTCTAGGAGAAACATATCAATTATTCTTTAGGAAGGATGTATATGAATCTTTCTCTTCAAGACGCATAGCCACAATAATCAGAGTGGGCTGCATGTCGTCTTTGGTGTCCAGGTTTATCTCCATAAGTTCATCGATTGTTGCAGAGACACCTTCATCAAATGAGAGAGGGGAATATTTGAGGTCTTCTTCTTCTTCTTCTTCCTCCTCCTTCGATGGATAGAGGATTATTGAGATGAACTCCTTAGCTTTGGGAGAGAAATCACAACATCGATTTATAGAATATGAAACAACTTCTTTTTCCCCGACAGACCACAGGGAATTCCCTAAAGAGGATGAAATTTATTTGATTTATTTTAGTGAAAATACACCACCTTCTGCCTTAGTGATTATGGAAAGAATTTTATGGGGTCTTGAGTATGGGTTAGGAGAATCTTTTTTGGGTCCTCCCATCATCATAGGGGTCATCGTGCTTTTCAGTGTCTTTAGGCCTCACAACCATAACATTAATCATGAAGATTGATGAGTCCACATCTATGATTGAACCTATGTACTCAACATAGTTGAGGCATAATGAAAAATCTTCCCCAAGATGTTTGATGGGATCAGTGGGAGCCATTTCCAATCCCATTGGGGCGGTGTCCGAATTGACATCTTTTCCCAATGACTACTTCTCTATTGATACATAGAACCACACATCGATGTAACACAACTCACAGGATATGAATGTGGATTTATTGGTGTTCATGGTCTTATTTTTTCCATTATCACTATATTTGATGCAATTATGATATGATGAATAAATAATCGCGTACTGATGCGGCTAGGGCCTCCCTAACTGGACATTGAAGGCCATACTTTTCCACACTACCAGGAACTCAGAATCAGGCATGAGGTCACCAAGACAAGTTTTAAGATTGATTTTCCCCAATGTATTATGCTCACTTTTACCATATCCTAGTAGAGTTGCGGTGCAGGGGGTTAGACTGTCCTCATCATAGCCCAGCCGATGATGTTTTCAAAACAAGAGTAGGTTGACTCCAGATCCATTGTCGATGAAAATTCAATGAAAATCAATTCCATTTATCTTGATAGACACTTAGAAGGGTTTTATGTAAGCATTCACGATGGTGTATTCAACTTGATTTGTGATGAGGATGACATCATTACATTATTTGGGATTGGTCTCCATCGGATAGACTTCATCAGCTGCTACTTTAGCCTAGAATTATTAGGGATTTAGTAAGGCTTTGATGAGTGCCTTCTGAAGGTCCGCAGATAGAATCAAGGCATCCAAGATAGATAGATTTTCTGGTACTAAGGCTACCTACTTCATAATATTATATTCCTTCCCTAAAGTTCAGGTATTCCCAGCTTAGGGATTCTTTTTAATGGGTGCTTTAGGGGCTTGAGATTTCGATGTAGATGGTCCAACCTCTGTGATAGGAGCTGAGGGAATTGTTGTGCTTTCTGAGTTTGGTCAAATTCGTCTCCCAGTATGCCTTGGGGTATTGGACTTCTATTCTTCCTCTGAGGGATACTCCAAGATTATTGGGATTAGATTTATTCTAGTGGGAGCATAGAAACCATCCAGTTTTTATTGGGTCTATTAGAAGGTTCTTTTGTATGTTTCAACAACATTAACGATTCGTGTAAAGGCATGAATGGTATGTTGAATCCTACCATGATCATGCCTTCCATGGTTTCCTTGTCCTTTAGGGACTCTTCCTCCGGATCTCTAGTTGGATATGGGGACATTGAGTTCGTGTCTATAGTCTCCACCAGAGACGGGGTCCATTATGTGAATCCAAAGATCAGTTATTCATCCGACAATTCTTTCTTCTGACCGTCTTCTTTGGATGGTCATGTTTGGAAGGTTGTTTCCCATTTTCTCATTTGGTGGGGTGGTGACCGTTTTTTAAAATTTTTTGGCATGAAGTCTGAAAGTCTCAAGATCCGTTTCAATTTTGGTGAAGGATCATCTTCTTGCCCCTTCTTTTTTCCCTTCTACCCCTCAATGGACAGCGGGGCTAAGGATGATGGTTGTGTGGAATAAGGATCTACTGGGGGCGTGGTTGGTTACTTCAACTACTCCTGGATGATTTCATGTTCCCAGTTGACTATTTTTGTGTCATCCAACATTCATATTTTTTCCTTTTTAGTGGTGACTATTTTCCATTATTCATCATCTCATGGGTCTTATGTGGGGACATATGCCACTAAGGTTGGCGGAAAACCCAACATGACTTGTCTAGAATCCACCTTCTTTTGTTGGTGAACATTGAATATGAAGCACTCCTAGATGGCATGCACCAGTATCTGGTGATAGGGATAATAATTTCGACAGTTATTGAGACCCACTTTATCGGCTCTCTTTGGCTCTGGTAGCTGAATAAAGTTGGAATTAATGGAGGATATGAAGTATCCACAGACTTGGTCATCCCAGATTGAGTAGAAATTACTTCTGCATTCTTTGAAAAAATTTCTTTTAGCACCCCTTCACTCATCTTGCTAAGGTGTTGGTGTCTGTTGGTATCCAAGGGGTCCTACAAAGCTTGTTGGAGGCCTTGTAACTGGAGTTGGTGTTGGGGGTGGCTTAAGCATGACAGAATCCACTTCATCTTATACCATTCTAGCTCTTAGGGTTCATGGGGCCACTGGGGACTTGATATTGGTCTGTTTTAAGGAGTCTTCCATCCTTTGGGAAACAATGGAGAGGTCTTGGAACCCACTCATGTACTTTACTGGGATGAGTGGTGTTCACAATTCATCAAGGATATTATCAATGCACATAGTGAGCATTTCATCATGGGGGAGTGTCTACATCAGGGAGTAGGTCTGGCCATTGCATCTCCAATGAAGTCTAAAAATCTTTCGTTTTATCACTTCTTGTAGTTCATGAGATTACTGACCTTTGTATTAAGCCGTGTTGAACTGAATTGGAAGGGAAACTATTTCTAGAGGTCATCCTAACCAGTGATTGAGTTAGATGGTAATCCAGTATACCACAAAAGGTTGAAACCTATAGATTTCTCACAAAGTACCTGAGTTGTACTACGTATTTTTGATCCTGGGTGCCCATCATGGGGTCACAGTAAGAGGCATAGTGAATTAGATACTATTTTGGGTCTCCCAAACCATTGAACACTACGAATATGAGGTTCCCAATGTTTGGAGGTGGTAGAATGTTTCTCACCCAATCAGGGTAGAGTTTTCACTCTAGTAATATCAGTGTGCACCATCATTCCATGGATTATAGTTAGGATGTCAATTTCATGACAATATTCAAGATCCATTGATGCATATACTTCCAGACTTGATCTTGGGTGGGTGCAGTAGTGGAAAAGTTGAATGTGCCATCACTACTTGTATTTGGAGTGGATACGCAGCTGAGGGTATCCTTTTTGTGTTCTACTAAATGTATTCAGGCTTCTTTCCTAGTGTAGGGAGGTCTTTATGTCATTCTAAGAACATATTAGAGTAGTTTAATGGTCCTGGTGCTGGATTGGATGAGAATTAGAGATTAACTTCATTTATCGGGACAAGTTCATATGTTATGGGTGCCTTTTATGGGGACACCTCTTGATGTTATACTCAAGGAACACATCTAGAAAGATATCTACCTCAATGCAGCTCGACATTGATTCGCCTGAGCTCTTTCATCTCTTCGTCATTCTTAATGAATCTTTCATCAATCATGAGGGAAAAAATTTTAAGGGGAGGAGGAGGTGGGTCATCGAAGACCTGAGATTATTTCTTCTCCTTGTTGGAGATTTGCTCGGGATGTAATAAAAGATTAACTGAGGGGATTCAAAAATTTAGGATAGCTCTCTGGTTTTAAGTATGTATACCATTAGGCTCAATGTGGGATGCCTTTTGGAGGGAACCATATTCTCTTTCATCATCTCAAATTATATAGTTCCCTATGAGATTCACAGGGTTGATACTTAGCATGTTCACTGATGCATACCTCATTGGGGGAGGTTTACCCAATGCCGAATAGTAGGAGAGATTTTTGGGCCCTTTGATGGACTTTATCCTTCCATTATGTATTATCTTTTAGATTTCATGGTGAAGATCGACCTAGAGGTAGTCCTGATCTGACCTCGCAACGTTCCTCCGTATCAGAGGGTATGAAACATGAGACATGGTTGATTGGGTGAACTTTCTTCTCATCGTTCGTCCTAAATGGGAAAATATAGATGTCTATTGTGTGGGTAATTGAGGTAAAAATTCCCCTACCCTTGCAAGATAGGATTCCTCCTGTTCATCCATTAATGCAATAAATCATGGTTTTTTTATTCTTATGGGTGAATTTTGAGTTAAAATTAACATAGACATACGAGTTGGGGCTATTCTTGTACTGTGGTGGTAGTCACCGCTATTTAAACCTTTTTTGATTTCACTCACTTATGCGTGGGTGTGGTCCGAGTATGGAGAGTGATCCGCATGGGATTTATTTTCTTTTGAAGACATGAGAACTACTTTTTTGGTTGGATTACATTAGGTGAGAAGCCTAGTGGATGTTCTCGGTTGCCTATCTTAGAATATTTTTGATGGTTTGATCTCGATGGCCATGTGCTTCTGAGACTTACTCCAGACCAGTTTCTGTTGAGTATTCGATCTCTCTGGACCGAAGTTTTCATTTGATTTCTTCTTTTGCGTAATGTCATTGTAGGATTTAATTTCCATTAAGGTATATTGGATGGGATATATGGTGAAGTGTAGAGCTCCATGTTCTCCCCATCCTCAAATATGAACTCCAGATGGAGTGTCACCAATGAAGAAACACAACTTGTACACTGCATGGAGGAAGCTAGTTAAAGGGTTTTCTTCCACCCATCTGATTCTGTATTCCTTGTAGAGGGGAGGGATTCTTGTTCAATTAGATGAATAAGCTCTACTAATATGTTGACATGGTCTGCATACACTTCATATGGAAAAATATTTTCTTTTAGCTGGTCAAGAGTCATCCAGATATTGAGGAGAATGTTATCCATATATTCCTCAGACAACTACCTTGGTATGTAGAATTGAGAAGTGGTTGTGGTCCAATACATCATGGGTATATTATCATTAGATAGTTTCCTTATCATGAGTAACATATCATACTGTTATTATTTTGGGGACTCTTCTACATGATATTCCCAACTTAACTTCATCTTACTGATTTTGTTCTAAGAAGCTATAATGGTAGGAGTCTCATTGATTTTTGAGTGGCACCGGGGTGGCTCAGAAGATGAGTGTGGCCCCAGACCATCCTCTACTTGAGAAAGGATATCACTCATTATAGACAGAGTTTCTGATATGTATGAATCCTTCTTTCTGATCACATAAATGGAGGATTGATTTTCACATTATTCCCAGAAAGGGGAGAACCTTATTTCAAGTGTGAATTTTGATTGGGGGAGGACCTTCTCAATTGGTGATACAATGGAGAGGGATACCATTGCAACTTGATGACTGAATGTAGGGAATTTGTCAATGGTGTATACACTGGGGAGGAACATCAAGGTGGGATAAAGAAAGGGGATTACCTTCTTACTGATTGATTCCACTAAGGGTAGGACCTTCTTTATGACTTCTATGATGGGGAGGACTACTATCATAAGTTGATATCTGGATGCAAGGAGAATTTTATCAGTGTACATCCTGGGGAGGGCCTTCAGGATGAACTGTAATGAGGGGAGGACCTTTTCATTGCTTTTTGTTTTTATGGAGAGGGACTTCACAGTAACTTCCATTGTAGGGAGGGCCTTCATAATGGCTATATCATGGTGAGGACTACCATCATGAATTGATGTTCGACTATAGGGAGAAGACTATTGGAAGTATATAACCAGAGGACCTTCAGGGCGGATGACCACAATGGGATGACCTTTATGCTGGTTTACCTTTAGGTCAAGGGGAGGGATACCCTAACACACATCAAGAGATATGCTCTCGTGATTGATCATTCCTAGACCCTGGAGTAATCCCTTGTGGGTGCTCTTGGTAGGACCTTCAGAGCTACTTGTAGCAACATTGTTTGGAGGGCTTCGCAACTACTACGTCCACTTCCATAATTTAGTAATGGCCCGAAAAGGTCTTGGGCCTTTATAGATATATTCTCTAAGGTGTTAAGAACTCCAGATTCCAACAGAGCAGGATCATGTATGTACTCTTCATTTTCCCATTTCCACAGGTGAATTTCATTTTTGGTATCCCTCTTGCAGGTAACCAGGGTTGTCTTTTGTTGGTAACAACCTTTATATATGGGTCCTTGTCTTGTTTGTTCCATGATGATGCTGTGATATGCCAACAAACATTTTGAGTTTTTACAGGTATACATGCTTTCCCTCGAGAGACCACCACGTTGGAATGGAATCCCCTAGTTTGGACATGTATATGTACATGATTTGGTTTTACGTGTATCACGGGATATTCCCATCGACCCTCTTTGACAGGAGTAGGGATTCATAACTGATCCGGGGTGACTATCCCATTTTGTAGGTAAGTCATTCTGTTTGAGGAAACCGGTTCGTGGGACTGGTTCCTCACCTTTTCCACTGATGCAATGATATTTTGGCATGTATGTAAGATATGTTCTGGAATCGATTCCTAATCTTCAATCATTTCCAAGATGTTATGTTATACATCTTTCGCTAAAATGGGTATGAAGGCTCATTCCGATGTTGGAGAAAGATTTGGTGCCTGCTCTGGTCTTATGTAGGTTTCAAGTAGATACTGGTTGTTCTCTTGTGTCGGAACAGAGGAATGAGTATACGGTCGACTGTCTTTATTTTCCACTGTATTTGACTGGTGGGCTTAATATTCACAAGTGGGAATTTGTATCTACTCTTTTTCTATTGTATTTGTCTCATAAGATTGATATGAATCTATAGGAATTTGAATCTTCTCATATATTTTTTTCTGACTTATTTGGATGGCTGGATTGATATTCATTAGTAGGTATTTGTGCCTTATTGTAGCTGGTTTCTTTTTTATTTATATTATAGGCTTCTCGTACATTGGCGTATATTTTCATCTGCCTATAATTTTCCACTTGGTCTGCATAGTGGGACTAATGAGAATTGGAAAGAATGTGCACATGCTCGTATTATGCCACACTATTTCTATGATGGTCTTGAGTGGAGGGGGAAGAGTTGTTTGTATGCCTATTGAAGGCCACCATGTTTGTATGGCGGATTCCCTCATCAAGAATCAGGGTAAGGTAATATTCCTAATTATATGTATGTCGCACTCAGTAGATGACCTAATGGGCTCGTGTCTTCTGTAATTCGGTTGGTGCCCTCAGTATAAGATCCTCTTCAGGGTGAGGATAATTGGTCACCGATTGTTGGTAGCAGCACTCTATGGTAGGGGTCCATGAGTAGGACCCTTGTGGAGCTAAGATGAAGTCCCCAACATCAACTTCATCTTCCACCCTTTGATAATAGAGGTACTCGTTGTCATGTGCTAGGGACAAGATCTCAAAATGGTTTGAGATGACCATTGAGGTCACCTTTTGCTGGGGTTCCGACCATGACTAAGGAGGTAGCATGCAAGATTTTATAGATCAGAGGGCTTGTCTTGCAGGCTATATTATATGGAGAGTACCATTTTGTTGTTACTCATTGATCAACATGTTGGATACCCAGTTTTGAAAATGTTGGGTTGGCGAGGGTGTCCTACTCTTCATCAAGGCTCCATCCACACACTGGATCACTGAGGAATGTGTCTATATTGGTTTTCAGGATGCCATTTAGATTGAAGGATGCTTTACAAAAACATGATATATATATATATATATATATATGACATATACAGACAACAAAACACTGTTAAAGTAGCATCTCTTGAACATATTCGTATTTGACGATTCTACTTGGCCCTCTTCCCTCTCTTTTTTTGTGAGGTGAAGGGGCTTGAGTAGATTAGAACCACCACCTTTGTTAAGGATTCATGTTGGGTTCACTATTTTTGTTTCAATTTCGAGGAAATGCATGTATGTAGTTTGGGGAAATGAAAAAAATGGTCTGACGTGTGACAAGAATTCCTCTATTATTATAGATACTTTCAAGTCACCATATTTTTTTCAACCAGATCAGCATCATTATCTTTTAGGTGTAATTGGATTGAACCTATGTGGATCAGGTAGTTTTTACCTTCTATTTTATGAAGAAGGTTCCACAGTAAAATCGTCATAGCAGGTGATTGCATTCGGTTAAGAATTTGTGAAATTGATCCTTTTAGGATATGAATTCCTCAGATGGTCTCCAATGGGTTTATTCCTGGATCCATAAACACCCAAAAACCTGGGTATCCATGATTCATGGACCTACATTCCAAAGGTAGGTGCTCTTTGGATGAAGATTTGGACAACGACACTTATGGACACTATTGGTCGAGAGGATAGAAGTTCGGGATCATGACACCATTTTGGGGGAAATTATTTCCTATTCTAGGACTCTATTATTTATTTATGTCATGTTCATACATTCAGGTATCCTTGGTTCATTCATGAAGAGTGTATCCATGTGATACCCCTATTTTTTAGGATCATCTTGGATATGCATGGATTTGATACTATGGAAGAAATTCCAAAATAATCCATATAATAATGCTCTTTGGATTTTATTGTCATCCAGGGGGGACAGAAGGTGGTTTGATTTTTGGGATTAGGATTATAATATGGGATTCCTATGTATACTCGAGAGAGGAATCAAATCACATAATGTTCAATTAGCTCGGGGCTTGGACCTGGGAGGAGGCCCATTTGGTGGTGGAATAATTGGGTGGACCCTTTTAAGAGGGAACCCCTTTTGAGATCGGGCCTTCAAAGAGGAATCCTACTTATCTTGGTTTGAACAACAATCATAGTTCTCACAGTATAAAATGGTTTGGGACATACATATGGAATTTTATTATTTGATGGGACATGATTGTGTTAACCCTTTCAGAAGGGAACCCCTTTAGATTTTAGGCCTTCAAGCAGGTGTCCTATGTATCCTGATTTGAATAAGAATTAGAGTTCTCATAGTTTAGGATGGGTTGGGGATTACACATGGAAGCTTCCCATTTGAAGGGACATGATTGGTTGAACCCTTTTATAAGGAAACACCTTTTGATCTTGGGCCTTCAATTAGGCATCATACATATCCTGATTTGAATTGGAATCAGATTTCTTATAGTTCAAGATGGGTTGGGGATTATGCATGGAGGTTTCTCATTTGAGGGGACTTGATTGGGTGAACCCTTTCAGAAGGGAACCCCTTTCGATCTTGAGACTTCAAGAAGACATCCTTCGTATCTTGAATTGAATAGGAATCAGAGTTCTCGTAGTTTAGGATGGGTTGGGGATTATACATGGAATCTTTCCATTTGAGGGGACATGATTGAGTGAACCCTTTCTGGAGGGAACCCCTTTTGAGTTTGGTCCTTCAATCAGGCATCCAAAATATAATGATTTGAATAGGAATCGTAGTTCTCTTATTTCATGATTGGTTGGTTGTGTGGATGTTGTGATAATCACAAATCACTAATCCCACTTGATTCATACTCATTGTGAGAAACAAGAGGATGTGAGAGACTCAACAGAACATACACCTTCTATCATGTTGATGGGGGAGGCCTGGCCTATGGCAGAAGAATCCAAGGTGACGGTGGGAGAGGGCATAGAGAAATGAATCCTTCTACGTGGAATGACAGTGGGGATTATGCGGCTCGGATCTCAGATGATTATGCACTTCCCTCAGTGGGAGTGCCACATAATGCGCTCTGGGAAAGGGGAGGAGTGTCTCCTCTCACAAAAAGGAGAAGAGATCATGATTCCTTCAACTAATCACCCTTTCTTATTTAATGGAAATGAAATTTAATTCCCATAATCCATAGAATAGGGAGGTTCACTTTAGTATCTCAACGTTGGACTCTAGGTTACCTTGGGAATATAGACCTACAGACATCCCCAAAGTCTGAACTATTATGGGGATAACCTTAATTACTTCACTTACCATGGGTATGTATTCCCAAAGGGGCACCCTGATGCACCAAATGATATGATCAGACTTTTTTGGTGGCTTCAAAGGAGTGTTTGACCTGATACCAGTGGACTGGTTTACAGAGGATCTTTGGAGGGCGGGATGGTAATGGAGGGGTGAGATTGGAGTTGGAGAGAAAGAAACCTAAAGGTGACCCATTCTATTTACTGTTTTCTCAAGAAGGATGGTAGGATCCCTGCACACCATAGTGCTATACGAGTAGGGGGTCATCTGCATACAAAATGAGTATATGGTCCTGGTCATGGACCACCATATACCAAAGTGGTACATGGTCCTGGATCCAGCACACCACACCACTTGAGGTTCCATCCACGTACCGATGCAATACGTGACATGGGGTTTGATCCACATAACAATTGACAATGCAGAGCACTGTATTGAAGGAGGTCCTGGAAACATTAATTAACATGGAATTCATCTAGGTAGAATTTATGGTTCATGATGCCACTAATTAGGTTCATGGTTTTGAAATTATCATTAAGCTTCTTATTTTTTTGGTTTGTGGTTGGTGATACCTACAAAAACATGGTTTATTGTTTTCCCTTTGTCAATGATTCAAAACTGAAGTCAGAGTCATCTCCAAAATCTTTCTTCCAACCAATAGGTTCTCCTCTGTGCTTTCTTCATCTAACCACTTCTCCTTCCCCATGCCCTCATTTTATAGAGGATTGGGAAAATCATATCTATGGGAATGAGGAACCATTTTTAGAATACCATAAAGATCTATCTCTACCAAAGAAAGAGTTAGTCTAGTGGGGTTTGCGGACTCTGTGGTTCATGGGTTATGGCTTGCGGAACCCTGTCAACATGCTTCTTCCTAGAACTGCTATGTTTGGGGGATGATATAAAAATGGCCTTCATTATATTTATTCTACTAACCATACAGTTCAAATCTTCTTGGGTTCTCTCTCCATCACCTCATGAGCCAGCGCCTCATAGGTCCTTTTGCACACCGGTGGTTCGTAGTTCATGCATTCCACAGACCCTTCCCAGTTATGGTACATGTTTCACATTGAACCTTTGAAAAATTTGATTTCCCCAAGATTCATACCACGTTTTCAATTCAATTTTCATCCATTTTCCTTGCTAGACATATGGGAATTATTTATTCCTTCTGCAAAGTGATTTTGGGAGTATTTTATCCCCTTTGTGAAGTTTTTAGGACCCGACATGGGTTTTAGTTCTTCTCTTATTTATTTGAAAGAAATTTTAAAGTTATCATGTTTTATCCCCTTGGATGGAAATGGAATTTACCTAATAATATTACACTAGATTAATAAGTAATTTTATATCAATTTTGTTTTCAATTTTTGATATCGTGATAATAGTTTTCGTCATGTTTTTATAGATAGTGTCTTATCTATACTATTCTGGTGTAGAATTTTGTTATTCATGGTTTATAATGTTGTTATTTTTGAGGAATGGTATGTTATATAAATGTGGAATTAATTGATAAATTTCTTAAGAATTTAATAAGATCCTTTTTTATATTCCCGTGATTCTTTTAATTTTAAGGTATTTTTAATTGACGCACTATGATTTTTTAATTTAATATGTTCTTCCATGTGTTAATGGAATTTATAATAATGTGAGTCATGATAATTTTTTTGGATTATAATAATAAAAGTCATATTAAATTATAATGATAATTCAATAAGTTTTTGGGAACTATTTTTTGCTAAGAGAATGTTAGAATTCTAATAACTTATTATATATGACAAATTTTGTTGTAGTTGGAACTTGTTAATAATGAATCTGTAAATTAAATATGGAATAAAAACTATTTATCTTATAAAAAAATCATTGGGTTTATAAGTTCCCATTTTCATAAAGGTATAATTCCTAGTGTAGGAGGTCGTGATATCCTGTTTGTGTGCAAAGGCAAAATACCATATTTTTTGGGCCAATTTCCTTATTATTTATTTCTTTTTGTTCATTAAACCTTAAAATTTGTTTTTATATGATATTTTTCATGTGATGTGATATGAGAATGGGGTTTCTATGCTTTGGATGGATGATGTGATATGTGGTGGGGAGGACCAAATTATGTGGCAACAGTTCATGGTTGTGATGGTCAAACACATCGGGATATGCATGGGGGTGTTAAGGATGGAACCGAAGACGATAGAATTGTTTGAAGTAGGTATTACTTATTTATATGATACATATATATTTTTTATTTATATTAATCTATTTAATGGATGATGTTTGGGTTTATTGTTTTATCTGCAATCCTTTTCGCACTTATTAAGGTAGCTAGACTTGGTTGCATGTTTCCATTTGGTGGTATATTAGGATGGTATTTCTAGAGTACCTAGATTATGGGAAGGAATAGTGTTTAAAAATGAGTAAACCCCTAATATTGGTGTTTCTGGAAGGAAAATGGTATATTAATTTTGACAGACCTTGGACTGAGTTTGGATTATGCATAGAGGCCATGAACATTACTTTAATGGATAACAATATTTAATGCAGAATAATTATAATGGTGAATAAATGACAAATGAATTAAATAACAAAATAAAATAATTAAAATAAAATAAGTAATTATTTTAGATTTTAAATACTAGTATGTTTATAGGTTATCTATTACCTAGAAGTGGCAGTGGGTGTCAGAGAGATGATAGTTTTAGTCGATATTAGGAATAGGTTATGCCCATAGTGTTTTTTGAGCTAGACTATATCATATACATTTTGTAATATTATATGCTACCCCACCCATGTTAATTTGGGTGACTTCTTCCCAGTGTAATATAGGAGGGTGTTTTCCCTTACATATTGGTGTGAGGATGGATGCATGACCACCCCTTATATCATTCTCTCTTCTCTTTGTATAATTATGTGATGGTTTGTGTGATGGCTAGTTTCACCATATATGTGTGTAACACCCAAAATGATAAAGGGATAAATGGATAAATGATATGACTCATGTCAACAAGGTGCACCTTCCTTCTCAGGAGCCTGTCTGATTAAAACTCCATAGTTAAGCATGTTTGGCTTGGAGTAGTAATCAGGATGAGTGACCTTCTGGGAAGTTTACCTAGGTGTGTGTGAGTGAGGAAAAAGCACACTGTAAAGGACAAGTGTTGGATTGTGGGGATTTTCATTAGTCAGATGACCCATTCAGGAATGTGGGTGGACCCTTGGGTGGGGACCACGTGGCTGCGGGTCAACTGGTGGTACCTGGAGGGCCAGGACCCGACAACCATATTAAGGCGGGGTGGTTGTACTGTCACTGGGAACCAGTTGTTACATTTGGTATCAGAGGTGGTACCTAGCCTTAAGTGTGGTGCACTACCTGGGTTGAAATGTAGGGCCCACAAAGTGGACTTTGTGATCTAGGGGGGGGGGGGGTGATTGTAACACCCCAAATGATATAGGGTTAAATGACTAAATGATATGACTCATGTCAACAAGGTGCACCTTCCTTTTAGAGAGCCTGTCTGATTAGATCTCCATAGTTAAGCATGATTGGCCTCGAGTAGTGATCAGGATGGGTGACCTTCTTGGAAGCTTACCAGGGTGTGTGTGTGAGGACAAAGCACACTGGAAAGGACAAGTACGGGATTTTGAAGGACCCTGGGACACCCTGAGAGGGGAGGGGTGAATCTGGGTGACAACTTTTTATTTTAATGTGATGGATCTTGTTCCCACATTGGTAGGAACTTGTTGAACCCGTACGATTAATATTATCAGAAAGCAAACATTCACATGCATAGAAAAAACACAACACTTTTTACTTGGTTCACCACTAAGGGCTACGTCTAAGGAGCATACGCCGACAAGTTTTCAGTCGTACCAAATTCCACTAATCTTCCCTAGATCTGGATTACAAATGTTTGGGCACAATCACTCTGTCCCAGGCTCACTATCTTTACAAAGGTTCATGGATATCTCACTGCTTCCCTCGGGTCACTCCCATTGACTCCCCCTGGCACACTGCCGTTGGTGAAGTCCCACTCAGTTTATAGACGTGAAGGTCTCTTCAATAGATTTGCATTGAAATCATTGCCTCTGCTCAGCACGAGACTCTTCTTGAATCGATGTTCGCAATAGATGCACTAGAACGCACAGAACCACTGAACCGGATAACCAGAACGTGCAGACAAACTTCACTGACAATTGCGCGCAACACCAACCCTTTGGGCGCAAAACCTTCCTATTGCACGCAAACTTTACTTTTTGCGAGGAAAAGTATTTTGCGCAAAAACCCCCTTTTTCATGCAATTGAATATTTTATGTGCGAACCCAATTTTTACGCGCAACTCTTCATTTTTCGTGCATCATGAAATTTTCCACGCAATACCGAATATTTCGCGCAAGCCCCTTTACACGATCCTTTTTCGTGCATCATAGATCAAATCATCTCTATGTCTTCAACTGTATCGAATGAAGAGGGTCACCTCATATTTATAGGCGTATGAGACACCCGCGCGCAAAATCCCTTTCGGCGCGAAAACCTCTCATCTGGCACGTAATATTTCGCGGAGGTATCTTTTTCGGCGCACCTCTCCAGATATTTCACGCAGCCCATGCCTTTTCCATTTTTTGACGCTTCGATTCCTAAAAACTATTTGCGCAAAAAAAATCGCTCCGCTATTTCGAACACCACGCTGTTTTTCACGCCTAGCTCAAGTATTTCGCGCACAACCCTTATTTTCCGCGCACCACTTCCTCTTTGTTCACACCTCCTTTTGAAGACAATCTATGTCTTCATTTTCCGATTTTGAGCCCAAAAATTTGGTACACTGGGAAACAACACCACCTTCAATACTGTTGTCTGCTTGAACTATATGGTCACTTTGCTTGCACACATTCGGAACTTCCACTAAGGATTGAAAACAAACACAAACGAAACTCCAATTCCTGCATAGAACAACTATGGTTCCAAAAATATCCCCCTTTGGGTTTGTCGCATATCACCAAATAAATTCAAAAAGGTCACCATCCCCATGAAATCAAAAAACACAAGGATCAACTCAGCCAACACTCTATGTCTACGTGAGCAATGTTCGGTGTAGAAAACATGAGAGGAAGCTTGAATTGGGTTCCCGTGTTTTGGAATTCTCAATGACGCCCAAGAAATTTTCTTACAGTGTCACATAAGAATTATATGTCCAATGAATTATTTCTCATCCATCTCATCCTATCACTGACACTGAATTCGTTACTTGACTGAACATGCCTGAATTTATTCCTTTCTCCCCCATTGACAATAAACACAAAGGCCGATAATTTATTCAATGGTAAACTCAAACCATACTCCCCCTGGATAGTATCTCCCCCATAAACCTGCATCACAACCATAAACAGATAGAAACAGTTACCATAATCGGGGAGATGGGAAATGCGTAACCTCCTTATGCACTGGGAGGTGACTGAACACCAAGGTTCAACCAATGCTTCTCAAACACAGCCGCTGACAGTGGCTTGGTCAGGATGTCAGCCACTTGCTCATCAGTTCCCACATGATCCATTCTAATCACCCCTTGTTAAAACCTTTCTTTGATAAAATCATACCTGATTTCAATATGTTTTGTACGGGAATGCTAAACAGGACTCTTTGTAAGATCAGTTGCTCTCTTATTATCACAGTAAATTACCATTGGTTTCTTTACCACATCAACGATATCTGTTAATTATTGCTTTATCCATAGTAGTTGAGTGCATGCCTTTGTGGCAGAGATATACTCAGCTTCATCAGTACTGAGAGAAGTAATTTCTTGTTTCTTGCTCAATCAGCAAACACATTTCTGCCCAATATAGAAGGCTCCACCACTAGTGGACTTTCTGTCAACTACATCACCAATACAGTCAACATCAGAAAACGCTGATAATTCACTGTCCCTGCCTGTAGAAAAAAATAACCTGAATTTATGTGTACCTTGAACGTACCTCATGATTCTTTTTTACTGCCTCCATATGTTCCTCCTTTGGATTACTCTGAAAGCGGGCCGCAAGTCATGTGGAAAAAACAATATCTGGTCGCGTCGTTGTCAGGTACAATAGGATCCCAATGATCCTCCTGTACATGGTGGGATCAACAGAGTCACCATCCTCATGCGCTCCAAGTTTAGTTCCAACTGCAATCGGAGTTGAAATTGGTTTGGAATCTTGCATATTAAACTTCTTCAACATCTCTCTTGCATATTTTTCCTGAGAAATAAAAGTGTATTACTTATTTTGAATCACCTGCAGCCCCAAGAAATATGTGAGCTCCCCAATCATAGACATTTCAAATTCTGATTTCATGTGGTTGGAAAATTCATCCACTGATTTCTACCTACTTCCACCAAATATGATTTCATCAACATAGAATAGAACCATGAATTGATCTTTTGGAGAATTCTTCACATAGAGATTGTGATCAACTCCTCCTCTTTTGAATTCCAGCTTCTTGAGATATGAATCCAGCCGTGAGTACCACGCCCGTGGTGCCTGCTTCAAACCATATAGATCATTCTTCTGTTTGCAAACCTTTGTTCTATTAGTCCCCAAAACAAAGCCCATTGGTTGTTCAATGATGACTTCTTCTTCAAGTACACCATTCAAGAATGCTGTGTTGACATCCATTTGATATACTTTATATTCTGTTTGGAGTGCCATGGCAAGGAAGATCCTGATTGACTCCAGTCTAGCCACTGGAGCAAAGGTTTCATCAACATCAATGCCTTCAATCTGGAAGTACCCTTTACATACCAGTCGTGCCTTGTTTCTGATGACACTTCCATGATCATCAAACTTATTTTTGAAGATCCATTTGGTACCAATCACATTGTGACCTTCGGTTCTCTGGAAAAGATCCCATGTCTGATTCTTGTCAATATGATCTAATTCATCATTCATGGCTTTCACCCAAGATTAATCATTTGTAGCTTCTTCGAATGAGGATGGCTCTACAACTGATAGAAATGAAGATTGCGTGTTATTCCTCATACTTCTTGTTTGAGTGGGTGCACTCTTGTCCCCAATTATGTTGGATGGATCAATATCAGCTCTTCGATTTCTCCTGTGAGGTTCATTAGAATTTTCTTCAGCCACAGTTTCTTCTTCAAATTCATCTTCTGAGTCAACATCATGATGTGATTGCTGAGTGTTTTGAACAACTTCCTCTATTTCTGCATTTGTATTTCCTTCACGTTCACTTTCTTCCGGACTTTCTATCACATCAGCATATGACGTCCTTGAAGCATTTGTGCTTTTCTCTTCAGTTATCTTAACATCAATAGCTTCCACAATCCATCCTAAACAGTTGTTGAAACATTTGTAGTTTTTTCTGTTCATCAAGTAACCGAGGAATATTCCTTCATATGCATTGTCTCCATATTTCCCTTGATTTCCTTCTTTGTTCCTAATGAAGAATTTACTTCCAAAGACACAAAAGTATTTTAAAGAAGGATTCCGTCCATGCCACAATTCTTATGGTGTCTTCGTCTAACCCATATAAAGTCTTGTTCGATTCTGAATGTACAATGTAGCCTGAACAGCCTCTTTCCAGTAATGTCGTGGAATACGACTCTCAATCAGCATAGTTCGTGCCATGTTGTTCACCTGTCGATTCCTACATTCAACAACTCCATTTTGCTTTGGAGTTCTCACAGTAGCTACCTCATGCTGTATCCCATGATTCTCTAGATAATTTTCAAATTCAATGAACGTGTATTCTCCTCCATTGTCAGATCGCAACACTTTGATTGTCTGTCTAGTATCATTCTCGGCGATTCGCCGATATGTTTTCATGCAGTCAAGGACTTGTCGTTTCCTGTGAATGACCATCATACATGCCATTCTACTGTAATTATCTATGAAATGGACAAAGTAACTTTCTCCATGAGTTCTGGAAACATTTATCGGCCCACATACATCTGTATGAATCAGATCAAGAAGGTGAGATGCCCTTTTCTTCTTTGGCCGATATGAACTACAGACCAGCTTCCCACGAATGCAAGCATCACAAGATTTTTCACGTTCACGCTTCAGGTTGGGAATGTCCATGACAATTCTCAAATTTGATATTTTCTCCATGTCTTGTTGATTGATCTATCCCAGTCTCTGATGCCACAAATTGTTTTCTTCTTCAACAGTCATGTAACAACCATTTTCTTCACTATCATCCTGATACATGTTTCCTTCTGTTCTGCATCCCTTCATAAGTGAATTTCCTGTCTTTCCTTTGGTAGTGTAGCCTTTCTGATTAAAAGTAACTATAAGTCCCGAGTCACAAAGTTGACTCACGCTGAGGAGATTATGAGACAGGACATCTACGTAAAGAACTTCAATCTTCCTTAGTTCTCCATTAGCTAATTCTGTACTTCCACTCCATTTTATTTTTAGAGCTCCATCATTACCAAATCATACTGTACCATCAACCTTCCTTTTGATATCCGTTAACAGGCTGGCATTACCTTTCATATGAGATGAACAACCGCTATCTAGAATCTAGGTAATGTTGTTCTTTGTAGCTTTGAGGGCCACCTCTGCAAGGTTGTATTTCTCAATATTCTTCCTTTCCTTCCATGAGACATTGGATTGAGTATATAGAACTGATGGCCTTTTAATTATCTATTCCGCATACCCAGGTTTTTCATAGTCAAAATCTTCTTTGAGAGGAGAAAACCTGTTTCAAAGAGAAACACTGTCTTGCTGATGAGACTTGACTTGTCTTGAACTCTGGTATGAGGTGACCATGTCCCTTCTCTGCCTACAATTAGCAGCCTTATAACCAAAGTTAGAACAATGATAACAATATCCATAGAAATTGTTTCTTCTATAAGAATTAGGATATGAAATTTTTATTCTTTGTTGAACTTCTATTTCTTATCCATTTAGATAGCTTCTTTCCTCTTCGCAATAAGACATGGTATGGACTAGATAGCCACAAAACTGAAACTTCATGATAGGAAATGTCTTCTCACTTGAATTTCTCCTCATACCTTCTTCCTTGGGAAAATAGTTAGACTGTCTGTCATTTCTGAATGTTTGAGGATAATTTTCAGTTCTCCACTTAGTTTGGATTGAGGGTACCCTTTTTGGCACTTTAGGTAACGTTTCAACATGTTCAACTTTCATCTTATATTTTTTTGAATCTTTTCACATCCAGCAGTTGATGTCTCAGCCTCACAGCCAACTCCACTCTTTCCCATGCAAGCGGGTCTTTGATCACTCAAGATTTTTCCAACCTCATATGAACCACACTTGTCTCTTGCTAGTAATTCTGCATCTGAGAATCTTCCAAACTGTATTTTCTTCCTCGATTCTTTTGGAATTGATTCAGTCTCCAGTTTAATCCTTAGAGTAACAACTTCCTCCTCAAGACCCTCAACAGTCTTGGATTTTTCATCAAGTCTGGAGGTGAGGTCATTGATGACCTTTGCCTGCTCTTCAATTCTCAGCTTTAGATCTACTAAATCATCATTTATTTCAATTAATTTAGATTGTACCTTCCCAAATTCTTCCAGTCATTCGATTTCAGCTTCAATTTGATCAACGTATTCAGTTGATTCTTCTACAATTGATTTACAATTATTGAAACTCTTACATTTAATCTTAAGCTTACTAACCGCATCCTTAAGTTGCATCTCGGGATCAACACATGTTATCAGTTGTTTTTCTCCAACAGTATCTTCTATGTTTTTAACAGTGTCCATCATGGAAGCACGGTTCCCAGTTTTGAATTCTGGTTCTTCTTCATCACATAATTCATTATCATCTTCTTCCTCTTCACAGAAAAAACTATTCCTTTGCGTTTTATTTCCAGATTTGAAGTCTCCCTTTCTTAAGAACATTATCTGAGGCTTCTCGAAGCTTTCATCTTCACTATCTTCATCATTGGTCTTTCTTATGCACTGAGAGGCACGGTACCCAACTTTTCCACAATGAAAACATGCGAGAGGTAACTTCCCTTTGAATTTCCCTTTCCCCTTCTGGAACTTATTTGCAATAAGTGAAAGAATTTATTTTTATTCTTCATCTTCACCACTACTATATTTTGAGATTTTTAGTTTATCCATGGCCTTGAATGACATTTCCTTGCTCACACGAGTCGTAGCATCTTCTGGGTTGACTCTCATTTCATATGCTACCAAGCTGCTAAGTAGATCATCTAGAGAATGTTTTTGAAAGATCTCTTTCCTCAAGGACTGACACCTTTGCATTGTACAGAGGTGGAAGTCTTCTTAATATTTTCTTTACAATATCAATGTCTTTGATTTCTTCACCAAGACCCCGAATTGCTCCAACCACTTCAGTAATTCGATTGAAGAAAGAGTCTGCATTCTCGTCTGGATGTATCATCAGATCATCAAACCGATTGTGCAGCACTTGTAGTTTCTCCTCCTTCACTTTTCTATCTACTTCAAAAATATTCTCGAGTTTATCCCACATAGATTTTGGTGAGGTGCAATTAATCACCTTTAGGTAGATCTGTTCAGAAAGGGCTGTAGTAAGTGCATAGTGTTCTTTAGCATCTTCATCAAGAATTTTCCTGTCTATTTCAGTCAAAGCCAGGCCTGTTGGGTCAGTGACTTTTATTCCTTGCACAGTAGAAAAGAGAACTTCCATTCCAAGAGATCTTATATGAGATCTCATTCTGTCCTTCCAGATCTGGAAATTACTTCCATCGAAGTGAGGGACTCCCCTGACATTGACTGCATTCTCCATGACTATAAAGGACCGATTCAACAGCAACAACCTCCCTCTGATACCACTTGAAGGACCACATGACACACTGATAGGGGAGGGGTGAATCAGGGTGACAACTTTTTATTTTAATGTGATGGATCTTGTTCCCATGTTGGTAGGAACTTGTTGAACCCATAAGATGAATATGATCAGAAATCAAAAATTCACATGCATAGAGAAAACACAGCACATTTTACTTGGTTCACCACTAAGGGCTACGTCCAAGAAGCATATGGCGACAAGTTGTCGGTCGTACCAAATTCCACTAATCTTCACTAGCTTTGGATAACAAATGTTTGGGAACAATCACTCTGTCCCAGGCTAACTGTCTTTACAAAGGTTCAGGGATATCTCACTGCTTCCCTCAAGTCACTCCTGTTGACTCCCCCTGGCTCACGCAAAAACACCCTTTTTCATGCAACTGAATCTTTTATGTGCGAACCCAATTTTTACGCGCAACTCTTCATTTTTCACGCATCCTGAAATTTTATGCGCAATACCGAATATTTCGCACAAGACCCTTTACGTGATCCTTTTTCACACATTAGACCTCAGTTCTTCTCTAAGTCTTCAACCGTACAGAATGAAGAGGGTCACCTCATATTTATAGGTGTCTGAGACACCCACGCGCAAAATCCCATTCGGCGAAAAAACCTCTCATCTGTCGCGTAATATATCACACAGGTATCGTTTTCCGCGCACCTCTCCAGATATTTCGCGCAGCTCATGCCTTTTCCATTTTTCAACGTTTCGATTCCGAAACACTATTTGCGTGAAAAAAATCGCTCCGCTATTTCGAACACCACGCTTTTTTTCACGCCCAGCTCAAGTATTTCGCGCACAACCCTTATTTTCCGCGCACCACTTCCTCTTTGTGCGCACCTACTTTTGCAGACAATCTATGTCTTTATTTTCCGATTTTAAGGCCCAAAAATATGGTAAACACTGGGAAACAGCGCCACCTTCAATACTGTTGTCTGCTTGAACTGTATGATCACTTTGCTAACACACATTCGGAACTTCCACTGAGGATTGAAAACAAACACAAACCAAACTCCAATTCCTGCATAGAACATCCATGGTTACAACAACTTGTGGGGACTGTAATTTTTCAGATGACCCGTTTAGGCATGTGGGTGGACCCTTGGGTGGGGACCACATGTCTACGGGGCAACTGGTGGTACCTGGAGGGTCAGGACCCGACGACCATGTTAAGGCAGGGTGGATGTGCTGTCACCAGGGGGGTGATTGTAACACCCCAAATGATAAAGGGTTAAATGACTAAATGATATGACTCAAGTGAACCAGGTGGACCTTCCTTTTCAGGAGCTTGTTTGATTAGAACTCCATAGTTAAGCGTGCTTGGCCTGGAATAGTGATCAGGATTGGTGAACTTTTGGGAAGTTTGCCAGGGTGTGTGTGTGAGACAGGACAAAGCACACTTGAAATGACAAGTATTGTCTTGTGGGGATGGTCATTAGTCAGATGACCCATTCATGCATGTGGGTGGACCCTTGGGGGGGGACCACATGTCTGTGGGGCAACTGGTGGTTCCTGGAGGGCCAGGTCGCGATGACCATTTTAAGGCGGAGTGGATGTGCTGTCAGCGCAGGGGGGGGGGGGTGATTGTAACACCCCAAATGATAAAGGGTTAAATGACTAAATGATATGACTCATGTTAACCAGGTGCACCTTCTTTTTCGGGAGCCTATTTGATTAGAACTCCATAGTTAATCATTCTTGGCCTGGAGTAGTGATCAGGATGGGTGACCTTATGGGAAGTTTACCAGGATGTGTGTGAGTGAGGAAAAATCACATTGAAAAGTACATGTATTGGCTTATGGGGACTGTCATTAGTCAGATGACCTATTCAGGCATGTGGGTGGACCCTTGGGTGGGGACCACATGTCTGTGGGGTAACTGGTGGTACCTGGAGGGCCTGGACCTGACAACCAAGTTAAGGCAGGGTGGCTGTGCTGTCACCGGGAACCAGTTGTTACAATTTGTGTAATGGTATGTGATGGATTGTTGTTTTTCACACATTGTTTACACCACTTAATTTGTTTCATGCACTTCTCTGCAAAACTGAAGATATGATTCTCGCATAGACAACTAATGTCAAGTATGAGTAAAGATGTTTTCACCATGAAGGAAGAAGATGCATGCTGGATTTCTATGTACCAAAATACTACTCCATACTGATGGAAAAGTGGAATGATTTCCCCATCCAGGAGTAGGTATTGGATTTCCAAGATCATTCTTGAAAAGGTGTCTATTGATTAAATTTCAATTTATGAATTTTTTCTGAGAAGACATGTTGTATTTACCATCTCAGGAAGTGTATATCTCTTCAGGATCTTTTATTTGACTGGTCGCAAAGCCCTAATGAACTTACAGATCAAAATTTACGGCACTTAGAAGATGGATATACATCATAAAGGGACCTACGTGGAGGACCTACGTGGAGGAATTGTGCAAAAATATAATATCTACAACACTAGGAGGAGGACCTATATAGAGGACCTACGCGGAGGACCTGTGCAAAAATATAATTTCTACACCCCTAAAAGAAATATCTACGCGGAGGACCTATGTGGACAACATCCATTTGACCAGGTCCCCTCTATGCCTATAAATAGGACCCCTGGGCTCCCTATTTCAAAGGTGGAAAAGTTGGAAGAAGTCCCAAAGCACCCATTTCATATCTCATTCTCCAAAATCCACCAAATTATATCGTGTAGCTCTCTAAAATCTGGGGGAAGAGAGAAATAAAGTGGGAAAAGTGGTTCAAAGTACCATCAGAATCTAAAACATATGGAGCAGCGCTGAGGAGCTGCGCGGCGCACCTGCGTGGAGCACCTGTGTGATGCCCATCTATGGAACAGTTACATAGAGCACCTACTTGAGGCACCTTGGCAGAGCACCTATGAAACCCTGTTGGTATATACCGTAGAGGTTGCGCCATTGTACCCCTACTCGGGATCAGTGTCGGGTTGCGGTCCCAGCCCTCAGGGCCGATCCCTTCACCTCTTTCACTGACCCCATGAAGAATGGAGAGTCACACCATGAACTTTTCGGATCTGGTCGAAGACATTTTCCATTACGCCCTTTATGTGGCCCAAATTCCAACAATGGAAATCCATGGTCTGAGACACTCCATCACACTTAATGATGTTCCTTGAGTCGACTTAGTCCTCTTGGATCATTTCACATGTCACAAGTTTGGACTCTCCTTATGGATTCCTTGAGTACATTAAGTCGATATGCTCCTCAAGATACTCCTCAAATCTCATCACCTGACACCTATGTCAGGTTAAATTACCAAATGGGAATCCTCCATAAGAGTAAGCCCCAACCAAATCTCAAATGGGAATACTCATTAAGAGTAAGACCAAAAAATCTTAAAAGGTAAACCATCCTAATGTAAGCCCGTATCTTTTCTTGTAGGAGGTAGTATCATTTCTCCCCCTCCTTTCATCAGTGCCAAAGATCATAGGGGAGATGGCCACAAGGACATTCGTTACCATTTCCCTCTTTCGCTGACCTTTGTCACCCTAGGAATCCATCCTAGTGTAAGACCCTAACCTTCATCCCTTCTTCCTTTCATTGTACCCTTGTCCAATGTAAAGAGAATAGAAGGAGGGCTCGTTACCTCACCCTCTTCTCGGGTCAACTCGGCCACATCCACCTTGTCCACCACAGGCGAACCCTCTTCCACCAGGTGGAGGTGGAAAAGTGTATGTCATTGTTGAATCTTTCACATCCTCCTGTTTCTCACACCAAGCATGACTCACGTGGTCTTAGAGATTCGTGACAATTAAAACATGTTTACAAACAATCATAATTGAACGAACTATGAGAACACCAATTCCCACCATAATCAGGATACATAGGAAGCCTTCTCAGGGCCCCTGATCATTGGATACCCTCTTTAGGAATCCAACCATTATTCCTTTAATCTGTGCATCCTTCTTAGGAATAATACCCAAATTAAACCCCCAAATCATCAAGGCATCATTTTCATGAAGTAAGCCCAGACACATTTCTCTCAAAGGACTATATTCTCTTACGAGACCAATTGAACTACGTGGGAATTGATTCCCATCCTCATGGGATATGTTGGAAGTATCCTTGAGGTTCAAACCCAAAACATCAAATCAAACCTATTACCCTTGGTCCATATTCCTAATAGGGTCTAATATTACATGGAAACCCATATCCTTTCCATGTTCATTGGGATGCTTCATCATAAGTCCCACACAAGGATTTGACTAAGCACCTTTAGCTTAGATGTCCTTACCACATGACATTAAACTATATGGTTAGGTATTTATCACATGACCATAAAAGGAATGATGTGTCCCATTAAGCAGCACCGAACTATGAGAGTTCTGATTCCTTTTCACAAGGATACGTAGGCAGACCGTTTTATGGGAACAGTCACAGGATAAAAAAAACATTCATCTCCCTGGATGACAATAAATTCTAAAGTGTCCCACTAAGTGGCTTAAAAACCAATATCATCACAACGATGATTAAAAGAATCTATAAATAGTATATTAAGGGATACCATTGATGGATAACCTCAAATACATAAAGATATCTCCATTAATGAAGAACCTTGAATACATATTGATGATTATCAATTTTATACATGTTAATATGTGATTAAAAATTCCAAGGTAAAATTATTTTATACTTGGTGAATTAATAAGGATTTATGAAAATATCGTAAATTTATAAAGTTAGTCCTGGAGTAGAAAATAATTCCCCCCCAAAAGGGTGTGACAAGTCTGACCTCCCATCCTCTCGACCAATGCACATTCCTAAGAATTGTAAAATTCAAACATAACAAACACCTGCCTTTAGAAATCATGTACCCTTTAGATAAATAACTATTCGAAGTTTCAGGTTCCATAAATAAATCCAGTGGAAACTTCCTGGAAGCAGTGATTCTTAAAACTGGAACACTCGTTTCAAGGAACTATGAAACAAAAACGGTGAACACAATGTGAATCCTTTACCATGTAAATAATTTTAACCACCTATTAGTCCCCTATCAATTTATAAAGTAAGGTCAGACAAAGGAATAAATCATGCATGTAGCCATCTAAAATACGTTACTTTAATGGAGTTTTTTGTTGGTAATGTTTTCCACAAAACTCCCTTCCTGTCAAAAAATGGATTTCTTCAAGACGACATCTATGAACTTCCCAACTGCTACTCAAGATGGATCCTCATACATGGGAAGGACACCATCACCCACCTAGTGTATTCAATGATTGGTCACCAACGTGCTGGTAAAGGAGTATCGTCAACATGGTACAATTCTGATTAGGGAGGCTGCCTAATAGGCCCTCCAGGTTAATATCAATCCTCGATTGTTCGACCAATGACGACTAGTGATCAAGAAGCAAATGGTTCCAACCACCATTTTCAACCGTTTTGGGTCCTTATCCCTAGAATACAACAACCCGTTCCTCCCATACTACTGGGAGGTGGATCAAGAGTTCACTCAAGGCCTCAACTCAAAGATGAAGGGATCCTTACTGTGGAATCCCACCATTAATCTCCGCCAGCAAAATCATGCGGTAGTGAATCCCCAACATGATGGGGGTATTACCTCTAGATGTTCGACCCATGTCTCTCAGACCCAGGAATGAAAGAAGAACAACCAAGGACAACGTCTGGTCAATAGGGAGAAATTCCTTACCTCTACCCCCTTTAGAGAAATCCATCAACCTTGCGTGATGGAAAACAATGAGTAGACACATACACCCGTCCGTCCTAATTTTGTAGCCGAACATTCTCATCTAGAAGAAACCCACTAATTCCACTAGATAAAACCAGTGGAGTACTATGAATAGGAATATACACATACTTACAAGTTATCGACCAGTCAGCAGGCTCGTTTGACTGCATTTAAAGAATTCCACCAATCGAATGTGGTGAAAACTATTAAAAAAAACATACACCTTCTTACTATCACTAATTTTTCTAGTAGTCTAGTCTGACAGTATTGAAGGAAGCCCATAAACCATACTTGATGGGAAATAGTTAGCAGACACATAAATCTACTTACAATCATCACGCTTGTCAATAGTCTCATTTGGAAGCACCCATCGAAGTCTGTCGGAAAGCTCCGATGACAAGTCTGGGGCCGACCCAACCCTTTACCCCCATGCATGAGTACTGTCAATACCAATTGATAAGAAAAAAAGGATATGAGTAGGAATGTACACCTAATCAATATACAGAATGGACGTATATTCCAGTTCTATCTGCTGAAGTCACCGAACACATATTATCAATGGTGAAAGGGAAGACGCAAATCCCTTCCCATATTTTGGAAGCATGCCAGGATATTATAAGAACTACTTTAGCAGTACCAGGAGAACAAACACATAAATCTTTCACCAAATATGGGATGACACATCGTCATTCCATATGGGAGAAAATACACACCTTTGTTCCAGTCCAGGAGGGTCATGAGGAATACTCCCCCATATCATATGAACAACATGATTAGGAACATACACCCTTTCCAATTGGAGGTAATCGGTCCATTCTAGTAACCAATCCAAGGCAGGAACATACACCTACCTATGATAACCACTTTTCCTAAAAATTGGACCCAACTAAGTATAAGAGAACATGAAAGAAGAAGTCTCACCAACCACTGTTGGAAAACCAAGAGTCAAACTACATTTTGGCTCCTCTTAATGCTTGAGTTCCGGAAGACCTCAGACATTTATCTATTGTATCTCAAGACCGTATCCTCTCATTACCAAATTATGGGAGTGGTATTAGTAATCCTAAAGTTCTTAATTAGACACTTCATCATAAAGTCTAGATTCATGAAAATTATGTTAATCCAAAGATCTTATCTCTGGATGAGAAGCACAGTAACCCTCTGTGTGGACAAAAGACCAAGGAGAAAGAGGATTCATCCCTTGTTGTAATCCACAAGGGTGATCCTCCCCAAGATGGAATTCACTATGAAAGTCCTCTCTATAGAAGTATTTTTTATTGTTAAGATAATTCTATAATTGATTATGTAGCAGTTAGAAATCCATCCTCTCTCAAGGCACTTGCAAACATAAGGTCGTTCAAGTATGATGCCTTATCGTTGATGGGTGAGACACTTTCTCAATCAGAAGACATCTTAAGGGAACAATCAATCTATGAACCTCCCATGGGTCATTTTTCTTCTAATATAGAACATCCTCTTTCGTCAGAGCAAGTGGATAAATCTCTAGTAAAATACGATGAAGATATGCTATAAATTAGAAAACAACTGGCTAATGTAGAAATACCAGTCAAGTTCTAGAATTTGGAAAATTCTCAGTATAACATTCCAAAATTGATGACAAAAGATTGTATTCATGATATTCACCTCATCTTATGGAAAACTCGTCATAATTTTTAAACCATGGTATTACCATATGATGAATATTAAAATCATGTAAAGGTAATAGAAGGGTTTCAACACCAATTTGACTTGGCATCTCTTTAAGTTTTTTGATATCCAATGTATTAAAAACAACAAATAACCCTTCAGCGTGCATGCCTCAATGATATAATGAGGCTACACCAGTTATTTTCTCATTCCCCATCTAGTGTTTGTATCAGAGGATGGGGTTCACATGGAGCATTGCATTTCACTGCACTCTAGAATCAAAAAAGTACTCCAAAAGTGTTCACATGTAATTTTATTTATCACAGTCATCAACAATCAATAGATTTTGTATGTAATTAAATGTATTCTCAAGAAAAGTCCTCAAAAAGATCTCATTAGAGTCAGGCCCAAAGAAAAGAAGTTGTTGAGTTACTTTTACATCAAGCATCTGAGAATTGTGAGAAGGCATTCTGATTAGAGGATGTCAGTCGTCAGATAATTAAAATGTCTGAAATAGCACTACGATTATCTAAAATAGGTGATTTGAGTGGTTGTCAGATAATTGACCTATATAATGTCTGAACCAAAATTAACAAAATCAGAAGGAAATTTTCATGAATTTTAGTAATATCATTTCAGGAATCACCCCAGATTTCAAGGTTGGGGAATCATATTATTAAACCTTCAAACTCATTAAAAAAATATAAATGGTTTGATGAACAAGAATAGAAAAATCCCCAGCATGCAGGGCTGGGGGATTTTTCACATTTACAATCCCCTCCTCAACGGAGGTCCGATTTCTCTTGATTAGGGAAGAATTCACAAAGAGAGTGAAAAAATGAACTATCCGAGGATTCCCTTCGGGTTACTATCCGCCAAAAAGTTCCCAAGAATTCGTCATATAAGAGAACAAAGTCTCATGGAAGGTACAGAGGGAGACGATCTCTCAAAGGTACTGATAAAATTCCATCAATGCATTTTGCATCAGTAAATTTCATAAACACCATTACAGAAGATCCTCCATAAAATGAGTCTTGTTATAGGGAATCATAAGATCAGGTTCTTATCCATAATATTATACACACTAAGGAAAGTGAAGAAGGTGTATGTACTTGAAACCAGAGGCTTACCCAAAATCTAGGTATGCCTTCAAATAACCATCTCCCACCCCTCCGAAAGGAATCTAAAAAGGGGAACGGTAATTCATCTCACTTTTCCACTGGAGAAGGTCAATCTATTTCACTTGAAGAGATATTTTCACAAAAATAAGAGAAGATGAAGGATTTTAAAAGATTCAATACAGAGTTACTTTGAGGCAGCATTTCTGCTAGATGTACTCCCCAGGTAGGTCCTTAACTTTCCCATCCTGTAAGATATTATCAGCAAAGAGGATATGTAGTAACTACAAATGTGGATAATGAATTATCTCCATTGGTTACGCAACAAAGGCATGATAAAATACATCCTGATAAGCCTATTCCCGTGGGTTATGCAAGACAAATACCAGCACCACTATCAGTGCTTTTTCTGGTCTTTGCACCAGCTCAAGTTCTAGTTGTTGTACCTGCATAGGTTCCAGCTTATACAAATATTACCCAAATTCATATGAATAAAATTGAGGCATTAACGACTCAATTGGATGCTATGGAGGAATGACGTGTGCCAGTTCATCCGTAAAACAAATCTTACCTTGAATGGGTGGATCTAATTCCTCCTCCACAAAATTTTGTGAATACCACATTCCCAATATTTAATGGTTTGGGAGATACAAAACAACACTTGACACATTTCATTTCTCTTTGTGACCTAATGATGGGGACCCCTCAATAACAAGAAGTAGTAAAGATTAGGTGGTTTGTGCAGTCGCTATAGGGACCAGCTATTGTATGGTACACAAGTTTGCAATCCTGATCAATTACTAGATGGGAAGATCTCTGCTAGAAATTTTTTCTTCAATTTATCTCAACACTACCGAAGATGACAATTTTTGATCTTACAAATTATAAAAAATTGAAGAATAAAAGAGTTTCAAATTTCATTTCTTGATGGAAACTATTAACATATATTTTATGTTTAGAACTCCCTCAAGAATAGTTGTTGCCAATTTGTGTGGAAAATCTGGGTGAAGAGTTACGCACACCACTAATCCCTTTGAAATACATAGGACGGTTTAGAGACTGTACTTTAATTTCTCAATAGATTGAAGTATCTATTATAGAAACTATGGATAACACTTGTGTAATTCCATCAGCTCTGGCTGGGAGAACAGGGAAAGCAGAGGCTACTATCGTTAACATTATGAAATCACATGTACCTGCTTCCACTTCAAAACCTTCATCATATTGAAGGGATCCACCTCCAGAGCATTATCAGCAATGACCACCTCATAAAGATAATCCAAGAGATCAAAGGTGGAAATAGTTTGAAGAATTAAAGAACAAAGTTTATTCTTTTCGGAATGAACATGTTCCTGATTACATTATCTCAGCTCTAGAAAATAATTTGGTTCAGTTTCCAAGGCCAAAGAAACAAAATAAAAAATGAGATGAAGATATTAATAATTATTTTCCCTTTCACCAGATGTTGAGGCATCTCATTTAGGAGTGTTTTGTTTTCATAGACCTCTTAAAAAAATAGTAGACTCTAGACAAGTGAAACAGAAAAGTTCCTCAGCTCAAGTAATATGTGTTTATGCTACTGATCTAGAGGAAGATGGTGAATGATAAGAAGTCAAAAGTTAAAATGTGAAAAAAATATGACGATTGGATGATCTCAGAAATAATAAACCAAAATCATTCCATTTCAAAAAAATAGTTTAAACAACCAATTGCGTATTCCGCCACTCCTACCATAGAAAAACCACTTTCATCAAAAGTTCAATCCTCAATGAAACGAGGTGATCAGAAAGAGAAAGAGTAATTAGAAGAAGATGAGATCATGTAAAGGCCAAAGTTGTCCTAGACCCTGGCAGATTTGACTCCATCGTTTTCAAAATCAGGGGCACCGTCCTTCCAAATAGAACAACTAGAACTAATCTGTCAGGAAGAATCTTTTTCCAATAAAGAATTAATATTTGGTTCTATCAATGTTATCCACCTAATAGATCCTTATGACCATGTTGATTTTAATTATAATGATCTATAGTTCACTGTACCTAATCGGGGAACCAAAGGAAGAGGCCAAGGTCAAGGATACAAGGGAAGAGGTCAGAATTATAGAAACCACCATTTTAATTCTACCCCTGCTCAAACCATATATGCTGCCGAAACTCATGGAAGAGCCCTTAAGCAGGCTCAACAAGAACAAAGAGTTTCTTCCTTGCAAGACAAGTTTAGTTCTGACATGATTATTTTGGAAGACTGATTAGAAGTCACACGATCTTCCTTTCAGCAAGTAGATAGACCTAGTCAGTATAACCTACCAAATCCAGGAGTATTTCCATCTTTTTCCTTGACACAAGGTACATCTACATCAGAACAATAAACATCCAAGGAACCTACCAAACCGCATATTCATGATGGGAAATGCAGACCTATGGTCCAAAAGTATGATGTCTTGAAACAATTGGTCCAATTAACAGTAAATTTGTTAATTTTTGATGCCTTAATATTGTCAAAAGATCTCTGAGAAGCACTTATTGAGGCCTTGTCAAGTCCTCAAGAGTTTGAAACCAATGTTACTGCTGCTGAGGTTTACCGTATATAGAATGATCCTTCTGAATGTCATGCAGTAATATCTTTCATGGGTGAAGATTTAGATGAAGTTGTACATGGACATATCAGACCCTTGTATTTATTTGGCACGGTCAATGACATAGACACCTAAGGAGCCTTCATTAATAATGGATCCAGAGTCAACATCATTCATGTTCTTACACTTTTTCAATTGGGCCTGACTGAATATGACTTATCCCCTTCCACATTAATATGGTAAGGATATGGAAAGAATGAGAAAGAACCTCTGAGAGAGATTACACTCCAAAATCAATTTGGATATATTGTGTCTAATTCATATTTCATGGTTGTTCTTCAGGACACATACTTCAACATTCTTCTTGGAAGGCCTTGGCTTCATCAACATGAATCCATACCTTCATCATACCACCAATGTCTTAAGTAATGTTTCAATGTTAAAATCAGGACATTTTATGGTGACCTGGATTCGTTCAAAACATGTGAATTTCAACACATTGAGGCAGAGTTTTATCACCCAAAAAGAGCAAGGTCTATGAAAATGGAGATATCCAAAGTTAATACTATGAAAGGACTAGAAAAGATCCATGCAAACCCATTCATAAATTTGAGTACAGATTATGTTATAAACATCAATGAAATTGAATGGGTACAACCAAATCCACTCATTCATCCAATAATATCTATAATGTCAATTGTAGTAACTGAACCTGACCGCATGGGAGAAATTTTTGATTCACCAAGTAGTGATGGAAGCTTATATGGAGATATCTTCATTTAATCCACTGAACTAAAACAAGACTCTAATATTTCAATTAGAGTAGAATAGGTTTTAACAATTATATAAAAAGACAAATATGTTAATTCCCAATCCATCATCTCCTCTTTTCTACCACAAGAAGACCCTTTATCATAAGTAGGATCAGATATGGTGGCCACATATTCGGGATGTTCAAATACTGAATTCTCCCCTAACTCTATATTTTTTTCTAGACATATACAATGAAAGTAGAAATAGAAGAGGTAACATGTAATGAAGAAGAAGAAGTAGATCTAGGGGATTATCCTCTAGCATTTAAGGTAGGTGTCTCTACTACTGTGGATGAGATCAGAGAAATAAATATGGGTATAGATGATGATTCACGCCCCACTATAATTAGTGCGTACATGACCTCTGAAGAGAATGATGTGTATATATCATCTATAAATAAACATTGAGATATATTTTCTTTGAATTATACAGAAATTCTAGGAATTAATTCAGATATAGCCACCCATCACTTGGGTATGCCAGAAGAATATCAACGATTCAAGAAGGCAGCAAGAAGAACACACCCAACTCATGCCTCTAAAATTGAAGATGAAGTCGATAAGATTAAAATGGATAACTTTTTCAGATAGGTTCAATATCAAAAATGGATGGACAATATTGTCCCATTGAAAAATAAGAATGGGAAAATTAGTGTTTTTATTGATTTCATAGATCTTAACCAACATTGTCCTAAGGATGATTTTCCAGTTCTGATTACAGAACTTCTAATTAATGCAACAGCTAGCTATGGAGATCTTTCCTTCATGTATGGCTACTCTGTGTATAATCAAATCTGTATGGCCATAAAGGATGAAGAATCTAAAGCCTTCAGAGCCCCACAAAATGTGTTTTGCTATCGGTTAATGCCATTTGAATTAAAGAATGTAGGTGCAACATACCAACGTTCCATCCACCATATCTTCAAATCCCTCTTAGAAAAATTTGTTTAATGTTATGTGGATGATTTGGTTGTCAAATCCAGACAACTTTCCAATCAATTGGCTAATCTAGAGATCACATTCAATAAAAATCGACCCCACAATTTGAATATGAACCCCTTGAAATGTGCTTTCAGGCTAACCTTAGGGAAGTTCCATGGATTTGTTTTATGCTATAGTGGTATCTAATTTGACCATGAGAAAACAAGATCAATTCTTTGTATGTCACCTCCTCGAAATTTGAAATAATTAAGAGGACTCCAAGTACACTTGGACTATATTTGGTGCTTTAATTTACTAGGCATGTATTTTCTGTTATGAAAATTAATTGAGAAGGGAATAAACTATCAATGGACTGAAGACCTCCATGAAGCATTTGATACCCTCAAGAAATATCTCTTGAGTCCACTGGTATTAATTCCACCTATTTATGTAAGACCACTTATTCTATATGTGACAGCTTTAGATCTATCATAGGTTACTTCCTTTCCCAAAAGAAGGATGATGGGAATGAAAACAACAATTACTATCCTAGTCTACCTATTATTGATGCGGAAACTCGGTATTCAAGTATTGAGAAGTGCTTTTAAGCATTAATAATTGTATTTCAGAAATTGAGGAACTTTCTAAGAAACCATGAGGTCCAATTGGTATCTCACAAAAACACTCTCAAATTTATCCTCAGTCATCCTATGCTTACTGGTTGTATAGCATGATGGGTGGTTATTTTGAAACAGTTTGATATCTAGTTTGTGCTTCAAAAGGCAATAAAAGGACAAGCTTTGGCTGACTTCCTTGCTGAAAATCCATCTGCAGAAGGTACACCATTAAATACTGAACTCCCTGATGAGGTGTTCTTCTCTATTTATGATAATTCTCAAACATGGGAGATGTAATTTTTTGGTGCCTCTAGAAGTCCAACAGGAAAGAGAATAGAAAACACTAAATTCAACCAAGTTTGTTTATGAATTGTCCTTATTTCCACAGAAAAGGAGTGTTGCCTTATTTCTTCAAGTTTTCAGAAGGTGGTACAAAAAATGAGGTAGAATATCAAGCTCTCATCATAGGTTTGGAATTTTCCCTTCAGGTTCATGTGAATCACTTAAAAGTGATAGGTGATTTAGAATTGGTAATAAAGAAAATCAATGAGTAGTATTCTATCAGAAAAGAGGAGTTAATCCCTTTTTGTGATTATATTATAGGGTTAATTGATATATTTCCCTTATATCTAACATTGTCTTATGTCCCTCGATCACAAAATTCCCAAGCTAATGCACTGGCTAATGCAACTACAACCTTGGCAGATCCAAATCGGGATGAGACAATCATCAGTATAGCCAATCATCATGTGGTATCACCTTTCATTCAACCCAGAATAGAGGAAATTAATATGATTAGCCCTATTTATAATCCATATGGTCATAACACATGATAGAGAAAACCATTCATGAAATATATTCAAAATGGAGTACTTCTACTAGATAGGGCTGAAAAATAACAGATTTTATGATGAGTGGCGAATTTCACTCTTCATGATAGTCCAGAACACCATAAGATCCTTTACAAATGAGGCTTTGATGGAATCCTCTTCATATGTATTTACAGAGAAGAAATAACAGCTATCATGAAAGAGGTACATTTAGGAGCTTTTGCTTCCCATCAGTCTAGGAATAGACACTCTGATCAAATCTGATGTCTTGGATACTTTTGGCCTTCAATGATATAGGATTGTACATATTTCACCAAGAAATGTCATACCTTCCAAGTGCATGCCAACTTCATTGATCAACCATCGGAGTTTCTGCAAACATCTAAATACTCCTTGCCATTTTCCACATGGGTAATGAATATAGGAGGACCTTATCCACCAGCCACGGCTAAGCAGTTCAAGTATATTATTATTTCTACTGTCTTATTCTCCAAATGGGTTGAGGAAATACCTCTCAAGGATGTAAGATCCAAAAGAATTGTTATTTTTGTTAAAACTAATATCATCACCAGATTTGGTGTCCCTCTTACTATTTTGACATAAAATGGCACAAATTTCCATTATTCTGAGGTAAAAAAGTTATATCAGGAACATAATATCAAATCCAACCATTCAACTAGATATCATGCAGAGTCTAAGGGACATATAGAGGCCTTCAATAAGACACTATTGAATATAATCCATCAGAATGTGGATAAAGATAATAAATCATGGCCGGATAAAATTTTGGATTCTTTATGGAATTATTAGACTACTACCTGTACTGCCACCGAAGCAACTAATTATTCATTAGTATATGTAACATAAGCATTTTTGCCAATTGAAATTAAATTTCCATCACATAGAGTTGGAATCTGGGATCATTTTTCTACAGACGAGAGGTCTTAGAAACAATTTAATGAGGTAGAACGATTAGATGATAAAATATTGCATATGTTGATTTATTTTAATGTCTATAGAAATAGAATAGCATGATATTTTAATAATAATGCCAGTCTCCATTCATTTCTTAAAGGATAATTAGTATTTTTCCTCATGACTCATATGATACTAGGAAATAATCCTCCAATGTTTGAGCCAAAGTGGTAAGGACCTTATTCCATACATAAGGTCTACTCAAATGTTACTTAAGTCTTAATATAAATGGATTTAGAGATCATTACAACTCTAATCAATGTGAGATTCTTGAAGAAATACATTGTGTAGTTTCACCATTCGTCCTCACTACAAGACTAAAAACAACACATCCTCTACGTCCTTCCGGCCAAACTGAAAACTGCACAGTAAAAAGTCCTAGTTGCAAGACATTAAACAACAGAACAACCATAAGTTTCCATACTGCATGATGTTAAACTGCGTTGAATCTTGGTCCTAGTCACATGACGTTAAACTACATGCAACCATTTTTTCATGTTACTTGACATTAAATTGTATGGTTAACATATTCTATACTTGACATTTAGATATTCCATAAGAAAGCATCATGGACACCATTTATACTCTTTAGTGGCACATAAGTCCCTCTCTCCCCTATGCCATCTGCATAGAGACATTTTCTCAAGAACTATTTATGGATTGATTCCCATTTATATGAGATATGTAGATATGCCTGGATCTCTAATCCTGGGCCCAACTGCAGCCACAAATTTTAATTTCCCTTTTTCTTCTCCTGTATATGAATCATATCTATACATAAAGTTTCCTTAAGATATATGGTTTGGTACTTATACCATTTTATCTCTTAATATTAACCATTCTTGCAGAATATGTCAAAAGCCCCCATTTTTCATGTCAAACTTGATCGGCAAGATGAATGATTTTTTAAATAAGTATGTATAGATTGATTCTCATCTGTCTGAGATATGTAGAGTTGCCTAGATCTCCAATCTTGGACCCTTCTGCGATAAAAAAACTCTTTATTCCTTATATAAGAAACAAACCTGCATAGGGAATGTTTTAAGAACCATGTGTGACTTGATTATTTCCCTCACTAAGACACATAGTGAAACTTGGGTTATATCCCTTAGTCTAGTTACAATATGTCTTTATGTTTTCATAAGTTCATATTTGTACTTACCTCGTGATGTTAAACTGCATGAAAATCTAACACCTTTATTCTTCACTTGTTTCAGCTTTGTATTGCAAAAGAAACCCTTACTGCTCCTTGTTTCCCACAATGAGAATAACTCAAATGGGCATAGAAATTGGGTAAAAGGCATCTTTTTATAAATAAGGTGATTTAATTTATTATGGGTTTATCAATGTCCTAACTACATGGATTAAATTTAACAGTACAAAGTCCTAGTTGTAAGACCTTAAACTGCACATCACAATATTAATTCAGAGGAAACAAATAATGTATCCATTTTACATATGAGTCATATCTATGCAAATGACATCAAACTCATGGCCAATGTTGATTCCAATATTTCTCATGTGCATTGAGAATTCACACTCTTAATATTGAATATTTCTAGATCATCATAATATATCTTACGTTTTATATTGAAAGAGTTTCTAATATCTGATAACTCTTTTTCTAGACTATGCAGTATGTGCCCCTAGGTGGACTTGCATTAAATTTTCCTAAATAACAGGTATTTTAGACAAAATATGACACTATTTGGATATAAATCATATGCCCTAGTTGTCCTAGCATAACAAAGCCTCCATAATTGGTCTGCCAAATGATGTTAATTTCATTCTTGGTTATAGTGTCTTTATCTCCTTCAAGAATTAATGGCAATATACACAAATCTGTAGTTTAAAATAGTCTTTTAGGTATATTTGTCTCATATTATTTCTCCCGATCTGAAAGTCTTTAAGACCATGGTTTACACATTTCCTTCTCCATGTGTTCAGTTCAACTTGAAATAACCTTGTAATCACTTTCCACATATTATATACTAATTCCATTTCTAGTCCTAGTTGTATGACCTAAAACTATAGACACCACAACTCCAAAGTTTGGGTCAGACCTTTGTAAGAGTCATATTCCTCCGATTCTTTGGAAATCATTGTTGGAAGTACCCACTCCATATTTAGGTACCTCTCTTTATAAAAAAATATCTGTGCTTCATAAAATTTAAATCTCCATAAAATTTCTTCAGCTTTTAGAAATAGATTGTCAAAATTCTTAAGAGCTCTTTTTTTTGACTATGCAGTATGTTCCCTTAGGTGGCCTTGCATAAATTTTCCTATATAAAAGTCCGGTCGGTCAAAAGATGCCACTATTTTTTCATGATGCATATGAACTAGTTGGCCCAGAATAATACAACCCCCATTATGGGTTTGTAAAATAATGGTATCTTTGTTCTTGGAAAAGAATTCTTCTAATGCCTTTAGACCTTTTTTCTATATCATTCTTCAGATTTTGAAATTCCCAAATTAGACTTTACAATTTTACCTTCCATACTTGAATATGGTAGTATGTTTCCAAATTTTTTTTCAAGAAATTGGGATAGTCTCATACCTTTGGTCAGAACTAAATACCTTAAATTAAAGAAACATAATGTCCTCAAATCATGAATTAAAACTACACAGTACAATGTCTTCACTACATGACTTAAAACTCCATAGTACAATGTCCCCATTGTATGAATTAAAACAACACGATATGATATCACAAATTCTCCTTTCTGATATATTTTAACCATTCTTCAAAAAAATAATTTTTATAGAATTGGTTTTCTTATTCATGACATATGTCGATATATAATAGCCCTTTTATTCTTAAAATCCCTTTCCTTGGAAAAACCACCCATTGTGGTCTGGAGTCACCCAAATCTTATTTTTCCTTATCTATCAGCATAAAAATATAAAATTAATAAAGATCTATTTTTGATGATGGTGCAGTACATGCCCTTAGGTGGCCTTGAATAAGTTGCCAAATAATAGGACTATCAGTGAGAAGATGGCACTATTTTGCTATACAATATATGCCCAATATGGCCCTGAAAAACCCAACTCCCATAATGAGTATGTCAAATAATGGTAACTTCATTCTTGGAAGATAATCCCCTTATGTTGATACAAGTTTAAATTTGGTGACCATAACAATCATGGATCAAGATTCCCCTTGGAGATATTTAAAGAATATTAATTCAATTCTTAGTCACCGAATCTTTTTTGGGATCTAAATTCAAAATTAATGGTCAAAGATGTTCGACCTTAAATACTATCCCTTTATAGTCCAATATCCATTAATCTATACTTCCAACAACAAAAGACATTGTACTCACCAAACTAAGAACCCGAAAAGGCACTCTAAACAAAAGATGAGTACAAGATCACAAAACATATATTTTGTGTGATTTAGGAAATATTGAGAAATAGAATGTCAAAAGACACAAAGTATGTAGGGATGTCTATATGAACCCAGAAACAGTTAAACTATACTCACTAGGCCCCTTGTCTTAGGGACAAATTTGAGCATCCTTCTGAACTTGATGTAGCGCCAAATCTAACCAAATGATGTTGGAATGCTTAAAAGTGACATTCTTTTACAATAGAACAATATTCTTTTCATTATGAATGAATCTAATTCTAGTGGGGGGGCTTTTTGTAGACACCATGAAATGTGTTCAATGAACATTTCCGTAGAGTAAAGATATTATTCTCTCATAGACAAAAAATTTCATGTATGACTAAATATGTTTTAACTATGACGTAAAAAGATGTGGGCCAGATTTTTATGTTAAAAAATACATCTCTATACCAATGGATAAGTGGAATGATTTCCCTATCTAGGTGTAGGAAATGGATTTTCAAGATCAGTGATGAAAAGGTGTCGATTTATTCTATTTCACTTTACTATTCTTTTCCAAGATGAGATGGTGTATTTAAAATATCAAGAAGTCTACATCTCTTCAAAACCATCGATTTGACTGGTCGCGGAGCCGAAACAGACTTATGGTTCAAAAGTTATGGCACTTGGAAGATGGATAAATTTCACAAAGGGACCTACGCGGGAGACCTACGCGGAGGACATACTCAAAAATATAATCTCTACACCTATACGTGGAAGATCTAGGTGGGGGACCTATGTGGAGGACCTGTACGGACAAACCCCCATTGACCAGGTCCCCTCTTGGCCTATAAATAGGAACCTTGGGCTTCCTATTTAAAAAGGCGGAAAAAGTTGGAAGAAGTCCCAAATATCCCGTTGCGTATCCCATTCTCCCAAATCACCCAAATTATCTATGTTAGATCTCTAAAACATGATAGAAGAGAGAATTAAAATGGGAAAAGTGGTTCCAAGTCCCATCCAGATCTAGAACATATAGTGTTGCGCTGAGGACCTGCATAGTGCACATGCGTGGAGCACTTGCGCGCCGCCCATGCACAGAACACTTATGCAAAGCACCTATGCGAGGAACCTTGGTGGAGAACCTGTGTGACCCTAGTGGTCTATACTGCAGGGGATATGCCCCCATACCCCTTAACTATATTAGTGGTGTGCTGCGGTGCCTGTCATCCGGGCCAGTCCCTTCACTTCCGTCACTGACCCCCATGAAAAATGGAGAGTTGCACCGCGAACTTTTCGGATATGGTCGACCTCATTTTCCATTGCACCCATTATGTGGACCAACTTACAACCTTGGAATACCATGATTTGTGACACTTCATCAAACTCAATGATGTTATTTGAGTAGACTTAGTCCTCTTGGTTCTTTTTAGATGTTAAGAGTTTGGTCTCTCATTATGGATTCCTCAAGTACCTTGTTTTGATACGCTCTTCAAGATACTCATCAAACCTCTTCATGTGACTCATATGTTAGGTTAAATTCTCAAATGGGCATCCTCTTTAAGAGTAAGCCCCAACAAAAACACAAATGGGCATCCTACATAGGAGTAAGCCCTAAAAAAGTTCAAAAGGGAAACTATCCTATTGTAATCCCCCAGCTTCTCTTGTAGGAGGTAACATAATTCGCCCTCCTTTATTCAGTGCCAAATATTAGAGGGGATATGGGCACATAGACTTTCATTACCCTTTCCCTATCCCATTGAGCTTTGTCACCATGGGAATACATCCTAGTGTAAGCCCCTAAACTTAATCCATTCTTCCTTTCATTGGACCCTTTTCCAATTTAAAGTGAATAGAGGGAGGGCTTATCACCTCACCCTCTTCTCTGGTCATCTTGACCTCTTCAACATTTTCAATTTCAAGTGAACACTCTTCCACCAAGAGTAGAAAGAAAAGTGTATGTTTCATTATTGAATCTTTCACATACTCTTGTTTCTCACACCGAGCATGACTCACGTGGTCTTAGAGATTCATGATAATTACAACATGTGAAAAAACAATCATGATTTAATGAACTATGAGAAATTTGATTCCCACCATAATCAAGATACGTAGGAAGCCTTCTCTGGGACTGAGCTCACTAGATATCCTCTTCAGGAATCCAACCCTAATTCCCTTAATCTGGGAATCCTATTTAGGAAGAATCCCTAAATTAAACCCCCAAATCGTTAAAGCATGCTTTTTAGAAGAAATCCCAAACTCATTTCTCTTGAAGGACTATATTCTCCTACTAGATTAATCAAACTACATGGGATTTGATTCCCATCTACATGGGATACGTATGATGCCTCCTTGAAGTTCAAACCCAACACTTCAAATCAACCCTGTTCTCCTTGGGCCATATTCCCAAAAGGGATTAATTTTACATGGAAACCCATATCCTTTCCATGTTCATTGGGCTACTTCAGAATAATACCCACACCAAACCTTGACTAAGCACCTTCCACAAAGATGTCCTTATTACATGACATTAAACTATATGGTTAGGTGCTTATCACATGACTTTAAAAAGGTATGATGTGTCCCATTAGGAAGCACCGAACTACTAGGGTTCTGATTCTTTTCAAAAGGATACACATGTAGTCCATTTTACGGGCACAATCCCAATATGAAAACAAATATTCGTCTCTCTGGATGACATTAAATTCCAGAGTTCACCATTGAGTGTCTTAAAAACCTGTATCATCATAACAATGATTAAAAAAATCAATAAATAGTATATTAAAGTATACCTTTGGTGGAAAACCTTTAATACATATAGATATCTCCATTAATGAATAACCTTGAATACATACTAATGATTATAAATTTTATACATGTTAATTAGTGATTGAAAATTCATAGGGAGACATATTTTATATATGGTGAATTAATAATGATTCATGAAAATATCTTAAATTTATAAATAGAGTCTCATAGTAGATAATAATTCCCCCCAAATGGGTGTGATGAGTCCAAACTCTTATTCTCTCAACAAATGCACATTTCTAAGTATCGTAATGTTCAGACATAATGAGCACCTTCCTTTGGAAGGCAGGTCCCCTTTGGACAAAGAACAGCTTGAAGTATCTGGTTCCATGAATAAATCCAATGTAAACTATCTAGAAGCAGTGATTCTTAATACTAGAGCACAAGTTTCAAGGAACTAAAAAACAAACATATGTATATCTGGATATAGGATCCAAATGGTTATTATAGTTATAACATCTATAAGATGTGATGGATTAAGGTAACTTACATGGTTTATGCACTGTGATAGCTTGAGGTATAATACCTGATGTATGATACACTTCACATGGGTTGTGGTAGCTCCTGAAAACTACTTGGTTACTATATAGAGAAGTGATTTGTTGTTATATGATTATATGATTCCAAGGATCATGTTAGGATACTTATCCTAGGTTTTTATGGGTTGGATTTTTTTGTAGAGAGATATCTTAGGATGTGAGATGTTGGGGAAAAGAAAAAAACAAGCTGGGAAGTGATAGAGAGATACCCATGATGTTTCATGGTTATATTATATGGTCTCTTGTATGAGATACTTGGTGAGAATGATCAATGGTGAGGATGTAAAATTAGTATAACTGATTAGGTGATGTGTTACTTTCACTATTATTCCCTGAGCTTTGTTATAATTTATTTATCTTTTTATTGAGTTGATTCATGGAGGATCATACTGATTATATTGTTATGCTCACCCCATATATATTAGAACTATTTTCAGGTTAACAGGAGTGGGTTGTAGATTGGACTAGATTCTACTATCTCATTGTTTTTTTAAGATCAATTTGAGGTTTACAGTTACTATCATTTTTACCTTTTTGTTACTTATAGGTTCATTATCATATGTTTTTGTAATGTATGACATTAAATGTATGAATTTGGTTTCCTTTTCATATATATAATAATGTTTTGAATGGTGTATCAATATTATATCTCTCTTCATCATGTCCTTTTAGAGGGTAATTCCTATCATATGTATGCTTACTATACCCTCGGTGAAAGTCCCTAACCCAAGGTTGAATGTAAGCAATACAAAAGTAGTCACCATATCCTTTAATTAATTCCTTACATATGTGAGGTACTTTTAGGGGGAAGGAGTCATGACATATTAGAACCAATTGTTTAGGTTAGGGAAAGGTTTGAGATTAGATTTAAGAACGTGTGAGACTGTATGGGTTTTAGGGAAGCAGTCTGAGCTTATTTTAGTAAGTGATCTGAACATGGGATACCATCTGAGACATTAATATTTTGGACCACACTGTGTCATGATGTAAAGAATGTTATGTTTACTAAGACTAAAAATAATGCAACCTTGGTTGTAGGGTAGAGACCAAGGAAATGATCACGAATCATTCTTCTTTGTGCTTGTGATTGAAATGGTTAGGCATTAGGATAGGTTAAACATTAAATAAAATAAAATAAATTGTAATTAATTATCCTTAAGTCTTATATATTCCAGGTTTATGAGCTCTAAACTTTTTTTCTTTTTTTCAGAATGGATCTAGGTCGATGTCCTTATCAGGTTCAATCCCAATATGTTAAATATGATATGTTATTTGATCGCCATAGAGTACAGTTTGATGATGAAGACACTTAGAGGAGGAAAATATACGAGTTTTAGTGCCAGAGAATATAGATATATGAGGGCTCCATGTCATATTTAGTCACCAAAGACATATTGGAGGATTTTGAGATAGATTTCAGTTTGATCCATGTTTGGAAGGAGAACTGGGTTTTATTGGTTAGGATAATGCTTCATATAGAAGTGAGGTAGTGGTGGATCATGTTCTTTGTAGATCATCAGGTGTCAGTGGTCTCATGGGAGAAGTTTAGTCACTATTTCTGAGTGGATTTTCTTTCTTAAAATGTGATAGTGTCCAATCAATAAGAGATACATACCCTTTAATGTGGTAGTTACAGTGTGAGAGAGTTAAAGATCATTTTTAATACCCTCCTGTGATATGATTCATATTAATTTCAAGAAGAGGAGTCTAGGTTGAAGAATTATGAGGAGGACATTTATTCATATAACAAACATCATGTCACCAAATTCATGTGGTCAAAATATGTCAAGTTGATGAAAAGAGTAGAGGTTGTTGAAAGGAAATCGAAAATCAGATAATTATGAGAGGGGAGTTATTAGGATTCCTCATGAAAACATTTCATGGTACAGGGTTCCTGGTTTCTTTGATAGCATAGTTTTTTATCATTCAGGGGTAGTTCCATGCTCTCAAAATCTTATTTATCTAGGGTCGAGGCTATTATACATATGAAAAGGGATCATATTCACATGTTTATTATGTTGTCCATGGACATAAGTAGATATATTGTTGATCCTTTGAAAGTACTCATTATGCACCATGTATTCTACTCCATGATCTTTCATTGAGGAAGTTTAAGCTGAGACAGTAGAAACAACAGCTTTCTACAGCTTGGGATTAGAAGAGTGGAGATGGGGTGAGAAGAAGAAAACCTTTAGATACTCCTCATCCTCATAAAGTTTATCTCTCCCATGGATTTGGTCTTTATTAGGATTAGAGTGGCCATGGAGTAGGTCATGGTTAGCTTCATGCTCTAGAATTTGTATTACAAGGTGAGCCAAACATCGTTCGAGGTACCCTTTTATTTAATTTTCAAATGGTTTCATGTTTTTTTATTTAGAATATTCATACTCTTTATAATCACCTATCATTTACCATGATTTAGGAAATGAGTTAGAGAGGCTTCTATTTCCCTTCGAATTGACTATTTCAGTTAGAGGGTGAGGTGAATTTTATGAAGGTCGTAGAGACTGTGTGGTAGTGCTAGGGAAAAACCACTATTGGAGGGACTTCCTATGTTTGTGGATACAACCGTATGACATAATTATTGGTATGGATTGTCTATATTCGTTGTAGGTCATTGTGGATCTCATGTAGAGATAGTTTTTGTTCAATGATACTGATGTAAATTCAACATTTCTCATTTGTGAGTGAGACCCTCATATGGGTTAGAGGCATGCCGAGTTGATGCTGAGCTTACAAGTGGTTCATCCAACATTTTTCCTTGGGAAATGGATCTATACATTGATGTTTGTACATATCAGGTTTTATAATTACCTAATTGATAAGAGATCAATTTTAGGATAGATATATTACTATATTTTTCTACAATTTTAATTTCACCATATAGGATGACTCTTTTTGTGTTTTGAGAGATGTGAGTATAGTTTGATGATTTGTAGAAAGTGTGTTTTTTTGGACAAGTGTGTTAGATTATGGTGAACCTGTTTGTTTATGAAGAAGTAATATTGTAGTGTCAATCCTCATATTTATTATTATCAACTGAACTACGTGATAGTGAATAACCAATATTTTCTTTAATATATTTATGAATTATTATATCAGCTTGAATGATTAAATTGGTTCTCTAAGATCAATTTGCGGTCATGATATCATCAAATGTAGGTAAAAGTTGACCATGATACAAAGACTAATTTCCATTATCTTTGTGGTATTTTAGAGTTCATTATAGTGCTATTTGGTTTGATAGAAACTCTATTTTTATTCAATGTATTGATGAAAATAGTGTTCTGAGAGTTCCTAGATAAGTTCATGGTTGTTTTCATTGATGAAATCCTTGTGTAATCTATGTATGAGGAGGATCATGAATTGAATCTATATGGAAGGTTGTGATTTATTCATTATCATTGATAAAGTGTGAGTTCTATTATCTTGAAGTTCATTTCAAGGGGCATGTCATTTCCTAGCAAGGAGTAGCTATGGATCATTCAAAGATAGAGGTAGTGGTTTCATGGGAATCCTCCAAGACAGTGGTAGAGGTATGATGTTTAATTTTACTAGAAGGATATTATAATATGTTCATAAGATATTTCTATAGGTCCTTGAATCCTCTTATTTTTTTATTAGGATGAATCTTGTGTTCGTGTGCACCAAAAAACATTATGAAACTTTCGAGTACCTAAAGTATAAATTGGTCAGTGCTCTAGTAATTTATTTTCCAAAAGAGAGTGTTCAGTTTAAGGTTTTCCCTTATTCACTTCATATGGGTTTAGGCAATGTTTTGATGTAGTATAGATCAGTTGTTTCTTATTAGTCATGATAATTATACCCCAAAAGCATAGGTATGCCACCCATGATCTCAAGTTGGTTGTAGTGGTGTTAACCTTATAGTTGTGGAGACATTACCTTATCAGTGATCATTTTTAAATTGGTTTTCAAATCTCATAAGAGCACAAGGTATGTATTCTTTTAGAGTGAATTTAAATTCTAATAGCGTTAATGGATGGAATTATTAAAGGATTAAAACTTAGATATGTTGTATATGATAATAAAGGGAAATGATATAGCTGACACGATGTGAAGGAAGTCATGTGGAGATGACATTCCTACATTTGGATATTTCTGGAGAATGATGGAAGGAATATCAGTGATGAATCTGGATACCGGAGGGCTTGGAGGAAGTGGTTGTCTTTTATAGATGATAGTTTAGTCGTCTTTGGTGTAGTAGTTGGAGGGGCCCCTATTGGGGGATTCTGAGGTAGAGGTTTGGAGAAATCGAGTTATCTTTTGTGATTCCCTAGATGATTTTTCTGAGGATGGACAACATCAAGTTCGGTTCTAGGGGAGTATTTTAATCCCTTAAATAATGCATGATATGGTTCTCTATAAGTTCCACAGATCATCTTTGGTGGTACATCCCAGTGTGAAAATGTTGTTCTGAGGTTTAAGAGGCTATTTTGGGTGGCCTGGGCTAAAGCATGCAGTTTTTGAGTTTATGTATTGATGTTTGGCCTTCCCGAAGGTGAAGGTTGGGCACCATGTTCTTAGTGGTTTACTCTAGCTATTATATTTTCCTCAATAGAAAATTTAGGACATGTTGATGGATTTAAATTATATCATACCTCAAGCATAGAGATTCTTCAATTCTATATAGGTGATGGTGTATGATATGATGATATCATCCAATGTTATAGAAATCAGGGAGTCCAGATCATAATAGGGTTTATAAAGAAAGTATCTAGAGGAGGTGGGGAGACTACATGGATTCTCTAGAAAAATCATAATTGAATGAGATACTTTTTTAACACTAGGGTATGCAGATGTCTTCATTATGCTTTTATATCTCAGTTATTATTAAGAACTTCTTTTCCTCTATAGATGTACAATCTGAAAAATAGGACCATCCAAACTCTTAAAGACTTGTTTTTTTTTCTGTTCAAAATTTTTGAGGTTCATACATCATAGTCTGGAGATTTCTATGGTTGATATTTCCATTATCCTTTGGGCTAGACTAGGGCTACAGATTATGAAATTCTAGGGATGAATCTTGTATAAAACATTATAGATGTGTTTTAGGAGATACATGAGAGTATTAATGTAGAAAATAATCATTATAAATATAATTTTGATTGTATGAGGATACCTATGAAGTTTAAAATTATAGATCACGTGTTCTTAAATGTGACTTCTTATCATGGATAGTGAATGTTTTGTTCTGGGAGTAAGATTCCTCCATATTTTTTGGGTATTTGGAGGTTTTGGACCATATTGGAGCCATGAAATATCATATATCACTTCCACCAGATAATATCTGAATAAATGATGATGTTCACATGTCACATCTCCCTCGTTAACTTCATGATAACTCTCACATCATCGATTGGGGAAAGGTGATCTTAATGTGGTGCAACCATTGAGGAGAAGTATGTAGAGATCCAAGACAACCAAGAGTATGTGTTTTATGGGCATTATATTGTCATTTTTTGTGTCTTATCTTAGAATGGTGCTATAGAAGAGAGCACATGAGAATGTGATCCATAGATACATACTCAGTACCCCAAGTTTTTTGTTGTATAGCTATTAGTTTTATTATGATTTTTTGTGTTTTTTGAGTTATTTATAGTTTATGAAGCAATTTATATTATTTTTAGTTGTTTTCTTTCTATCATTTGATAGGTATCTATCACTAATGTGTGTTTCAGAGTTGATTGTCATCATTTTGTGCTTTTGTTCTTATTTCCTATGAGTGAGATGGTTGGGATCTTATGATGGTGAGATCCCTGAGAGGTATCACCTGGGGTTACAATTTTGATGAAGCCTTTTTATTTTTTTATTTAGTTTGGGTTGTAGATTCTTAAGGACTACAATCTTTTTTAGGGAAATATGATATAAGGGAACATATATGTGTAGTCTAACCCTTTTCTTGTTTCTGAATCTAGTGGATCTTAGAAGAGTCTTAGAGGTTATGTAATTGTGGATGTTTTATAAAATATTCAATTAGGGATAAATTCCAATGTTAGTATAGGTTTATAAAGTATGTATGGGTTTACAATGTAAGTGGGATATAGATTTTTTACATGGACCATGTAATTAATGTCATAATCTAGGATTTTACAACATAAATAAATTATGATTCTAAAAGGTCAAGATGATGTGTTTTTCGATGAATCTTAAAATTTGACACATTTGTGATGTAAATTAATTATTTTCATGGTAAATGTGTCATGTGTGGTGAATTTTATATCAGGAAGTACGAATCAGCTTTACCCTAACCCTAAACCTTCTCTTAAAGCTATAGGAGGTAGAAATTTTTTCTTAAAGTATTTTGGAATATCTTCAGAGGGGATCAATTCTGGGATTTCCTTACCAATCTGTTGAAATACAAGGTACATTCTATCTCATATCTTATGGTTATTTAGTATGGAACCTCCCATGTTTTCTTTCCATGAGATTAAGGGTTCCTCTCAATGTTATAATTGAGTTTTAATATTGTTGGTGTAGTTGTGGAACAACATCCTTGGAGGGATGAATAATTATTATGGGAGAGGTGATGAGATAAATGATGTATATCTATTCTCATGTGGATAATGTTGAATCCATCAAGGTAGGCGATTCATTGCTTCTCCTATTTTTTTAATCCTAAATATAGAGTGGTTTATCATTTTTGATGAAAATAGATTTATCTCAACAATATGAAAAAAATATTAATAACAAATTGGATAGTGGTTTAATGTTGTCAATGTTTGATACCATGATAATGGATTTCCTCTTATTTTATAGATAATTTTATATCTATACCATTTTTTTGTATAATGTTTTCATGATTGGTTTAACATATTTTTCTTCATGTAAAATAGTAAATAATGTAAGATATAATTAATTGAATAATTGAATTAAGAATTTAAGAAGAGGCATGTTTTTAAGCTAACAATTCTTGTAATTTTATGGTATTTCAAATTGATAAAGTATGTATGTTTAATTGAATATGTTCTTCCATGATTTAATGGAATTGATAAATAATTTGAATCATGTTGATATTGATTGATGATAATAATAAAAGGAATGTTGAATAAGAATGATGCTTCTCAATGTTTTTTGAAAATGGAATTGGTTCCAAGATAATGTCAAACTTATCATAGCTTGTTATAGTTTATGACTTAGGTTTCCCATAATTGGATCCTATGAATAATGAGTTAGTTAATTCAATATAGAATATGAACTAGTTTTTTGATAAATATAAATATTTTGGGATGGAATTTCCCTTTTTATTAAAGGCTAGATCACTTGTGTAGGAGGCTTGATAAACTTTTTATGTGAAAATGATAAATGAATTTTTTGGGACGAGTTTACCTATTATTTATATTTTTTTGTTCCTTATACCTTTTGATGTGTTCTATATGTGATCTTTCGATGGGATATGATATGATCCTAGGATGGATAAGCCTGGGATTACTGATTTGATATGGGATGGGGATGCTCTAATGATATGGTATTATTTGATGTTTGTGATAGTGAGATGCATTGGGAAATGCATTAGGATTCCATCGATGAAACTCAAGATTTTGAAATTGGTTGAAGTAGGTCTTAACCATTTATTTTGAAAAATCGGTAAACATTATTGATATGATTCTATTTAATGGATGATGGCCAGGTTACTTATTTTATCTACATTTAATTCCCCACTACTTGAGGAAACTGAATGTTATTGGTTATATGTTTCCTCTTGGTAGTATATTCAGATGGTTTTACAAGATTAACTAGATTAAAAAAATATAATATTGTTTACAAATGACTTAAACAATGAGGTTGGTGTTTCTGGAATGAAAATGAAGTGTTACACTTGAGAAATCATGGAATCAGTTTGTATTATACATGAAGGCCATAGATTTGACTCTTATGGATAATAATGTTTAATGTCAAATAATGTTGATTCTTAATTAAGGAATAATGAATTGATTACTAAATGTAAATGATAAAAATTAATGATGTAATTAACGCATCTCTTAAATTCTAATGTGAATATAGGATACTAAGTCTACAACATTAGTAATTAAATTTTCAAGAGTTGATAGATGCAATTAATATTATGGACATGTTATGCCCATGGTTTGTTGTGAGATATATTATATCCACTACATTTTGGGATTTGAAATGCTACCCCACACATTCCTTTTACGGTGAATGACACATAGTAGAATCTAATAGGGTGTTTTCCCCAACACCCAAAAGAGAGGATGGATGGATAAATACCCCTAGCATATATCTCTTATCTTAGTAGTATTATGTACTGGCATTCATGAATGTCAATTTTCCCATATATGCATGTAGATAGATTTAATGGATTCTAGTTATTTCACACATATGTATCTTTAGATATAGTATTCAAATGGTTATTATATGTATAATGTGTATAGGTTTTGATGGTGTGGGTACCTTAATCAGTGTATGTGATATTATTTCTTGAGGTATACTTCTCGATATATGATAATTATCACACAACATGTGATTTCTCCAAAAAACAACTTGGTTACTATATAGATATGTGATATAGTTTGATGTGATGATGTGATGAATGAGGTGCATGTTATGATACTTAGCCTAGGTGTCTATGTGCTAGATAATTTTGGAGAGAGATAACTTAGGACATGTGACATAGGTGTATAATGATAAACAAATGGGGAAAAAATATTGGGTCACCCTTGATGTTTCATTACTGTATTATATTCACTTCTGTTTGTTATAACTAGTGAGAGTTATCCATGGTGAGGGTGGGAAATTAGTATATTTTTAATGTGATGAGTTAGTTTCACTATTTTTCACTAATAATTAGTTATGATTTACTTATCGTTTTCACAAGAGGCTATAAGAAGGATCCCACTAATTATAATATTAATCTCACCCTAGTATATACAAATTGTTATTTGGGTTAGTAGGAGAAGGTTGAAGACCAGGATAGATACTAATAGCTCAGTGTTTTTTTGGAGTAGTTTGATCTTTTTTGTCACTACCATATTTAGATTTTTAGTACTTGTATTTTATTTTTAATTTACTTTGGTACAATAAAAAATTTCATGTATTCATTTTGGTTTCATTATTTTATATGAAAGCATGTTTTGATTGGTGTATCTATCTTATGTATCTATTCTGTATTTTCTCTTAGAGGGTAATTCCTCCCACAAACAGAAACATATATATATATATATATGCTTATTATACACTTAGTGCCAGTCGCCTACCCTGGTCCCATTGGTGGTGGGACTCGGGTAGTCACTATCTACCTTCTGTCATTACCAGACTAGGTGGGGTACCCTTTAGGGGGAGTGGGTTGTGAAAAATGAAATGAAAAATGTGGATGGGATGGGATAATATTGAGTGATTCTTGAATAATGTATAAAAAAAATGATCAATTGAAATTGGAATAGATTATTGTTATATAATATTTTTTTATAAATAATGAATTTTTGGATAAATAATATAAGGTATATTGAATTAATAATGTTGGAATGTAAATTCTTGAAAGGTGTGGATCATTATAAATATAAAATTATTGGTAAATTATAGAACATAATGGATTATGATATTTTTAATGAAAATTTATATAATTTTTGTTTGGTGTTGGAGGAACTAGTTGTGTGGTGGATAGGTATGGTAGTGATGTAATGGGTAGTGATAATAGTTTTGAATTAATGATATGTGGTAGGTGGCTGACCATCAGTTTGGTATGTGTACAGTTATGTATTTATAATAATTTATTTTATTTATTATTGACTATCACCTAAGTTTGGTAACATGACCAACACCCATAATAGGTTTTAGGTTGTGGTTGTTTTTCTTTAAATCCCAAAAAAGAGTTAGTATGGATCGATGACTATCCCTTCCAAGATTTATCTTCTACTTATATTGTACTCTATGATGTCTTGAGGTTATATTATGAGGTGATGTGGTTTTGATGTGGTGAATGATAGAGGCATGCATATGAGGTTGATAGAAAGAGGTTGATGTATTTCATGTTTACATTCACAGTCATGATAGGATATGGAATTTAGTTGAGATAATGATATGGATATGGATATGTAGTTATGGTTGTGATTATATAGACATGAAATTACATTGTTTTGCTGAAGTTATGTGGATATGAAGAGGATTTGGGCACCTCGAAATATGTAGTTGGGATCGTGAGTGATACTAGTTCAGTGAGGAAGTGGTTTCTAGGTACCTTATTTATATATATTTTTTAATGTTATATTACTAATTTTTTTGCGTTTTTTAGTGAGAAAGACTTAATGAGGAATGTTTTGGTCAAGGAATAACTATTCTAAGACACATGAAGGCTGAATTAAATACTTGAAAGGTTGTTTTATTGAAAAAAGACACTATTTAAACATAAAAGTAACTTATGATATTTTCATAAAAAAGAAATAAACAAAAATAAATCATTATGAAAAGAGGCCAAACAAACAGATTTATAGTGATTTAGGGAACAAAATTTCCCTAGTCCACTCCACCAATGCTCAAATTCATGTGCATGGTTATTTTCACTAGACCAATCCTTTAACTAGGTCCATCCATTCCTTTTCCCAGGGACTATAAAAAGGAGTCAAAGTATTTAACACTTGGTATAAAAGCAATATATTTCATCTGGAATCCAATATGAATTTAAATGAAATAATATTCCTTGTTCTTTACTAGAAACTTTAATAGTGAGAAAGAGAATAAGTGGAGAGTTTACAGGGGAGGATTACATATACAGGATACTACTGATAAAATAGAATAAATATCTATAAGAGATGATTATAATTAAATGAAACTTGAGGATAGTCTTATTAAACTACATCAAATATGATCATGATAATACAACTATAGATAATAGATATTCTTCTTCCTTTTTCCTATACAATAAGGTAGCACATAGAGTGCTTTGAGAGTGAGTTCATTGATGATAGTATAGAAACTTCTAATCTTATTAATATCCTCTTCATGAAAAATAATGAAGAAAAAAACATAAAAATATATATTTTAATCTAATATCATTGGATATATAAAATAAGAGGTTATAAATTAAAATACACTTTTCACTTTCATGGAAATACCACATCAATAAAACTGAATATTAAATTGTCCTTGTAAATTTTTCTGTTCCCAGTACATATAAATTTTTATAATGTTTTTTATATTAAATAGGTAATCCAACATTTAATGAATGCATGAAAAAACTAATTCCCATTGAATGTAATCTAATGTTAATAAATAATAGGTTGTAGAATAATGTAGTCAGTCACAGATCGCCACAAAGCTAAACTCTACAAATTTTAATTCACATCGACTTACTGATCGATTGAGTTATTCTTCATGTAGATGTTTTATTTATGTAACCAACATTTATTAGGCCTTTTTCATATATCTGATTGTTTAATCCAATATCTTGATGTCTTCATTCATACACATTCTCTAATTTCTCATGTAGCATGTTTTACATAGGAATGTTTTTAGCAAACTTTCCAAAATTGCTTAACTAATAGTTAATGAAATAGATAATGATTAAATGTAATGAAAATACCTAAAAAATAAGTAACATATGATGGGTAATTGAGATCATTAAAACCTAAATTACATGGGATAAGTTGGAAAAACATTTGTAGTCCAATGACCTTCCTTTTTTGATTATCAAGAAACCCATAATACCTTAAAAATTAAATTTTAAAACGTTTTATAGGATTTTTCAAAAAATATTTAATTTATATATTACTTTTAAATTTATTTGTTTGTACTTCCCCCCCTTAATTAGAAACTCCTCCCCATAGTAGGCACTTTAAACATTTGTATTAAAATAGGGTAAACATGTCCCCTATTATTTCATTAAAATGGAAAGGAATGGAGGTAAAAAACAATTTTAATATAGCAATTAGATTACTGGAATATTTATGTATAGTTCTACAAATAAATTTTAATCATATAAAAATTGAAATTTAGTAATAAAATTAAAAATATTAAACCAATTAAAGGAAAATAATAACAATTTACAACTACATAAATGGTTTAACAGTGATTTAATTAATTATCTATATCCTTAATAAAGACTTGTACTGAACACTAACAAAAATATATATAAAAATACTTTTTTTAAAACCCAAGATTATGGATAGGGTCAAACTGGAAAATTGGTTTGTGTAGAGGTAACTTGAAAGTAGGATAGGTTTGTGTGGTAGTAGGAGGGTCCATCACTGGTGGAAATAAAAAACTCTGAATATCTATAGAAGCATGCATTCTAGATCCAATAACTAATTTACACCTTGGATTTTGAGTTGGTGTTCTAAGAAATTGACCATGATTTTCTAAAGTATACTTAAATCATAATTATAATCAGTGATAAAAACCATTTTTTGGAGGTCAAGAAGATGAATATTCATGAGTATCTCTTTTAGAATTTATGTTAATGTCCACCTTGTATTGATCTCTCTTATTGATGTTGATTATATCATAACACATATAAACTCGATCTGGAACCAAAAAAGGTATCTGGAGGTGATGGTGCGAGATTTATTCTCCCTCTAAGGTAGAATAGATCATTTTCACACATCTAAATTATCCTGATGATATACGACATGCAAAACTCTATAATAATATTAGATTCTTGTATATGAATTTGGGAGACTAAGGAGATACCGTTTCTCAGAATTCAATTAAAGTATTTAATCTGACGAGAAGTGATACTTTGAGGACAACAAATAGGGGAATAGGTTGATAACTAGATGAAACAGCTGGAAGATATTAACAATTCTTTTATTGAATATGGTCCATAGATCCTTTCACACTAACCAGTTTACCATTCATAGATTGAATCATCCATTTCATATTGGATATCTATTATATAAAATCATGAGATAACATAGGAAAAAAATTGGATTGAGGTTGTAGAACTGGATAATGTTGCATTTCAATAGCCACATAGGAAATTAGTGTAGATACAACAATGGAATGTATAAAAACTAGGTTCACATAACTGATATTCCTAAGAGGCTTATAAAAAATAATATATTTCCCAATAGTATAAAATATAATAGTTGGAGTTTCTTTAGACTCCATGGAACTGGAATCCTATTTAGAGTAAAACCCTTCAGCTTTATTATTTATCTTTACCAACAATTCTATTATGCGATGATTATTTTTAGTAATAAGAATAATTGGACTAGATATCATCCCTTTAATATCTTGAGATACCTCCATGATCTCTTTAATATTTACATTATGATATTATTAAAGATAGTCTACCATGTTATTCAATGACATATTAGTTCCCAAAAAAGGTTCTTAATATCTTATAGGGTGTCTTGAAACTCACACAATTGATATTTCTTGAAACATTTCATCTAAATCGGTTTGAAAATATCAAAATGAATGGATTTTTTACAATAGGATTCAAAATACAAACCATAAATCATATAATCAACCTTATTTTTAAATTCATAAACTAATGATGGTACATATGTAGAATATGCAGTAGAGGGTTGAAGACTCTTATGGTAATATAATTAACATACTACTAAACTCTGGAGGGAATGAAAATTTTCCATCATTTTAGTCTTAAATCATTGAATCTCATTAACTAAATCGTGATACATATCAGATTTGATCATAGGTATATTTATAATCATGTCTTATTGAGATGAAACTATAACTAAAAGATCACAAGCCTCTAACTTGGTATCAATGAATTTTCACGGTCTACTCACTTCAGCCTTCAACTATTTGTGATATTTTTTACTTATATGAGAGACAAAATGTTTCGTATAAGGAATTGTATGAATATTTTTGATCAAATTATTCCGGGATGCCATGATCCTAACTAAATTTTCAATGTCAACTTTTGAAACAAAAATCTTTTTGATTAGTTATATCTAATCCTTATATTATTTAAATATGTTATTCAAATCATTATAATCTCCTATAAGATTAATAAATATATTAATTATCATTAAGGTACAATTAGTAGTTTATAACTATCAGATCTATTAATTTCAGAAGGTGAATAATCCTGACCATAAGGAGGAGCTGAAGGTATATGTATTGTATGAGAATGATTGGCAGTCTCTATGACTACATTTCTATATCTACCTTCATCTAGAAGCTGATCTTGGAAGAATTTGATAAACCATTAGATACTCTATCTCATCTTTAGGTTGTCCTTCAATACCTTTAACACCATTATCCTCTTGTATCTTAGCTATATCTACCACATTTGGAGTGACTTTAGGAATATTGAGCTCTGATCTAAAAACCGCTAACTCCCATACCTCCCTAGAAGGAACCATATCAGCAGGTTCTATATCCTTTAATAGGGACGTTTTGTTTCCCCCCTTGATCCCACTTTCTTGAGTAATAGGTCTTAATCAATTTAAATTTTTCTCCTTTTAGTAACCAATAATCTTTAAAATAATGAAATAAAGGGTATTATTTATGTAGAACCTCACTACCTCTGTCTCAACGTGATCCACGACCTTTAAAATTTGACAGATAAGACAATAATTGGGGTAGTTATTTAACATAACTTTCTTTCTACAAAAGTAATGTATATATAAAAAATTATACAGTGGAATATTATACTTCAAATTTTTGATGAGGATATATAATATATTCATATCTTGAACCAAAACTTTCTCCATTTCTATAACTCTCTGAGAAATCCCATCCAGAACAACATTTCATAAAAAATTCTATTTAGGCTCTATATTTTATCATCATAATCTCAAAGGAAATTATTCCAAAAAATAAATTTAAAATCATGGAAGGTCTTACAAAACTCATAAAAACCAATGTTTGACTAAAATTGTGCTCCAACTCATGGAGATAATGAATGGTTTTAGCTAAAAACAAGGAAAAAATAGAAAAACATTCCTATAGAAATTAAAAGAAATAAATTCGTCAATTTTACCAAAATGGAACTATGAATTAATCATAAAAAAATTCAATTCTATCTAAAATAAGAATCCAAACCTCTTCTTGTGAAAAAATACCAACCATGAAACTGAAGTACCCTTTTTAGAAGCATCTTTGTAATCTTTATCCAACCTATATAGATTATTTTTCTAGAAAGAACCATGGGTGGCATGCTTCCTAAGTTATATTTCATAGAAGAACTAGAGATACCATCATATCCACATTAGGTCTTTCCAATGATAGATGATTGATAGAAGTTTGAGAGGAGATCGAGATAGGTGAGGATGGAAAAGAGTTAATGTTCATATTATAAGTGATGTAAAAATGCAATGAGAGAAAGGGTTTACGTCCGAATGATAGTTAGGAAACATGCATGATTCTCAAAAGGATTATATAAATTATTTGGAATCTAGGTTGATTTTAACTTAAATAATAAATAAAATAAAATAGAAATAAAATAAAATGAAATTTATTTTTTAAAAACAAGAAATTATTAATTTAAATAACAAACAAGAATAAAATAATTTTATTCCCATAAACAATTAAAATAAAACTTTAATAAAATAATACAGAATAAAAATCCAAAGAAATAATATAAATTAAAATTATTTAAATTGAAAAAATTACAAGTTTTATTTAATAAAAACAAAATTACCACACAAATGGTGCTTAACAAAAATATCTTCCAACTAATTCTTAGTAGATATAAATTCAAAATTAATACCACCATCAGGGCATGATCTCTCTATAAATTATTCCTACAGTTAATATTCTTTATATTAGATTGATTTTTCAAATTCATTAAAATGTTGACATCACTAGTGTTATAAATTTTCTTATACTGGATAATAATTAAATCCCAAATATATTAATATGTGATTGATACTCAATAATTGTACATAATGACTTCTAGGACCAGTATATTCATCTTCAGTAGTAGATAATGCATCGAGGTGTTGTTTAGTACTAGAACTAGATACTATATATTTACTTTTAAAATGGATGGTTCTTGATGTGCTCTTCCTTTATACTCTACAACCTCCAAATTTGGCATCCTAATATGATGTCAGATTAAAATTATATGTTAAAAAAAGTAAGGAAATATAAATTGTTCCTTTTAAATACCTTAAATTTATTTTTGTTTTCCTTAAATGATATTAAATGGAACTATCTTGGAATATACAACATAATCATATTTAAACATAATTCCTCATCTACTTATAGTCAAATACAATAGTATCACAATTAATATCCAATATAGCTTGTTTTACACTACTTTATCACCCTCATCCATGTCATGATTTTCATTAGAACTAAAATTATAATAATATAGTTTAATGTTTTCAAGTATAAACCTTTTAAGTATGTCTAATATGTATTTAATTTTATTTACAACTACCGCAAATACTTTTTGATAAATTTGAAAACAAAGAGAATAATTTAACTCACTCGCCATACTCATTTAAAATTATTTTTTCAAGAGTTATTAAAATTTATTACACAATTTACTATTTATTGAACCAAAAATAACATCATCAAAATATTTCTGAATTAATAAAATAACTCAAGATAGATATTTCTTGAAAATATTAGGATTCTAAACTCCCATTAAAAACCATTTGATAAATTAAAAGAACTCAAACACTCATACTAAGCTCTAGGTGCTTGTTTAAGTCCATAAAGAACTTTGGTATGTTTAAAAATAGATTTAGAAAAGGATGAAATTAATAAATTAGAGGATTTTTAACATAAAAGTCAATTATAAGAAAAACATTTAAGAAATTTGATTTTACATCCATATGATATACATTTTAATTTAATACAGGATGCATTGGCTAAGATAATATTAATGAATTCTAGTCTACCTATAGGAGAAAATGTGTCTTCATAATGTATACATTACTGTTGGTTATAACCTTTAGTAACTAGCCTAGACTTATTTGATGTGATAATAACATGATCATCCTGTTTCTCTATAAAAACAAATTTTTTCCTACTGTAGGATTATCAAAGGGTCTATTCATTAAGTATAGTAACTTATTCATATTGAAATGCTTTAACTCGTATTTCATTGCTAAAATACAAATATCATCAACTCTATATTCTTTATATATTTAGGTTTTAGTTGAGTTATAAATGAAGAAAATTATAAAACAATTTATAAACTAATTATAGTCCTAATTCATTCATCTAAACATACTATAACAGTTTTATGGGGTGGTTATTAAGAGTTCTATTCTATCTTGGTAGAACACTTTCAGGTTCACTAGTTTTTATTCATTTAGGAATTGGTTTTTAAAAATCAGGTTCCACCTCATCATCATTTTTTATTTCCAAAGAGATATTCTTGTATTATATTTTAAAAATAATTTTTTAACTCATTAAATGGATCCTTTTGGTGATCAAAATCAGAAATTTCATCAAAATTGACATGTGTTTATTATTTAATAAAATTTGACCTATTTTTTTAAAACTCTATATGCATGAGAAGTAGTAGAATAACCAAAGGAGATTCCTTTATCATCCTTCTAATAAAACATAGAAATATTGAAATTATTGTTTATAATACACTCCTCTCATCAAAAAACATTAAAGTATCCAACTGTTAGATTTATATTATTCCATAGCTCATAAGATTTTTTCTTTAAAATAAGCCTAACTAGAACTCTATCTATGAAAAAACATGAAATATTCATAGATTTAACCCAAAAATGAGTGGTAAAATTATATTCCAATGATATTTTTTTTATCAATTTCATAAAAATTTCAATTCCTCTAATCAATAAAACCATTTTGTGAGAGGTATTGGGTGAAGAAATAATAATTTTGATCCAATGTTTTGAACAATAGGAATTGAATTAATTGTTTTAAAAGTATCTACCATGGTCACTTATTAAAGTAATGTTTACTATATATTTGTATTTTTTAAAAAAATTAAATAAATTATAAAAATAGAAAAATATTCAATCTTAATAGTTCATGTAATTCAAGATAAATCATAAACTAGACCATAAACAAAAGATTTTACTAATTAGTCTTGTAGTTTTAGGGGCCTAAAAAATTAATATGAATAATTTCTAAGTGTATAAAATAAGAAACCTCTTTAATTTTTTTTAAACTATGACTTTTTTTACCCATTTGGTATGCATAAAATGTTAATTTTATCTTACTTAATTTGAGGTAAATCTAAAACAAAATTTATTCTAAAAAGTTTTCTCAAATAATAAACATTATAATGCCCTAGTATTCTATTATAAATACAATTTTCATTTATTTTATCAATAAAATTGTTCCATTTTTTATTTTCTAAAGGAATTATGATATATAGTATAGGAATTCTCCATTATAGGTTCCATATATTTAAAAACATTATCTTTAAAACTAAAAAAATGAATTATTAGAAAAATAAAAAGATATTTTTTTATCATAATATTTAGAAATATATATCATATTATTCTTAAATACTTCAACATAATTTTTTTTAATTAGGAATGATTTTGGATTATCAACTAATCCAACATCTTTAATATTTCCTTTAGCACTGTCACTAAAAGTGACATAGCCTCCCTTAAGTTTTTACAAGGAATTTTAAGAGAAACAATCCCCACACAAATTCCATGAACATCCAATATCTATATAATATTTATCATTGATGATCTTGTACATTTTTTCCTAAAAAGATAAATCAAACAAGAAATTTTTTTCGTGCCCATATTATCCTGGGTCTAGCAATATTAGCCATTAATGTTTTTAGAAACAAAAGCTATTTATTCTTTCTTGAAAATAAAAAACTAAATATTGAATAAATTTTTGAATGAAAAAATTTTTCAATAATAGAATTATGGGTTTATAAAACTAAAATTATTAACAAAGTGTATTTATTATTCATAGTGAAAACATGTAAATTTTGAGAGGTTCTTGTTCTTAGTGAAAAAAATAGTTTTTATAAATCGTTGTTTTTTCTCCTGTACTACTAATATAAAAACAATTTTTTTGATATTTTTTATTTGTAAGAATTTTATTCAATAAATTCTATCCTTTTATGAAAGATATTTCAACTTATTTAAATTCATGGAATTATTTTTCAAGATTTTTTTTATATTCATTACAAGACGAGGAGTAATTTTTCTTTTTTAGTTTTAAAATCCAAAATATATCTATTTAAGTACTATTTTTCTTTTACAAAAATATCATAATACATTTTGAGAGTTTTTTTAATTACTAATATTTTATTCTTATTATAGTATAATATTAATTAAATTCCTCATAATAATAGTTTTCATTTTTAGATTCAAATTCATTCTCATAATAATAAAAATATTTTACCTGTGTTTTTAAAAACACATACTAGCCTTTTGATTATAATGCGCAACTTCTGATTCTTAAGATGTGAAATTTCAAAAATCATTTTTATCACTCTGTGTTTCTTTATTGGATTTCTTTGATTTTTTCTCATAAAAAACATTAAAAAATACTACTTTATATATTTTTTTGTTCTCTTGAATTTGTGAGAAGACTGTCTTGATGTGGCTGAGCATCTTAGAATCATAACAAATATATCATTTAGAATTTAACTTTTCTTTATTGTACTTATAGAACTTTTCACTTATTATATAATATTTTTAACTTCCATGAAATTTGAGGAAGATCAATATGTAAAGCATAACTATTTTAGGTAACTTTATTAGATTACTCAACAATATATATATATATATATATCTCTCTTTTTTTCATAGTATACTATGAGGTTGAAAATTTTAATGAATAATTTCCTTTATTAACCAATATATTATCTCAAACATCAAATTTTATACCAGACTGAATCATCATAAGAGTTCAATTAAGATATTTTTTTTAAAAAATTATTTACCACTGTAGATCTCATAATATAATTTGAGATTCCACTCCTTCTAGGTGGCCGAATTATGATTATTTTCAATGATTTATTTGGTTCATAAATATGTGGTTTTAAAGAAGCAACATTATTTACAACTTCAAATATTATACCATTCATTTGGGTGATTCTTTAACCATCCATCATTTGAAAGTATCTAATTTAACCGTTGTAGTATTATATCTAAGAGCTCACACATTTTCTGTATCTTCATAAGTAACTGAAATAGTGGTCCACATTTCTTTATCAATTTTGCATTGTGAAACATGATAGAACTCATCTGGACATTTTCTCTATATTATAGCATTTATTTATTTATATTTTTAACCACAAACATATTCAGTGTCAACATACCATATTTTAGTTTGTGTCCTCAAAATTTTATAGTGACCTAACTTTTTCCTAAATTAATATTATACTATTCTAAAGATAAGAAACATAATATCTATATATTCAAGGATGAAAATGTTTAGTTTCTTGGGAAAATTAGGATCATACAAAACTTATACATAATAAATCATGTACATTATTAAAATCCCCCTTATTTATCTGGATAAAATATTTTATATTGTCTTTAGTGTAACTCCCCAGCCCCAGTTACCCAGAGTCGGTGCATTATTACGTAACATTGGCATGATCACAAAAGATCAATCCACGAAAGAACGATTAGTTTAGTAGCCTTGGAAACACTAGATACATTCATAAATGTTACATTACAACATAAAGTGAAAAATTTCAATAAAATAGTCTCCATAGTCCACACTCATATCCCCTTCAGACTATCCCGACAGGTCAGTCATAAAATATTCCTTCACATCCTGGGAAAAATAAAAAACATATAAAGTGGTGAGCTCAGATGCTCAGTAAGGATAACAATATAGCAGAAGCTTTCATAAATAAACATTAACATTTAAGTCAATGTATAACTAAAACAAAATTCTTTTAAACATGAACTTCAGCATAATATGGAAAAAAATAAAATGAAATAATTCCATTTACTTATTCACATGGATATTCTACTAGTCGAATAATCACATGCAATGTCGATAACCACTTTCATAATGTTGGAATGCATAATTCCAGACAATCATAACCCCGTATCCAAGGCCTTGTGCCAATACTAAAAATAAGTTTTTGTCAAGGCCTTGTGCCAAGACACTGTTTTCTCTCATGAGACCTGCTGATGCATCGAGGAGCTATAGCGGGCTCCATCCGTCACTTATTAAGTCCAATTCATTCCTCATATGAACAGGTTTAAACATATAATAAACCATAACATAAGCGTATCACATAAAACAAGCATAAAGGAAACATAAAATTTCCACATTTCAATCACAAGATATCAATACAACAAATTGATATAATAAAACCATTTTTAATACCAAAATAAAAGAAAATTAAAACTTGGTATTTATTTTTCATTTTAAAAAAATGTTATGGCTTGTAGAGGAAGCCAAAACTCAAATAATGGTCACAGTGGTGGAGAATTCGTTGTATCTGCATACGTACGACAAGAAAAACATTAATTTTTGTCCTTTAGTAAAATGCTTTGTATAAAAATAATCCTTTTGAATAAATGTAAAATTCGAAGGGGTTTATACACCGTATAAAAGAAATTTGTGTATAAAACAAAATATGCCTCAATGAATGGAGATTGAGATGAAGTCCCTTACAAAGATAAATTTTTAAATAAAATAGATCTATTATGCGTATTCACTATAAGTACACTTAATGAAAGTACAAATACATGATAGGACATAATAATATCATGACATAATTTGAAAGTAGGAGATTAACCCAAAGAACGGAAATTGGTTTAAGAAGTTCCCTTACCTCGTGTATGACTTGACTCTATCATTATTTAATATCATGAATAATAAACTAGAATTAATTTCTAATTTCTTAAGAAACTTTTTAAAGTTCATTATTCCATTTATATCACTTATTACCATGTTATAAACATTATGTAATTATTTATGTTAATAACGGTCGTTTTGTCGATCTTTAATACTTGAGTCAAAAATAAATTCTTATAATTACAAGTTGTTCATGTGGTAAAATATCCATTATATCCAAAATTAGACTCAGGATGTAGACATCATATATATCATATATATATTGTATATACATGCATTTATAATATTACATAATATTTAGAGACAAGAAATGAAATGCACCATTCATGGAGACGGTAAACCGTACGTACGCATGAACTCTACTTTCATTTGTATTTTGTATTTAATGGAATTAAAACTAAAGGAGATATATATATATTATAATTAAATTATAATATATATGTTATATACGTCACATAAGTTCATTAATTTCATTCTTTATACATTCTATGTATTTCATGAACGAGTCACATCACTTGAGGGGGCGGTAGTCCACACTTCCTCATGTGAAATTATCGCATTTTCACAACATGAAATGCATAAAGGTATATTTTAAATGTAAAATACAGAAGAATAGAGAGGAAATAAATATAATATATATCATAAATAAATATAGTTCCATCATAATGGCCACCATTAGAGGTGGTGGGATAAGATAGAACAATCATCGTTTCATGAGGAAGTAATTCGCCATCCACGGAAACGGTATGTTATTTAACCATTAGACGAATGTGTGTGTAAGTGTAGCTCGAATACATATCATAAAAACATCCTAGTATATTTAATATACTGGTGTTGTTACAAAACAATGGAATAAAAGGAGTTTATGGGGTTGGAGAAGCAAAATAAAACAAAAGATAATAAGTAAAGACATTACCTTTAAATCGGGTAACTCTTTTTGATTTGATCCAAAGGCTTCCTTGGGAAGACTTATGCTCAAAATGATGCTCCTATTAGTAATATAGGGAAGTTAATAGCGTATTTTTGCGGAGTTTGTCTGAGCCAAATGGCTTGATGTTGTGAATAAGGCGGTAGAGGTGGGGGCCTTCTATAAGAGGAGAGGAGGGGCACTCTTGGAAAGTCATGAAATGTAACTTTATTATATAATGAGTTTCAGATTTTAAAGGTCCCACAATTATATATTTCGAGGATAATGTGATAAGGGTTAAAAATATACTCATCCAATAGGTTTTTGACAAGTTTAAGACTTAGATTTTACATTGTCTTTTCATTTTATTTAAATCGTTAATTAATGAGGTAATCGCTGCATCATCATGGGGTCATAAATAATTTAATTTATTTAATGTCTAAAAATTATAAAAAAATATCATGATGTAGAAAATATTTTTATCTTTCCAATGAATATTTATTGTCTAAATGTTAACTTATATAACCCCATGTAATAATTGTTTTAGTAAAACAACACATGTTTGTGACAATTTTATTTTTACTTTAAATAAAAAGTTATTAATGTCATTTTCTTATACAAGTGGCTCCATGGGGTCCCCAAGTTTACCCATGGATTTCCTTGGTCGGCCATGACTCATCCAATAAGGGTATGACATGTTTCAAAGTATTTTCATATTTTTATAATATCATTTTGACCTTAAATTTCACTAATTACCTTTAACTATGATTAATGAAACGTAAAAGTTACTATTCATAAAAAAAATTATTTTAATCCCATTAAACAACAGTTTACATCATAATGACAACCATGTATGTTGGATTTTTGAAAATAAAATCACTGAAGTGTTAATATTTCATTTACATGAAAAATTAGTTTTTCAACTACCACTTAGTGGTTTCACTATTCATAAAAACTTGATGTTTTTTAGAAAAATACAAAAAATTCACCCTAAACTATAATTGATATTCCTAATTCAAAAATGATGTCTATTTTACAAAATTGAAAACATATAAGTTGAATTAATTAATTTAATAATTAATTCCCGCAGTCACAACAAATAGCGTGTTTCTAAGAAAGAATATCAATCAAAAGATTGACAATTGTTTATGTCCAATTTCAAAGTGAAATTAATTATAATGACCACCATTGGATAAAATTGTATAAATATATTCTAATTATAATTTACAACCACTCAAGTTTATAATTTATCACTATAAATTATTTTCATTAAAAAAGTTGATTTTAAGTATTTTTCACTATTCATCCAAAATTGGAAGTTCTCAAAAAAATACCAAAAATTCAACATAGGCTAATTTACATATTCCGAATTCAAAAATGAAGTCCATTTTGAAATATAAAATTTATATAATTTCAAAAGGTGGGTATTACAATTCATAACGACTACATTGATTGGTCGCGGTGTGTTAGAACTTGAGGTTGCGTACAACACACAATGCTCTATTATTCAAAGAGAAGCGTACCTTGGAAGCTTGGGGTGTTACATTATCCCCTCCTTCAATAAATTGCATCATCTCAATTTGAAACTTTTCTTTGAAAATAAAAGTTTTAAAATAGGAAATACCTTTGTGGAAAACCCACATCGGAAATAGGGAAAATAAAAATATAATTTTAAAAGGATGAAAGAGAAGTACAAAGGTCACCCGAGATAGCCCATACTAGGAATCTATGAAAATATGGTTATGGAGGAAAATCTCACCATCAAGGTCTGATGGAGAGTTATAGAAAACATTATTAGGAGAAAGTTAACCACAAGAAAATGACAAACATGTGATTGGTTAAAAGGTCATTGAATCCCCAGTTCGAAAAGTTAAACGACAATATTTCTGTTTTAAGTTACCTTTCATAATGATGAGGAATTTATTTAAGAGATTTACTAAGAATGTAAGGAAATATACTTACTTGTCATGTAGGCATTCATTATTTAATAAATTTTTACCACAACCCATCTTTCACTCCAACTGGTAATAGAAATAAAAAATATTCTATTTATCGTAATTGTATAAGGTTCCAAATATTAAAACATTCTATTTAGATTAGGAAAACTATTTTTGTAATAACCAGGGATTTCTTATAAGATAGTGGTAGGTAATAAAGGCCTGTCACACTATGGTTGTGGGTTCGATTCATGCATCTTTGTCTGACGTGATGGGTTATCCCATAACCTACAGGTTTTCCTTTTCCTAAAACTATAGTATTATAATATTCCAAAAATAATCTTCAGAAATGTTTTAACCTTAAAAAATACTATACAAAGTTCAACCTAATCCACTCTAATCTTTATCGTTATCTAAAATACATCTATCCAGTATTTCTCTAAAAGGTCTCTAATTTCCAAAATCAATTCATCAGATTCCCCAAACAAAGTAATGTTTCTCTTATTGTCACATACTAAAAATATGATTACCTTCATCATATTAAAACCTTAATGAAAACAACAAGTACTGCAGTACAATACTTATATATATCACATTATTCTTATAACCAGAATATAATCCTTGAGTCCAAAATCACCAATACATTAATTATTCCACTTTAACTATAGTAACAACATAAGATTTTCATTGATCCCTTGGCCTTTTCTGAGGTATGTTTCCCTGATGCCTAGGACATTCATTTGTATAATTCCCCATTTCCCTGCAATTGTAGCACTCAACATTGATAACCTCTTTCTTTCTCTTGCAATCACGAGCCTGGTGACCTTTTTCTCCACATTTATAACAAACTCCCATTCCTTTTAGGCAAGTACCAGAGTGATTATTCCCACAATTATCGCATAATGGAAAATCCTTCTTTCCCTTTTTACCTTTATCTGTCCCTTGTTCCACCGTTATCTTCTTCTCTTGATTTACTTTATTGTCATAAGATTCAGAGAATTACTTTTATGTCTTGATAGAACAGGAGACAATATCTTCATACGTTGAGAAAGATTGTGATACTAAAGCTCGACGGAGAAATGGGTTTAACCCATTAAAGAAATGATCAATATTACTTATTGGGTTACATATATAATCCGTAGCATGCCTTGCTAACCATGTAAAGTTAGCCTCATACTTTGCGACATTCTCATCCTCCTTCAGCCTCAGACTCAGAAATTGCCTTTCCATATATGCTATATGGTCACGAGGTAAGTATTTTCCTAAGAAAAGCTCTTTGAACTCCCTCCATTCCATATTAGATACTTCTTCATCTTCTTTACTATTTTGAATCAGTGACCACCATTGATCGGCATCTCCAGTGAGCCGGTAAACTTCCATGACAACCTTCTCCCTTTCGCTACACCCCAAGGCGTGTAATATTTTCTCTAAATAGTTTATCCATTTATCAGCTACTAATATATTTTTACCCCCATTAAATGTTGGTGGTTGTTGCCTCATGAAACGATCTAACATGGATCCTCCACGTTGCGGATCAGGGTGCTCTATATGAGTAAGGTTATTATTCATAACCCGAGTGTGTTGTCCCAGTATGGTGATAAGTTGATCACCACTAGTTGTATCTCCAGCTCCACAATAATTATCTTGAGTAGAAGGGAAATCCGTACATGGAGTGCGTGCATTGATATGTTTTCCATTCCTCCCACTAGGTTCCATTTCTAATCAATGGCATAAACTAGATTAGTTTATGAATCAAAATACATAATTCAATACTTGTAAAACACTTAATATAAATTGAACTATAATCATAAAAATGTTTTCTTTGAGGAAGTCTATACTCATAAACCCTTCATAATGGTTTGTAAAGAAAATTAGAATTATCCTAAGCATATCCCTCGAGAGTTTCATAACCAATAGTGAAGAAAGGCCCGTTGTCGTGCACCAGTTCCCGTTCGAGTCTATCTCAAAGCAGTGTTTTCGTGTTTTATCCCTAGGTACATTCGTGCCAAAGCCTCCTCTCCTACTCGTATCCAGACAGGGTTGTATTGCTCGGAAAACACACAAAATCTATACAACAACAAAATTCTAGGAAGTTCTTCTACACTAATCCTCAAAGTCTATCTTATGGTTATGTTCTCTAATTAGAGTTTTTCTAAATATAGCTTCCAAGGATAGTACTAAACTACCTCTGATACCAACTCTAACTCCCCGACCCCAGTTACCCAATGTCGGTGCATTATTACGTAACATTGGCATGATCACAAAAGATCAAGTCACGAAAGAACGATTAATTTATTAGCCATGGAAACACTAGATACATTCATAAATGTTACATTACAACATAAAGTGAAAAACTACAATAACATAGTCTCCATAGTCCACATTCATATCCCCTTCAGACTATCCCTACAGGTCAGTCATAAAATATTCCTTCACATCTTGGGAAAAATAAAACATTGGAAGGGGTGAGCTCAGATGCTCAGTAAGGATAACAATATAGAAAAAGTTTTCATAAATAAACATTAACATTTAAGGCAATGTATAACTAAAACAAAAGCCTTTTAAACATGAACTTCACCATAATATGTCAAAAATAAAATGAAATAATTCCATTTACTTATTCACATGGATATTCTACTTGTTGAATAATCACATGTAATATCAATAACCACTTTCATAATGTTGGATGCATAATGCTAGACTATCATAACCCCGTAGCCAAGGCCTCGTTCCAAGATTACAAATAAGGTTTTGTCAAGGCCTTGTGCCAAGACAATAGTTTGTCTCATGAGACCTGCCGATGCATCGAGGAGCTATAGCGGGCTCCACTAGTCACTTATTAAGTCCAATTAATTCCTCATATGAACAAGTTAAAGAATATCATAAACCATAACATAATCGTATCACATAAAACATGCATAAAGGAAACATACGATTTCCACATTTCAATCACTAGATATCAATACAACAAATTGATATAGTAAAACCATTTTTAATACCAAAATAAAAGAAAATTAAAACATGGTATTTATTTTTCATTTTTAAAAAAAAGTTATGGCTTGTAGAGGAAGCCAAAACTCAAATAATGGTCACGGCGGCGGAGAAGTCATTGTCGCCGCATACATATGACAATAAAAACATTCCTTTTTTTCATTTAGTAAAACACTTCGTATAAAAATATTCCTTTTGGATAAATATAAAAGTAAAAGGGGTTTATGCACCGTATAAAAGAAATTTGTGTATAAAACAAAATATGCCTCAATGAATGGAGATTGAGACGTAGTCCCTTAAAAAGATCATTTTTTAAATAAAATAGATCTATTATGTGTATTCACTATAATTACACATAAATAAAGTAAAAATAAAAGACATGAAATAATAATATCATGACATAATTTGATTGTAGGATATTAACCCAAAGAACGAAAATTGGGTTAAGAAGTTCCCTTACCTCGTGTCTGAATTGACACGATCATTCATTAATCTCCTGAATAATAAACTAGAGTAAATTTATACTTGCTTAAGAACCTTTATCAAGTTCATTATTCCTTTTATATCACTTATTACCATGTTATAAACATTATGTAATTATTTATGTTAATAACAGTCGTTTTGTCGATCTTTGGTACTTGAGTCAAAATAACTTCTTATAATAACAAGTTTTTCATGTGGTAAAATATCCATTATATCCAGAATTATATTCATGATTTAGACATCATATATATCATATATATCCAGTATATACATGCATTTATAATATTAAATAATATTTAGAGATAAGAAATTAAATGCACCGTTCATGGAGACGGTAAGCCGTACGTACTCATGAACGCTACTTTCATTTCTATTTCGTATTTAATGGAATTAAAACTAAATGAGATATATACATATTATAATTAAATTATAATATATATGTTATATAGGTCACATAAGTTCATTAATTTCATTCTTTATACATTCTATGTATTGCATGAACGGGTCACATCACTTGAGGGGGCGGTAGTCCACACTTCCTCAAATGAAATTATCGCATTTTCACAACATGAAAAGCATAAAGGTATGTTTTAAATTTAAAATAGAGAAGCATAGATAAGAAATAAATATAATATATATCATAAATAAATATATTTCCATCATAATGGCCACCATTAGTGGTGGTAGGAGAAGATAGAACAATTATCGTTTCGTGAGGCAGTAATTCGCCATCCACGGAAACAGTATGTTCTTTAACCATTAGACGGAGGTGTGTGTAAGTGTAGCTCGAATAAATATAATAACAACATTCAAGTATATGTAAGATACTGGTTTTGTTACAAAATAAAGGAATAAAAAGAGTTTAGGGGGTTGGAAAAGCAAAATAAAACCAAAGAGAATAAGTGAAGACATTACCTTTAAATCGGGTAACTCTTTTTGATTTGAGCCAGAGGCTTCCTTGGGAAGACTTCTGCTCAAAGTGAGGCTTCAAGGAGTAAGAGAGGGAAGTTGAGAGAGTATTTGGGAAGAGTTTCTCTGATCCAAATGGCTTGATGGTGTGAATAAGGTGGTAGAGGTGGGGGCCTTTTATAAGAGGAGAGGAGGGGCACTCTTGGAAAGTCATAAAATGTTACTTTATTATATAATGAGTTTCAGATCTTAAAGGTCCCACAATTATATATTTCGAGGATAACGTGATAAGGGTTCAAAATATACTCATCCAATCGGTTTTTGACAACTATAAGTCTTAGATTTTACATTATCTTTTCATTTTATTTAAATCGTTAATTAATGAGGTAATTACTACATCATCATAGTGTCATAAATAATTTAATTTATTTAATATCTAAAAATTATATAAAAAATATCATGATGTAGTAAATCCTTTTAGCTTTCCAATTAATATTTATAGTCGAATGGTTAACTTATATAACCCCATGTAATAATTTTTTTTAGTAAAACAACACATGTTTGTGACAATTTTATTTTTACTTTCAATAAAAAGTTATTAATGTCATTTTCTTACACATGTGGCTACATGGGGTCACCAAGTTGACCCAAGGATTGTCTGGGTCGGCCATGACTCATAAAATAAGGGTAGGACATGTTTAAATGTATTTTCATATTTTTATAATATCATTTTTACCTTAAATTTCACTAATTACCTTTAATCCCGATTAATAAAACGTAAAAGTTACAACTCACCAAAATTTTTAAATCCCATTGAACAAAATTTTACCTCCTAATGACAACAATGTATGTTGGATTTTTGAAAATAAAATCACAGAAGTTGTAATGTTTCATTTACACGAAAAATTACTTTTTAAACTACGACTTGTTGTTTCACTATTCATCAAAAATTGAAGTTTTTTAGAAAAATACAAAACATTCAACTTAAGATATAATTGATATTACTAATTCAAAAATGGTTTCTATTTTACAAAATTAAAAACATATAAGTTGAATTAAATAATTTAATAATTAATTCCCGCTGTCACAACAAATAGCATGTTTTTCAGAAAGAATAGCATTCAAAAGATTGACAATTGTTTATATCAAATTTCAAAGTGAAATTAATTATAATGACCACCATTGGATAAAATTGTAAAAATATATTCTAATTATACTTTAAAACCACTCAATTTTATAATTTATCACTATAAATTATTTTTATTTAAAAAGTTTTTTTAAGTATTTTTCACTATTTATCAAAAATAGGAAGTTCTCAGAAAAATACAAAAAATTCAATATAGGATAATTTCGATATTCCGTATTCAAAAATGAAGTCCATTTTAAAATATAAAATTTATATAATTTCCAAAAGTGGGTATTACTATTCATAACAACTACTTTGATTGGTCGCGATGTGTTAGAACTTGAGGTTGCATACAAGACACGCTACTCTATTATTCAAAGAGAAGCGTACCATGGAAGCTTGGGGTGTTACATTTAGTACATGAATTCACATGAGGATATACATCAATGAAAGAGGAAATATATAATCATAGTAAGTGGAATGAGAAAAGTGTTATGAATCAATAATACATTGGTGAGAATAATCACTGTATCCATGTAATAATCGATGGATCATCATAATAATCATGAAGAAAACATTTGAAAAAGGAATGCAATGTGGTGATGCATAAAAATGAAACTTCTTTACCTAGATGTAAAATACCACACAAATTTTTGGACAAATCCAGCATTAGGTTCACGCATAAAATATGTTCGTAATCATAGTATCATTATTTTGAACACAGATAACATTATATTCATTCATAAAACACATTATATCATGAGATACATCACATTAAACAATTCATTGGAGGGATATATAATTCTAGGTCCAACTATCACATCAAAATATTTACATAATCATGCATACCGCATAGAAATTAGAAAAATTGTAATTATAAAATGACCCATGGAAAAGAATAGGTTTCATAAAGATTTCATAAATCATGATTTTATGAATAAACTTGGGGTTACCAAATGAAATGGGGAAAACATAGTTCAGAAAACATCATCATTATTGAGCAAATAAGAAACAATGCAAGAGGGAAAAAGGATGTGTTTTGGAAAGAAACACATTCTTCAAAAATATTTTTATTTTGCTTATAAATCAAGGTAGAAACATGTTTATCTATGTAATAAAATTTATGAATAGTGAGGGGATTTTTATAGGATAATTATAGGAATATTCGTACTAAAAAATTTTGTGAAAGAGGGACAACCCAAATAAAGGGAGTTGGGATAGAGAATCACCTTACATGAAATCCTTCTCTATTTTAACGCTCTTCCAACTCTGGAATAATATGAATTGGTTTATTAAAGAACTTATCTAGAAGTAAATTATCGTAATTTTGACAAATATTTACTAATTATAATAATTTTATTATATTTATTAATTTCCTTAATTAAAGGGAATCCATTTTTATGGGGAGTTTTCCTTAAAAAAATTATTATTTTTATTTTTGCAAAGTTTGTTCAATGTAATTTACAAATTAGAAGAATTAACTATAAAAGATTAAAAAATATTTATACCTTAATATATAATAAATAATTTATTATTACCAGTTATTAGGTTGGTGATAATAAAGAAGTTTTAAATTTCCCCATTGGTAGTTACCCGATTGTTAAGAGGAACATTATCCAAATATGAAGAAGAAGAGGTATAAAATATAAATACATCAATAATATAATTCTAAAATTAGGTTAAAAACATTAATATAATGTTAAAATTATGCCTAATTAAATATTATAAATTTTTATTTTTAAATAAATTAAGAAAATAGAGGGAATAAAAAGAAGAAAATGAGTGAAGAGATTGAAAATAACTTTTTGTTTCCATAGTGTGGATTCTATTTTATGAAACTATAATTACTTGATGGATGGAGTTAGTTTACTACTTCACGTACCTATAGATGATAACGGATTAAGAGAGATAATTTGGAGTAAACTATACACTTGGAAAGTGAGAGAAGGGTGGTATTCTAAAGGGAGGGAGAGGGGTTATTTATAAATGAGGAGAGATGTAATTATAGAAAAAAATATTAAATAAAATAGTATATCAAAGTTAAAACATCTAATAGATATTTTTGGACAATATAAATTGTATATAAATATAATATAATGTTTTTAGCACTTTAAAAACCTTTAATAATTATAATTCAACTTGTTTGAAAAAATGGAATGTTGGAAAAATAAAATTGTTATTTTAAGGGATCATTTTGGACTTTAGGTTTTGGAAAATGAATTTTTGGGTTGAAAATTATGTTTATTGTAAAATAATGAATCCACTGTGATTTGTTTCCAACCATAACATTCTATAAATTATTATTACATTATTACATCATTAATTATGTAATTTAATATACACTAGTTAGGAGAAAAAAATGTATCTTTACTTTTCACTTAAAAAATGAAGTATTTCAAGAAATTGCAAAAACAATATCTCACAATTTTTTTTGAAATGATGATTTAAAATATGATTTTAATTTTAACAAAATAAATATATGTCATAGGTAATTTTATGTTTTAATCTTAATGTTTTGATTTTACAAAAATAATATAATATAATGTTTATAAAAAAGTTCTTATATTTTATTTGAGATTTTAATGATGATATTTATTTATTTTTGAATGATAATTTTTATATATATATTAATTAATCATGATATATTTAATTTATATCACAATTTACTATTTTGAGGTTAAATTACTATGCCAAAGGTCAGGTTACTAGTCCCAAAGGACAGGTTACTATTCTCAATGGTCATGCTACTATTCCAACAATCACATCACTATTCCAATGACAACATTACCTCAAATAAATACCTATAAAATATTTCATTCATTTCCTTTTAATGTTATATATTTCTATTTTTCTATAATGTCAATTAGTTTTTAATATTTTATTTTTGTCTATAGTCTTATTTCTTGGGTGGATAATTCTAGAATATTAAGGTGATCCATATTTTCCTATTATGGTATTTATATTTTTTATTTTTGTCCCCTAATTTGTATTGGTTTAATCACTTATTAATGTAATAATTTTCATTAATGAAATAATATTTTTTTAAATTCTCTATGTGGTTTATGTATAAAATACTATATATTATAATACAAATTTTTTTTATGTAAAAAATATCATTTATAAGATCTAGGTCTTTATATTATTCCCAACATTATAAAATTCATCCATGAAATTTCAACTCATATTTCCAGTTGAAAATAGGAGAGGGTACTTATGTTTTATTATATCATATCTTTCCCACATCCCCTCTTTATACTTATGGTTTCACCCCAACACTTTGACAAGGTCTGCTATCTTGTTGAGTATAAATTTGTCTGTATAACCCAAGATCTTCATCAGCTACTCATCATAAAATAGATAATTCTCTATTTATACCACCACTAGATTAATTACATGGTGGGGATCAAGTATATACATCCTCATTAGAGATATTTGGAACATATCATGAACTTGATCCATATTTTGTGGAAGTAAATGTCAATAGGACACTTCCCCTAAGAGATCAAGGATCTCAAAGGGGTAAATGTAACTAGGTCTAAGATACACATTATATTAAAAATAACATGAATCTATTCCATGGTAATATTCAAAGGAAAACTTTATCTCCAACTTCAACCACCGAACCACTTCTGGGATTATCCACCAGGATGTAAGTATCCCTCATAAGGGAGGGGTGAATCAGAGATATCAATTTCTTTTTAAACATCTATACCTTTAAAAAATAATTCACCTCTTACTAATTATTTGGCACCTTACTAAAAACAAAAACAATAGATATCCATAGGAATAAAATAATTTACAAGGTTCAATACTCAACAAGAGTAGTTATGTACTTGGTATGGTTTGGAGGCAATCCAAAACCACACAATCCATGAAAAAACAATACTTTTTTGGGTATAATACAACAAGTATGATAATACCTTACACTCATATAGCACAATGTTCAATAAAATAGTGCATGTGATTTAAGTAGCATGAAATAATTTAATAAAATTTTTGTAACAAACATGTTACAGTTATTCTTGATCAACATTAACAATTATGTATTTAAAAAGTTTCTTAACTTCCTTACCCAACACCAGTTAAGAAATTCCTCTAAAATTCATAATGAAACCCAGTAAAATTTTCTAACATGGTTCCCAAGTTCGATTTCACAATACAATAATATTACTTCATTAGAATAAATCTGAAAAAATTTGAACTACTTCTTCTTTAGTCCAAAAATCTCAGCCCAATTTTTCATTCTGATTCTAGAAACTACGAATACAATCTTATCTCTTATCCTTTCTTCTTCTATCTAGTTAACTACCTCAAGAAAGCACAATCTAGAAAATTATTTTTCATATAAATTTGGATATTACCTTTTTTATTTCTTTCACATTAATTGTGTAAGGAATGTGAAAAGTGCTTAGTTATTTTATAGGTTACCCAAATGTTGTTTAGGTAGGATTTCACATTGTATTCTCACCAATGAAAATTTCACAAAGTCATAAAATATCAATAAATATCAGATATTTATTTGGATTCTTCAACACCTCTTAACACATATTGAACCTTCTTATTCCATCTCAAGAATTTATATTTCTTCTACATTTATTTAAAAACTTCATTCTAATTATGATTTGTCATTATGATTTCATCATTATAATGGATAAAATTGGTCACTACGATTTTCACAACCCACTTGAAAACAAATCAGAACTGAAGAAGTATCATTATGTTTCTTTACACTAATTTAAAGACTATATTACCATTCTGATTTCTTCATTAGGATAATTATAACATATAATTAAATAATTTTCTCTATACCAATTGTGAAAAATGTAAAAAATACATATTCCCATTACAATTCCCTGTAATAATAGATAAAAACAAAAAAACATATTTTTTGAACATAAAGATCCCCTTTGAGAAAACATTATATTTTTCTTCAAACTCTTCAAGAAATATTACTAACCCCCTTTCATAGTAGTTAAGAAAATATCCAATCAAGATTCTTCTTCTTATTTATTTTAGTCCTATAATTCCATGTTTGATGTAGTTATCGGTGTTGTCCCTAGTTCGATGGATTTAGAGGCAATTGTGGACATTTCAAAGAAACAATGAATACTCCATTTATTTTGTCTTGACCCACTTGATATCAAAATAGAGAAACCAAAAAATTAAACCTAATAAATGGTTGACTATATTGTTGATGTTATTCTAAATTTATTTTTTGTATCAGCCCCCAAAAACATTACTTCATTTTATTTCCAATGCTCCCAAAAAATTCTCAAAGAAACAATTATGACTTTTATGATTACTATGAAATACCAAGTCTGATGGACTGGTATTGACAAATCCGACATCAGTAAATTATTATTTTATGAAAAAGATACTCATTAAATTATTTCTAAGAGGATTTAAATCTTTAGGATTTTGCTCTGACTGAAAGCCATCACCTTTGATTTCTCACATTATGGTCAGGAAAACCTTCCTAAACTTCAAAAAAATACTAATATGATGATCTCACATAGATGATACGAGACCAGAAAGATTCAACATTAGAAAAATACTTCTTTCAAAACCTTATCTTGTAATAATAACTTCCTTACTGAATTTTATTACATTGATGATCAGATTTATCATTGTCTGACTTGTAATGGAATGTACTATATCTTTTGATTCTACCCCCAATATCTTCCTTTACAAACATACCTATTGACTATATGAAACAACTTTTCTCCATATTATAATTATCATGATTCTATCACATTATTTATAGATTACTTTTGATATTTATGAATTACAAAATAAAAATTCATATTCATATTTTCATCAGAGATAGTAAAATTCTGAAGAAGCATTTCATTATTATTTTTCATTCAATCTAGATCTAAGGCTGGACTAATGAACCTTTTCTCCCATATATTATATTCTCAATCCAATGTAATTTCTTAAGTATTGTGAGTCTAATATCTTGAATATGAGGGTTAGTGTAATTTTCATCTTTTACAAGGTGAATTGATTTATCTTATTTGACAAAAAAAGACAACACACTTGTAAGAAAAACATACTCTATCTTCCAAAAACATTCTTTAGAAAACTGGGTCATGAAAATCTCTCTTTGTATTTTTTTCAACTAATAGTCCTAAATAACTGAGCTTTTTATACTCAATCCATGGAATACTTATAAAAAATTACAATCCTGTGTGAGCTAACTCATTTTAATAAATAATAATTATTGAGAGAAAATATTTCTATCCAAAAGTAGTGACCCATGAAACATCTTCAACTCATCTTCACATATTTCTTTACTTATTCAAATTTCATAATTTTTTTTTTCATATAACCACTCCAATAGATAAATGAAATAGTTTACACTCTTATATTCTGAATTCACATCTTAACCCCAACTCCTCCTTTAAACATGCTTTCATAAGGATATATTTATAAAACAATTCCCCCTATTTGAAACACTCTCCAAAGATAATATGAGAGAGGGGAGAAAATAAATACCTCAATCTTGATGAAAAAAGTTTGGATGCCCATGTTTAACCAATATTTATAAAATTATTTCAACGATAAAGGTTTTGGGAAAATGTATAAAACATTTTCCAATATAGAAAGATTCTCCAACTTCAATTCATTCCCCACATTGTCATTGATGAAATTAAATTTGATATCAATAAGTTTTTAATGAAAATGTTGTATGAGATTCCTTATAATGTTGATTCCACTTTGATTGTCACAAACAAGAGAAATGGAAAATTTACTTAAATAAGTAAATCTTCTAACTACATCTTCATCCACATAAATTGGGTAGAATATTGAGTTGTAGAAACATACTCATATTTAGTAGTACAATGATTTACTAATTTTTTTTCTTTGTATTCCAACCTAAAAAAATTTCCCTAGAATGAAACCTACACAATATATGGATTTTCAATCATCAATATTTCATACCAAATAAAAATCAAAATGTCCAAATAATTCAATACTTTATGAATAATCAAACCAAATTCTAAATTTTTTTGTGCCTTCGGTATATCTTATAATTCTTTTTCTAGCTGATCTATGTGGTTATTTTAGGGTATATTAAATCATGAACATAAGGTAATAACATAAAAATTAAGACATCTTGAGGCAGTCGAATATAAAAAACATCTAATTATCTTTGAAAAACTCTTTAGAATCAACATCATTGACTTCTATATATCTATAAAACTTTGTTCACATTGAAATTTGTGTAGAAAATAGTTTCAAATTTTCCATTTTAATCATCTTAAAGAGTTCCATATCATACGTTTCTTGAGAAAAAATGTGTTTCTTTTCCTATGAATATTTTAACCCATGAAAGTATTTTATTTCTCCTAGAATGGAAAACTAAAATAGATTCCTCATATCTTCAGTAAATATTTCACAAGTTCATTCATCATTCCTAGAAAATAAAATGTAATGATCTTATCCAATTATGATTAGGAAAAAATCAATACATAAATTAATGTAAATATTTCTATCAACAATTACTTTACTAAAATTTATCTTCCTCAATCAAGAATCCAATGTGGAATACCATACTCTCAAAATATTTTTTAGTCCATAAATGTCATTCTTTTGCTTACAAACATTACTTTAATGTTTATCAAAAAAATATACAAGTTTGTTCAATTTAAAATTTCTCATCAAGATCACCATTCAAAAAATTTCATATACATATAAAAAATCTTGTAACTTCATTGTGTATGAATAAAATGATTTTTATTATTTATAACCATTCCACAAGAGGAAAAGCTTCATGAAAATCATTGTCTTTAATCAATAAGTAGACTTTTATCAATAATATGGATTTTTTTCTAATCAATTCACATTCATCATTTAGATTGTTCTAGAAAACACATTTTGTACAAATAGTATTTCTGTTATCTATCTTGGAAATGGGTACCCATGTATCATTAATTTATATCTAATAAATCACTTCATTCATATCCTAAACACATTATACATTCTCTAATGCTTTATTCATATCTTTTGGCTCAAATTTTGAATGAAAAGAAGTATGAGTAATAACTTTTGAATATATTATTGTATGCAACTTATGATATTGATCACTAATAATATTCTAAGACACCACTTTATTCCTCATCCTATGATGATTTTTTGAGTTTCTTCCTCATCTATTTAAATTGATTAGTCAAATTATTTATATTAAGTAGGATTAACATTATCAGCATCCTTATCAAAAAATTTAACAAACATTATTGCATCCTTCTAAACTTCCCCATCTATATTAGTCTATTTATCTTCCTCATATTTTTCAATATCTTTCACACTAAAAGAATAAAAAATTATCCCTATTTCTTTGTTGAATCATCTTTAACCTCTTATTTAAAGATTATAACCAAAATAAATTCCATCTTCAACTCTCTGCCAAAACTGTTTATGATTTACACCTATCTTATTTATGGTTTATGGAATCTCAAAAAATAGTAAGTGTTTAAAACATAGAGATTTTTCATAAAACATTTCATATGTATTCATATATGAACATGGTCTATTGAAACATCAATTTTGAATATACACAATAGTACTAATTTCATTCCTCCAAGAGTAATGAAAGATACCATGTTTATGTAATATAGTTCATCCCATTTCCACCAAACTTATGTAATTCCATTCAACAACCCAATTTTTTGTGAGGAGTTTATAGTTTACAAAACACATTCCAAATTACTTTCTTCTCAAGTTAACTTTTAAATTCTTTATTTTTGTATTAACCACCATTATCAATTCCCAAATTCTTCTCTAAATAGTAGCATTACTTCCCGTCTTTCCTCCCAAAGAATTTAATCATTTTTAGAGAATATAACATATGTTTCATATACATAACACAAGTAATGATAGTAAATTTTTCAATGAAAATGATGAAGTACTTATATTTATTAATTTATTATATTATCGTTGGACCATTGATATCAAAATGTATAAGTTCCAGGGGACATTTTAAAAAATTTCAAATTTATTATGCACAAAATTTCTAATATTTTCATTCTAACAAATTGCGAAACCCCAATATATTCTTATTGACATATCAGGAATTTGAAAGACACTGTCTCACATAAATAACTTCCTCATGTTTCTCTGACACATGTGTCATATCCTTTTATTCAACAGTTTATTCTATCCCACCATGCCCAAGTAACAAGAGTTTTGTATTTCACCTACTTGAAATTAATTTCTTTTTGTATTTTGACCTCTTGTAACTATCATTCCACCTTCCTCAGTCTTCAAATAAAACCCATATTTTCTGAAAATAACTATGTTTACTTAGTAACAGAGTTGTGAAACACTTAGAATATTTTGTTTCATCCCATAAACATACAGAGATTTCATGGACTTCAAATATTTTTTCCCTGTGAAGGATTATCCAACACCTTTGATTCTCAAGGATTCATCATTTTCAAATTTCACCATTCCTTATTTAAAATATTTAATTCTTCAAAAATATTAAATCTCCTATAATAGAAGAATAAAACCCAATATCCATGGTCCTAGGTCATTTTCCTTTTGAATATTTGAGAGTAGTTTCATCAGGGTTTCTAGGTTGTTCACATATTTTAAAAATAGTTTTCAGGGATTGGAATCTATTTTAAAATTTCATACCAACCATCTCAGGTATATTACATACATACTTCTCAGACTTTCTATTTTGAGGAGATTTACTCACCCTAAAACTTTTACATCAGTAACCAAATTGAATATTTTTATATTGTGGATTAAACTAATACATATATTCCATTTTTCTGAATCCACCAAAACATATATAGTATCCATAGAAAGAATATTTTCATCTAAAACATTCAGATTAATTGGATTTATAAACATGTTTCCCAACAATCTACTTATCTTTATTATCTGATTTTTTTGTCCTCCAACCATTCTATTTTAAATTGGAATATTATTTTTCATCTTAGTTTTGTTTTTATCAAAACTAGAAGTAATGAAACCATTTTCAAACTCAGAATGTTTAAAAACATTTGGATTCTCAACATTGTTGATCTTGGACACATAAATATCCATCCCTAATATTTTATTCATTGAAAAACTTCTAGATTTATTCTAAAACATTGATGGTAAATTTTGATCATTCTCAGGATTATCCTTTCCAGAGCATTCAACAACATTATAGATATAGTTCCAAAAACTTATATTCCTCTATTCGTCATTAGAATTTCTTTTGGATAAGTTCCAAGTATTTTTCCTTTGACTTAATTTTTTTTTCTAGATATTTATTACGATTATTTTACTTCTCATGATATTTATTCAAATCATCAATATCTTCCATCAACTTGAATTTCTCATCTAATACACATTATTGATTATTTGTTGAATATTTTTTACTTTTCAAATTTATTATTTCTTTTTCAAGACTTTTTATATTCCTCAGACATTATTCAAATTATTCATTAAAATGAAATTAAAGTTGAGTTTTTCATTTTTAGAACCATTGATTTCGAATTATTCATTGTTTACTATAGAAACTAAAGTATTCTCACCAAAATTCGTAGAAGTTTTTTTTGGATTCAAATTTATTTCCTTTTTCAATACCCTCTTTAGATAATAAACATCTCCTTTTGTTTAATTACCTATGATTCCAGTTAGAGTATGATATAATATTTTCACAAAACATATTCAACAATCTTATTTTTATTCTTTCTTCTTCATCACAATCATCAAATTTATTTCTCTTAGGAAAATCAGCCGCAAAGTGCCCAATGGCTCCACATTAAAAAAATAGCAATGGAATTTTACCTTTATATTTACTTATACCTCTTCACATATTTTTATAAAAAAGGTAAAATTTCACAATTATTTTCACATACCTATTTTTTCTGAGTCGGATTCAACAACATAATCTTCCTCAATAATAAAAAATTATTTTTTGGAAGATTTGAAAGCAATTTCTCTATCATCTTTTGTTTTTCCCTTAATAAATTTCCCATTTCTAATTTCATATGTAATGAGAGTATTCTGAAGATCATCTAGAGATTTAGTTCCATGATCTCTATCTTCCAAGGAGGTAAATTTCGCATCAAAATTATCCAAAATATTTCATAAGATATTTTCAACAATAGTAGAACCTTGAAACTTTTCCCAAAGGCATATGATAGTGATGAAAATGTCATTTAGCCTATTAAAGAAGTTTAAAATAGATTAAAACTCACCAAAATTTAGATCTTCATAATTTAGCCTCTATATTTTTAAATTTTCTTTATTCTATTTTTATTGACTCTTTATATGTTTTTCAACATATCACTTATACCTTTGGTAGTGGAAACACCCTTTACTCTTAAAAAACCACTTTCAGAAAGTGATGAGAGTAATTCATTTTTGGATCTCCCATCATTCTCAAGATTATTCTTTTCAATAGATGTAAGAGGAAAATTATCATCAATATGAGGGAATATATCTATAGTAGCTTCAAAAACATCATACCCATGAGACATAAGATAATACAATATTATATTTTTTCATATCTGATAGTTCCTACCATCGAAGATATGAATGCATTTATTAATGAAAAAATTCAGATTATCCATCCACATCTCTTTAAAAAAACATCCGCATGAAATAAATGAAGGGGATATTCACTAGGATACAAATTAAAATTTCCCACCAAGATCTATATATCATAGAGAGCGGGATGGGTGAATTAGTTATATCTTTTTCCTTATTAATTATCTTTTATTTTGAAACAACCTTCACATCTATTTAAATATTTCTGACCTTTATGAAAACAAAACCTATACATATCCATGTGAACACAATAATTTAAAAAGTTCACTACTAAAAAAGAGTAGCTAAGTCCTTGTTATGGTTTGGAAACAATCCCATACCACACAATCCACTAAAAAACAATCATTTTTTATGTAATTCAATGAGTAGATTATTCCCTTACAGTCATGTAAAACTATTTTAAATAAAATTGTGCATGTGCTTCATGTAAAATTAAATGGTGAAATATAAGTTTTTCAACAAAAATGTAACGGTAATGCTTGATAAACATTCATAAATAAGTTATTTAAGAAAATTCCTTATGTCCTTACTCAACACTGATAATAACTTCTTATGTACTTTGTAATGACACTCAGTCTGAATTCCCAGAGTGATTCTCAAATCCGATTGTTTATTATTATAATATTTATAAGATTGAATACCGCTGAAACAACTATAAAGTGATTCATCTTGAGTTTAGAAATCACAATATGATTTCTTGGTCTAATTCTAGAATCACTGAATACGATATTCTACCTTATATTTCTTCTTTTTCTATTTAACTTCTTTATGCAACCGTAATTTGGAAAATTATTCTCCAATAAAATTTAGAAATTCTCTTTCTTCTTTCACGAATAGTACTTTTGTTAAGAAAGTACAAAGTTATTCCCCATTTAATAGGAAACCCAAATTTGTTTTAGTTGAGATTCCAAAAATGTTTTATTACTAAACCAAATTTCTGTAATTCTTAAAATATTCTTAAATCTCAGATTATTTTTTGACTATTTCAATTCCTCTTAACTCATCTAGAATATTCTTAAAACTTCTCACAAATTCAGTTCACGTTAACCTTTCATTAAAAACATAAGTATGATTCTAATTTTTAATCATGATTTCATCATTATGATGGAATAAATTAGTCACTCCAATTTTCATAATCCACTTGAAAACAAATAAAAACTGAAGACATCTCATTACATTCCTCTGAACCAATTGAAATACGATCTTCTCATTTTTATTTCTTCATTACAATAAAGATAGTATATTATTCAATATGTTTCTCCATAGTAAATGTGAAAAATGTAAAACATAGGTCTTACCATTATGATTCTATATCACAAAAGATGAAAATAAAGTAAAAAATACTTTTAAAACTTCAAGCCCCCCCCCCCCGAAAAAACATTGGAATTTTCTTTGTAGTCTTCGTGAAATATTCATGCCCCCATTTGAAAGAACATAAAAAAATATAAAAAACATTGTTCTTGTTATTTGATAAATTACAATAATTATACATCTAATGTAGTTATCAATGCCACCCGAATCCAATAGCTTTTAAGACAATTGTGAATATATCATAGAAACATTGAATACTCTTGTCTCTTTTCTATTGAACCAAATGATACAAAAATAGAGAAACAAAAAAATTCAACCTAATGAATGTTTTAATATATTATTTTTCAAATTTATAATTTTTTTTGTATCATACCCCAAAAAAGTTATTTCCTTTTCTTTTCATTGGTCCAAAAAACATCTAATTAAAAAAATTATGCCTCTGATAATTACAATGGCATACCAATTTCGTTGGACTGGTATCAGTATCTCTAACATTAGAAAATTATTATTTTCTGAATTTAATACTAATAACTTCATTATTAAAGGATTTAGACTTTTAGATTATTTTCTGACTAAAAATTAGCACCTTCTGTTTCTCACATTATCACTAGAAAATCCTTCATTTCCTTAAAAAACTATGGATATGGTGATTTCACACTGATGATATGAGATTGGAAAGAATAATCTTCAGTAACTCTCATCTTTCAAAAAAAATCCTATAGTAAAGATGAATTCATTCCTCACTTTGATTACATTGAATTTCAGCTTTAGTATTGTCTTAATTATAATGGGAAGTATTGAAACTTTATATTCTTCTTGCAATGTCATCCTTTCTAACAAAACCTAAATACTATTGGAAGAACCATTTCTCCCTATCTTCTTTATCAAGATTTCATCACTAGTTTTAAATAATACTTATGATATTTTTTAGTTAAAATACTTCAAATCATCATTAGATTTTCATCAGAGCTACACTAACTCTTAAGAGACATCTCATTACAATATTTATTTCATTATGAACCCATTGATAGTCTGATGAACTTTTTATTGTTGATATATTCTTCTCAATGCGAATGAATTTCTTATTTATTGTGATTAAAATTTCTTGAATACAATTTTCAGTCTAAGTGTTACCTTTTACAAAGTGTAGTGATTTATCTTCTTGGACAAAAAAGACAACACATTTTTAAGAAGAACTTCTTCAAACTTCCTAAAACATTTTCCAGAACACTTGGTCCCAACACCTTCATCGGTTATCAGTATTTATCTTTTACTGATTTTGAGACTCTTTTATATATTATTGTATGGCATGAACCATATCCACTATCTATTTCAGATGATCAGGTCCAAATAGATTTCATTTCCCAAATTCATCCAAATATTTTGGAGTTCTACATCACTTACCATAGAGATATTCATATGGAGTAATTTAAATACTTGTTTGAAAAGTTTTTTTGTATGAGAACTCAGCTAAAGGGATATATAGATACTATCATTTTTTAAATTCCATTATGTAGGCACTCATAATTTCCTCGATTGTCTGAATAGTCCTTTGAGATTAACCTTCAGTTTGGGGGTGATAGGATGTACTAAAATTCAATTCTGTATTAAAATCATGGTGAATACATTTCTATAATGTAGAGGTGAACATTAGATTATGATCCGAGATGATAAAAAGAGGAACCCCATATATCCCCACCAGTTCCTTGATGTATATATTGGAAGGATGTTCTGGTAAGAGATCTTCCCAAATAGTGATGTAGTGGGAATACGTGGTGTGTCGATCCACCACAAACCATAATTCAATATTCAAACTGGATGTCTTTGGGTGACCAGTGAAAAAGTACATAATGACATTCTACCATTTCCATACGTGTATATTCAATGGTTCCCTAATCTATTTTATAATTATATCACTATTGTTTTAATTGATAACATACCAAGATCCTTGAGATATAATCTTCAATCTTCTTCTTCATTTGTTCCTACCAGAAGTGCTCTAAAATATCACAGTAAATATTGGTACATGTCGGATTTATAGAGAAAGACGAGATATGAATACTATCCAGTAACTACAACTTTATATTATGTGATTTAGGAACACAAAATCTAAATCAAATAAAACCATGAATATCGATTTGGAAATCATGTATCTCCCCTTTAACGATTTAATCTTTTTTGAATCTCCAGATCATCACTTTGTGCCACCTTGATCATCTTTTGGATTGATGATTGGGAAATGATTTTGGGATAGGTAGGATGTAATTCCTACCATTATTATTTAAGATGTATCCTTTTTATATCCATGAAGATCGGGTCTTTCTCAATCCACATCATTGATAGAGTAGAATATTTTTTTGATAAGAGCATGAAATAGATTGTTCACATTTCCTTGATGGTATTAAATAGAGTAATAAGAGTCCTTTATTTTCTGTTACCATATTCATTAACACATTTTTTAAATAGTTGGTGTTAATATATACATTAGACTCCTATGATCTGTATATATGTCACACTTCTCACCATAGAGGCACTACCACTAGATTTTAATGGTAATGATCACAATTGTTTACTCCAAATGATACGCCAGGTAGTTGTTATAATATATATTCATTTTTCATGAGGTGTATGCTATAAATTTGTCATTATTCATGAGTATACAACCCAATAATTTTATTGATGCAACATTGTATCTCACACATCATTCTCCACATGATAGAAATGATAGTATAGGAACACTGATTATCCTCTTGATGAAATCCTTAATGGATTCCTCACATTCTTCTATATAGAAATATTTACCCCTTTCCATGTATACTTTGTTATTGTGTTAGAAAATCTTGATAAATTTCTCACAAAATGTCAATAGTACACTACATGTCCAATAATATTATTTATCTCCGTTACACTAGTGGGTATGGTCCATTACTCAATTGATTTTTTCTTTTAAGGGTCCAAAGTAATTTCCTCACTTTTCATCATGTTTCCCAAGAATGTGACATTGTATATCCAAATTTCATACTTACTGAACTTAGTATACAATTTATATTTCCTTAATGTCAGCACCATAATCCATAGATTCTATTTATGTTCCTCATTGGTCTTGGAGTAAATGATAATATTATCAATAAAATATTACTAAAATATGTTGAGGTATTCCTTAAAGTATATATTAATAAAATACATAATGATTGTAGGGGAATTAATAAGTCTAAAGGGAATCAATGTGAACTCATAGTGCCTATACCATGTATAGAAGGATGTCTTCTGAATGTATTCCTTTTTCACCTTTAGCTGATGACATCCATAATGATGAACCACCATTGAGAAGTACTAAGATCTTCATAGTTGACTTAATAAGTCACAAAACCTTAGTTAGATATACATTTTCTTTATGATGGTATTATTAAAATACTAGTAAAAGATACACAACAACCTTGATTAATATTTTTTATTTATAAATAGCATTAGAGAACCCCAAGGTGTTGTACTAGACTATATAAACCCAATCTCACAATTATATTTAATCTACTTTTCTATATAATTAATTTCAATTAGGGACATCCTATAGGGAAATTTGGTGATAGGAGTGGCCCCAAGTAAAAAATATGCTGAAACCTCTGCCTCATGATTTGGGGAAAGTCTAGGAAACTCTTTAGGAAATAAATCACTATATTCTCTCACAATGGAAAAATTCTCAACATCAATACATTGAATTGAATCATCTATTTAGGAATGGTATGTCTCAAAAAAAGGTATTTACTCCCACAAAATTGAAATATTTTCCAAGGTATATTTATGATTATCATATTTTTAGAGGAGTATTGGATCTATTGGAATATGAAAAGATATTTCCTTTTCCTGAGAGTTAATGCATGACCAATATAATGAGAGGCAATCCATGACTAGTGTAGAATATAATTCCACCAATATAAGGATTTCAAGATTATCTCAATTAATCATACTATATACTATAAATATATTTGATTCCAACACTTTGGTTACAATGGTTTCACCACTATGTGTTTTTAGAGATACCTATACTCCAAGGTATTAGGGATTCGATTTAACAATTTAAGAAAAATTACAGGATCTAATGTAATGAATTGAAATAGAATCAAATAAAACTTATTTAATTATTGAGTGATTAGGATGTTTACCTTACATGAAATCATTTTAATGCTCCAATTCCACAATAGATGGGGAATGTTATTTCCCTTATACCATTGTATTTTGTGCTTGATGACACTGATTACCCTCAAGAACCCATGGTTTAGTGCACTGTCATTCACAATTCCCTTTATCCCTACAGTTGAAGCGTTGATCCATGGGTGGTGCATTTGGATGTCCATTACATCACCCCATCATGTTTCCAGATTCTTTGTGTTTCATATACTTTTCTGATATTTATGGCCTTCTCTCCCACTATTGAGGCATTCACATATCCCTTTGTATAAATTACCATGATGTCTCTTCCAATATTTTTTACATGTAAGTGGTTAAATACCCTTTCCTCATTTTTCATTGGATCCTATATATTTAAACTTCATTTTTATCTTCTTATCACTATAACCGTGGGACCACTCACCAAACTATAAATCTACATTTTGATAACATTGAACAAATTATTCATAACAGCCAATATATTAGATATATAGAGTCTTTCGAAGGTGTTGTTTTAATCCACTAAAGATAATCAATTTTAATATCATTGTTGATAACAAAACCTGATAAGCACCTTTAAAAACATGTGATGTTTTCATCGTATCTTTTAATAGATTTACATTAATTTTTCTGCATCTATATGAATTCCCTCTCTATCTTTTTTTAAAGTGAACTAGGGAAATACATATTAATAAATATTTTCATAATGTATTACCACTCCACGTCATTAATTTCAACCTTTAGCTTAGTGTTTTTTACCAACACCCACCACTTATTAACCACACTATCTAAATGATTTATAGACAAAGTCAACTTCTCATTCTCATGAATATAGAGTATAGAAATGTTCTTCTCCATTTAGTTAACCTACTATTCAATGACAAGTGGACCATATTTTAAACGAAAAATCAATAGTTGTTTCCACAGAAAGGACTCTATATATAGTGGCTACTTCATTAGTGATGGATGATGTTTTACATGGTTCGAGGTATTTTTCATAGTACGAGACAACTAGGTAAGCATATCTATAAGGTTTTGGACTCCACCTTCCATGACATTAGTGATGTTGTTAAGATAATAGTTTCATTATAACTCACATGGGTTGTTGGCTTGGTTTCTTCATGTTCCCACCATTTCCAAAATTTTAGATGTTTGAATAATATGCATTTCAAAAAAATCATGAATAAATAATTTATTTCTATGTTAAAATCAAGTCTAAAATCATATCTTATGGGATATTTTTCTTTATAATTCTTCTGAAACAAATATTCTTGGATGTTTAACAATAATGGGACTTATCCTAAGGGTTTTCAAAAATGTTTTGTAATTCTAATTCCCAAATTAACTAAACCATACCCTAATACCAAATATAGTGACACTACTTTTTCTTACATGACTATAACATAATTCTAATGATAAATCACATAATAGTTAAACATTAAAGGATTGAAAGGTTTAGTATATTGAAAAAATTAGGACAAAAAATCACTTACAAATAAAAAAGAGTCGAAATTATTAAAATCCTTCTTCTTTATCCACCAAAATATTTTATATTGTCTTTATTATATGTAGTCACTTAATTATATACATCACAGAAAGTGGTAAACTAATATCTCATTAAGGGGAAGAAGAAAAGGGGGTATGAATCAGTACTACGTGGGTGATCATAGTCAAAATAATCAATTTATAATCATGGGATGATCATAATAGAAATTATTAAAACATTTTAAAATTTCACAGATTATTGTGACTCATAAAAATTAAAAATCATGTCACAGTGGTCCAAAACCACATATAGTTGTGAACAAAGATAAGATCTTGTTCACACATAACATGTGTGAATATTTATAAAATCATAATTGGGAAAAAATATAGAATACCTTTCATGGGTAATACACATTATCTCATGAGATACATAAAATTACCCAATGAATTAGAGTGATTTATAATTTCAGGACTACCCATCACATCATAATATTTACATAACAATTCATGCCACATAGAAGTTATAACAATGTAGTTAAGAAATATCCCATGTAAAGGAATGGGTTTTAAAAGGATTTTATAAAGATATATTTATTGAAAAAATATGGGGTTCTAAAATGAAAAATGTAAAACATAGTTTGAATAAAAATTATCATTATTTTGTGAAGAAAAAACAACTAAGAGGAATGAAAGATGTGTTTTGGAAAGAAAATTATTTTTCAAAAATCTTTTTACTTAGTTTATAAATCAAGGTGGAAACTTATATATCCAAAAAATAAAAGGTAATTATATTGAAATAATTATTATATATAATTATAGGAATATACATAATTAATCATTAAGTGAAAGAGGGATAACCCAAATAAAGAGAGTTGGGTTTGAGAATCTACTAAACTTAAAACATTATTTATTTCATCGCTTCTCTACATCCTAAATAATAAAAATTGATTTATTAAAAAATTAATGCAGAAGTGAATTATTTTCATTTTTAACACTATTTAATAACTATATTAATTTGATTATATATTTTAATTTCCTTGTCTAATGTGCAGTCATTTTAAAATCATGTTTTCCTTAATAAATTCATGTTTTCGTCAATTTTTATATTTTTATTCATGGTCATTTACACATTAATAAAAGTAATTATACAAGATTAAAAATCATAAATTTATCTTTTTAAATTATAAATAATTTATTATTACCATACATCAGGTTGGTGTTAATAAATATGTTGGAAAATTCCTCATTTTCAGTTAGCCGACTTTTAACCAGAACGTTCACTAGTGAAAATACCATTTATAATATCTCCTTTTTTCATGTTGGGTTTTAAGAACAAATGTAATAAACACTAAAAATTTATTTTTCATGTTAGTTATTATATTTATGACCCGAAAATCCATCTCATCAATTTTTCAAGTTGGTTATATAAGAACTGACATGAAAAAATCATTTTTCATGCTTTTTTCACATCATTAATAAATAACCGACATGAATGAATCAATATTCACAAAATTTTCTTGCTAATTAATTTATAAAAAATTGATTTACGATTTAAATATTTTATTTAACTTACCAATAATTGAATTGACAAATATTGGAGTTAAAATTGAGTTAAAGATCAATAGTTATGGACTTTGGAAGTAGATCATCCCTAAATGATATCTTAGAGAAGTCAAACTTTTGATGGCCATAAATTTTGATATGTAACTCCATTTTACCTCCATGAATAGTAAAATATAATTTCGGTAAATGAAATAAATATTTTTAAATTTTTTAAACAACATTTTTTTAAAAACTATGTGAAAAATTCCCTTTAACATTGGTTCTTGAAAAAACGAGGTTAAAATAAGTATCCAACATAGGTTATCTTAAAACCGATGTGAAAAAACTTTTTAATATTGTTTTAGGATAACTGACATAAAAAATAAAAATTTAGAAATCATTTCATGATTGTTATCTTAAAACTAAAGTGAAATAATATTTTAATATCGCTCCAATGTGGAATTCTGATTTTTTTACACTACGACATCGAAATTTTCAATTAGCATCTAATATTTACAATACCAAATTTTCCTTTTCCATCTCATTTATTTGTCTTCATTCTATACATAAATTAATTTAACAATAAATTTATTCATCCATCATCATTCAACTAACTAAACTCATTTAATATGCATAATTACTTGAGTACTTCTTCTTTCATTGATCTCATCAGAGTATTTATAATATTTTACCATGATTTATGTTTTTTATGATTAGTTGTTTTTAGTTAATATAATGATAAATGATTTTAATTTTAATTATAATGATGAATAATTATTCATATCATTGTAAAAATATAAATCTTACATAGGATTCAAAAATTCCTTCTACGATAAATCTTTTGTTTCCTCATGAGATCATTACTTAGAAAAACATTATATCCAACTTCTAACGCTCATAAAATTGGATCCACAACTCTATTTGATCTCTAAGACAACTAAAATGAAATATATAGAAATTATTTACAAGTTGATAAACATTTTTAACATCTATTTTTCAAAAAAAGGATGTTGAAAATGAATTTTAACATCAGTTTTAGAAAAACCTATTTGGAAAAAAGATCTTTCACTTTGGTTCTCAAAAAATCGACATGAAAGATGACTTTTTAACATTATTTGTTAAATTAAAATTAATATTTCCTTTCATGTCATTAAAAAAAATATTGCATGAAAAATAATAAAAAATACATTTTTAACATCATTTTTAATAACCCACATTAAAAAACAGATTTACAATGTCTCCTCAAGATTCAATGTTAATGATATAAAAATCGATGTAAAAATGAATATTTTTACTAGTTCTTGTTGAAATATGATGAAAATATGAATAAAATATAATTACATCAAAAATATAATTTTAATTGTAAGTAAACATAATTAATATAATATTAAAATTCATATAAATTAAATCATATAAGTTTTTATTTTGAATTAATTTGGGAAAATAGAGATAGGAAGAGAAAAAAGAGAGAAGAGGTTGAAATAACATACTCTTTCTTTGGTGTGGCTTCTCTTGTAAGAACCCATGCTTCCTTGATGAATGTAATATGTTTAATATAGAAAATACATAAAGTTTATAAGGGATTAATAAAGATGTTTTTTTCATAACATTGGCGTTGGAATGTAAGGGAGGAGTTGTTTTCCCAAGGGACAAAGAGTGGTTATTTATACTTTAGGATAGTTGTATTTTTTGAATAAAATATTAAATAAAATACAATATCAAACGTAAAATGTGTAACATTCAATTTTTCACAATATACATCACATAAAAATATAATAGAAAAGTTTTAGGGCCTTACATCACTTTATAATTAGAATTAAATTAGTTTTTAAATATGAAAGTGGACTAATTTTTTTAATGGATCACTTTTGACTTTTGGTTTTGGGAAATTATTTTTAGAATTAGAGATTAAGTTTAGTGTAATATAATGACAAATTTATAAAATTAAATATATTTTCTCCAAAAAATAAGGCTCTATTATTTAATCTTTCATCATTACATCTTAAATTAAGTATTTTATAATACACCCGTTATGAGAAAAATAGTTTTATTACATTTGACCTAAAAATTGATGTATTCTAATTATTTTTCAAAAAATATACCTTTGAAAATTTAAAAGTTCTAATTTAAAAAATGATATTAATTTTATAAAACTAAATTTCTAACATAGGTACATTTAAATTTTAATATATAAATTATTATTTTTACTAAATAATTAAAAATAGAGTTTATTAAAAACGTGCATATATTTTATTTGAGTATTTTAGTAATGATATTTATTTTTGGGAGTTATTATAATTATATTTACTTATGTTCATCATCATATAATTTATTTAATTCAATATTTATAATTTTTAGCTTACTTTACTTTCCCAATAGTCATGTTACTTTTCCCAATGGTCATGTTACTATTCTTAATGACTAGGTTATGATTCCAATGGTCACATTACTATTCCAACAATCACCCTACCTACTATAAATACCTCTAAATTACTTATTTAATTTTTCAACTCAATTCCTATAATTGTTTTATATTTCCATTATCTATAATATATATTGGTTTAATCCTATTTTCTTTGTTTTCCATAGTGTTTTTCATGGGATGGATGATTCTAGCCGACCAGTATGATCTATATTTTCTCATTATAATATTTATAATTTATATTTTTTCCTCTATTGTAATACATTGAATATTTATGGGTTTAGTCATTGATTATTTAATGATTTTAATTAATGAAATATTGTTTTGATTGTTTATATATATATTGTATGTGTATATAAATATATAATATAATAAACATTTATTTCTAGGAAAAAATATAAAATATAATATATAGGGGATTTAATATTTTATTCGGCTTCAGGAAATTAAGATAAACCTTCAGATCAAGTTTTTAAAAATAGATTATCATATATTCTTTCCAAAAACCATAATTCTCACCATTAAAGTAGGAATCTCTTACCATTAACAAACCTTATCCATTGCATGTCATGTAAGAAATTTTAAAGATGATATTCCTACCTAAATCTTTAAATGTTGATTAATAAAAATCTAGATCCATAAATTCTAAATTTTATTTAGAGAACAAAATATCTAAGAATTATGAAGGGGTGAATTGAGTTCTTGAAATTTTATTTTCATAGAAATTCAACCTATTTAATTATATGATTAAATTATGACATTTTCGTGATATAAAAATAAAGTTTAAATAATATAAAAAATAAAATAGATCACATATATAAATTTATATATGATTGGGTAATAGAGATCCCCAAGATCACTCCACCAATACTTAAAGAACATGGTAATTTTCACTAGACTTGTCCTTTTACTAGGGATTTCTAATCCTTTTACCAAGGACTCCAAAAATGTGTGTAAGTATTCAATACATGGTAAAATAGAGGGATACTTCAGCTTGACTAAAAAAAACATAACTTCAAGGTTTTCTAACCCTAAATATTCATAGTAAAAAAGAGAATAATCAAAGAGTTTACATGTGTGGCTCATAGTTATAGGATACTACTGATATAAGGGAAAAATCTATATGAGATATGATAATAAAAAAATAATCACAAATAGAGTATTCTGAAATGATATAAATTATGGTCATAATAGAATACATACAAATTTTATATATTCTTATTACTTTTGGTGTAAAATAATGAAGGACACAAAGGGTTTTGAGAGCAAGTTCTTAAATGATGGTGCAGACGCTTATGTAATTTTAAATATACTTCCCACCAAAAAATACTCATGAAAAAACATGAAAAAAATATATTTTAATCACACAAAAACGTATCCAAAAAACCTAGGGTTGTAAATTAATTTCTATGAATCTTTTTATTGGAAAAAACTCAGTAATAATACCAAATAATAAATTATCCTTGAATTTTATTCCTTTATCTATACATTCCATATTATAGAATAATTATTACTATAAAGAGTTAATTAAAAGTTTAATGAATGAATGATATAATTAATTACCACTATAATTACTCAAAATTTGAAAAATTGATGGTTGTAGAATGATCTGGCCAATTATAGATTACCACGTAGCCAAATTATACAAATTTGAATTTATATAGCTGGATTTTTCCATGTAGCTATTCTTTTCATGACAAATTTATCCATGTAGATGAATTTGAATTGTCTTTTTCAAGTATCAGATTGACATATATGTTTTCTCAATCTGTCAATTTCTATACATAGCCAAATTCCTCACATTTCTAATTTTACACACTTAGGAAAATATTCAATAGGCTTCAAAAAATTATAGATTTAATAGCCAAATGTCATAGATAATGATAAAAATCAGTGAAAACACATAAAAAACATAAATAACATATTAAGTGCATTTCGGATCATAAAAAACTAATGTACATTTGATATGATGAAACTAAGCTAGTATTCCAACAATCTCCCCATTTATGATCACAAAACCCCTATGTCATTAAACATGAAATTTGTAAAAGTTTATACATGATTTTGTAGAAAGAATATAAAATTTTTATATTTCTTTTGAAAATGTTATGTTTATCATTTTGTTCTCCCTCTAATTACACACTTCTCCCCTTTTAAGAATTTTACGCTTTGTATTAAACATGGGTAAAATGATCCCCCTTATTGTATCAACAAAAATGAATTTAATTGAGATGAAAAAACTTTTAATGTACCGATTCATGGAGTGAAATATTGATGTATAGTTCTAAAAATAAATTTGAATCTTAGGTAATAATGGAATTAATTTATCAAAATAATGTGATTTAAAACATTTAATTAAAAAATCAATAATAAAAACTTATGAAATGTAGAAAGAGGTATTTAATTAATTTTTAATATTTATACCAAAATACATCCACTCAACAACCAAAACAATACATAGAAAAAATATTAACCCAAAGAAGCAAGTGTATGGATAGGGTTAAATGAGAAGGTGTTTTGGGTGGTGATATCATGAATATAGGATATTTTTGACAGGTAATAGGAGTGAAACAATCCCAGTTTTTGGTACATGGCCCTTATTTTATATGCTTTTGAGTATATATTATAATGGTTTGTGTTGTGGGAATGTATTGAGATGTTTTAAAATATTTTATTAACTCTCATAGTTAGTAAAATCCATTCAACACCTCCAAGAATTTATTCAACCTTTTTTGGTGGTCACTGGATAGGTACATTTTTTGACCAAATCATGAAGGTTCCTAAGGGAACCATGTAATGGAAAATAGAAGTAAAACAATGGTCAGTGCATGGTTTTTATAAACATAAAATCCTACAATTCATAGTGTGGGATTGATATTTTATTACCACATGGTTTTCCAAACACTGTAGCCTAAATCATCTGGTTACATGGCTTGTTCAGTAGCATGCACATGATTGGCATATGGTTTGAAAAAACCATGTGGCCTAGTAATTACATGTACAATTAATACCAAAAAATTTGTGGAATTAATTAAAATTAATTATCAAAAGGCTTATTTTTCTCTTAATCTTTTAGGGTCTTAAACTTTCCTTCCTCCCCAGGCACTTTTGGTGATTTTCAATGACCAAGAGAAATCTTTTGGAAAGTCAATGCGTGTGAGAGACTCAAATTCACTGATTCATCATCATTTTCCCTCTCTCATTGGATCATCTTATTTTCTATCATATTTATTATTAGATCTAGTCATCCATGAATAGATCAATATTAATTAGTGAATATCCTAATGTGATATTTTTATATATTTTAAATGAAATAAGATCCAAAGATGGATCGAGAAGTTCTTTGTTTCATTCATCATTTTTGGTATCCACTGAGACATAAGTGGAATTTCTCACATCTACACCATTCTATAACCTGAATTATTAGTTATTATTTATTTATTTTATTGATTTAATTGTGAAAAACATGTTTTATTGTTTAAGGAAACCCCTTTATGGTTATGGATTTGGAATTTAGGGTATTGGATAGATGTGGGAAAACCCTATTTGATTATAATTTTAAAACAATAGTTTTAAGGATATGGTATTATTTTAATGAATTAAAGTTGTTTGATGAAATTTTTTCTAGAAATAAATTGAGTTTAGGGGAAATATAATTTGTCATACATGTTTTGTGTGAGTTTATTTGTATACATTACTCTGAATAAGGGGCACGTGGAATTGGGGAACCATAACATTAATCACATTATGTTGAATTGGGGGATTGATGATAAATCACTCATGAGTATGAAAATGTCACATTACAAGCATGTGTTCTTGAATGCATGGGTTTGAAAACATGGGAATGGGCATGGAAAATGATGAGAAACAGTTTAATGACACGTTTGTTGTTTTATAGGGTACTAATTTTTGGTTTTTTATGTAAACTGAAATAACTCATTTTAAATTGTTTTATATAAATGGGATTAATATTTCTTTTCCTTATGGTGTGAGTTGGAAATTCATTGGTGAATGCCAACTAAGTTATACCCATGCCATATTGGGATCATAAAGTCTTTCATAGATTTTATCTATTGAAACATAAGAAAGGGAAAAGTATCATACCTCTTTAGTGATTTATCCTGACACCATGGGTTGTGAAAGTGGAGTTGGAACATGTTTCTGAGTTGGGATTTTCTTTTGAGGATACTACATGAGTGTCTTTGGGAAATGACATATTTTATTTATTGATATTTGTTTTCTTTGTTACCATTGTCGCTATGAATGTTTTTTTCAGTGTTTACTTTAGGTTGTATTACCTTTACTCAAATATAATATATGAGGGCAGAATGTTTTTTATTCAATTTGGACATGTTTTTATCCTTAAAATGGAAAATCATCCACCAAATTTTCAAAAGACCTTGGAATTTTTTTCAAACCATTGATGTATCGAGCATGAAACCTAAGTCCAATAGTACCCACCTCTTCCATTGATAATGAGGGAGGGGTGTTCCATTAAATATGTTTTTAGCCTTTGTAGGTCCGTCTATATTTTTTGGATGGTTGCAAACTAATAGGCTTTTCAGAACATGAAATCTATTTCGTAAAAATATATAGCTATCATTCTCACGCTGAACCCGAAGTTACTAGAGTTGTTTGGTAGAAAAATCTTTTGAAACACTTTTAGGTGAGTTTTAATACCATTTTTGTGGAATTATATTAAGAATATTTCATATCATGAATTAAGAGTAAAACTTTCTATTTTGAAAATAATGATTATCTTTAGTTTTATTATTTATGAAAAATGATTAAAATGATTAAAATGATTAAAATTACTGGATTTTGAATGTAATTATTGTAATATTTATTGATATGGTAATTTGAAATCTATAAGCATTAAATTGGATGTTAGTGAGAATAAATGGAGTTTTTATTTTGTTATAGAAAATAAAACTAGATATACATTATAATACCAATCAAAAGAGGTAGAAACAAATGTGTCTCACCTGTGCTATAGGTGATCCAATATAATTTTCAGAAAATTATTTAGTATTTTAAATATATTAATAAATGAAAGATGACTCAAAAAGATAATCACTCCATTATATTTCAGAAACAAAATCCCCTTGTCATTCATGGGGGATATCAGGGGATTAAAAAAGTAGAGGTGTGTATGAATATGATGAATCAAATATTTGATTTACATGGAACACCATCCAATCTGAATTTCATGTTGGAAATGTACATGCTTGAGGATCTATCAGGCTAATGGTGGGTTTTAGTTACTCAGGTAAAGTTGACCAAGGAATTATATGGTAAAATTTTGAGGAAATTTTCAACAAGAAATTCTATCCTCACCAGAGTATGCTACCAAGTTTATGAACATTGATATATTTGTAGAAGAAGTAGAATCATGTGTTTCCATGAAGTAATGAATTTTAAAGTTTTTTGTTATGATCCAAAATTAGGTTAATTATTTACATCCTTTGTATTATAGAATACATAGAAATGGTAAATAGAGTTTCCATGGAGGAAAGGGATATCTTATAAAATACAGTATGAGGAAACATATTTATCCCCATGGGAATGGGTGAAAAATCCTATTCTAATATTATGATAAATAAGGACACATGATTTTAAAGTTATTTTATGTATTAGAATCAAAAAATCGGATAAGTAAACTTCCCTCATCATCCCAAATATAAACATTTATGTTTCAAATATGGTTCTTATTATGATATCAAGTAATATTGTGAGTCACCATCTAGATCTAATAAAAAACATCACCGGATGAGAAATATCTATCATTATTTTCATAGTGCTGCAAATCATGGTGATGTGAATACATATTCTGTCTATCAGAAATCTTATACCTCAACTATAAGATCTTACCATAATAACTATCGACCATAAAACAAAGTGGTCCATGGTGATTCTAGAATGACCATGACTCCTCAGTCTATTCATTCTAATCAGGGTAGAGAATAGAAAGGGATAATGAATAAGATATTATATAATTTTGAGAAATTGATAAAAATGATCAATATGTTCTTTTGACTATGTGAGGTATGATTATTGAGAATTATACCCTTATGTAGGCCATGTTTTATATTGGTGCATCCAACCCTTTTATTTATTGTTATATCGCGGATCATATGGGTATAGATGTTGAGTTGATTCCTTCTATTTTGAAACTAAAAACTACTCTTTACCAATGAGAATCTTATGATTTTTGTGCATGGAACAAGGTAAATGATGATCGATGGGGATGTATTAGTTTGAGAATTCATTGTTCTTGATATGGAAATCTATGATTGGATTTGGGAATGGATTTCTTGATGAAATCCGAACCCCATATCGATCGTTATACATGACAGATGTGTTTCATATTTTCAGATGGTGTTAGAAATTTCCTTAATGGATATTATGGAGTTAATGCATCTAGAGTAGGAACTTTGATACCGAGGATTGAAACAATCTCTTACTAGCCGGTATTGATAAAATTGTCTCGGGTGGATGATACCATAAAGAGATATTTTTTAACCATACTTGAGTAGTTTCCAAATTATTTTCCTAAAAAATATCAAGGTTTCCACACGAAAGATAATTAGAGTTTATGATTGATCTACAATAGGGATCCAGTCTTATTAAACTTTTTTATTATAGTATGGAACCACTAGAATTGAGACACTTAAAAAATCGACAAGAATATTGGAAAATTAGAGGGTTAATTTGATTGATCACATCCCCATGGGAAGTACCAATTCATTTTTATAACGGTGTATTGAACACTTAATCTTTGTGTGGATTATTGTAATCATAACCAAGTTATACTAAAGAATTGATATCCAATATATTGAATTGATGACCTATTTGATCAATTGAGTGAATCCTAGTTGTTATCTGAAATTTAATTACATTCAGGGTATCATCAACATCAATTTTGGAAGGATAATATTATAAATAAAACATTCATGAATTGTTATGGCCATTATGAGTATGCGCTCTTGACCTTTAAATTTACGAATTCACCAGTGGTGTTTATGGAATTAATTAATTGAAACTTTCATAGGTATCCTTATTCATGTATATTAGTGTTATTTGATGATATTATGGTGGATTATGGAACTAAAACATATCATGCGGAACACTGGGCTATAGTGTTGAGTACCTTGTCGGAAAATCACATTTATGAAAATATTTCAATGTTTTATTTCCGGATATAGGAGGTATGATTATTTGGTTATGTAATTTCTAAAAAATTAGTTTTAATGTATCATGGAACAATGAATGTTTTTATCTCTTAGAAACCACCAAATAATGTTTTTTATTTATGTAACTCCCTTGGTATGGAAAAATATTACATGTGACATATTTTATATTTCTCACATATTGCATCACTAAAGACATATTTAATGATGAAATGTGTTCTTTTCCAGTGGATTAAGGACTATCAAAAATATTTTCAATAGCTTAAGGTTCACCTTACATCAACACCTATTGATATATTTTAAAAATCAGGATTGGGTTATGTAATCTACTGTGATAAATCATGCTGTCAGTTGGGTAATGTTCTCATGTCGATAAATCATGTTGCTTTTATGGTTCATGAAAGTTATAGGTGAATAAATGAAATATAAAACATGATTTGGAATTGGTTTCTATAGATCATTACATAAATAATAAGAGTAATAATCTTTTTTTTGAGAAATGTATAGTGCTTACGGATCACAAAATCATGAAACACATTTTCCCACTAAGGGATTTGAATCTAAGACAAAAAATACGGGTGGAATATATTCAAATTTTTGTGTTCAAACTAAACTATAAATGAAGAAATGGGAAATCTATTGATAATTAATTAACTATAACTTCATATAATAAGTTGGCTAAAAAAGAGTTAGATTAGTGGACTCTAATTTCAGTCAGAGAGGATATGCATTAAGAGTGTTCTAAACGAGGTGAAATTGTAGATTTCAATCAAGTTTCATTTGTTCTGTATTTAGTAGAGAATATAGTAGGCACTTATAAATCATATCCAGAATGTTTGACATTGAGGTCAAAACTCAATCGTGGGGATACCATTGATGGATAGATGTTAGATTATAAATCTATTCAATGATTTAGATATTATATTGTAGTTCCTAAAACCTACCAATAAAAATATCTATCTTCATACCACAAAATAGTATGGGATGTTGATTTTTGAATATAGAATATTTTTAATGATTTGAAAGAAACATTTTAGGGTAATATCATAAAGAGGAGAGTGTTGGAGTTTTGTTTGAGATTCCTATCTTGTTAGTAGTTCAAGGTAGAGATTCAATTAACATCTGGTATATTGTATTATTTAAAAATTCCTTCAAGGAAATCAGTATGAATATATATAGATAATGTGATACGAATAACTAGAAAAATTTCGAAACTTGATTCCACATTGGTCATTATGGATCGACTCATGAATTCATGTCACTTTATCCCTATTAATAAATCTAATATAGTGGAGGATTTATACAAACTATAAATTCATGAATAGGAAAATATTCATGGGGTTATGGATTTGATAGAGTCATACCCAAATCCCATGTTTACATATCAAATATATAAATAATTGGATGAATAATAGGGAACACAATTTACCATGAGCATAACATATCATCCTAAATGTATAGAAAATCTGAATGGAAGATCAAAACATCAGAAGGAAAGATTAGGGCTTCTGTGATGAATTTCCGTAAGTCATGGGTGGACTATGTTCCATTTGTGGAATTATCATACAATAATAGTTATCATTCCTTGATACACATGGATCCGTTTGAATCATTGGTTGACCATACTTGTCATTCTCTGCACTATTATGTGGAAAATGGTGATATGTCACTTATTAAACATATACTTATGTATGAAGAAATGGATAATATTTAGTTGAGTATAAAGATAATGAAGATGACTCAGAGTCTTCAAAAATAGTATACGAATCATTATCGAGGAATATTATCATTTGAGATAGATGATCATTTTTTCTTGAGAATTTATCAATGGATATGGAATTGATGTTTTGGAAAATGAGGCAAGTTTACTCCATGGTATATTTTCCCTTTTGAGATACTCTGATGATAGGTTTATATATCTTATCAGTTGAATTTTCTACAAATGTTTTGATCAGTGCATTATGTGTTCCTGTATGTCAATTGAATAATTACCCACCTAACGCTAACCATATAATTCTATTTGATAATATTGTTCTTAAATTAGATTCTACATTGATTCATGTGATGATACATATTATGTATTGGTAGGAGAAGCTATTTCATGGGAATATACTTAGTATAGAATTATTTTTGTGGCAGTAAGGTAAAATTTAGCATGATTTATGGGAGTATGAGATGAAAATTTCCAAATATATTTCAGAACAATTTCAGGTTTAATCTTTCTCAGTGTGGAAAGACTAATGGTGGGGAGAATTTAACACCCCCAGTTTCAGGTTCTTGACCCATATATTTTTTTTAGACTATATAATTTTTTGGTTGATTTTTTGGTGGTTTGAGAATTTTATGTTAGGTTTTTGTGGTGTTTTTGGAGTATTATGTTTTTTTCATGGTACGATGAAACTATGAACCACCTATAAGAAACCATGTATTATTTATTGGGGACCTTGGGTTGGTTCATAGTTTCCATAATGTTTCAAAAAAACTATTTGAGTTCCCACGGAAAACAATAAAAAGTAAAATAAAAGGAAAATCATGGTTGTATCATTGGTTTTCTAACCATTTGATGTATAGTTAATTTCCCAAAATTTGTAGTTATATTATGAATTAAGTCACAATAGAATCATTAGTCTCATAACATTATAGTGTTTCAAACATCCCTTCCCCCCAATGATCCTTCAACACTTCCCTTTTGTATGGATTCATTTTTTAGAAAATAAAAAAATTTTGGAGATCCAAATTCACTAGTAAGTCATCAATTTCAATCTCTCTCCTTATATCTATAGATTTTCTCTCACTTAGATTATTAGTTCTTATCTACTGTGGATATATCTATATTCCTTTTTGATGAAATTTATGAGATAATGTTATATGTTTTGAAGAAAATAATAACAAAGGAAGTATCTAAAATTTCTTTGTTTTGTTTTTTATTCTCACCATCCATTGATTGGTTAGAGGCTTCTCACTCATATCCACCATTCTATAAATTGAAGGATTAATTTTGATTAATTATATTTACATGCATTTTTTAAAAAAAACATCTATTACTATTAAAGGAAACCCATTTTTAGTTATGAATTTATACTTTTTGGATATTGGAAGGGTTTTAGAAAACACAATAATATTATTATTATTTTAAAATGATAGTTTTGAAATTATGACATTTTTTATGCATTATTATTAATGGATGAAATTTTATCTATAAAGAATGGGATTTTATGTAAAATGATATTTTATATACATGGTTGGTGTGAGTTCATTGGTGGACATTACTATTAAGAAGGGTCATGTGAAATTTGGGAACTTGGATATTGATCACCCTGTGACGACTTGGTTGATTGATGATAAACTACTCATGAGTATGTAAAATTCCCTTAGCATGAATTTTTGTGTGTGTGAGTGGGTATAGAAACATAGTAATGGGTATGAAAAATGATGGGAAATGGTTTTTGAATTTTTTATTTTCTACTTCCATGGATATCATTTATCATTTTAGATAAAAAATGCTTTAAATAATTATAAATTGTTTTATATAAAGGTGATGAAAAATTATTTTTATAGTTGGGTAAATTGTGAAGTATTTGGGAAAATCATCCCAAGTTATACCACCCCTGATTAGGAAATTTGGTGAGTTTTTAGATGTTATTGATATAGACATAGAAAAGAGAAAGGCATCATACTTCTTGGGTGATACACCTAGATACCGTGGGAATGGTTAGTGGAGTTGGAGGATAGAGTTGAGTTTATATTTACTTGTGAGGATAACAAATTGGTGTCTATGGGGATTTTATTCTTTCATTAACTTCTAGTTATTATCTACATATCGATTTTCACTTTGATATCATTATTTTTTGGTATTTAATTTTTGTTATATCAACTTTACTCATACATCATATAGGAGGATTGGATGTTTATCATTCAATGTTGAAAGGTTTTTTCCTTAAATGGCAAAAAAATTGCCAAAATTTTACATATCCCTTTTCATTTATTTCCCTCCTTTTCTCTCTTGGGTATGTCACCTAAGGAAAATATCACCTCAGTTATTTTCGATAAAATGGGCAAGGGGCGGGATGTTACAAGGAGGATCCATCAATCGTGGTAGCATAGCTCTCACAATATCTATAGAAGCATGAGTTCTAGATCTAATAGCTGATTTATCCTCTTGATATAAAAAGGTGTGCTACGAACTCCTTTAATATTTATTAAAGTAGTGCATAAATCATAAGTACCAACATTGATAAGATTCATTTTCTTTGGAGGTCCTGAAGAAGAAGAATCATGCGTAGCACTTTTAGAAGTTAAGGAGTTATCCACCTTTGATTTTATTAACTTAGAGAGGATGGATGAATAATAAACCATATAAAATCTCTTTCTGGAAACTTAAAAAGAAACTCAAGGAGATAGTCTATGATTTTATCTATCTTTGAATTATAATCGATCATCTTCACATGTTTCAATTCGCCAGATAATATCTAACTTTTAGAAATCTATAATACTTGTAGATTCCTTTCTATGTATTTGGGAAATTGAAGAGAGACCACTATTTGTAATTATTTTGAAATATTCAAGCTAAGAAAAAGTGATACTTTTTGGAGAACTAAACAAGGGAGAAAACTAAGAACTAGATGAAGCAGTTGTATTGATACTTTAGAATCTGTTTTATGGATCCTTTCCATCTTACATGTTCACCATTCGTAGAATTATAATTCCTTTCCATATTGGTTATATTTTATAAAAAATATTAAGATACCACATAAAAAACATTAAATAGAGTTTATATAACTAGAGGATATTATTTTTCAATAGATAGAGTGGAAATTGGAGAAAATATAATAGGGTCATGTACTTTATTTTTTTATATAGAACGGATAGTCCAAAGAGGCTTGTAAATAAGAATCTCTTTCCTTGTAGTAGAAACTAGAACATCTAGAGTAGCTTCAGAATATGAGGAACCAAAATCATCTTCAGATTATAACCCATCGAATTTATAATAGATATATACTACAAAGTCTATTTGTTTATGATGATTTAATGTCAGTGGACTAATTTACTAAGATATCATCCTCTCATATCTTGAGATACTTCCAAGATCCATTTCATGTTTCCACCAATACATTATTTAGGATAACCGACCATGTCATTCAAGGAAATATCAGTTCTTACACCCAGATTTTATAATAGCCTATTGAGTGTCATTGAACTCAATAAAAATATATTTCTTGAACTATTGTATCATAATCAATGTTAACATTTCACACTAATGTGATTTAATTTGAGAGGATATAGAATGTAAATTATAAATCTCTGATCAACCTCATTTTTGAAATCCTGGGAAAAATGAAGGAAAAAATATTAGATGATGTAAAATATAGTGGAAAACTATTAAGAAATTCAAATTGAATTACCACTGTACTCTTTAAGGTATTCAATCATTCCTTTATTTTTGGATTAGAACATTTAATCATATTAACTAGATCCTAATACAATTCATATTAGACCATAAGAAGATTTTGAATCATATCTCATTGAGATGAAACTATCACTAAAATCTTATTATTTTATGACATGGTAGCACATGATTTTTTTAGTAAAATAAAAATTTATTTTAACTATTAAAGATCATTGTTACTTATTTCAAAAACTTAATGTTGAATACAGGGAACTGTCGAAATATTTTTGATCAAATCTGTCTGGGCTACAATGATCCAAACTAAATTTTCAAAATTATCATTTGAAATAGAACATTTTTTTGAGTTTTTTATATCATTCTTATAGGATATAAATTACATTTTCATTTCATTATATTCTCCCATGAGATTATAAAATTCAGTCATTATAGCCGAGGAAAATGATTGAATTTCGTAACAGTCAAAGCTCTTCCTTATAGAAGTCACATACTCAAGTATAAAAGGAGGATGTGATTGAATTGGGATTGTATGAGAATTATTAGTGGTATCCATTACAAAATTTCTACCTCTATATCTCCAGGGACGACCATGATGGTCGCCAGTGATGACGACGACGGGAGCCGGTGCATCTCGCCTATGTTCCGGTGAATGTGTGGTGCGAGACAGTGGTTTGATTTGCATGCAGGATGTTAGATTGACGTGTGGTGCGCGGTGAGAGGTATGTCAGTGCTGTCGCAGGATTAGTTGACAGGCTTGATATGATCGTGGGCGCATGATGATGATACATGTTCGAAGATCGAGGCGGCTGGCGGTGACCTGATTTTGAAATTTGAAATGTGTTTTTCATCCGGATGTGGAGAAGTGGTTTAAGGGATGTATGGGTACTGGAAACCCCTTAAACCGGCTTCAGAAAATGAAGAAAAAATTATTTCTAGGTTTCCAGGTATTCCTCCATTATCTAAAACTATAGTAAAAGTTTCTATTATCCTTTAATTAATAACTACATTAGTTATCTCAACAACTAGTTCAGCAGCTTTGAAAAAATGGTTTTATTGGCTCTGAAATATCTCGACCATAGAAGGACAACCTTCATGATGTTGGGGATCTAATCTGGTAACCAATAACACCTACTCCTACCTAGAAGGCACAATCTCAATCGGTGATACATTTAAATTGGAGATGTTTGGGATGGCTCCCCCTAAGACACACTTTCATGAACAATAAGTATCAATGAATTTGAATTTATGTCCTAGTAGTATCCATTAGTCTTTAAAAGAATAATAGAAAGATTATTACTTTAATAAAAAGTAATTGTCTCTCTCTAATTTAGATCCACCAACATCTTCTTTATAACTAAGGATATTATCCTATCATAGGTGTAAAAATTTAACTTACCATTCCATTTACAATAGGCATTCATAAATCACATCATATAACTTAAAAAATTTAGCTCTAGATTATGGATCAAGATATTTAATATATAAATATACAAAAACAACACCATATCCATTAATCCACCTATATAGGAAGTCCAAATATAATAAAACTTTCAAAAAGCATCTCATTTAGGGTCAAAGTACATCACTATATTCTTTTATGAAGGAATATGTTAAAAATGAAATTTTAATACATCGTTAGGTCCTACTAAAATCATACCAACTAGAGTGTGAATAAAATTTCAGTCCCCCTCATGAGGTTAAGGAAATGTTTCTACCAACTCCACTAATTAAAATAGAATGATATTCCATTTGAAATTATAATAAATAACTTCATCTGTTTCATAGAACTAGAACTCTAAAGTCCTCATAAACTTTTTCACATTTTCCTTAAACAAAAAACCATAATTATTTTCCTAAAAAGATAAAAACCTTGAAACTGAAGGGAATTCATTAATATAATATTTGTAGCATTATAAAAACCCATATTGATAGATTTTTCAGCAAGATCCCTATGTACTGCACAACATGGATTCAAATTCATGGAATAACTAGATATTCTATCATCTCCAAGTTTTAGATTTCCCATCGTAAAATATCAGTAGAAGGTAGAGAGGAGATTAAGAGGGATGAGGAGGGAAATTAGTGATGGTTTGGATTCGGAGATAAGGGAATTATGTGAAGAAATAAAGGGTTGCAGGGTAAATGGAATTTAGGTCACAATCACAATTATCAAAAGACTTACATACCCCATTATCAAAATACTGACATTATAAATGGAATTTTCATGACTTTAATAATCCCTTTGTATGGGTTCATTTTGATTTTATTAAAATTTTAATTTAATGATTCATGGAAATCATCTTTTTTAATATAATAATTTTACATCCATAAAAAATTAAATTAAAAAATTAATAAAATAATATAGAAATTAAAATTTGACGAAATAAGATAAACCAAACTTATTTAATTTTGAATAATTCTAATTATCTATTAATAAAATCAAAATGATCACATGTAAGAGGTTTTGTAAAATTATTTGTTAACTGATTCTCTGTATATATAATTTTGAGAGTAATATAATCATTCTTGGCTATTGTCTCTCAAGAGATGATGCCTTAGATGAATATAATTTGTTATAGAATGATTTATTGGATTCATTGAAATTTTTAGATGTCTATGATTATCCCATTTGATTAATTGTTTATTTTAATTGAATCCAAAATCCATTAAGTTTTGTTTCATTAAATATAAATTTTCACAAAACTACCTATAAATATATATTATTCGTAGCTTATAGATAATGTAACAAAGTTTTGTTTCCTACAAGACTAGGACCTCAGGTATTTTACTATGAAAAGGAATTCTTGTGAATTTTATCTTCTTATCTATTCTAAAACCACTATATAAAGCATCCAAATTTGATGTCAAATGTAAATAATAACATTTTTGAAAATTTAATGAAATATAAATTGTTAATTTTAAATATTTTAAATTTATTTTGGCAACAGTTAAATGATATTCCATTAGATTATATTGGAATCTAGAAAATAGGCATACCACAAACATAACATATGGTCTATAGTAGAATAATAAATATTCCTATGTATAGCTTATTGTAAACTATTTTCCAAGCTTTATCTTGGTCAATCATTTCATTATAACTCATAAGATTTGTATGTAATTTTCAATTTTTGAGTCCAAACCATTTAAGTATGTTTAATATGTATTTAATTTGATTTAAAATATTAAAAACGTCTTTTTGATAAATCTGTATACCAAGAAAATAATTTAACTCACCCATTATGCTTATTCCCAATTATTTTTTCTTGGGTTCTGAAAATTGATTACAATTTTTTTATTTATATAACCAAAAATCACATCATCAAAATATATCTGATTTTAGAAAATATATAATGATTAATTTTTTTTAAAAGATAAGAATCTCACACTTTTAATAAAAACTATTCATGAAAATAAATGAATCTAAATGTTTATACCAAGCTCTGGGTGCTTATTTAAGGCTATAAAGAGATTTTTGAAATTGTAAAACTAAATTTTGAAAAAGAGGATTATTAAAATAAAGATGTTGTTCAATATAAAATTCTTCTTATAAGAAAATCATTTTATAATGAATATTTTACATTAACGTGATATAATTTGTAATTCATATGAGATCGTAACCGTTTGAATGGTATTGCTCCCCAGGCTTGGGAAACACTATGCCTGATACCTATTTGATTCATTTAATCTATCATTTCCCGAATCCATGATAGGTTCACCATTTTTTTCAATTAAAAATTGGGATTAAATGATTGACCTTTGGTGTGGGTAAAATTGTGGTTAAATGACAATTTATGCCTACTTTACAATTTTCATCCCTCATAGAAACACTCAATGGATCCAAACTATATAACATGGTGTAAGACCACTTTTGAAAGGAAGATGATCATTTGGGGTTTCAAAAATAATGACATTTAGGTATCACATTAGTCAAGAGTATGGGTGGTTGGGATCATCATAACCTTTTGGTGGGAATTTTCCATACTCTAGAACTCTCTTATAGAATGAATATATGTTCATAAATCTCTTCCAAATCCTAATATGGGATTGGTTACCATAATAAAATGACCGATTGGTAAATATTTTTACATGTAAAGTGAATTATATTAATGAGACTATATCAATTCATCTTAGGTTCTCCATATATATCTCCTTATTTCGTAGCAATGAGTTGCTGTTTTTATTTTGAATCAAGAAAATCGGGAACCCTAGAGTTTAATATCATCCATGGAGGATATTGGTGTTTAAGAGATGAGATTAAACATTCTAGAGGAATCCAACATATCTTGTTTATAATAAGAATAAAAAACCACATATACCACTTATATTTAAGTCATGATGTTTAATATCATGAGGAAATGAAATATATGAGGGAACTTAGGCATCAAGATTGGAGATTAAGCATTAGGAAGACATCTTATGTATCCTGTTTGGAAATGAATCATAGTTCCACTGGTTCGGTCTAACCTCATCCCATTAATGGGATATGATAGAAAGTTAATTCTCATGTGGGTTATTTCCCTAGGATTTACCAATATGAGTATTCTTTCATGACTTAAACTATGTCAGATGACCATGTAGGAAGGAATTATCATCATTTAATTGAATGAGGATTACAAACTAAGGTTTACCTAATTTGGAAATTTTATGGTGCTAGAGGTATGATCATTGGAAATCACTATGCCCAGTGGATAAGAGCTTGATGTGAGGAACAATTAATAGAAATTTACTAGAATAACCACATGTGGATAAAAATCGTATTCACTTGGTGGGCCCTAATGAATTATTTTATATAGATCTCAAGCCTTAAGAAAGTTCCCTACACATCCTAGCTATAGAAAGAATATGATTCCTCATAGTTTAATTCATCCCTAACCTGCTGATGGGTTAGGATATGTGATTTCACTCAAATAGATTATTATTACCTATCAGGGTTAGGAATGATAGGAGATTATACCAGGAGAGATTCCCATGTTATATATTCAATGGTATCCACTATAATATAATGATAGATAGTGAATGAGAAAAATCTTTTAAATATGTTCAGTTTGACACATAGGCTCATTCGAGAGCATGACTTGTGTATAGTTTCATGAGTGAATAACCCTCTTCCATTATAGAAATTATCCTTTTGAAATGGGTACTTAGATGAAGGTTCATGGCTATGAGTTTACATGGTAATGTCTAATTTTGTTATGGACAATGTTAACATGTACTATGGTGTTTTCATGACATGTATCTAGTGTATTACTGACATATGTTTAGTGTCTAGATGAAATGTATTCAATTTCATCTATACATGTCTTGGGTGTCTTCATGACAGGTCCCAAGTGTTTGGATGACATGTCTTGAATGTCTACCTGACATGTTAGAGGTGCTTCACATGATCAATGAATAAATTTATTATGTGATTTTAGTGATTTAAGATGACATGTCAAGGGATTTTCATGTTAGAATAGAAGAGATATCTATGGTGCTCTGTTTGATCAATTCCTACATGTCCAGGGTCTCACATGTGATTTATGTTGATATGTTCAGATAATGTCACATGAACCAACATAAATTCTTTTCAGACTTTTCCTGGCTTTTCAGAATCCTGTGACCTAGGTGACATGTCAAGAGGACTTCACATGAACTAGATGACAAGTTTAAAGGACTTCACATGACTTCCATGACATGTCCAATGTTCATTGAATTACTTGGATTGCATGTCAATAAGGAGATGGTGACTTGCATAACATATCGAGAGGATGTTTCATGAACCAAATGACATGTATAAAGGGATTATTTTTACCAGATAGTATGTCTTGAGAACCTCTCATGATATACTTGACATTTCTATAGGGCTTTGCATGAACATGATAGCATGTATGGAGGACATGAAAATATCTTATGGACATGTTTTTGAACCATTTTTTGACTAATGAATGGATCACATGAGGTGCATGGACTCCTTCACATGAAAATAAGTGTATCTATATTCACAAAAGGCTTCCATGTTTTTTATAATTTATACATAAATTCTTCAATATTTGTTATATGCTCGATTTTTGAGGGAATAAGGGACCAATTAGGCATGTGAAAAATACACCAAATTATCCAACCAATGTTCTATAATTCTTTTATGGGATAAATAAGCTAGGCATGTGTAGTATATATACATTCAGTGTAATCTATTATGTCATTCCCCAAGTATACCATTTGGAAGATTTATGTTATTGTGTGGTTCTATAATCAGATAAGTCTTCTCTCACCTCATAACACCCATGTGTATGTTTTTTTAGTGATGGGGATTTACAGGCCTCTCCACCCTAGATATACGATGCTTCATATGGAACATAAATTGCATATATATTCTTGAATTAGTGTTGGGAGCATCATATCATGTGTTCCGTATGAACCCACCATGATTCATAAATGATTTCATCTTCCTATAATATGATAAACAAAAACCACATAATCAATCCATGTTAATTATATTTATCAAACCTATGGTTTTTCAAATGGATTTCAGAAAATCAAATTCTCATGACAAAGGGACTTTGGGAGATCATACCAATAAGTATGGGAGTCTCCATGAGATCAGGATGCCTATCAAAGAGTATTTCACATGTTTCTATAGGAAATATCTAGGGACCTATGTGAGATCAATATTTATTTGTATAGGTCCTTCACACGATAGTTAAATTTATTAAACAAAGCAGATTAATAGTTAATATGAAAAAAATCATATCACTACTTATCATAAGGGTAATACGATTTTCATCTTTTATTTTATAAATCATACGGTGATCACCCATAAATTGTCTTATCAGGGCATCACATGATGTAATAGGCATGTATGAAGTCCTTTCCATGATGAATGTTACATTTGCAGTGAACTTTACATGAAATATCTATAATGTCTCTCAAATTTTCACCTAATAAATATACTGGTCGTGAAAATGTATCATTCTTTCAAATAAAAAATTGCATAACTTCATTTCATATGAACCATCTTCCTTTTTCATCTATTATTTAACAAAGGTCTTGTGAGATTTTCAAGAGTATATCGATCAACACATCCCATGATTACATGAATCATTTGGAATCATTTTCATGATCATCAATATTTTTATGGAATCTTTCATGAGATCAAGAAGTCTAGTCAAAGGGTATTCTCCAAATCATGAATATATCATACGAAGCACAAGAACCATTGACAATATATCCTAATTGTTATGAAATTCATGTCACCTAGGTACTTAATCCCCATATGTATAGTCATCTCATTTCTCCCCTTTATAATGAAAATAATATATATTCTTTGGGAATTTCTTTTATTCTAAAATTATTGATCCTTGTTTAGTAGGAATGAATAATTTATACCCCTTAAAAGCGAGGTATACATGGACAAGGACTCAATTAAATGGAAAATAAATACCCCCTCAAGTCCCCTAGTCTTCTCATCGTCAATGTTCTAAGTGTATTTGGGTCTTTTGGGTGATCGTTCATATTTTTTGTGGTTACCTATAAAGATAGGAGTGAGGGTAAATTTATTTCACCAGTGAATCAGAACTTCCTATTTCTTGTGATATCTTCTTCAAAATGACTACATCATAAGACCTCTCTGTATAAACTCGCCTCATGAATCATTCATGTGAATTAATTGTGTGAGATATTCACATGATCACCTTATCTCAACAACTTTCTTAATCAATCTATGAAATAATTTATATTAACATCCTCTCTCTATGCTACACACCCTTGACCGTAGGGATATATTTTGATCCTATCATGGTCCAATGATGCTTTTGCATATGGTTTGTTGATTATTTTGTAATTCATATGACCATCATATAGTAATGTGATCACAAGGATTAAAAGTGGTTCAGATTATTGTGAGGCGGATCAAAGGTAACATGATCTAAGAGACCTATAAGAGGTTAAAATACTGTAAATCATTTTATGTTTCACATGTTTTGTATGATTTGGTCAAAGATACCCACTTATTTAAACTGAACCCCTTTAATAATTGTGATCTTTATAATGTATGTCTCATACTCTTCGTTAGATGGATTCCATTTTATAGGAACATCCTATTGGAAATAAAAGAAGTTTTACGATTTACAAGAACCACAATTCCATCCCTTAGTACCGTGAATTCTATAATAATTAGGGTTTTAAGAGGATTCTTCCAACTAAACATCTGAAAAACCATATGGATCATAGAATAACATTGTTTTGATTTAGTCTTATGGATAATACTACCATTCCATCACCATTGAAAAATATTCAATCTCACTATTTTTCATCTTTTATTGTTTTAATTTAAATGAAAATTTTATAAGACAATCAGTTTATCATGGAGATACTCCAAAGTCTACCCTATAAGTTGGATAACTCATTGTTTGGTCCAGAGGGCGATGATCTCTCCCATCAAAAAATTTCTTCTAGTTTAGAAAAATTGTCTCCACTTTCAATGATCTAAAATTTGGTTTGATATCAAAGTGAAACATACACCTAGAAAGAAATTTTAAAATAAATAAAAATCTACATTTTGTATTAGAAAGAGTTTAATTTAATTTCCTGATCAACTATAGGATATCCATATTTATAAGGTGACATGAATTTCCTAGTTTTTTATGTACCACCAATCAGAACTCCTCAGAAAGTTGATTGGATGCTAGTTTATCAACAATAATTAAATTCATCTCACCCATGGAAAAGTAGGTATTAACATATGGGATATTTATCAGTTGTGAGGAATGTATCCTCCAAGGGATATGTACAAAAAATTCCTTCATTCTGTGGATGCTTTGCATGATCCTGAGAAAACTCCATCATTGGCGTGAGACATTCTCCTTATTTTTAAGGGGAAGTTAAAGAAGCAATTAAACCAATGATAAATCGTTTCTTTCATGGATTCGATTAACATAGTCCTTTATTATAGAGATACTAGTCCAAAAAATTATATTCCTTCACTGATGTCATTCTCGACAAGATCGAGATAGAGAAAGGACTTATTGAGTCATTGGATAAGATAGGGAGAATGTATCATTGGTCTATCAGGTGAGACCTAAAGTATACCCAAGTCTTCGGTTATTGGGGGTTTTGGATGTGTTTTTGAATGAGTGGCTTTTAAAAGTTGGGTATGCAGGCTTGGGAATTTGAGTAGACATGTTGGTGATGATATCCCAATTGGAATAGGGGAGGTATCTTAATATAGCTATGCTAGATCATGCCCATACATAGCATCTCATTGGTCATATTTAAAAATTAATAATCCCTTACAAAATCATTGTACCTGTCCTAATATTATTTGGTTGTATAGGACAACAATTATGTTGTTAAAAATATTGGAATACTATTAGGACCCCTCCTGATCCATTCTATCCCGTTCTTATGAATGCTTCAATGATTGAGGTGACTCTATTAGGCCCCACTGAGGTTATTAATATGTTGAGATGACATGACCGTTTTACCCTCCTTACATATCATACACCAGATGGGACAATTATTTATAATGGAAATGGTTTTATAATTGATAGGTGAAATAAATTCTCTATCTAGGATGGGATTGTTTCAAATAACATTGATGAGATGATTATCTACGAGACATACACCCCTTACTATTTTATATAGCAAGTTTGATTGTGTTTAGATGGTTTCTCCTCTTCCCATAGTTGGTGTGTGGGGGAAAGGGAATCCTAGGATCATTCCCCAATTTTGGTTTATGATGGCGTGCAGAGATACAGATTCTAAAATCATTCTTCCACCCATCAATGTTTCTATCTACATATGTAGAGGGTATGTACAAACTTGGTTGGGGCCTACCCAATTAGCATACAAAAATGATTATTATATAAGGTGAATAATCCCTAAGCTTCCCTGACCCCCTTATACGTGGTAGTAATGGAGTTAATTTAGGACTCGGGGATCTCTAAAGAAAGCTCTCTCACCATAGTGAAAGTCTCCCATTATCAATGAATGAATTTTTAGGAATATGGACCATAGAAATTAGTGATATGTGATTTTATGACTCTAGTAGTAGTGTATGCGGACTATTCTTTGGATTCCTCATGAACATATATGGAATTAATACCTAGATATACCATATAAACTATTCATTCTTCTAGTGTACTTCCTCCTATGGAAATCGATGATTAGGTACCCTAAAAGATAACATGGAAGAAAATGTATGATCTGATTATTGAGACTCCCTTAAAAGACATCTCGTTATAAGAATAATTATTTCACCGACTCTTTCAAGATTTTGTAGTATGTGTATTATTTATCAAAAAATATATTAAATTATGATATAGATTGACCCAAACTAGAAACACGTATCTATTAGTGATAAGGATCTGCATAGATTTGATGTAAAAAGTTCTCTAGTCCAATAGATAAAAAAATCCTCATAGGTTCTTGAGTAGAGACATAAAAAATTCTCTCAATTAAGTGATTATATAAATGATTTTACCAAAAATATAACAGAACATGATGCACAAATTTCTTACATGAGGTATGATAATTTGATATCATCAACCTTATTAGAGACTATTCAAAAGGTTGTTTATAATTTTCCTCTTTAATTGAGACTCTTAATACTCTAGAAATGGCATACGATACAGTAAGGATTGTACTTTGGAACTCAATTTACACCTCTTTCAAAACTCTAACTAATTTGGAAAACTCATCAAATGAGATTTTATTATAATAGGTCCAAGAATAGTTTTACCTTTTTTATAGAACCTCAGAGAGACTTCATAATATTAAAATTCATTCATCCTATACACATTATTAATTCAAAAGATCACCACGAATTCATATTTCATTAGAAGGATATTTTTCATTTAGGATGTTCATGGAATTTCAATAACATTATACAATTTATACCATATATGATATCTGTACTTTTTATAATACCAAGGAAACCCAAAATCCATGATTTGAACACTTGAATCATAAAATAATTATCTTGATAATTTCCCAACAATGACTATTAGTACAAGAATCATCATTGATGAATTTTCTCTATTTTTCTTGGGACCACCTGGTTGAAAATGGCATCTTGAGTAAAAATATTTCTGAAAGGGAACATGATATAACTTTTCATATGTTAATGGAATTATCAATCATAAATTTATTTTATCTTGGGTATTTTAATGATCCATATAATTTTTTTCTCAACGATTTGTTATCATTTCCCTAAATGTTACCTAATTTTTAAATAGGGAAATTTTTGCGGGAATGGAATTCGATTTCTCAAGTATTGAATTTACGAGATGTGAACATGAAATATTTTTTAGGCTTCTCTATCTCATAATTACTCAATATTTCATTAATCACATAAAGTGTGTCTCTAGAGAGTAGACACATGAATTTTTCCATGTCCCCATTATTGGGTTTCATCAGGAATAGTTTTATATTTCCATTAATTGGATGTGTGTGATAGTTAAAAATAAATAGTTTCTAGAGTTTTGGATATACTATCATAGAAAATATATTTCTATAGTTTAGGGTTCTCTAGATCAGACCATATATTACTATATTTTAGTGTATTGTAGCTTGGACCATATGTTAATGTAGTTTAGGGTCTTTTAGATTAGGCCGTATGTTGATGTATTTTAGAGAATTTTACCTCAAACGGTTTGTTTCTATAGTTTAGGGTCTTATAGATTTGAAAATTTATTCTTATATTTTAAGGACTTATCTCAGACAATATATTCATGTAGTTTAAGATCTTTTATGTCAGAACATCTGTTTTTATAGTTTAATTCCTTTTAGATTAGTGTGTCTATTTCTATAGTTTATGTTTAATTAGCTCGAAATATCTATTATTATAGATTAGGAAGTTTTAGCTCAGATAATTCATTTATGTAGTTTAGGGTCATTTAGATCAGACCATATGTTTCTATAATTATGGGTCTTTTAGTCATACAATTTATTTTTTAAAATTAGGATATTTTTTTATAAAAATTTATGTTTATGTAGTTTAAGATCTTTTATCTCTGACCATTTGTTTTTATAGTTTAAGGTATTTTATCATGGACTGCCCATTGTTGTATTTTAGGGTATTTTAGCTCAATAATTCTATTTCTATACTTCAAAGTCTATTAATTTTGGGACCATCTATTTTTGTAGTTTATGGTCTTTTATCCCAGACCAGTAGTTGACGTAGTTTGGGGTCTTTTGCCTCAGACAGTCTGTTGCTGGTTGTGAATTATTGGTATTCATGAGGGGTTCAGGAATGAAAAATATATATTTTAATTTTTAAGGATTATTATCCTTTAATGATTTTGATAACCATAATTATTAACTTATATTTTGAATAATAAATTTTGTTGAAGGGTTCTGACACCCTGTATTCTTGTAGAAATTATGAAGAATTGTTATCTATGATGGGTTATAACACCCTAAATCCATGATAAGGACGTGTTTAATGTCTTTTGGTGTATTATTAGGGTCATAAAATCTACATGTATAGTTTTAATATAATTTGTGAAAGTCATAACCCAAAATTATGAACCAAAGTTGTTAAGATGGGGTTGACATGTCTCGGATTATCATGAAACACTCTGAGATATAAAATTCTTCTATGATGCTTCTAGAAATCATGAGGAATGGAGGTATTTTTATGAAAGGAGGAAACACCTCTACTTAATTTATCAGTGTCCCTTATACATGATTCTATAGGGAGTACATTCATGGTCATGTACAGTGGCCCTTGATCCCTTCCAAGGGTAATCCAAGATTCCTGAAGAATAATTCATTTGGTAGATGAAGTGGGATATGGAGAAAATAGCTATGCGAGATGGGTTATAGAACCCAAGTAAAAGTTTGTTAATGGTTTGAAGACTTGTTCCCAATACCATATTTTTTTGGGTCACATGGTGAGGGACATAACAGAGATTCAGAAATGGAATATCATAATCCATCTTTGAGAATAGGTAAAATATAAGGTGAATTAATGTCAAGGATGTCAAATCCACTTGAATATATTGGTTACAATAAGTGTAAATCATGACCCGATAATATTTGAGTTAACTAGAGGTAAAAATTTTTTGTTATTGGTGAACCATTGAGGATGGAGGAAGCCCATATTACATACAGTTCGGATAATAACTCCTCGGTATAAGGGGGTCCTTTTCGTCGGTACCAAAACATCCACTTGGTTAAATCATGGAGGAATTTTGTGATTCGTGATCAAATCATATTGGTTTCATTTTGGATTAAACAATCATTATTTCTATTTTTCTATAAGGGAGATCTAGGAGAAGGGTTGCCCAAGGTCCATGGGGTTAGAAGATCTGATTATCAACTTGAGGAATTGGTTGGAATCAACTTAGGTATAAAACATATGAAGGTGATTTTTGGAAAAATACTATAAAATAAGGGTTAGGACACTCTAAAAGTTTTTCACCACTTATATAACTCATTATCATGGAAGGAAGATGCAATAAAACATTATACTAAATTTTTCCTAAACTAGGGGGTCCATAGAGCATGGGTAAAACTTTACTATGGCTAGAATATCACCGCCTATGATTTATACATATTTATGATATAACATTTTCCTAAACTCTATAGATGAATATTTTAGAATGTGATGACTTTAATTTCTCCCAGATAGACCTTTATGATTTTAGATCATGTTAATTTTTATGTCTCTTTCATTATCAGTTTAGAGTATTTTGATTTGGACTATAAAATACTAATGTTTAGGGGAATAAATTATTTTAAAAAGTTCATTATGTTTAAGGTAATGGAACACATGAACTTGATATTAAAGTATTTTTATAGAATATACTTATTGAGATTACCATGATTAAAAGTACCCCAATACCTTCAAAAGAGAAAAATGATAATGTTGTAAGTCATGGATCTAGGTTCTCAAAACATGAGTAATGGTAAGGGAAAATCATGGTGGGGATTTCCAAAAATCACTATATAGAGACATGATCCACTATAATGATTTTAGGGCTTACAAGGATAAAAATGTATTTTGAAGAAGGCAAGACACTTTTTGTTGTTTTTTTGGAGCTCATTGATAGGAGACAAGGGTATATGTGCCAAGTAAAACAAAGTGTCTCTTAATGCTGGGTGTCCTATCCCAAGGGATATAGAGGGTTTGTGAAAAGACAAGAAACTCAAGACATGATGTGTGGTTTAATGATTGAGGTTCTCTGAAAGATGATTGAAGCACCTCGAACATTGGTTAACCAGGGTCAAACTATTGTTGTCCTTAAATAAGGAGTGATTATTGATGATGGTCTGTATAGTTTAGTGTCATGCACTGGGGATGCATCTATTATGTATTTTAATTTTATATGAAAAGGACGTACTTATTATAGTTTAATTTCATATAGGACATCACAATTTAGTTTGAATTCATGATACTAGGATGTTTTTATGTAGTTTAACACCGTGCGACCACATTGTATCGCCGATAAGAGTGACTAAATTATGAAAATTGGGTCTTCATAGAAGATGCATACCCTAGGATGAAGGGGTATAATAATATTACATAATAATATTTCTTTTACAATGGGTATGATTTTTGGATTTGTAACATCTAGGGTATCCAATTACACTTGACTAGTTTGGATATGGGAAATTTAAATCATGAACTAATAATGTATGAGTTAACCGGAGGCGGAAACAGGTGGGTATATGATATCTATTGATAATAAAGATGTTCTATATACCATATAGTTAGGAAAATAACTCATTGATCTATGGGAGTCCTCTACCAAGGGACCAAAACATCCACTATGAACAAGGATTGAGGCATTTCGTTATTTACAATTGAATCCAAGCAGTGTCAATTTAGATTAATAAGACCTAATTACCAATTTGATACAGTTTAAAACGAGGAGTAGGGGAGATAAATGTCCATGGGGTTCTATGGGATGAATATAAACTCAAGGAATTTGTTGGTATTAACTTTTGCATCAAGTATTTGAATGTGGACATGTAAAAAATAAGATTTACTAAGGTTTTGATCACCCTAAAGATACAAATTAATTTATTGAACACAATTTATGGAAAGGGGATAAAGCATGAAACTATTGGCTAAAAATTCATTAGATGGGATGATATATTTATTGTGAATACCACTTATTGTGAGATTTGACATCATGTGGATAGTAAATTGATGTATATTGTTATATCAAGTGACTAGGACATGGTTCCAAATATTTGGATAGAATGAACATCAATTTTTCTCATTAGATTAACTTGAAAGGTTCCCTAATATCACATGAGTTGAGCTCTATGTGAGAATCAATGTAAAACCCAAAAGTTTACTGAGATGTGTAATAGTTCATGATAAGGAATATATGGGGGTCTTCCCATATCAGAATGAGATGGAGTCCCCAAAACAATTATGTTCTCAATGAGGGGTATATATGGGATTGGTGAGAACCCATGTATGGGGTTGAAATGTAGGATCGATGGATAAATTCTCACCCTATAGCATGTGAATAAATACATTCATGGTATTTAAAAATTCATTCCCTGTATTTCTTGAGTCTTGGTGGTTGGAGATATAATTTTCATTATATTATAATTTGGACCATATTTTGGATTTGGACATCACTATGTATCCTATGGTAACAGGAATTAGAGCACATGTAGTTCTTAGAATGTTTCCACTATAGGTATGACCCATATGATGGGTGTAATAAATTTATATATATTGTGGTTGGGCTCATGTTTTAGATCCATAAATCACTAAATATCTAATGGTAATAATAAATCAACACACACATAGTTCTTGGACATAAAATCTCCTACAAAACTATGATCCATTCATTGGGAGGAGGAAATTTTTTCTATTATTTATGGACCTAGGATTTTGGATCTAGTCATTCCTTTGTATCCTTTGGAAACATGAATCAAGCTAGAAATAGTTCTAAAATAGAAATTGTATCCATAGGCTTGATCCATATGTTGGGGTATTTTTTTTTCTATTTATCATGTAGATAGACCCAGGATTTGGGATATGGTAATACCTACATGTCTTCTATAAACATAAATCAAGCCACAAATAGTTCTTGTATAAAATTTATATTTATAGGTATGGCCCATACATAGGGAGGGGATACATTATTATATTTTGGATAGACACATGATTAATGATCTAAGATTCACTATGTATCCTACTATAATAGGAATCACGACACACATAGTTACTGAGATGGAAGATTCCCTATGAAAGTCTGACCCATATGTAGAGAGGGCGAATTTTATCCATTTATAATATGGTTGGAATGTAACACCCTAAGATTTTATGAAAAAAATTCTTTTAATTTCATTGATGTCTTGTGTTTTACGCTGTACCAAGATTACATTGCGCTATACGCAACACCGTATTAGCTTGCAGTATACACAACACTATTCTTGGCTCATGTTACACACAATTTCAAGTTCGTTTTGTAAAAATTATTCTACGCAACATTAACTATAGACATTGTTTAATTTATAAATTAAATATGGTTGTATTTTTTTATACGCAACAAAAAATGAGTCTTGCACTACACGCCACCCTGACTTGTCTTGCATTACACGCAATCGCGCCCTTCATCGATAGCGTGTGCAGTACGCAATACCGGGTTTCACAAAACAACGATATATTTATATAATATTATTATGGACTAGCTATTATGAATATTATTAACTAAATTTTGGATTTTATAACATTATTATTCATGTTACATATTTTATAGAACATGGTATGAGAACAAAATAAATTTTTCGAGTAAAATCAGTATTTTTCAAAAAATGCAGTTCTGCCACCTTTGAATGGTGAACTCACTTTAAATCTAGTTTTTGACATCTTTATAAGTTCAATTTGAAATAAATAAAATTCTTCTTTGGAATCAGGATATAAAAATTTAATTTGGATAAATTTTTTATAATATTTTGATAACTTTTAGATTTTGATGAATAGTAAAAACACGATATATTTTAATTAAAAACAACTTTTTTCATCACAATAATTTAAATGGTTATATTATCTTTTGAATTTGTTTTAAAGTGTAATTAGAATATATTTTTACCATTTAATCCAATGTTGGTCATTCAAATTAATTTTACTTTGAAATTGGACATAAAGAAGTGATGATCTTTTGATAGTTATTGTTTCTTAAAAACACGCTATTTGTGTTGATCATGAGAATTACTTTTAAAATTAATTAATTCCACTTATATATTTTTAATTTTGAAAAATATATACCATTTTTGAATTCAGAATATCAAATATATCTTAGGCTGAATTTTTGGTATTTTTCTGAAAAACTTCATTTTTTGATGAATAGTGAAAACTTGGAGTTTTTGGTTAAAACCTACTTTTTATTTAAATAATGATTTATTTGATTTAAATTTATTTTAGGTCAAAATAGATACATAATATGTATATAAGTTCAATTAAATACATTGGAATCATTTTATAACAATTTTAGATTTCTAAAAAAATTAATTGAACTTTTCACAGTCTTTTACCCACCTCCTAGGATCTTTTCTAATTGTTCATAAAACGTAATTTTATTGCTTATGTGGGTTGAATTTAAAAAATCTTAGAGACACGGTTAATATCATGTAGTAAAATGTGGTTCAATTAGATAAATATTTTTTTGGTGAATAGTAACTTTTTACTTTTATTTACCAGGGTTAAAGGTAAATAGGGTAATTCAAGGATAAAAGAATATTATAATAATTCAAAATTACCTAACACTTGTCCAAACATTATTGGATGAGTAATGGAAGACCATGAGCATCCTTGGGTCGATTTTGGGACCCCATGGAGCAATTTATGAAAGACAACGACACATTAGACTAATTAATTTAATGTAAAGCCAAAATTGGCATTAACAAAAATCCTTTAGTAATTAATTTTTATAAGGGGAAATATAAATTATCTTTTCGACTATAAATATTAATATGAAAGATAAAACGATTTCTTACATGTTGGTATTTTTTTTATAATTTTTAGACATCATATAAATTAAATTATATATGACACAATAATGATGTAGTATTTACCTCATTAATAAATGATTTAAATAAATAAGATTATAATGAATAAAATATTATCCAAAACCTGTCCAATTCCTATTGGATGATTTTATTTCGAATATGAGTCATCTTATCTTATACATTAATGTGTTTTTGACCTCTTGAAACCGAATATAAGTTTATAATAAAATAATGTTTTCACACATTGCTAAAGAGTCCCTCCTCTCGCTTATAAAAGGAGACCACATCAATGAAATTCCTCACACCGCAATAGCCTTTTGGCTCATCCAAAATCTACCCAACTAAGCACTCTACATCCCTGTACTCCCCCTTCAAGCCTTAAATTAGGCAGAAGACACTCCAAGAAGTCCTTTTGGTTCAATCCAAAGGAAGTTACCCAAATTAAAGGTAATAGTTTCTCTTAAGTTCTTTTCTTTTATTCTACTTCTCCAACCCCTAAAATCTTTTTAATCCTTTATTTTATGACAACAACAGTATCCTAAAAATACTAGGATGTTTTTATGAGAATTATTATAACTACAATTAAACACACCTACATCTAATGGATGAAGAACATAATGTTTATGTGGATGGAAAACTAATGGCTCACGAAATGATGATTGATCGATTTTCTCTTACCGCCTCTCATGGTGACCATTATGATGGCACTGTATTTATATATGATATATATTATATTTATGATTTCCTTATTCTTCTTTACATCCCAATTATATGAAGCATTTATTGTTTCCATAGTTGGTAAATACGATAATCTCATTTGAGGAAGTGCGGACTACTGCCCCCTCAAAGTGATGTGATTCGTTAATGCCTTATGTGAGATGTATAAAGGATGGAGTTAATGATATTATATATGATATTATATTGGAATAAAAATATACCTATGTATCATTATGTTTTAATTCCATTAAAATAATACATAGAAATGAAAGTATCGTTCATTCGTATGTACGTTTTACCATCTCCATCAATGGTGCATTTCATTTTTTACCTCCATATGTTATGTACTATTATAAATTCAAGTATATGATGGATATATAATGAATATATATGACATATAAATCATTATTTACATTCTGGAATTAAGTAAATCATGATATAATTAATAATAACATCAAGAACAACATGTCCAAACACGTACGATAAATAAGATGATTTTACCCAAAACATTGCTTTAACCTGGGATTTACAAAAGAACGGGTAATATAAAGTCATAAGTGAACCTTATATGATATCATAACAATTAATATGATTCTTTAATAAGTCAATGACATTATTTAAATCATTATACATGAGGTTTGGATACGTACGAAGAATATCGGACCTAAGGTAAGAGATAACCTTTCAAATCTCGTTCTTATCCGATATTGTCTATTCGTAAGTATTTTCTGGGGTTATTTTTATCATCCAAGTCCATGTTTTCTAAAATTGTTTTCATGTATGTTTAATGTATTTTTTACCCATTTTGTCTTTTACTACATGGTATGTAAGGAATCTTTCTTTTGTTTACGTTACAAGGTACTTTTTGACTTTTCCGACAAAAGTACGAGGAGAATGTTTTTTTAACTTATACGGCATGAAAGTATTTTTATGGTTTTATAAAGCCTTATTTTCATGAAGCTTCCTCCAAAATATTTCGTAACTATTTTCAAAAAAGATCTATTTCTTTTAAAATTGCATGTTGTTTTGTGAAATGAAATTTATTTTGAAGAAGAAAGGATATTTTACTCAAGAATTCATTTCAAGTGTTTTATCAAAACCATTTTCCCATCTAAGATGAAATTATTTCATATGTGTATGTTTCAAGTATAATGTCTATATGATTTAAATGGTTTCACTTTTCTTATGATGAAATGATATCCATTTTTTTTATATGGATTATGTTATGATGGCATGATGTTTAGGAATCCCATTTTTATTACATGGGTTATGCTATTATGTATGATTTGTTATTTTTCGGAACACATAAGAATGGTTTAATTATGAGATGGGTGGGACCTATATCTCTCTCTAATGCATTGGGTAAATATTTATATCTCATGAGATACACATGGCTGGATTGATAAGTAAATCCGGTTCAGTAATACAGGGCTGGAACAGCAAGTAAACCCGGTTCAGTAAGGGACATTGTCCACTAAGATGGTCTTGGCAGCAATGCATTGGATACTTTGGAAATCATTACATGTGTTTAATGGGTGCCACAATTACATGTTTTATTCCCATTCTAGTTTATCATGATTAATTTTCCTTTATGATCTATGCCTTATGCACCGCCATGTTTAATGTCATTGCCCAAGATTTTGATGCTTAAACATTATGTTCATGTTTTTAAGTTCAAATGTATATGATTTATTTTATTTTATCTGGGCTTACCCTTACGAAGCATTTGATCTCACACTTTATATGTTTTATTTTCCCCAGGAATTAAAGAAAGGTTTTAGGTATGAAAAAAAGGGGGAGATCTTTATGGGAGATGTTGAAGATCTTTCACCACGATTAGAAGATTATATTCCGAGTTTCCAAAGACACTAAACTATTACAGTCCTTGTATGTCAGTTTTTGTTATGTATTAAGTATTCCGCAAAAGTAATGTAATGTCCATGTACTTCAAGCTTTGGGCCTCTAAAATTGGTATTAGAGGAAATGTTTTGTTAATCTTTGGAAACTAGGATGCAAAAACTTTTGTGAGATCCCTAGAAGTATTTCTAAGGTATGTCTAGGGATTTCCCTAAGGTTAAGTATAATTATAGGTTATAGTACTAGAATTACGGTAACGATCTTAGAATTAAACCAAAGATGTTATATATTGAAGTTACTCCCCATTTATTATGTGATTTTACCTATCATGATTTTTTCCTCTCACACTATTCTTTTTGGGTTTTAAAAAATGGATGGAAACAAGAAGATTCACGATAATGGAGAATATGATGGAAAATGGAATGATATTCTTCATGATCAAGAAAATGAAATGGGATTTGGAAGTCGCAACATCGTTATTATGTATAATCAACAATCTCATAATAGGATAAATAATCTCAACTTTGGTAAGTTTCCTGACTCAGCTAATAAGAGAAAGATGGAGTTTCATGATGACCATAGAGGAAAGAAAGTTCAATTTCCCTCATGTAAGTCATGTGGGAAGAGGAGTCAAGGAGAATGTTTCAAAGGAACTGGAAGATTCTTTTGGTTTTGAAATCAAGGACACAAAGCTAGTAATTCTAATGGAAAAGGTTCAGTTAAAACCATGGAAAATGAAAATGGTATTTCTAAGACATCAACAACGGTTAAGTGGTTTAAATGTGGAATGTACAGGCATTATGCAAACCAATTCCCTAAGGGAAAATCTCATAAAGAGAATCAGAATGGTCATATGGGTTGTATTTATGTGGATTATGATGAAGAGACTATAAATGATATGTGAGATGAAAGAATTTTTGAAGCTCGGTCAATGGTTTAAAAGGTAGTGGAATGATTACATGTTTATCAAGAGTGATGTTGTATAAGAAATCTCATGGTACTATGGAATAAAGAGACATCTAAGGATTGTTACACTTTTGTATTTCCTTAAGTTTTGAAAGTGTATGATGAATGGTGCCAGTAACCATGAAAGGTTATTCATATATTTTTAGAAAGAACCTAATATGCACATAAAGAAGTTCTAAGGAGAGAATGAAATGTTTGATAGTATTAATGAGCTCATGAATTATATAGGGACAAGGTGATATCATGGTTTGAGTATAAAGAATTTTTGGGATTTTGGTATGTGGAAAGAGTTTATTTTTGACAGAATTAATGTTTTCACTAAGGTTCAATGGGTACTCATTTTTCAAGAGAAAAGATGATGAAGGTATTCACATGTTTGGAATGTGACCAACAAGATATATCTTATGATAAATGATTTTATTCACGTTCTTGTTATGTGACCTTTCCAGTAATCATTTTCTGTATTCTATGAGATTGGATGGATGTATTTTGGATGAGTCTGAAGATTGTAAACGGTTATGTCGGAGATCATATATTATTGTTTAAGGCTAGAACTTTTTTTGAAATTATTTCTGTAATGTTATAATAGTGTAGTTTTAGAAAAAGGAAAACCTACAGGATGGCTGACAAACTGTCACGTCGGAAAAGGCTGTGGGAATCGAACCCACAACCGAAGTGCGACATGCCTTTATCGCCTACCACTGGCCTACAGGAAGTCCCTAGTTAGTAGAAATTAGTTTTATTTTATTAAGCGGTATGATAGTTGAAGTATAAGTCCATTTTTGGAACCATATATGAATAATATCACCATAGATGGACTTATGTATATAACCTTTACTGACCTTATGTTGGAGATAGATGGAATAACCTATCATTCTATCGCATGATCCACTAAAATTTCATGGAAAACAAATTCAACTTAATTTCTTTTTTGAGATGAAGTGGAAATTATTCAAGACATGAACAACAATGAGATTGTACCAAAATCAAGTAAGATTTTATTTTAATTCAAAAATTCTACAACATGAGGGAAATTATCTTGAAAGCCAAAAATGTTGTACTAGTACTCTTATATCTGAGGAATCAAATAGTACCTTAGATCATCACAAATCTATGGATTTGTGATTGTTGGCTTTTTCATAGCCGTGTTCTCTACCACTCTCCATCAGAACATGATAGTTAGATTTCTCTTTCATATCCATATTTTCAACTATGTTCTCCAATGTGGAATCCCAGTGATTAGATAATTTGGGTAACCGTTACTTTTCAAACTTTAGTTTTTAAAGTCAAGTTCTGGTATTCCATTTTATGATGTGGGTTTCTCTTAAAGAAACTTTCGAGTAGTAAACCATTTATAACCCCGACGAATTTCGAGGGTGAAATTAATTTTAAGGGGGGTAGAATGTATCAATCCTGAGATTTTATGAAAAATATTATTTTAATGCCATTTATGTCTTGTGATGTACGCTACACCAATATTATCTTGCGCTATACGCAACACCGTATTAACTTGCAGTATACGCAACACTATTCTTGGGTCATGTTACACACAATCTCAAGTTCATTTTATAGAAATTATTCTACGCAAAATTAAGTATAGAATTTGTTTAATGTATAAATGAAATATGGTTTTATTTTGTTATACACAAAAACAAAGGAGTCTTGCACTACACGCCACCCTGACTTGTCTTTCATTACACATAATCATGACCTTCCTCGATAGCGTGTGCAGTACGCAATACCGGGTTTCACTAAACAGTGATATATTGTAATAAAATTATTATGGACTAGCCGTTATTAATAGTATTACATACATTTTGAATTTTATAACATTATTATTCATCTTACATATTTTCTAGAACATGGTATGAGAACAAAATTAATATTTCGGGTAAAATAAATATTTTTCGAAAAATGCAGTTTTGTCGCCTTTTGATGGCACACACACATTAAATCTAGTTTTTGGCATGTTTATAAGTTCAATTTGACAAAATAATATTCTTCCATGGAATCATGATATAAACATTTAATTTTGATAAAATTTTCATATTATTCTAATAACGTTCATATTTTGATGAATAGTAAAAACACGCTATATTTTAATTAAATACAAATTTTTTCATCGTAATAATTTATATGGATAGATTATCTTTTTAATTGTTTTTAAAGTGAAATTAGAATATATTTTTACCATTTAATCCAATTTTGGTCATTGGAATTAATTTCACTTTGAAATTGGATATAAACAAGTGATGATATTTTGATAATTATTGTTTCTTAAAAACAAGCTATTTGTGTTGATAACGAGAATTACTTTTAAAATTAATTAATTCCACTTATATGTTTTGAATTTGAAAAAATATATATCATTTTTGAATTCAGAATATCAAATATATCTTTGGAGGATTTTTTGGTATTTTTCTGATAAACTTCAATTTATCATGAATAGTGAAAACACTATGTTTTTGGTTAAAACCGACTTTTTATTTAAATAATCATTTATTTGATTTAAATTTATTTTAGGTAAATATAGATACATAATACTTATATAAGTTCAATTAAATTCATTGGAATCCTTTTATAATAATTATAGATTTATAAATAATTGTATTGAAGTTTTCACTGTCTTTTACCCACCTCCTAGGAGCTTTTGCAATTGTTCCTAAAACTTAATTTTACCACTTCTGTGAGTTAAATTTCAAAAATCAGAAATAAAATATTAATATCAAGGAGTAAAATATGGTTCAATTAGATAAAAATAAATTTTGGTGAATAGTAACTTTTTACTTTTATTTACCACGGTTAAAAGTTATATAGGGTAATTCAACGTTAAAAGAATATTATAATAATTCACAATTACCGTAACACTTGTCCAAACATTATTGGATGAGTAATAGCTGCCAATGGTCATCCTTGGGTAGATTTTGGGACCCCATGGAACCACTTATGAAATACAATGACACATTAGATTAATTAACTTAATGTAAACAGAAAATTTGCATTAACAAAAATCCTTTAGTAATTAATTTTTATAAGGGGATATATAAATTATATTTTCAACTTTAAATATTCATTGGAAAGATAAAAATATTTCCTAAAATTTGGTATCTTTTTTTAGAATTTTCAGACATCACATAAATTAAATTATTTATGACACAATAATGATGCAGTATTTACCTCATTAATAAATGATTTAAATAAATAAGATTATAATGGTTAAAATATCATCCAAAACCTGTCCAATTCCTATTGTATGATTTTAATTAGAATACGAGTCTACTTATCTTCGACATTAATGTGTTTTGGACCTCTTGAAACCGAAGATAAGTTTATAATAAAATAATGTTTTCACACTTTTCTAAAGAGCCCCTCCTCTCGCTTATAAAAGGAGACCACTTCAATGCAATTCCTCACACCTCTCAAAAATTTTGGATCGTCCAAACTCCACCCAAATAAGCTCCATGCATCCATATCCTCCCCCTTCAGGCCTTACATTAGGGAGAAGACACTCCAAGAAGTCCTTTTCGTTCAATCCAAAGGAAGTTACCCAAATTAAAGGTAATAGTTTCTCTTAAGTTGTTTTCTTTTATTCTACTTATCCAACACCTAAACATTTTTTAATACTTTATTTTGTGACAATAGCAGTATCCTAAAAATACTAGGATGTTTTTATGAGAATTATTAGCACTACACATACACACACCTCTATCTAATTGATGATGAACATAATGTTTCTGTGGATGGCAAACTAACGCCTCACGAAACGATGATTGTTCGATTTTCCGCTACCGCCTCTCATGGTGGCCATTATGATGGAACTATATTAATATATGATATATATTATTTTTATTATTTCATTATTCTTCTTTACTTCCCAATTATATCAAGCCTTTATGGTTTCCATAGTTGGTAAATACGATAATCTTATTTGAGGAAGTGCGGACTACCGCCCCCTCAAAGTGATGTGATTTGTTAATGCCTTATGTGGGATGTATAAAGGATTGAGTTAATGATATTATATATGATATTATACTGGAATTATAATATACCTATGTATAATTATGTTTTAATTCCATTAAAATAATACATAGAAATGAAAGTAGCATTCATGCGTACGTACGGTTTACCGTCTCCATGAACGGTGCATTTCATTTCTTAACTCCATATGTTATGTACTATTATAAATACATGTATATGCAGATATATAATGAATATATATGATATATAAATCATGATTTACATTCTGGAAGTAATTAAATCATGATATAAGTAATAATAACATCAAGAACAACAAGTCCAAACACTTATGATAAATAAGATGATTTCACCCAAAACGATGCTTTAACATGGGATTGAAAAAGAACGGGTAATATAAAGTCATAAGTGAACCATATATGATATCATAACAATTAATATGATTCGGAAATAAGTCAATGACATTATTTAAATCATTATATAAGAGGTTAGGTTACGTACGAAACATATCGGACCTAAGGTAAGGGATAACCATTCCAATCTCGTTCTTATCCGAGATTGTTTATTCGTATGTATTTGCTGGGGTTAATGTTATCATCCAAATCCATGTTTTCTAAAAGTGTTTTTATGTATGTTTAATGTCCTTTTTACCCATTTTGTCTTTTACTACATGGTATGTAAGTAATATTTCTTTTGTTTACGTTACAAGGTTCTTTTTGACTTTTCTAATAAAAGTACGAGGATAATGAATTTTTTAACTTATACGGCATGAAAGGATTTTTACAGTTTTATAAAGACTTATTTTCATGAAGCTTCCTCCAAAATATTTCTTGAATATTTTTAATAAATATCATTCTTTTAAAATTGCTTGACATTTTGTGAAAAGAAATTGATTTTGAAGAAGAAACGAAATTTTCCTCAAGAATTCATTTCAAGTGTTTTATCAAAACCAATTTTCCACCTAAGATGACATTATTTGATATGTGTATGTTTCAAGTATAATGTCTCTATGATTTACATGGTTTCAATTTTCTTACGATGAAATGATATCCTTTTTTTATATGGAATATGTTATGATGGCATGATGTTTAAGAATCCCATTTTTATTACATGGGTTATGCTATGATGCATGATTTATGATTTTGTGGCACACATAAGAATGGTTTCACTATGAATTGGGTGGGACCTATATCTCCCTCCAATTCATTGGGTAAAGATTAATATCTCATGAGATAGACATGGCTGAAAAGACATGAAAATCTGGTTCAGTAATATAGGGCTGGAACCGCAATTAAACCCGGTTTAGTAAGGGAATTTTTCCACTAAGATGGTCTTGGAAGCAATGCCTTGGCTACTATGGAAATAATTAAATGTGCTTAATGGATTCCACAATTACATTTTTTATTCCCATTATATTTTATCATGATTAATTTTCCTTTATGATCTATTCCTTATGTACTACCATGTTTTATGTCATTGCCCAAGATTTTGATGTTTAAACATTATGTTCATGTTTTTAAGTTTAAATGTATATGATTTGTTTAATTTTATCTAGGCTTACTCTTACTAAGCATTGGAGCTCACCCTTTTTATGTTTTATTTTCCCCAGGATATAAAGAATGGTTTTAGGTAAGAAAACAAAAGGGGAAGATCTTTATGGGAGATGTTGAAGATCTTTCACCACGATTAGAAGATTATATTCCGAGTTTCCAAAGACACTAAACTATTACGGTCCTTGTGTGTCTGTTTTTGTTATGTATTAAGTATTCCACAAAAGTATTGTAATGTCCATGTACGTCAAGCTTTAGACCTCTACATGGAAAAAGTATTGGAGATCTGAGTGTCACTACATATCCTGTGTAAATAAGAATGAAGCTACACAAAGTTCTTGGATTGAAAATTTCATGCAAAGGTCTGACCCATATATAGAGAGGGGTAATTAAAGATCCTATAATCACTACATATCATGTGTAAATTGGAATTAATCCACACATAGTTCTTCAAAAAAGGTACCTATAATAATTTTAAGCACACAGAGCTATGGAAATAATTTATTTTTCTTTCACACAGATATAACTCAAGTGAAAAGAATAATTTTTTATGTAACATCATCCATGTAGTTTAATGTCACATAGTAAGGATGTCTTCTATATAGTTTAATGTTAATAGGTAAGGATGAATGATGCTACATAATTTAATAGCTTGCTTTTAAGAATTTTAATCCCTGATGATATCTATTCCAAATACATTTTTAGAAACATTTTATTAGTGGGAGGCATAAACAATTACCCATACATTGTGTCAAATTAGTAAGATCCATTGGAATAGACCTTATGTATGGTTTAAGTACCTTAAAACTTGAGTTCTAGCTTTGAAGGTTTATTACATTGTATCACATGGGGTTTAATAACCAATACCATTTCTCCATAAGGGAATGTTCATAGTTGGAACATTTTATTAAAGGTTCATGAAATCTAATTTTGATGAACATAGTGGTTGTGAAGCGTACAAAAAAATTTCTCATTGATTCTTTCCCACTCATCTAACCACATTTACGATTTCTCTTCATTTGAGATATTTCCATATATAACTATTATGAGTGAGGGAAATTATAAATATATGGGAAACACTATATCAGTTATATAACCAATGAATATGGATAAATTTGTGTGGTAGTGTGTGTAGGGGTATGGTAAGCCTATAAAACTTGAATGATATTTTTTATCTAGGACTTTTTGTCTATTAAAACCATTTTGTGCAGTACATTATATCAAGTCTTATTGAAGGACTCTATATATCCATTTTCCATTTTATGATAGCATGATGAATGGTAGGAATCGTTATTCTACACCATGTATTGTTTTTTTCGCTTTGAATAATATAATTTAGTGATGTTGTCTACTAGTTTCATATGAGGAACAAAAAATATGGTGGTAATGTTGGAATCCATGAAGTCTATGATATTCCACATCCTAGCGTCCTTGAGAATTATTTCCTCAACCCATTTGGAAAAGAATCCAGTATTATTAATGATGTACTAAAACTATTTTACTGTAGCTAGGGGATATATTCTCACAATTTATATCCTTAAAATGAAAAAAAACAGGGAATATTTAGATGTATATAAACTCTAGGGGTTGGCAAATGAAATTTTAATTATTCTAGAATCCATTATATTTTCAAGTTAATTTCGCACAGTCCTATATAATTGTTTTCTAGTAGTAACCAAGAATCCTAATTTAGAGGGAGTGTCTGGCCCTAGACTGATGATCACTATAGGAGCATGTATGGATTACTTTATTTATGTTAAGAATACCTCCTTCTACAATGAATATAAGGAGGAATACATCATAGCCTTATTTTTTGAGGGAATTTCTCTCATTTTTTCCATACTGAAGGGTGATGTTTTCTGCTCAACCTCGATTCAATTCCCTTTTGGGTCAATATTATGGGAGGGTGCCATTTTTGAGGTAACCTATTATCATCCCCATTTATCTAATGGTGGATACTGGATCATCACGCAATAAGGTAGTGTTGACCAGATTGAATTCCTCAATGGCACAAAAGATAAATCATGAGACCACCCATTGGCATGTTATATAGAAAAACCACTTCATCTTGATCAGGATGAGATGGGACAATGGATTCATTATCTAATTCATTGATGGAGGAATTTTTTGATGGAGGGAAATGATGAAATTAGGGTTTAAAATATAATCCTAAAATCAGTACTCTAACATCACCAATTATAGGGGATAATTAATTATTCGTGATGGCATACTCAACAATGATTTTTAATAACTATATTTTAATCCCATAGATGATAAGGTATGATATCTAAAACTCTTAGGATAACATCATGTTGACAATGAGGGATTAGTAATCTACCTCATTATTAGTGAAACCTTCATATAGTGAAAAAGAGTAGGGAAAAACTACTTTGTTCAAGGAATCATATAAAATCTCTCGAACAACAAGGTTGAGATTCATGTTTTCCATTAATAATCCTATATTACTTTCAAGGGAACTATAAAAATACATCTCCCACCTTTTGGGAGTGTCATAAGACTTGAAAACCCCTTCTTATAGATTTTCAGTTTCCACTAGTGTTCTTTCCATTGTAGGATGTGCCGTAAGGATATTATCCAGGGTCTATACTTTACATTATATCTATGAAATTAAATGGATGTAATAATATTGAAGTATAACCACCCATCATGCCAACAACTATGTCAAAATTGGTTCAACAAGGATATACCTGAGTGGGTTAATACCTGAGACCAAGTGGAATTCATGATTCTTCAAGTAATGCCTCAGTGTTTTCACTATAGAGATGAGTATGAGGATGTTGTCATCCATTGAATAATACCATGTATCATTAGATAACATTATTTGACTAAGCTATTAGTGGAATTTTTCACTCTATGTATAATTTTTTATGTGAGGAGAACGTGAAGAAATTATTCCATGGAAGCCACATATAAGATAAGAGTATATAATTCCACCATCTACATCAAGACTGGTAGGTGTAGTATGCAATATTTGATTTTCTAGAAAGCTACTTTCCAGTCTTTATACTACTAGTAAGTGAATCTATTCTTTATTAACATAGTGAAGGTGAGTAATTATTCATCCTAGTTGTCTAAAAATGCTGAATGTATTTGAGGTTCCCTATGATCCCCCTTATCTCTTTAAGAATCCAAGGGGATGGATAATCTTGGAATGTACTAGTCCTTTCTAGATCGACCTCGATTACATAGTGGTACACCACAAAGTCATGGAATTTCCTAAGAATTACACTGAAAGGATATTTCAAGGGATTCATCTTCAAAATTTCTGCTGTAACTTTCTAAATATTGTTTGAAGATATATGAGTTGATAACATTGTAGTTGAGATTAATCCACCAGGTCCTTGACATAAAATCCATGATTCAAACAAATAAGGTTTTAATGATATGAAGCATTGGGAACTAGTAAGTAGATTCAATGTTCTTTAATTAAAAGGGCATGACCTGATAGAAAAATATATCCTAAGGTTCCCTAAAGGTGGTGGATTTTTCTTCTTCTAGGGATATATATTTAACCAAACCTTGACTACCCATACGTGAAAAAAGGCATTGAAGTGTTTTTTTAATCAATAAAATGTTTTTATCTTAAATGGGGAATATTTCTTTAGTATGTGTCGATTAAGGTATTTGAATTCAACGAGGAAATTGGTCTCCATGTTTTCTTTGTTGACAAGGACGATGTTGGTGATCCATTTTTGGTAGTACACTTTCTAAAATATCTTATCTTTGATCAATTTTTCAACTTCCATATCTAAATTAGTAGTATGAGAGGGGATAATTCTATCAGATTCCTTTTGAAGACCTCGATAATCATCTGGTATTCCAAGGTGATGAGTATCCACATCAGGGTTCATCCGGGGCATCCCTGTATAATTATAAGAGAACAGGTATTGATGCGTCTTTAGAAATGAAAGATACCTATCAAGATCCTAAATAGGAATGGTTGAAAAAATAAACATAGGCTATAACACCCAGATATTTTATGAAATATTATTTTTTGAATAAATTTAAATTCCCCAATAGTTTTCCTTAAATATAAAGACGAGTTTGGCTTACGTTACATGTTTCCATGTGTGTTAAAGACCATAATATATTATTAATATTATTATTGAAACATTAAAATTATAACCTAGCTATAAAACATATTAGTTTTAATTGTAAAAAATATTTTTTAAAATATTAAGTATAATTTATTTATATAAAAAAACATATTTATAAGAAAATACTTAATTTTTGATAATTTCTTAATATGTTTCGAAAATAAAATTTTCTAAAAAATATTTTTTTCTTTTATTTTTGAACAATAATAAAATTAGATTTATACACATTAAAAAATATAATTTGGTAAAACAACCCCCATTTTTGAAAAAACCATCTCAAAATTATGTTAGGGTGAATTTTATGGATTCTTCTGAAATGATTAATTTTTTTAATAAAGAGTGAAGATATTGGTTTTTATTTAAAACTTCCTTTTCATTTATAAAATTTATAATGATAATTTTTTTAAATGGTTTTAAAAGTTAAATTAGTTCAATTATTTGTCAATTAATCTAGATTTCGACATTTTAATCATTTTCCAAACAAATTTTGTTATAAAATGTTTTAAACATTTGAACATTTTCTCTTTAGAAAAGATACTTTCTATTCTCATCTAAAAGTTTAATATTAAAGTAACCATTTCTAATTATATTATTGAAACATGAAAAAATGGATTCTAAATTTTCAAACATAATAATTTATATTACCTAACAATGTAATCATAATTATTTACCATAATGAATAGTAAAAATTGTAAAAATTATTTACCGTGGTTTAGATAAAAACAGGCTTATCGAAGGGTCCAAATAAATATGTATGGGTTAATAATGACAAAAAACGTGTAAAACACCCATTTTATGGCCATATTTTGATATTATAATGTGTAAGTATTGATAATGATCCATTCTTGATCCTTGGTTAATCGGAAAAACATGGGTTTATAATTTTTTTATAATTATATGTGTGCCAGACACCTCATTTTTAATAGCCCACCTCATTTCCCCTCATATAAAAATGTTAAATTCGCTGCCCAAATACCTTAGTTAAAACCCTTATCTCATTCTAGAAACTTTATTTTGGTCATACATCTAACCGAGGAATGATTTTGGTCTAAACAAAAATTAGTTTTCTGAAAAAGTGGTAACGTCCTTAACCAAGCATTTTTTTCACTACCTTGTTAAATTATTATTAAGAGATTAGTATATAATTACCTAGTTATATTATATAAAATTATATGGTTTTACGTTTTTGGAATTACTTATATCCATATTCTCTTCTATCAAATGGGATATGAAATCATCATTTTTGTGTACAGTGGACTACCGACTCACAAACTGATGTCATTCATTTTCCATCACCACCTCTAATTGATTAAAATATTGATGGATTAAATATAAATATAAATATAAATATGTTATATTTATAAAATAATTATAATTTTGAATCATTTTATCATATATACCTCTTTACTTTCCATTATTTGGGAATACGATATCATCTCTTGTGTGTAGAAAACTACTGAATTATGAAGCGATGTGATCCGTTAATGATTTAAATGGAAGGTAAGAAGTATTGTTTTAATGGAAATTGGTGATATATATGAAATTAAAATGATTATTTAATTATGTTACATTATATATCTTTATTTATTTCAATCTATTGAGAAATTGGAGATACCATTCATGTGTAAGTACAACCTACTATATCCATGAACAAAGTATTTAATTTAATATCTCTTTATTTTATGGATTACTCTAATTAATAATATAATTACTATTTATTAAATTTATATCATGGTTAAAATTATGTATATTATGGAACCATGACCCATATAATAGTACCAAAATTAAAAAAATTAAAACTTACATGAAAAACAATGTAGTTATTAACTGAATCATGACATTAACAAGGAATTGTTATGAAATTTTTAATTAAATGGTATAATTACATAATATATTATATTATATATATGGATAATTTCAATGAATATATGTATAATAAATATATATTTATTATACAGTAGGATAGAGTTCTTTCAATGTGAGAGTAACTCAATGTAATAGATTTCCATCTCACTTTTATTTTATGTGAAACATATGCTCGGTTCACCATGTTTTTTATGAGGTGTATATGATTCATAGGAATGTATTTTATGATTATTGTCCTAAAACTTTTATTTATTTTCATATCAACTTGTTTTTATCACTTTAATTGATTATACAGTTCATAATTTATCAACACTGTAAGAGATTTTTGTCTCAATTTTCCTTCTTTGAGATATGTGTTGTGTTAGGAAACAATCTTCTTTTAGGAGGTATATTTACTGTCCATTTGAAATTTTATATCATGAATATACTTCTAGTTATTATATATTAAATTTCATATAATGTTATTCATTCATGGGTCTTATGATTAAATGTTATGAAAATGATAATGGTATAATGATAAAATCTTGTCTTTTATCGAGATTGTTTAGGTTTATGCTTACTATGATAAAATATCATCACCTGTCACTTAAGAAACTAATTAAATTTATTCACATACAGTTATTACTTTAGAATACTTTTTTTACCTTCATTTACCTATCTTTAGGTACTTAATATTCTAAATGAATATTTTTAATGAAAACTGACAATATTTCTCTTTTTAGTTGAAATTCATTCATCCTCCATATATTTTTTTTCTAGAAATGTTTTAAAAAATGGTTTATCATTTACCAAATTATTTATAAAATAATTTCGACACAAGTTTTTGTTACAAATGGTTTAAAATAAATCTTAATGTAATTTTCAAATCAAGTACCATTAGTATATTTTTGAAAATGTGAAAGGAATCTTTTATTAACATGCATGATATTTTTGGCCAACATGGAACTCAACTTTTTAATGTTTATTTATAATTTTCATAGGATATTTTTTAAAAATGATTTTAATTTTATTTATTTTTTAAATCTCATTTTCAATGTTGAAGTATATTTTACTTTAGAAATATTCCACGTTATTTTTCAAAATCATTTTTCATCTAAGATGACATCATTTGATGTTGATTAATATTTACTAGGGATATTATTAAATGATATCACATTTATTATTTTTATGGATGTTTTATGACTATGGTGACAAGATTTTTATGAAACCCAATTATTTCCATGGGTTATACTATAATAATGTGTTTATGGAACAAGAACATTTTCACAGGTTATGATATGATGAATATTTTATAATCTTATGGTAGATAGATGTATGTAGTAGATGATTGATGGGACTTATATCTCCCCGAATGCATTGAAAAAATATAGATAATTCTTGTATAATTATAATACAAGAGAACTTGATTACATGTTCATAATGTTATGTATGAACATGATGAAATGTTGAAAATGTTATACATGAACCTGATGATGTGTTGATAGTGTTATGCGTGAACCTGATGACATATTTACAATGTTATTAATTGACTTAGATTTCAGGTCTATATTGTTATGTGTATACCTGGTTGAATGTTTGTAATTTTAGTCAATGTCTTGATTTCTTGCCAATAACTTAATGAGTGAACCTGTTTCTATTTATACATGTTCACAATGTTATAAGATTTTTTGTATGCAAGAAATATATTTCTTATGTCAATGTTATGTTTTCATGGTTTATTTTATTTGAATCCATTATGATTCATGTCATATAAACTTAAATTACTCGTTCAATGACTCAAGTTTATGTTCTATGATTTGTAGGCTCTGGTCATTCAAATATTTATCTCATATTCCCATACACTTATTCTAATTTTATATTGTTATCTCCCTTATTTACCATTACTGATTATTTGAGATCAACCGTTCTGAGGATTACTTGACTATGTTATGAATAATGGTTTTGGTAGGGTTTGACTATAATAAGTACTGTATAAGAATATATTTTTGGGATATATTGAAAATCCTTCACTAAATAGAATGATTTTGTACCTAGTATCCAAAGGAACTAAACTATTATGGTTATTGGGCATGTATTTGTTAAATATAAGGAATATTAATATATTAATATGTTATATCTATGTATGAGTTTCTTGGGTCTCTATAGATGATATCAAAGGAAATTTTTAGTTAATCTTTAGAAACGAGGATGAAAATACATTAGTAGAATCCCTAAAGAAATGTCTAAAAATCAATTAATGTATATAGAAATGTCCTAAAATTTTGGTAAAATATAGAGAGGTGGTCTATAAGTAATTAAATCCTTGTATTGATATTACAAGTGGATGTGGATTTAGTAAAAAGTTCCCTAAGAATAATAACCCTAAAAATGGAACATTGGGGTTGACTGAATCGTCACCTGGTGTACAAAAAATGGGCCCCCCTACACAACTAGTTTGATATTCCTAGGGGATACGCTTTGTTAATTCACAGAATCATTATAAACCATAATGAAGGATTTAAATATATTGTGACTATGAATGACTAATGATAAAAGTAATGTTTCATAGATTAAAAAATAATGTGTCTTGATTTAGACATTCTATATGTGTTTTTTCAGAATTATTTGGTTCCCCACTATGAATATGGTTTATTGTACTCTAATTTTTGGTTTTAGTCAATTTATAGAACCCAAAGGATCATTGGTAATGTTGATTGTGGTGGAAAATGAAATTATTGTTCTCATAGAAAAAATGTTTGAATCTGGAATAAAAAATCTAATTACCATGCTCACACAATATTCTCAAACTATTAATCATGTTTAACTTCAAAACAATCAAGGGAGGGGACTATATTTTAATGAGTCTATAATTAATAAACATCCCCTTCTTTTACTGGATCATCTGATCCACTAGTTGATGAATACTGAGAAAGTACCATTGAAAAAATATTTTCCGTTCTCAAATTTTTAGAGAATGAAAAAGTTAATCTGGATTTCTACCATTTGGAATTTGAAGCATATTAACAGTGGAATATTATTAAGAATATAAGTCTAGGATAATAAATTGAATCCATGAAGTTGTATGATTTAATGATATTATTTTTTTCAATAAGTAATTTAATCATATTATTCCTTTAAAAATGGATAAGTAATTCCATGAGCTTAAATAGAAGGATGATGAATATATCCAAACCAATTTATAAAATTTTATAAGAGTTGTGATTTAATATTATGGTATTATCATTCATCATGAATATAAGGTTGAATAATTCTTGATTGGAATAAAACCAAATCTATGAAGGGTGTTATCCATAATGTACTTTGTATGGAATAAATAAATCCTATGATTTGTACTAAAAATTGAAATTGAAGTTTGGAACCCCATTTTTTCTAGTTATAAAAAATGTAATATGGATTTCCATGGAAGTTCCAATGATATGTCACATGAATGGATGAATGTTTTTGAATCCCCTACTAGAAACAATTATGGGAAGCCACACTTTAGTGAGTACCAAAGAGGAACAAGAAGCCATTTCTTGTGTGGGAAGCCAATCCACTAAAGAAAGGATTGTATAAGTAGTGTGAAGAATTTATTCAATGAAATGAACAAAGAGAGATCAACAGAATGAAGTACCCAAACTCATGTTTTTCAAATGAAATGATTATGGACATTATATTAGCCAATGCACAAATCCAATAGTTAATTTTAGTGATCATCATCAGTAACCTCTTAGGTTTGGATACAAAGGGAAATATCATGAGATCACTATTTTTGATAAGGGTTGTAATAAAAACATAGTGAATTATACACATACCATCAACTCTAGAACTATAATTTTTTTGTTTGACTCAAGATATACCCATTTTTTCACATATGAATAATTTTATATTACTATCAAGATACCAAAAAAATATTATACAATGAATTATTACCAGAAACCCCTAACATAATGATGAGAAAATATCTTGTATATTATTCCTCTTCGGTTAATGTTTGTTAGAATTTGTTTCATGAAAATCATGTCATTCATCCTCTAATTGAATTCAATGTTATAATAGGAAAGTATAAGAGTTATGTACATATATCCCACAATAATTCTTGATTATAGTAATTCACATTAGAAATTCCTATCAAATCTATAATCATCTATCAGTGTGATGATAATTATTAACATATGATGTATATCATGTTCGTTATATGGGTTTTGATTCCTATTCAAGAGGGGAATTTCTCTCACATAGTTGGGGAGACACTCAACATCAATGATGTTCCTATTATTCTAGAGTTTTGTGATACCTTTCATTATTAGTTGCTTAAACATCCACCAAATCATGATGTTGATTTCTTAATATAGATCATACTTATTTCCACATCGATTTCAAATACTCTTAATAGAATGGCCCCAATTGAGTTGTCAGAATTTAAGAACGAACTCATTGAATAAATTTACAAGGGATTCATTCATCTGTGTGTGTCACATTGGGGTGCAACTAATTTTTTTGTTAAAAGGGAATATTGATCCATTATAATGTATATTAATTATTGGGAGATAAACAAGGTAAAAAATAATAAAAATTATCCTCTACCTCAAATTTTTAACCTATTTGATCAACAATGTGGAGATCAATAATTTTATAAGATTGAACTTTGTTTTGGATATTACCAGTTTATGGTCGAGAAGGAGTATATAACCAAGACAACATTATATACAATTTTTGGGAATTATGAATATATATTGATTCCATCCAGTCTTACAAATTATCAAACAGTATTCATGGATTTAATGAATGCATAATTTAGAGATAAACTTTACCAGTTTTTCCTAGTATTTATAGATAATATTTTTATATATTCAAGGATAAAGTAAGAGAATGAATATCACTTGATAATTTTACTAAATATCCTATTAAAGGATAAATAATATGAAAAATTTAGAAAATGTGAATTTTAGATGAAAAAATATTCATTTTTGGGTCATATAATCTCAAGAAAGTGTATATTGGTAGATCCATCAAAGATGGAGGCCCCTAAATTTTATCCTAGACCAACTGTGGTGACTAAGATCTGTATTTTTTGTAGCATGATATTATTGAATTTTTATTAATAGTTTCTCATTTCTTTCTAACCCTCTCACCATGATAACTCAAAAGAGATCCTTATTTCTCTTGATAGATGGATGCGAGGAAAACATAAAGGAACTAAATATAAGATTAGACAGTTCAAACAAGTTTAATTTACCCTATAGTTGAAAAGGATTTTTAATATATAATGATGCATCCAATTAAAGATGGGGATGAACCCTTATTTATAATGACATGATTATAGCTTATGCCTCATGAAAATTGTTGATTCATAATAAAAATTACCCAACCCATGATTTGGAGTTAGCTATTGTAATTTTTTCTCAAAAGATATTGAGGAAATATGATTATGGAGAAAATTGCGATATATATAAGTTTACAATAATTTGACAGTATATATTCACATAGAAGGAGTTGAATATGAACAATATAAGATTATTAGACATGATTAATTATTATGAATTCTCAATACATTACTAGCCTAAGAAACCAATCAACGTGGTCGATGCTCTGATCAAGATCCTAGGTTTACCTTAAATTTTTGGTGAAGTATATAGAAATATCTTCATATAAATTTGAGCTTTAATACTACATATAATCCTCAAATAGATAGTATGTTGAAGATAAAAAATCAAACTCCAGAGAATATTTTCAGTTCATGTTAAATGGATTTTAAAGGTGACTGGGATCAACACCTTCCTCTAGGAGAGTTTTTTTTACGACAAATCATTCACTCGATCATTCAGATGGATTCTTGTGGAGCCCTCTATTGAAATAAGTGTAGTGATCCAACATGATGGAAATAAGTTGGAAAAATAATGGCATTAATAATTTATAAATTAGATGAAATTGAAGAGATGTTTAAGCCATTCAGAAATACATCAAGTCATCTCATAATCAGCTGAAAAGTTATGATGAAAATCACTAAACTGAATTTGAATTTGAAGTTAGTAAAAAGATATTTCTATGAATTTATACACGGAATAACGTTATGATATTTTTAATGAAAGGAAAAATAATCCCAAGTGTAAAGATCCGCAAAATTCAAATAACTTTTTTTTCTTAATTTTCTTTGGAATTTTACAAGAACACAGTTTCTGACGGCACCTGATTCCGAGGCCCGGTGTGCCCGTAATCATTTTCCGAAGTTTGGCTCGGGTACATTCAGTATACGAACGAGCGGGTTTTTCTAACTTTTGAACCGGTGCTCAGAATCGAATTCCGAGGGCACCGATGGAATTGCAGTGCTGGTATTTGCTTAGAAACACCTTTTTTGGAGTTGCGTTTTCTCGGGTGTGGTTTTTAGTTTTTGGGGTTAAGTTAAGAAAATAAAATAATGTGATGCGATAACTTTATTTTATTTCTCTTAAAATCCATTTAAGCTAAGCTGAAGCGGGTAGGGTGGAACCCAAAATATCCTACCCACCTGGTAGGATATTTGTGAGGTGGGCCCTGCACGAGCCCTACCATTTCTTTACCCATAAGTAACGCACCTGCAAAAACTCCTCTTTAATGAAAGTCAACTGGTGCGTTTTCGTAAATTCTTAATGCCCCAATTAATTGGACAGTTAAGACGTTACCATTAATTCACCGAATTAATGGTTTGTTTCCTAACTTGTTTTCAAACTGTTGTCATAATAATAAAATAAGACCAACACACGTTTTTCTTGGGTGCGGATTGTTGAGAGGATTTGGAGAAACTCTATCTTCATCCTCCTTCATGAAGAATGCGAAGAACATGAAGAACGCATCGTCGCCGACGAAGAACGCTCGCCTTCGACGAAAGGTGACAAAGAATGCCGACGATTCTCCTTCCGTGAAGCTTCTTCTGCGATGATTCTTCCCCCGAAACAATCTTCGATCATGAACTTCTTGAGGTAGGATATTTCGGATCTTTTAAATTCCTTTGTGGATTTTATCCTCAACATGGATTTAATTCGTGAAATTAAATCTGTGTGTTCTTAATCCCCGGAGTTTGACTACGCGGTGTCATGTACCGCGACGACAGCGACACCCCTTCTGCGACACGACGACCCTGTTCTACCACGACGGTCAATTCCGCGAAGAACTCATGTTCGACGACAATGACGAGGTAGGGGTTGTTTCATTTTAAATCTTTGTGATTTATAGTCCCAATTGTTAAATATGATTGTTGTGAGACTTTAAAAACCGCTAACGCGGTGGGTGCGGACCAACGAACATGTCCAATCCCACCGCCCTTTTTTTGTTATACGCGGATTGGTGGGCAATGAAAAAAGGGGCTTCAAGTTAATTTTGAAGGTTTTTGCAGTGAATAACGAGTCCCGGGACGAGCACTGGCGAAGACCGCACGCAAATCGGACCACCGGAGCGCGTCCGGTGGTCCGCGGAACCCCCCGCCAGCGCGCCGCCGGGAAGACCCGCCACTGCTGAAGCCGCGGCGGCGCTGGCTGGTCCCGTGGCTGCACGGGACCACAGAGGAGGGACACAGCTTAAGCCGCGTCCGGGTGTTACGGAGCGGCCCCCGCGTGGGGGTCCGCGGCTGCCTTGCGCGACGCCTGGCAGGCGCCGGCGCGCCGACCGAGCCGCCCGGCCAGACCGCCGGGCCGGGCTGCGCCCCACCGGGTTGGGCCACGGCGGCCGGGTCGGACCCGGACCCGGGTCAGGTCGAGCCGGTTCGGGCCGACCCAGGGGGGTTGGGCCGGGTCGGCCCGGGCCCAGATCCCCCGTTTTCGGCACCTTTTTGGTCTTTGGACCGTATCATGATCTTCGGGCCTCCGATCGACGTACCGTCAGCGGCGATACGATCCTTGGATCGAGACGGTCGTTTCTGTATATTACACTCAATGTTTCGGAATACTTTGGGTTCAACTAGGTTGGTTCGTACACAAAACCAACCAGGCCCTTGGAGCGGAAATGCTCATAACTTGAGCTCCGGACTTCCGATTGAAGTGTCGTCAACTTGGTTGGATTTCTTTAGGTGAGACGGATCTTTTGGCTCACTCCGCCCAAGGTTTGGACGCATGTGGAGTATGGTCGGGCTGGTTTTGTCATAAAAACAAATCGGGCCCCTGGGACGAAAAAGCCAATAACTCTCAGACCGGGCGTCCGATTGGCGCACCGTCTGCGACTTTGAGTTCCTGTTGACGATACAGAACTTTTGGATACATCAACTCTGGACTATGTGTTAGTTGATGTTTCAGCCTCTCAGCTCGTGGAGCGGACCCTCCCGAACGAGCTTGCTGTGTGCGGGAACCCTAGTGCTGGCTACGACTGCAACGACGATGACGATTGAGCAGAGATCCTCAGTGGATTCGACGGCGACGACTACAGCACTCAGCGATTCTACGTGGATTAGTGCTACCGATCCTGTGTGGGTCAACACTCAGCGGTTCTGTTTGATCCAGCTCCTACAGATCCTGTGTGGGTCCGATCCTGTGTGGGTCTTTGCGGGGGTTAGTTATCAATCGATCTTGTGTTGGTCAGATCCTTCCTCGGACATTGCAGGGGTTAGTTACCTATCGATCATGTGTGGGTCAGACCCTTCCTCGGTCATTGCGGGGGTTAGTACCTATCGATCCTTTGTGGGTCCGACGACTTCGATGAATCAGTGGATATATCTGATCATCTCTATCATCATTCAAGAAGTATACCTGTGTGAGATGAATCCTGTTCTGCTTTCCTATGTAGATTTTGTTGTGCTATCCTGTGTGGATTTATGTTTTTCTTTCTTATGTGGATTGTGTTGTGCTATCCTGTGTGGATTTATGTTTTTCTTTCCTACGTGGATTGTGTTGTGCTATCCTGTGTGGATTTACGTTTTGCTTTCCTATGTGGACTGGGTTGTGGTTGGACTCGGATATTGGAGCCGAACAAGAATTGATGACTTAGGTATATGTATGGGCATATACCTAAGCAGTGTCAGATGTTACTTCGTGATTTTATCTTTCCTTTGTGGTTTTTTCCTTCGTGGATTCTGGGAGACCTTCGTGGGTCTCGAGGTGCCTACTGAGTAACTTATACTCACTTCTGCACGGGCTATGCCCGCACTACGTTGTGTTGGTTGCAGATGACGGACAACGCTGATCGTGGTCGAGGTTTGCGGAGCAGGACGGTACCTGGAGGTGGACCACTGAGCGGGGTGTACTCAGAGCGGACAGCTGGACCGATGAGCTGTGGAGGCTATCTATACTCATCCTTCGAGTGGGACTTCCAGTGGAAGGATCGACATTGCTGATTTACTTTTCACTTGTTGTTTTCCCTTTCGAGTTATACTTTACTTTCAGTTTGGGTTTGTATTCTGGCCCACTTACTTTCCGCACTTACTATTGTTCTCAGTTTTTACTGAGTGTTTTCTTCTTCTACTTGCTTGATCTGTGGTGTTTGTTTACTTTACAAAGGAAACACCTTCCCTTTTTACTGGGATTTACGCCTTGGTGCTAGTCGCCAGCCCCTGGCCTATGGAAGGCGGGCTTGGGGTAGTCACGACCTGTGCCCCGAGGACTGGTCGTGACGAATTGGTATCAGAGGAGTTCGGTTCTACCGCAGACGCTAATCATTATTCTATGTGAAGTTATAGTGTTAAGCGTATTGAGTGTGGTTATCAGTCCAGGGAGTCCAGTGTTGGTGCGGCGGCCGACGTATCCGTACACCAGGACCCTGGCTTCTGATTTCTGACTTAATGCATGAAAACATTGTTTGCATGTGTGTTTAATGTTTTCTTTGTTATTACTATATGTCAGCTCCCGGAATACTATTCTGACCGTGGCACACCTGTTACTTTTCAGGATGGCCCCACGACGACAGCCAGCTAGGGTTCCGAGAGTTGAGTGTGACGACAGCCCGCCGAGCGACGAGGCCTCGGTGCAGGGCCCTTTGACAGCCGAGGCACCGGCGGTACCGCTACCCGCCGAGACACCAATGCTACCAGCCCCAGCCGCTGACGATGCACGTCGCCTTTGTGCACTGTACGAGTTCTAGCGCCAACGACCGCACAGGTTCCGCGGGGAGACGGTCCCCCAGGCAGCCAAGGACTGGCTGGAGGCAGTGGTACGAGTTTTCTGGTTAGTGAGGACACCATACGACCTCATCTTGATCCTCGCAGCGAGCCTACTGCATGCAGTAGCGGGCCGATGGTAGAGCTTGATGCTCTAGGTGAACGATGAGGCATATCTTCTCTGGAAAGAATTTGAGAGCCTCTTCCGCTCAGAGTTCGTCCCAGCCACCCTCCGTGCGGTGCACATCCAGGAGCTTCTTCATCTACGACAGGGCAGCTTGACGGTCGCCCAGTACTCGGTGAGATTTACCGATCTCTCGCGCTACTCGACGGACATGGTACGGGACCCATTCTTCCTGGCCCGGACCATTGAGAAGTTATTGAGTCATGAGATCAGGGAATCACTGATCTCCCTCAGCATTCCAACCCAGGAAGGAGTACTAGAGTGAGCCATTCTGATCGAGAGATTTCTTGCTGAGCCTTCTTCAATGGCGAGACCTACTGCAGGGCGGCATGTAGCAGAGTCTTCTGTAGCAGGCAGTCGATGTATGAAACCTGGGTCCAGGCAGATCAGACCCTCAGGCAGACAACCTCAGGACACTAGCTCAGCAGTGCGGGGCACACAGCGCGATGCCAGTATTTCGAGAGGCAGGTAGTGCTACGCATGCGGCGGGCAGGGCCACATGGCTCGTGACTGTCCGACCCGCCGTGCTGAGGATCAGCAGACGATTGAGGGGCCACCAAGGCACAGGCAGAGGGTCGAACGTGGTGGTTTGCAGGGAGAAGGAAGACAAGGAAAAGGAGCTGGCCGAGCAGCAGGTGGTGGGCGACGCTTTCAGGCTCAACCACCACCACCACCAGGAGGTCCACCCCGACCACAGGGTGCTGGCAGACAGAAACAGGCACAGCTCCAGGCAGCGGAGGCCTATGACCACGGTGCGCCCAAGATGATTCGAGGTACTATCTGTGTCTATTCCACCCTTGATGCAGTTCTTATAGACACAGTAGCGAGTCACTCTTTCATAGCCGCTGCCCTTGTTCAGAGCTTGGAGATTCCGACAGAGCCGTTGGCTCAATCCTTATATCTAGAGACTCTTACAGGAGCAGACTCGATGATTACACACTGGTGCCGGTAGTGTAAGATTACTAGAGGAGGTGAGAGCTTCGGCTGGGATCTTCTTGTAGCGACGTCGAGGCCTTACGACGTCATCTTGGGCATGGATTCGTTATCTACAGTCAATGCTCAGATCGACTGTATTATGCGCAAGGTGCGATGTGTATGCACCAACGGGAGCAGGTTCACCTTCACCGGCGAGAAGGGAGCCTTTGCAGCATAGGATGGACTCTCTCAAAGGATAGGACAACCCACCACTCATTAGTTGGCTAGCCTCATCCTAGGAGCAGTTGACTTGCAGATTCCTAGTTTTCCTGCAGTGGTGGATCAGTATGCGGATGTCTTTCCCGACGACGTTCCAGGACTACCTCCTCGTAGAGAGGTATACTTTTATATTGATCTGTACCCCGGGAAATCCCCGATATCCACTCCAGCATATCGGATGGCTCCCGCCAAGCTTCGAGAGAAACGGGTACAGTTGGAGGACTTGCAGGGAAAGTGATTCATCTGACCCAGTGTTTCACCCTGAGCCTCCCCGTTATTGTTCGCCAAGAAGGCGGACATGATCTTGCGACTTTTTGTCGACTATCGTCACCTGAACCAGGTGACGGTGAGGAACAAGTATCCTCTACCATGGATTGATGACCACTTCGATCAGCTCAAGGGAGCACAGTGGTTCTCGAAGATAGACCTCAGGTCATGCTATCATCAGCTCAGAGTTCGGGACGAGGACGTGCAGAAGACGGCCTTCAGATGTCGGTATGGCCACTATGAGTTCTTGGTTATGCCTTTCGGCATAACCAACGCTCCAGCAGTGTTCATGGGCCTCATGAACAGGATCTTTCATCCATACCTCGATCGATTTGTCATGGTCCTCATCGGCAACATTTTTATATACTCGACGACTGAGGAGGAGCACGCCTACCACTTACGGGTTTTACTAGACACACTCTGAGAGCACCAGCTTTATGGAAAGTACTCGAAGTGTCAGTTCTGGTTATGTGAGGTCCACTTATTGGGGCACGTCATTTATGAGGTGAGATTTGTGGTGGATCCCGCGAAGATCGAGGCAGTGCTAGCTTGGGAGTCACCCAGGAGCGTGACGGATGTACAGAGTTTCTTGGGACTAGCCGTATACTATCGGAGATTTGTGCCAGACTTCTCCAAAGTTGCGGCACCACTCTCAGCTTTGAAGAAGAAGGGGAAACCCTTTGTGTGGTCAGACAGATGTCAGCAGAGCTTCCAGGAGCTGAGACAGAGATTAACCAGCGCATCTATCATGAGGTTGTCGGAGTAGGGGATAGGGTACATAGTCTACTGCAATGCATCAGGGACCGGACTCAGTTGTGTTCTGATGCAGGAGCAGGCAGTGATCGCCTATGGATCACCTCAGTTGAGGCCGCATGAGCAGATCTATGCTACCCATGACCTGGAGTTAGCAGTAGTGGTCTTCACTCTGAAGACATGGTGACACTACCAGATGGGCGAGCGCTTTACAGTCCTTTCTGACCATCAGAGTCTCAAGTACATCTTCTCTCCGAAGGACCTGAACCGGAGACAGCGGCGGTCGCTCGAGTTCCTCCAGGACTATGACTTTGAGATAGACTATACTCCTGTGAAGGGGAACGTAGTATCTGATGCTCTCAGTAGGAGGACGAGCATTCAGCTGCTTGAGGAGGCGACAGAGCAGCTAGCCGCTTAGCAGATATCCTTTGTGGATAGAGATGGAGTAGACTTCCTTAAGTCACTCACAGTCACTCCTCCATTACTGCAGTGGGTCAGAGAGGTATAGTGTGAGGACGCTAATTGTGAGACGCGGCGTGCACAGATATCCTCAGGTCAGTCACCTGATGGTTTTTCCTTTGGAGCAGAGAACAACTTCCTTTTCAGAGAACGTACCTTGGTACCAGTTGCTTTATGGGAGGAGGTGCTGAGAGAGTTTCACACTTCTCCTTTGGCGGTACATCCTTGAGTGGCGAAGATGTACCAGGACCTCAGACGACAACACTGGTGGCCAGGAATGAAGAAGGTTGTGGCAGAGTTCGTTTCTCGATGCCTCACCTTCCAACAGGTGAAGGCAGAGCATCAGGTACCAGCAGGCTTGGTACATCCCTTGGAGGTCCCGGAGTGGAAGTGGGACGGCATATCTATGGACTTTGTGACTGGACTTCCACGCACTTCCAGAGGTCACGACTCCATTTGGGTGATTGTTGACCGACTCACCATGTCGTCACACTTCTTACCCATCAGAGAGCAGGTCTTAGTAGAGAGTTTGGGACGTCTCTACATTCAGGAGATTGTACGTCTTCACGGTGTGCCATCATCTATCATCTCTGATCGAGATTCCTGCTTTACTTCCCGGATTTAGAAGGGGTTGCAGGAGGCGTTTGGGACGCAGCTACGTCTGAGCACTGCCTTTCACCCTCAGACGGATGGTCAGACGGAGAGGACCATACAGACTCTTGAGGACATGCTTCGCGCATGTGTCCTCGACCTTGGTCGTAGCTGGGAGGACCACCTACCCTTGGTGGAGTTCGCGTACAACAACAGCTACCACTCCACCATCAGGATGGCAACATACGAGGCGTTGTACGACAGACCTTGCTGATCACCGCTGTTCTTGGCAGACCCTGGGGAGTCAGCACTTGTGGGACCGGAGATGGTCCGGGCCACGACAGAGAAGGTCCAGGTCATCCAGGAGCAGATGAGGACAACTCAGAGCTGACAGAAGTCTTATACTGACAGGAGGCGGAGGCCACTAGAGTTCGAGGATGGTGACTACATCATCTTGCAGGTCTCACCTCGACGTGGTTTACGGAGATTTGGCCGAGGCGGCAAGTTATCTCTGCGCTTCATCGGACCCTTCATGGTCCCCAGCAGGATTGGCGGGGTGGCTTATCGCATGGCTCTACCACCTCAGTTGCACCGAGTGCAAGACGTCTTCCACGTATCTCAGCTGAGGAGATACGTGCACGACCCGACATATATCATTGACTATGGGGAGCTGGACGTTGATGATGGAGCGACTATTGTAGAGGTCCCGGTGGTGATCGAGGATCGACAGGATCGGGTCCTACGTGGACGGTCGATTCCTCTTGTGTGTGTCAGATGGCAGCACGGTAACCTCCAGGAGAGAACATGGGAGTGGGAGGCTCAGATGCGTGCTCAGTACCCACTTTTTTTTCCCTAGTTTATTATGTATCTTTACGTGGACGTAATTCCCTGAGGTGGGAGGGATGTAAAGACCCGTAAAAATAAAGGAAATTTTTTTTTCTTAATTTTTTTTGAAATTTACAAGAACGTAGTTTCTGACGGCACCTGATTCCGAGGCCCGGTGTGCCCAGAATCATTTTCTGAAGTTTGGCCCGGGTACGTTCAGTAAACGAACGAGTGGGTTTTTCTAACTTTTGAACCGGTGCTCGGAATCGAATTCTGTGGGCACTGATGGAATCGCAGCACCGGTATTTCCTTAGAAACTCCTTTTCCAGAGTTGCGTTTGCTCGGGTGTGGTTTTTAGTTTTTGGGGTTAAGTTAAGAAAATAAAATAAAGTGATGTGACAACTTTATTTTATTTCTCTTAAAATCTACTTAAGCTAAGTTGAAACGGATAGGGTGGAACCCAAAATATCCTACCCACCTGGTAGGATATTTGTGAGGTGGGGCCCGCACGAGCCCCACCATTTCATTACCCCTAAGTAACGCACCCGCGAAAACTCCTATTTAATTAAAGTCAACTGGTGCGTTTTCTTAAATTCTTAACGCCCCAATTAATTAGACTGTTAAGACGTTACCATTAATTCACCGAATTAATGGTTCATTTCTTAACTTTTTTTCAAACTGTTGGCATAATGATAAAATAAGACCAACACACGTTTTTCTTGGTGCGGATTGTTGAGAGGATTTGGAGAAACTCTATCTTCATCCTCCTTCGCGAAGAATGCGAAGAACACGATGAACGCATCGTCGTCGACGAAGAACGCCGGCCTTCGACGAAAGGTGATAAAGAACGCCGATGATTCTCCTTCCGTGATGCTTCTTCCGTGATGCTTCTTCCCCCATAATAATCTCCGACCATCAACTGCTTGAGGTAGGAGATTTCAAATCTTTTAAATTCCTTTGTGGATTTCATCCCCAAGATGGATTTAATTCGTGAAATTAAATCTGTGTGTTCTTAATCCCCGGAGATTGACTACACGGTGTCGTGTACCGCGATGACAGCGACACCCCTTCTACGACGCGATGATCCTCTTCTACCGCGATGGTCAATTCCGCGAAGAACTCATGTTCGACTACAACGATGAGGTAGGGGATGTTTCATTTTAAATCTTTGTGATTTATATCCCCAGTTGTTAAATATGATTATTGTGAGACTTTAAAAACCGCTAACGCGGTGGGTGCGGACCAACGAACAAGCCCGAACCCCCCGCCCTTTTTGTTGTTATGCGCGGATTGGCAGGCGATGACAAACGGGGCCGCAAGTTATTTTTGAATGCTTTGCAGTGAAGAACGAGTCACGGGACGAGCACTGGCGAAGACCACGCGCAATTCGGACCACCGGAGTGCGTCCGGTGGTCCGCGGAACCCCCCGCCAGCACGGCGGCGCTGGCGGCCGGCCGCTAGGATGCGGTGGCGCCCGGCGCGCCACGCGGGAATGCGGAGGAGGGACGCAGCTTAAGCCGCGTCCAGGTGTCACGGAGCGGCCCCCACGCGGGGGGCCGCGGCTGCCTTGCGCGACGCCTGGCCAGCGCCAGCGCGCCGGCCGAGCAGCCCGGCCAGACAGCCGTGCCAAGCCGCACCCGGCCGGGGCGGGCTGCGGCCCACCGGGCCTGGCCGTGCCGGCGGGGTCGGACCAGGACCCGGGTCGGCCCGGGCCCAGACCCCCCGTTTTCGACACCTTTTCAGTCTTTTTCCCATATCTTGAGCTACATGCCTCCGATCGACGTGCATTCAGCGGAGATGAGAACCTTGGATTGATACGGTCATTTCGGTGTATTACACTCAAGGTTTCGGAATACTTTGGGTTCGTCCAGGTTGGTTCGTACACGAAACCAACCGGGCCCTCGGAGCGGAAATGCTCATAACTTGAGCTCCGGATGTCCAATTGACGTGTCATCGACTTGGTTGGATTCCTCTAAGTGAGACGGATCTTTTGGCTCACTCTGCCCAAGGTTTGGAAGTAGGTGGAGTACAGTCAGGCTGGTTTTGACTTAAAAACCAACCGGGCCCCTTGGACAAAAAATCCAATAACTCTCAGACCGGGCGTCCGATTGGTACGCCGTCTGTGACGTTGAGTTCCTGTTGACGATACGGAACTTTTGGATACATCAACTCTGGACTATGTGTCAGTTGATGTATCAGCCTCTCGGCTAGTGGAGCGGACCCTCCCGAACGAGCTTGCTATGTGCGGGAACCCTAGAGCTGGCTGCGACTGCGACGACGACGACGATTGTGTAGAGATCCTCAGTGGATTCAACGACGATGACTACATCACTCAGCGATCCTATGTGGATCAGTGCTACCGATCCTGTGTGGGTCCGATCCTGTGTGGGTCAGTGCTCAGTGGTTCTATGTGAGCCACCGCCTAAAGATCCTGTGTGGGTCCGATCCTGTGTGGGACTTTGCGGGGGTAGTTACCTATCGATCCTGTGTGGGTCAGACCCTTCCTGGGTCATTGCGGGGGTTAGTTACCTATCGATCATGTGTGGGTTAGACCCTTCCTGGGTCATTGCGGGGGTTAGTACCTATCGATCCTTTGTGGGTCCGACAGCTTCGATGAATCAGTGGATATATCAGATCATCTCTATCTTCATTCAAGAAGTATACCTGTGTGAGCTGAATCCTGTTCTGCTTTCCTATGTATATTGTGTTGTGCTATCCTATGTGGATTTACGTTTTGCTTTCCTATGTAGATTGTGTTGTGCTATCCTGTGTGAATTTATGTTTTGCTTTCATATGTGGATTGTGTTGTGCTATCCTGTGTGGATTTATGTTTTGCTTTCCTATGTGGACTGGGTTGTGCTTGGACTCGGATGTTGGAGCCGAACGGGAATTGATGAATTAGGTATATGTATGGGAATATACCTATGCAGTGTCAGATGTTACTTTGTGATTGTATCTTTCCTTTGTGGTTTTTTCCTTCGTGGATTCTGGGAGACCTTCGGGGGTCTCGGGGTCCCTACTGAGTAGCTTATACTCACCCCTGCACGGTCTATGCCCACACTACGTTGTGTTGGTTGCAGATGACGGACATCGCTAATCGTGGTCGAGGTTTGCGGAGCAGGACGGTACCTGGATGTGGACCACAAAGCGGGGTGTACTCGGAGTGGATGGCTGGACCGAGGAGCTGTGGAGGCTATCTGTACTCATCCTCCATGTGGGACTTCCAGTGGATGGCTCGACGTTGTGCCTTTACTTTTCAGTTACTGTTTTCCCTTTTCGAGTTGTACTTTACTTTCAGTTTGTGTTTGTATTCTGGCCCACTTACTCTCCGCACTTACTGTTGTACTCAGTTTTTACTTAGTGTTTGATTCTTCTTCTTGCTTGCTCTGTGGTGTTTGTTTACTTTACAAAGGCAATTCCTTCCCTTTTTACCGAGATTTACGCCTTGGTGCTAGTCGCCAGCCCCTTGCCTATGGAAGGCGGGCTTGGGTTAGTCACGGCACGGGCCCCAAGGACGGGTCGTGACACCAAGTATTATAATTCCTTTTAAAATTATGGATTTTATTATGATGGTAGCCTATCAGTTGGATCTTCCACCAAACCATTATCATGTTCATGATGTGTTCCATGTATCTATCATGAGAAAGTACATACCTAATCCATCTCATGTAATGAACTGAAAGGTTGGACCACTATAGCATGATATTTATTATACGGAAAAAACTATGGAGATTTTGGATATATAGACAAATGTCTGCAAACCAGTACCACTAACATGGTCAATGTTTGGTGGTGAAACAATTGTCTTATGGATGCTATGTGGGAACCAGAGGATGTAATAACACAGATGTATCCTTAGTTGTTTGTACCAATGTGATGAAATTTTGAGGGATAAATTTATTTAATATAGGTCATAATGTAACACACTTATATTTTATGAAATATTTTTTTTATAAATTTAATCATGTTGATATATACCATTACACACACTATCAAGTTTACCTTGCATTACACATGACACCGAGTTTTAAAAAACCATGAGATTTTATTAAAATTAATATGTAAACATAATCATTATAAACGAGACATTAAACCTAGATGTATGAATAGTAATAAGAAATTTTTAAAAATTTAGTATAATGACTTTATATAAAGAAAATGTATTGATAAAAAATACTTCATTTTTTGGTATTGTATTTATATGTTCTCAAAATACTATTTTTAAAAAAAATGTTTATTTATTTATTTTGATTAAGAGTGATAAAATTGATTTTTTAAACTTTTATAAATTTAATTTGGAAAAATAAATGTAATTTTTTACTTTATAATTTAAAAATTATCTTAGGGTTAATATTTGGGTTTTTAGGAAATGATTAATTTTTCAATGAGTAGTTAAAAATAATAATTTTTATTGAAAAACTAATTTGTATTTATAGAGTTTTAAATGATCATTTTTTATATAAAATAGATTTAAAGGTAAAATTATTTCAATTTTATATTAATTAATCCAATTCAGGTCATTTGAATCATTTTCACATTTAATTTTCACATAAAAACCTTTAAATGTTTTTAACATTTTATCATTGAAAAAAGAATTGTTGTCATGTCTGTGGAATGAATTTTAAATTAATGTTTTCCACTTCACTGAATTAAATTTGGATAAATATATTCCATATTCAGAATCTTAATATTTTATATTATCTAATAATTTCTTTATAAATTTTAAACCTAATGAAAAATAAAAATAGTAAAAATTATATATCCCGATTAAAGTAAAAATGGGTTTTCCAAGGGATAAATAAATAATGGATTAAAATGGATAAAAAATTTTCAAATTTTTTTAGCCATATTGGGACATTATAATTTATTATTCTTGTTAATGGTCAATTGTTTTTCCTTGTGGATTGTAAAAAACGTGGGTAATATTATATTTTAAAATTTATAAGTGTGCCACCCACCTCACATAAAAAATTCCACCCCTCTATTATCTGCTTGAAACATTAAAAACCCTTTTATTCAAAAGATATCTGCCAAAATACCTTAATTATTTCACTCATATCACCCTAAAAGATTATTTTTTTTAGAAATATATCCTAGGAAGGTTTTTTGTGGAAACCAAAAAAAGATATCCAAAGAAGATGTAATTTCCCAAACTAAGAATTTTATTTCATTTTTTCATCCACCTCCTTAAATAATTATTAAAATATGATGTTATAGTAATATAATTATCTACAATACACTAATATGTTTCTATGTTAAGGTAATTACTAATATCTATCTCATCTTCAATCATATAGGATTCAAGATCATCATTCATGTGTGCGGTGATCCACCGCATCGCCAAAGGATCTTATTAGTTTTCAATAACCACCTCTCATTACTGGATATAATGATGTATTAATTTTTTATATATGATATATATGATGTTATTATACTTCTATAACTATTATATCACATATAACTCCATAATTTACATTATATGGGATTACGATAATGTCTCTCATGTGTACAGCAGACTACCTCCTCCTGAAGCGATGAGAATCATTCATGCTTTACATGGATGATAATAAGGATGGATTAAATAAAAATATGTTTTATATTTTTAATAAATATGAATACATAATTATAATATATCATTTACCTTTATTTCATTCAATCCTTTCGGAAAATGGTAACCGTGTTCATGTGTACGTATGACCTACCATCTCCATAAATTATATATTTAGTTTTCTCTCTCAATTTAAATTAGATTAATATACATTTAAATATAATAAATATATATTATATTTATAACATGGTTAACATTATAGATATTATGGAACAATTATTAGTGTAACAAGGCCAATTATAAAAATCAAAACTTACACAAAAAAGTAGTTATTGCCTGAAATGTGACACAAACATAGAATTGTTGATAAAAAAGTAATAATAGGGTATAAATAAATTATATATGATATGATATATAATATTATGGTCCTAGAATATATTTATAAAAAATTTATATTTATGACACCTTATACTAGAGAGATTTCAGGGCAAGATTATCTCAAGGTAAGCAGTTCCCTTCCCACTTATATTTACCAGGAGACACATGCCATATTCACCATCTGTTTCAATTATGTGGTTTATATAATTCCCATGGATGTATTTTATGATTTTTATACTTAAAATTATAGGTATTTACATATCCATTTTAGTATATCTCTTGAATGAGAGTTTTGGTTTAAAAGTTTTCAAAGAGGTAATGGTTTTTATTTCAATTTTTTTTCTTTGAGAAATATTGTTTTATGTACATATCTTGTTTTATGGGGTGTATATACTACCCCTTTGACATGTTATATCATGAATACCCATTTATTTTTTATATTTTGTATTTTATTTTATTTGTTTAAGGTGATTATGATTCAATGTTACCAACGTGGTAATGATTTTATGATACAATCTTGTTTTTTATTCATATTATTTATATTTAATCTTATGATGATGAAATATTATAGAAAATCACTCCTGAAATTAATGATTTTAATTCTCATATATTTAATTCTTAAGAGAAAATGTTTCCCTTCATTTTCCTCTCTTTATGTACTTAATATTCCGAAAGATTGTTTTTAAATAAAAACAACATTATTTCTCATTTTGGCCGATTACCCATTCTCTTTTGTATCCATTTTTTATATAAATTTGGTAAAAATGTTTTATCATCTAAAAATGTGTTTTTAAAAGGATTTTTATGCATGATTTATTTTTTACAATTTTTTAAATTGAATCCTCATGTCATTTCGACAATATGGCCTATTTGACATTTACCAAAAATGTAAATATAATATTTGTTTTAACATGTACACATTTTTCACCATCATGAACAATGAATGTTTTAGAGAATAATATATATGTTTCACTGGTTATTCTCAAATAAATTGATTTAAAAAAACTTGTTTTGGAAATGTTTTTTATCAAAATGGAATGTCTATTTTCATCAAGAAATGATCCATGTAATTTTTCAAAATTATTTTCCATTTTATATGAAATCCTTTAATGTTAGATAATAATTACAAGGGATATGATCTAATGATACCATATTAATTATATAATTGTATGATTTATAATTATGGTGACATGATGTTTATGAAACCCATTTATTCCAACGGTTATACAATAATAAAATGATTATGAAAATAGAATATTTTTCACAGGTTATGATATGATAAATGTTTTATGATATTTTTTCATAAAGATATATGGATTATGTGATTGGTTGGACACATATATCCCTTCAATGCATTGGGTAATGATGGATAACTGATCAGAAAATATAATATGGATGAAACTAATATCATTTTCACATTGTTATGTAGGAACCTAATGAAATGTTCATAGAGTTATGTGTGAAACTAATGTCATGTTAAATTTATAGGTGTGAAAATGAATAAATGTTCACAATATTATGCATGGAAATAGATTTCATGTCCATAAGCTTATTCAATGACCTGGTTTCATGTCACTTAGTTTATAGAAGGGGATAATTTAACAACAATAATTTAATGAGTGAACCTATTTCTATCTTTACATGTTAAAAATATTATTATTTTATGTGTATGACACAAATATATATTATGCCAATGTTTTGTTCTCATGGATCATGTTATCTAATTCCATTGGGATTCATGTCTTATGAACTACCATGATTTATACCCTGACTCATGTTTATGTTCTATGGTATTGAGGGCATGGTTATTCAAATATTATTCTCATGTCAACATACCCTTATGTTCGTGTTATGTTATTGTAACCCTTATTTACCATTACTGAGCATCTTATTCCACAATTTTATATGTTTCCTTCCCCATATTACGAAGACAGGTTTTGGTAGGGTATGATTAAGAGAGGTACTACAAGTGAAGATCATTCCAGGGGATTTTGAAGATCAATGAATAAATAATAATACTGTGTACCTACTATCCGTATGAACTAAACCATTAAATTATTTTGGACTATTTTTTTAAAAATTTAATTAGTTTTAATTTATTATGATTTTATATATATGAATGAGAATTTTGGTTGTCTAAATGGTATGAAAGTCTTCTTTTATTCTCATATTCACCTGCCTGAGCTCATTGATGGTGCTAGAGGAAACTTCTTCAAATGAGGTAAAAGTGTTCCGGAGATCATCATATTATTCTTCTTTATTTGAGTAGAATATGGAATCCATAGGTATTATGGTTAATTTCATGGAATATTCATACCTTTTGATATAAGATATACTATGTGAAGAAACACTGATGTCTTGAACTATTGGGGATAACATAGAGAGATTTAGGGTATTCTGGTATTTGTTTTCATTACTAATAGGGAAGGAGATATATATACATTTTTAGTTTTAGTGATTATAATGGGATAATATCTAATATTTACTAAAATCACAAAATAATTCTTGGAACCTGATAGAGTATTAGTCTCTCTTTCGATTGAAAAATCCATTTCATCTGAACTGATAGCTATCACATGTACATAAGCCAATAATGTTTTCAATTTGTGATATATTTTTTGTATTTAAGATATTTTCTTAATCATGTTTATGTTAAATATATCATCCCTATGTAGACTTCTCTAAGGATTCACTAGGGTGGTCCCCATTATTTTGGGAGCTGTAACCTACACATCATCATCCACAATTGGTTATTTAACTTCCTTCTTGTAGAAACCTTCCTCCATATATATGGATTCAGAAGACTTAAAAGGGGATCTTCCACCTTGTATTATTACAAAAATACCATCAATGGGGTATTTCATGAATTGATGAAATGTTGAAGGTATCACCACATGGCTATGGATCCAAGGTATTCATGAATGAAATTATATTCTATGTATTACTAGATAACCATGATATCAACATTAGATGTGATATACCTAAACAGATCCTTATATTTGATCTTCCCAAGATGAAGTTTCTCTATCTTATCATACCCATGAATGGTTAGCTTAATTGAATATAAGCTCCCCTCAATATATTCCAAATGATATAGGATCCATACCAGGATGAGGTTGATCCCAAAATTATTGTCAACTAAAGACTGTCAGATGTCAACATTAAAGTCTTTTCTAGAAATATATTGGGGTATAATATGTCCTTGTATATGTTCTTTCTGATCCTACTCTATGATCAATATGGTGGTATCGTATTATGATGGCATAACCTCTACTTGGTAAAAATTTGATATAACTGCTTCTTGCACAATATCTTGTGGGATCTCGAGGGCCTCAAAGAGTGACACTCTAAGTTCTTTTGAAAAAATGGAGATCATCTACAACTGGGAGTCTGTATAGAAAAACCACTAAATATTTCATGATTTATATTTTTGATATAGAGGTATACGCTTCCCAAGATAGGTCTTCTCCGTTTTATGTGTCTCAGGATATAAGGTGTTTGAGGTGGATGATACTGGTACATGAACATGTATTAAGGGAGTATCTACTATAAGTGGTGTAGGTTAGAAGGACCTTACCCTTTGTTAAGGATGATGAGATAATCCCACCATCTATAGTCAATCGTGTAAAATAACTATGCTAGAATGTCCATTGTATCCCTTTGAGGCATCTCTAAATTTTTATAGGGATTTATAAAGTTCTCACCCATGGGTGTTGGCCATGTATATATATTTCACGTGGTTGTGACTAGAATATTGGGATTGGACACACAACCGCCATCCCCTATATCCTCAACATCTATATCCTCATATTATAACTCCAGGACTAGAGATGAGAAACATGTACTCCGGGGAATATTCATCATCAGATAATGGTACTGTTAAGTGAACAATGTTAATAAAACAAAATATGAGTTCTTCATCATATGAGGGTTCCATCTTGTGGGGTGGTTCGCAGTATCTAGCTGTTGATGGAAATAAATATGCAAGCATCATACTTCTGTATGATTTGTATATGACTCCCCCAATTATTAATTTTACTATGTTTAAAGATAATTTCTCCCTACAGGAGGAATATTCAAGGAAATGTTCTTAGTTGTTGAGATCAGTACTTGTTTTTAAGGACAAACTCATAAGATGGTATGAGGTCGACCACCTATCCTTCAATCCATATAGTTGTGAATCATAAATCTACACATGGTCCAACCTTCTTACATGTCTCCCTCCTCTTCTAGTACGGTGATGGTTACACAAGTAACCTATATCGGGGCCTTTCCCTATATCTCCAATCATACTAGATTCTACATAAAACATCATAGTTTGTTTGCCTCCTACTAATCAAAGGGGCCCATAATCAATCCCAATTTGAGACATTATGTGCATGTGATGTTATTCTGGATCAACCATAGATTCAAAGTTAGAGAAGACAGGATTTCCAAAATTGGGTGGGGGAAAGTGTCATCCACCCATTCATGATATGTTTCTTGGGATTCATGGGGGTGCAACACCCTTCCATGACCTACTTTCAGACAACCATGGATTCATTGGAGTTGAGGAGTTCTTATGGTATCACTGATTGGTCCACCTTCCATCTACAAGGAGAATGAATGGATTCATGTAGTGTCCCCATTTTTTATGTTGCAAATTCTTGATTTGAGATAGAACTGATTGATACCATTTATGATAAAGTGGATACCCCCATAATGGAGGATAATAGTGATAATCCCAAAATTCCTCATTTACGTAGACTAGTTTCCTAGATCAAGAACCATCCTGATGATCAGATTCCACCATTTTAGGTAGATTATCTCTCTACTAATAAATGAGAGGAGGGATATTTGTTTCTAATTTAAAATTTCACCTAGTGGAAATGTTTCCCCAAAGTAGTTACTCATTGAGATATCTATGATTCTATATCTCATTATAATATTGTTCGAGTCATTCCTTAGTGGAGGGACCTTTGGCACCTCATGGTGGTGAGTGCAATATATCCACACCTTCACACTTATCCTTGGTAAAGTTCTAATGAAGAGGTGGAAATTCATCATTCCTAGGTTCCATTTTCTGGATCCTTCTTTTTTATATATATATTTGTACAAACATAGTTTGTGTGTCCATATCACCCACCTCTTGAGAAATAGGTTATCCATTGTATCCCTATTTATTTATGTCTTGGTCCACATCATTTTAATGATTTTTGGTGATGCAAATAATTTATATGTATCATTTATTGGTGGTTATCCCGTAATATTCAATGCAATTGGGTGATTCTACACAACTTTCTCCTTCATGGGTTATATCAGGGTCATTTCTAATACCCCTGGCTATATTGGAAAATTTTGGATTATGAACCTTATAAGGTTTGATTTATTGTTTAGTATCTTCCTCCAATTATAGTATGTGAAAATGAAACTCGAGGATGTGTTTGGTTGTACCTTTTGAAAAGGCCCCAAATGAAAAGGTATGTTTGACGATGGGATGAACCAATGAGATTTAGACCATCAATATTTACCTTCCAAACTAGATAAGAATGATTCCTTTCATAATTATGATAATTAAAATATTACACTTAGCCCTATGGGCTGGGGATGATTAGGGGATTTCATTTTTACATTATGATACTATTTTAGAGGATTTAAAGACTCTAGACAAGGATGTGATGGATCCTTTAATGGGAATTGAGATATAAATGCGCATATAACTATAATATAGAGTTGATTTATAACCAACACTATTTTATACAGGACCCTCTAGGGGTTTGATGAACTTGGTTATGCTGATTGAGATAAAAATTTCAAATCCCTATGGACTCCAACTGGTTCATAGATGAAACTGATATCTCTAGGATCCTCTCAGGGTTTGATGATCCTATGGGAGGAGTTTTTTTAATATATATGGATTAGGTTATCTCTTGTTATGGTTACTATAGTGGTTTCTATTGAGATATTTTTTATTTGGGGCATTATACTCACATATGATCTCAGTGCAATGGTAGCTTAGGATACTAGTAATTTATTATAGGATGTTGATGGGTAGTTAATAACATTGGATTCCATGTTTGAGATGTGTTCCCATTTTGGTGAAAGGGATATCATAATAGTCTATTGGAAACTCTCTCCTCCCATTCGTGATTTCTTTGCAACCTAGGATTGGAGGACTCTCACTGTATTGACCAAATACCTAAGAAGTTATCCCATCACATGATTTCCAATAATGATATAACATTATAAGGTGCCATATTAGGGGATATATTTTTTGTTCTAGAGACATATTGAAGTGTAATTAGAAATAATTTCCCCATCTAAAGGATACATATGTTCAACTGGGCTTTTTAAATCAGTCAATGTATATTTTTTATAATATAATGAGAAACACTTCATAGGAATTTTTTAGGATATTCTAATACTATATTACCAGATATAGAAAATACATCTATATATTGGTGACAAAAGAGTGTATTTATAATATTGAGGTTACTCTCATATACTTAAAAAGGGATTGTTCTAGACTTCAACCACTAATGATTTTCCCATATTTAATAGAGTGTGTAAGGAATGAACTCCTTCTCTAGCTAATCTCGGATATCATAGTTTGAAGTGGAGATGGTCCATAACATGGTTGGGAGGGTTTTTTCAGCTAACTCTTTCTATATATCAATATATGTCTATTCTTTATCCGGATTATATACATTAAAGTAGTCAGACCACAAATGTTTCTTATCTAGGTCTCCTGATGATTGTGGTAAAGTGATAATGATAGTTGATGGGGAACTATATATAGTTAAAGCCCATGTTTTAAGAACCTATATATATGAAGGATTCATGGAAAGTGGGATGATTTTATTTTCTATGATAGATATTACTATGTGTAGGTTATCCAAAGTGGACATTAAGTGTAGAGTCCATGTGATCCATCTATGTACTATTTTGAGGAGGACTATCAAGGTAGAGATTCCCATCTTCTTTGGTTGAAGAGTTGAAGGACCATTTAGGTGTTAAAGATATGTATTTATAGACTTAAGGAACCTTGTATTGAGTAGATAATGGATACATTTCTCATTATGTATTATGTTAGGAATATAGTGCCATGCCTTTTGAGGTTGTGTAGTAATATCATATTGATATATGATGTCTACAAGAACATGTTGATAATTTTACAGTGTCATGGGGATATGATCATGTAACTGAGAAGCTACTTGAGTATTCCTGTGAGCTTCTATATTGTCAGTAAAAATATGGGCCTGCCTATGGGTGGTTTCTAGAATATGGGGGTCAATCCGAGATTTAGTGGGGGGTTTGACCTTAGTTCCTATATTAATCCCATGCCGGAATATGCTGACAGACCATTAGAATTGTAGAAAGGATCTGAGGCTCCTCTTGAATAGGTTTTGAAGTATGTCAGTGCATTCATTCATTGATGGAAATACGGATATCGACCTTGATTATCTAATCTATTGGAATATGACATGTATCTACATCGACATGGATATTCACCTTCTCTAAGGTTATTTCAATATTTTATTACTGATCCTTTATTGGATAATGGATATTATCCTGATCTTGTTCTTTTGATGTATGCCGCTAGCTTTATTCAATAATTATGTGTGCCTGTCCAAAGGTATGTTCCAAAATAGGTTATTAAGACCTAGTAACTACAAGAATATTAACTTGGCCCAATTACTTTGGAGTATTCCATTGAATGTCAACAACTATAATATGCACATATATTAAGTCATGTGAAATACTTAGTTGGTGTGCCCCAATTAGAATGGAGGTATGATCCAAATCCTTTACCTCATACTTTGTTTTGAATTTTCTAGTAATCATCATAGATGTGAGAAAGAATGACGACATACTCTAGAGAAACCAACTTTTCACAATGATCATGGGGACTAGTTTCTCTACTTGTTAGGATAGAGATTTGTGCATGTCCTAATATCTGTACCAGTGTCAAAATATTCCAGTGGAGCTCTTATTCTATTTCTAGAATGTAGTGAGACTTTAAAAAAGTGTTTTTATGAATACTTTTACACATTTTCTAGTCTCCATGATATACAATAATATGTCTTCAATTTAAGCGAGGATATAAGCCCACTCTTATCCTCCATGTTCCATTATAATATGTCGATGGGATTCTTGTGTGGGGGAATAGATATGTTCCTCCCCTATGCTTGTTGTAAGAATATGTGTTATGAATTGATATGAGGCAGAATGGATATGAGCTTTCTCACTTGAAAATTCTAGTATATGATGACTTGAATCATCATTGGAAGTAGGGATATGTTCCCAATAATGTTTATCCACATCATGTTGTTCTTGAATATACCTCCTTAGTAACACTGAATGAGGGTCCAATGTGGTATTTGTTCAGGTAGTTCCCTTAGTAGGTGACTAAGGGGAACTGGTGGGATGATTTTGGTGATAAAGATTGATATAAGCCCTCCTAGGTAGCTTCCAAATCAAGATGGATCCACAGCTGAATCCATGATAATCATTCCTAAGATAAATAATGTACCGATTACTGTACTCTAGGAATAAGCTTCCAAAGTGGTTGGTGGGGTCAACTAGTTCCATTGGTTTCATTGTATATTTCCGTAAATTAGATATAGTTACTAAATTCAACAGTTTTAGGACTCTATATACATCCTTGATGGTCATTATCATACCATATCATTGGTATTCTTGTACCATCATATTCATCACCTGAAGATGAAGGCATCGACTGGGTGAGGTTGTCTTACAACCCAGAGAGGCTACTGCTATAACTAAGGTTCTAGAACATTGACATGATGAATACATGATCTTAGGTTCATATTTTTGTGATATTATTTTTCCCAATAACAAATACAATAAGGAACGTGGTCACATATTAGTGAACTTCGAAAAGTGTGAAACATGCTTAATTATCTATGAACATGCAACATAATTGTTCATTCTTATTATAAATTTGGCTATTTAGCTCACATGGAATTTTCATTCTGATAATGGATTATATAAGGGGAAATCCCAAACATTATTGAAGAATCAAATGTCAAAAATACCATTTTTCATGGGAGACTAAAAAAAGGCCCTGACGAGTGGTCAAAATATTATTTTTATTATTTGAGGGAATTCACTTTGAGTTCACAATTTCTTTTTCTGTTTGAATGGTATGGTTTTCTAGGATTAAGAAACAATATTATTTTATCCTATACTGATTTAGTAATTCTATTATTCCATTTATTTATTCTGAGGCCACCATTTTTTCTCCATTGAATGTTGGGGGCAATGATTTATTGTTGTTGGTTTAAGTATGGTTTTAAGATCATTCACTTCATGTTTAACATTTTCATCACTAATGGTGACTCATAATGAATCCCACATCAATAATAAGTTGAAAAACTACTTTCTGAATATTCTAATTAATTTTTGGTTTGAAACCCAATGACACTTATGAGCTTAAATTGGTCGAGAGGAAGGGAGGATGGACTCATCACAACCTTTTGGGGGGAATTATTACCCACTCCAAAACTATTTGATATATTTTATATATGTTCATGATTATATTATTAATATTTATATGGTATCGGTTACCCTAATAAAAGGATTTGGGAAAAAATACTTCTATATGTAAATGAGATTCTATTAATGAGACTATATGTATGCATCTGAGTTTGTCCCTATGTTTATTTTTATTTATTATAAATGGGTATTTGATTTTATTTTATAGAGATATATACAGTCACTATGGAGATTACATCCATATAGGGAGGCGATTGGTGTTTCAAGGATGGGATTGGACCTTCATGAGGCATTCTATGTATCCTAATTATAACAATAATGGAAACACACAAAGTTTTTTTAAGTCTAAGTTGTTCAATTTAATGTAATGATTAAAGGACATATATTATGGATCTCAGGAATTGGGTATGGATCTAAAGCCTTATGAATTAATCATGTGTATTTTTTTTTTGGATTAGAGTCATAGTTCTCATAGTTTAGTATTCTATCAACCCACTAATGGTTTGGGAAAGAAAATTAATTCCCATGAGGCTTAGTTCCCTAGGGAATAACAATATGGGGATTCCTCCAAGTCATACAACAAGATGGATTCCCATGTATGATTGAATTATCCTGATGTTTTTTAATAAGGCTTACACACGAAGTTTCTTGATTGGGGAATCTTTTGGTCCTAGTGATATGATCATTGTAATTCTCTAAGCCCATATGATTCATACAAATTGTTATAATCAAGGGATATTAAGTGACCGTACTTAGTACATATGGATACATGAATTATGAATTTGGATGACCTGATAGACTATTTGATATGGAGCTCAATCCATTGGAAGGAATATTATGTATCATTATTATAGAAATAATCTGATTCCCCATAGTTCAATTCATCCCTAACCCATTGATGGCTAATGATATGTGATTACATATTATGGGATTATTATTACCTATTATGTTTTGGAAAGTTAGTGGCTTATAATTGGAATGAAACCCTTGTTATATATTCAATTCCTATAATTTGGTGGATAAAGGGAGATGATGATTGAGAAAGGTCTGTTGAATAAGTTTGTTATGACATGAAATACCATCTAAGAGAATGAAACATGTAGGGTTTAATGAGTGCATAATCCTAACCCATTAAGGGAATTCCCCTTATAAATGATGTACTTAGACAAAGGATCAGGGATTAGAGTTTACATGGTGTATGTCCATGGGTGTCTGCCGAACAAGGTTGAATTGTACTATGGTGTCTGCCTGGCATGTCCTGGGTGTCTTCATAACATGTAATGAGTGTATAAATATCATGTATTTAAATTATTCATGACACATCCTTAGTGTCTTCCAGACATTTCCTAAGTGTTTGGCTAACATGTCTTGAATCTATTCTCAACATGTCTGATGTAACAACCTATTATTTTATTAATAAAATTCCCGTTGTGATTTAATTTAATGACTAATTATGTATTTTGGTTGTTGAAAAAATTTGAACACCATTGGTTATATTAAATACTATCATATTTATAATACCATTATGAATCATAATCATTGATAGTATAATCATTGAACAATTTTTATATGATTAGTATAAATATCGGGTTTTGAAAAATCAAATTAACAAAGACAAAGGAAGTGATGGACTCAACCAGTAGGATCATACCCTATGAATCTCATTTATCAAATCTTAGAAGGGAGATATCATCATTACGGTTTTCCCTTTACCAATCATATTCCATGATCTAACATTTAAAATAGGACAGAAAGTTTTTACGAGAGATGTTCAAGATCATCAAAATCATGACCCAAACCACCTACACTGAACTAACCCATAAAAATCTCACCATCAAACACCATACCCTTAGGTAAAATTCTGGTACCATAAAGGGATATGTATCAAGAACCTATTAATATAATTATGTATATCATATTTAATTAATAACATATTTCCATCTTATAATTGTAAAATTATAAATTATTTTTAATTGATATGACAAAACACAAATTTTACTTTGGGGTAATATGCAATTTCAATTAAGAAATTTATTTTGGGGAGTTATTTTATTTTTAAAATAAATGAATTTTTAGTAAAATAATAGTTTGAAATAAATATTATTATATATAAATTATAATTTAAATCTTATTATTTCAAATGTAGTTCTTATAAGGTCCCAAAGAATTATATTGTCAAAAAACTCATTATCTATCAGTAAATTAAAATTAAATTTTAAATGTGAAAATTCAAATATTTTGAAAATTATTAGGGTAAAATAAATATTATTTATGGTATGAGTTTATCAAAATTATCCATTTGTGATTTTTTAGAATTTAATTTGACATTCAATTTTTCAGTTAAAAAATATGTATGGTATAAATATATAGTGTGTTTTATGACATCAAAATAACACCAAAGTTATATAATAAATTTTATAAAAGCTATACATGAACAAATCTATTTTTCACCTTTTAAATATTTTTTTTTGAGGTTGTGTGCTTAATTTTATAAAACAAATCATGGGTCGTCCAAAGACTATATTATATTTTATGGTTTCAAAATCGTTTATTTATGAAGATGACTCACTTCCACATCACCAAGTGTAATATTTTAATGCATCCATCTTGTTTTCTTATAAAATAATGTAAAACAATTCTCTGTGGAAATCAACATGGGAAAAAAACATAAGAAGTTTAGGATTTTAATTACTTTGTTATAGAGTCCAAAACCAAAGTTTGGGAAATAATAAAGAGCCATTATATTTTCTTAATATACCCACCAAATATCCCATTCATATTCATTAAAAACATTGAGTAATTTCATTACTCTTACCTACCCTCTATATAGTCCCATCTAGGATACTCCAAGCTCATAAGAATCTCCTCCCACGATTTTGGAATCACCCTCTCAAGGTAAGGGATCCTCTCCTTGTACTATTTATTCAAGTATCATTATTATCTCATACCTTTTATATCCAATTAAATATGTTGGGATATGTTATTAAGTATTCCTAATACATACCTTTTTAATTTTCAATGATGAGAGACCACTGTCACTCTCATTAATATCTACCATGTATGTTTATGTTCCCCTATTATGCTGCCAAAATTTTATTGGAATTTTCCTAGATAAATATTTATGTTGTGAATACCCATAACTATTTCTTATCAAGGGTGTTCACCTTTATGTACTTATAATTATTTTTTTTGGTAGTTATGTATATTTAATCCACACTCCCTTATTTTGGGATTTTATGCGGTACAATATTTCCTTATATACAAGATCAATGTGGAAAACATAAGAATGTACATTATATGATTATGATAGGTGTGCCCAGATAGTACTCTAATGCATTGGGTAATGTTGTTGTCTCATGAGATTACATGTATGGTGCATGAGAGGTTATCCTAAGAACATTATGATATGTTGTTTTGTTAGTTAAACATGACTTATTCTTATGATGACGTGTTTAAAGATGTTGTCACAATACTATCTTATCTGTAGGTAATGATGATTTAACATGCCTCATTATCCAGGTTTATGATTCTCAACCCTTTAATCTTCCATTTAAATGCATATTATATATCATATAATACATTCTTCATGTTATTATTTGTTACTTACCTTACCAAGATTTATAGCTCATCCCTTTCTTATGTGTTTCCTCTGGTTATCCAATGTAGTTTTAAGTAAGATGGAATATTATTAGCATGTGAAGGGCGTTTTCAATAATTCTAATGTACCCCCAATTTCAATATTGTTATATAATGTACCTAATTACCTAAAGGAACTAGAATTATCAATCATCTAAGTTGAATTATGTGTATTATTAAAACCATAAACTAATATGTAATAAAGAGAATGGTTGTCATAGTTAGTATCACAAGAATGTTTAGTTATTTTTGGGATTATGATTAGAAAAAATTTGATAACGATTTAGGGATAAATCTAAACATAATAATTGTTGGAAAAACCCCTCAAGGTGACATAGATTCGTTTTTTGGTTTATTTTGTTTTTTGAAAAAGAGGTTTTATAAGGTATGTTGTAAAACTATAGAGATTTTTTTTGACAAAATATCCTGAAAAAGATATAATATAGTGGAATGAATTCCATGTAAATGGTATAGAATTATGTTTACACAAGGTGACACCATTTCCCAGTGTTTTACAAATTTTTTTGATCTTAAACGTGGATTTTTCCTAGGATCGTGAAATATAAATTTCCTTGAATATATCCTCAAAATATGGAACATGAAAGAGTTTCTTGAATAGTGTCTCCCAAAGGATCAAAGAATAATGATGGTTATCTATGAGTCATCGATGAGAGTCGTGATTAGGGAAGATGAAGAGCACCATGAGTGGAGCTGCACGACGACATGAAGGGTTTGACCGAATGCTCCATGATTAAAACAAGTATCTTGAATGGGACATTTCCTTATAAATTCTCGAAAAAGGGAGTTCTTAAAAATAAATGAAGGAGCTTCATGAAATGGTGATGATGTGGCACATAATTTTATATAATGGGTGGAATGCCTATAAATAGGCCTCTACTCCATCAAATATGTAATCAAAACTCAATGAGAATTCTAAGTCTTGAGGTTCGAAAAGGTGGGTCCCAATGGTGGTTCACAATTTTTTATGAGAAGAAGTTCTCCAAGTCCATAAAAGACATCTGAATGTTTTGAGAATCACGAAATCCATAAATTCATGAGGCTATAAAAATATGAATGAAATTTGTGAGATTCAAAAAGGATAGTTAAGATTCACTATAGAAGGTGCTTCGTAAAGGCATGTTAAGCTCCGCGAAAGAAGGATCTTCACGAAGGTATTGAGCATTGTTAAAGTGTTATCGAAGTAATTTGTAGGAAAACCTTTAGTAATGTGGTATTCATCAATTGGATTAAACTGAAACTCAATGAAACACTAAATGAGTTGTAAAACAAATTGTTTCTAGAAATCAATGTAGGATATTCTAAAGAAGAAGCGAGCACACATTAGTTGAGAGAGAAGTGAGCTTTTAAATTTTTATTGGTTGTTAACCAAGAGTGAGAGTGAGTCCACTTAGACCATTGTAAATAATAGTTTGATTTTTTTTGGATTTGGTACATTGTCACATTGCTGTTGTATGATACTTGGATGCAGCCCAGTGAGGTTTAATGAAGTAAAATTTATGTGCTTTATTCAAGATTTAAAACAATTTCTATAGGATAAAGATAGAAGAGTTTTTTAATAATGAAATAATATCTAAAGAAAAATTATTTTAATCTATCATATATTGATTCACCCCCCCCTCTTAGGGTATTTACTATGTTGGGACTAACAATTGGAATCACATGTAAAGTTAAATTACAGTGATTCTTTGACAAAGGGTTCAACAGAGGTTTTTAATGAAAAATGGATTATGATCTTTAATGTGAATAATTTTCTATTATGGAGGAATCATATTCACCGCTACATCTGATCCTTGTGAATGGATGTATGTCCAGTGGCGATGCACAAAATTTCAGCAAGTATTGAAAGTGGTTCTTTATCAAAGGCTGAGTGAATAAAAATGGATTTTGATGAAAAAAGAATTAATACATAAGGGGGTCCATATCCAATGAAATTTACAAAAAGGTGATGTCATGTGAAATGTCCCATGATATGTTGAAAAATCCATTAAATATCTATGAGTATTATTCAAAGGTCAAAGAGGAGAAGATGTAGGTTCTGTTAAAAAAGAATAAAGATATTATAATGAACCTAAATGAGTCCATTGATGTATTCTTTGACCAAATGAATGTTATTGTGGAAGACATGTGCAGTCTTGGAGAAATTATTAAAGATTCAAAGATATTCAAGCACATATTGAGAATAATTTCTCCTCATTTCAATCCAAAATTCTCTGTGTTGGAATACAAAGATTGAAAATATATGACATTGTATAGTTTACACATTACTCATAATGCATATGAGATACAAAAGGAGGACATTTAGTTTGTGAAAAAAGCGAATTCCAAATGGGTGAAGAATCTAACCATTGAAGATAGTTAGTAAGAAGATGAGATAGATAAGGGTATTTCCTTCCATTCTTAATATATATCAATAAGAAACATAAAGCTCAAGGGGAAACATCCACTAGCATGCTTTCTATGTGGAATGGTTGGTCATCCTACTATAAGGTGCTGGAAATTTTTTCAATAAATTGACAAGGATAAAGTTTAAATTACAATAAATAAGTGTTTATCCTTTGTTAAAGGAATGAAAAATGTTTATGAAAAATTTCTTCAAAAAGAAGAATATTCATTCAAAAGAAAATGACAGATGAGATGAATCTAAGGCTGAAGAGGTGGATAACTGAAAAGATCATGGAGATAATGCTATGGTTGTATGTATAGGTAACTCCCAAAAAAGGAATAATGTGACATTGATGAAGAGTATATTGAAGTAAGATTTGATATGTATTATGAATTGGATGTCGTTGTTGAAGTGATAGATGTTTCGAGAGAAAAAATGAATAAATCCAACAAAGTGGTTCATGATGCCAAACTCTCTATGCATCAATAAGAAGAAGATAATTATAAGTTAATAGAATAAATTGAGAATCTCATGTCTTCATTTCCAGTGAACTCGGAAATGGATAGTGGGAAAAAACACAAAATTGAAGAATATAAAAGGGTGATCGATGGTATGAATAACACATATAAAGAAAAAATAAAATGCATTGAATCGCTTGAAGAGGAAGTCAACAACCTGGAGTGAAAAGTTAAAGATCTAGAAAAACTCTTGACTCATAGTGTGTCATTAGTAAAGTAGATCATTCAGATGACAGAAAAGTTAGAAGTGGGGAATAGAGGTTTAACCGAAAAGAAGAAAACATCAGGTTCAAATGATAAGGGTCTTGAAAATAAAAATATTTGATGAATAAAGTTATAATACAAGATGTTTTTCTAAGAATAATGGTTTATTGGGGTAAGAAGAAGTACAAAAATACTCGGAGAACCCAAGGGAAAACCAATGGCGTAGAATTGACATGCAAGAATGTACCTTGAATCAGGTGTTATTCATGTGGAAATACATGAAACTCAAATAATATGTGTTCCATAACTAAGAGATACCTAAGGGAACAAGAACCAAAATGGTGGTCAAATAGAACATAATAATGTAGAATATACTTATAGGGTAATTTATTTTGGAGTAGTGGATTTGAACACATGACTAAATATTGTACATTAACCATGTAGAGGAATGTTCCAAATTAGAATAAAAGTGGTCACAAGCTTCGAACCAATGAATCAGCAAGAGAGAAGAAAATGAAAGATCAATTTTCAGCTCTGTAAGACGATTCTAGTCAATAATATTTCATGAAAGGTAATGATTTTAAATATATACCTAGTGTGAAGTCAAATTCATGGATCAAAGTTAAATGGGTTGAGAAGGTAGTGGTTTCTTAAATTTTCCATAAATCATTATATTATTATGGTGTATGGATGATTGATAGTGGTTTCGCATCCCTTATGATAAGAAATAGGGATATTGTTATCGGTATAAAATATGGAAAACAAGGTGTCCTAAAATTTGTAAATGACGAATTCTAGGAGGTAATTAGATCCGGAAATTCTAACTTTGGGGGAAAATAAAAGAGTCGTGATGATGTCTTAGAAGTAGAAGGTCTCAGTCACAACTTTCTTAGTTTCAGTCAACTATGTGACTAAGGGCATGCTATTGGATTTACCAAGAAAATGAGTATCATAAAAGTATAAGATGGTATAATTTTTCTACATATAAAAAGAAGAAATGATAATCAATACGTGGTAATTGGGGAAGGAGATATGATCTTTTTATCCAGAGAGGAAGAAAAAATGTTGTGTAATAAAGGATTTGGTCATTTATTCCAACCATCCTTGGAAGATTTGGTAAAATGTGATGTAGATAGAGACATCCCTAAGATATCGTGTGATCATAATCACAGATGAAATTCTTGTTAAAAAGGGAATATCATTAGAAATACAAACAATGTAAAGGAAAAGAATTCACCAGAGTGCTTGAATTGGTGCATGAAGATGTATGAAGACATATTTTAATGAGATACATTGATATGTAGTGGTATTAAATTATTTTTCTTTTATTATTTCAGCAGGATGGCATGGGAGTCTTAATTTTCCATAAGAAAGATGTGTTATGTTTCATAAACTAGTATCAAAGATGATGTAATAGGATGCCTCGACATAAAATAACTATGTTTCGTACTGATAATGGTATGGAATTTACAAATAGTCAAGTGGAAGTTTATATTGATAAAAAAAGAAATGGTATCATGTTTATTTATTAAGAACTATTCAATATAATGGAGTGGTTTAATGGAGATATGAGATCATCAACAATATTACAATAATGATGCTTAATGAAAATGACATACTAGACAAATAATGGAAGGATGTACTCTTGACCATATTCTGAAGTTCTAATAGGGATTTTCTATGTCAAATGGAAGGAATGAATCCATATGATATGTGGTATAAAAATAATACAACATTAAAATATGTTCAAATATTTGGAAGTAAGTGATTTATTCTCAGTAAATAAAAACAATGAATTCATTGTATTTGAAGATGAAAATAATTTTCAGCAAACCATTGAATAGTTTCCAGATGAAATTGATGAGGAGGTAAGTAATACAAGGGGAGAAGAAGCAGGAGATGATGATTTAGAAGAAGATAATGATGATGAGTAACAGGAATAAAAATACGTATACTCACAAATACATAAGAGAAGAGGTGAAATTGATGGAAAACATAATTGGTGGTAAAAAAACTCTAGTGTAGACAAAGTGGGTGAAGTCTCTACAACTTGCACCATAATTATCACAAGTAGATCTTAAATGTTTTGAAGAAGCTAGAGATGAGAACTAGGTTAATGCCAGGAATGATGAGATTAACCATATTGAGAAGAATCAAACATGGGAGATTGTTTCACAACATTATGATAAGAATTTCATTGGGACCAAATGGGTCTTTCTCAACAAGATGAATGAAGATGTTATAGTGATTTCAAACAAATCATGATTCGTGTGTGAGGTATACTCCCAGATAGGGGATATCGATGTTGATGAAACATCTACACCTATTGCTAGGATAAAAATAATCAGATTCATCTGTCTATTGAAGGGAAAAGAATGTACAATGTTTTTAGATGGATATCAAACCAAAATTTCATAATGGGGTTTTCGAAGAAGAAGTTTATATTGAGTATCATAAAGGTTTTCTCATTCATGAAGATGAGAAAAATATTTTTTGGTGAAATAAGGAAATATATGGATGCAGTGCAAATAGTTCTTATCAGTTCATGAAAAGTGAGTTTTAAATGTCACTGATTTGTCAAGTAACGTATTTCCATAGTTTAAATTTGACATAAGGAAATAATGGAACATTAATTTCTGAATATAAATTTACAAAAGCGTTTTTTAAAAGAGTTAGAATGGATAATTACAAGGAGATGAAAACTCTGTTGGCTACCCTGTTGAAACTTTCACAAGATAATGAAGGAATAGTGGATAATGTCATCAAATACAAGAAGATCATTGGAATCTTTCTGTATTTAAGATAAACATGACTAGATATTTTTTTATCCACATACCAAACAATGGTATATAAAAGAAATACCAAAGAAAGACCCCTTCTTGAAATGAAAATAATACTTCACCATATAAAGTGAATGGTGTAATTCTGTTTGATGTGTAATGACATATCTATGCCAACGTTATTGGTATATAAAAATGCATATTGGGCCTAATTAGTAGATCACAAAAAATAAAAGTCTTGTGGTGTGTTCTATCTTGATAGTTTGTGTATTTTTTGGTTAGTAAAGAAACATGATTTCATTTTATTGAGCACCATATAATTTGAATAAATAGCATCTAATAAAGCATTGATGTAGTTACTATGGATGAATTTTACGTATGAGGATATGGGAGTTGCAGTTATGTCTCTGATCTGAATCTATTGTGAAAATTTAGTTCTATAAATATTAGAAAAAATTTAGTCCATCACACAAGGACAAATAAATTTTAAATAAAATATCATTTTATCAGGGAGAATGTAGATAAAGGGATTGTGATATTGGATTATGTTCTTATAGAACAAAAATTTTAAAAAATTATGAAAAATAAGTTATCCAAAGACGAATTTGAGAGGCATCAACTAACTCTATATGTTTAGTCGACACCCCTCACTTGAAAAATTATGTATGTCGTTCCCTGTATCCCTAAGATATGATGTATTTTTACCTAATAAATTGATCTACATTCTTTACCATATTATAGAACATAAAATAGTGGCTTTTAGGTATGATGAAAAAGGAGGAGAAATTGTAATGGGATACAATGTCTTAGTCAAGACATAGGGAGAAGTTGAGAAATGGATTAGTGAGATATGAAGAGTGTTAAAACATGAAGATGCCATAAGTGATAACTCAATGGGTACATTAAATGATATATGGAGTTTGTGATGATAGAATAAGAGTGGTTTTGGAATAGAATGAAGTGATTCATTGATGAACCTAGCATTATACTCCTTTTTATCATGACGAGAATTGCTCATGTTGGATTATAGAGTGTGTTGAGTAATTATTTTATCACTATTTGAATCACATTAAGACAATGGTGGCAGATGATCAATAAAACTATAAAGAGGTATCAAATAATGAAATAGTTTTCCACAAACCTAAAAGAGGGAATTTTTGGGAAACACTCCCTCATGGTGTCAATGAAGAATTTTTGGGTTGATTGTGTTTGTTGAAAAAGAAGGTTTCAAAAAAATTTTGTGGAACTATAGAGTGATTGTTGACAATGTAAGGTGTCCAAGATCCAAGAAAGATTAATGGATCCCATTGAAGTGGTACATAATATTTTATACACTATTTGATGCCATTTCTTAGTGTTTCAAAAAAATTTGCGTCCAACATTTTGATTTTGGCTAGCATTGTGAAATATGGATTTCCTTGAAGATCTCATCCATATATGGATGAGTAATGAGTTTCGTGAAGATGGGATTCATGAAGAGTGTATCACAAAGGATCATAGAATGATAATAGTGATCTACACAACAACGAAGAGCACCATGAATGATGAAGATGAGCAGTACCATGAGTGGAGATTGACAGTGCTGTGAAGGGTTTGATGGAAATCTCCACAATTGTTACAAGAATCGTGAATGGGAAATATTCATAGAGCTTTTAGAAAAAGGGAGAGCGGTGAAAGAAAATAAGGAGCCTCTTGAAATGGTGATGATGTGGCCCGTAATGTTTTAGAGTAGATATAAATCCTATAAATAAGCATCTAATCCATAATAAAAGTAATCGAGTCTCAATGAGAATTCTATGTCTTCAGGTTCACAAAGGTGGGTCACTAAAATGATTCGTGAAGGTGTTTTATGCGAAGAAGATTTCAAAAGCTATGAAATCCAACTAAATTTTCTGAGTATCGTGAAATAAAGGAATATATGAAGGCTATAAAAATATGAATGAAACTTGTGAACTTAGTGAAGGCTGGTTGAGCTTCACGAAGGCTAGTTGAGATTCACGAAATAAGGTTCATCGTGAAGGCTAGTTGATATTCATGGAAGAAAAAGCTTTATAAAGACAATAAGAAGTTCAAAAGTGTCAAAGAAGTTATATCCATGTAAAACATTGGTAAATTGGTATTCATAAGTTGGAAGAAAGTGATATAAAATGATACACTAAATGAGGTGAAAAATATATTAATTCAAGAAATAAAAGGAATATATTTTGACAATGATGTGAGAACAATTCTTTTGAGAGAGCAGTGAGATTTTAAATTGTAATTTGATTTATACCTGAAGGGAAAGTGAGTCTTCTCTAAACATTTTAAACAGTTGGGCACTTTTAGTGGATTTGGTACATCCTCACATTTTCATAGTATTCTCCAAGGATGTATCCTAGTGAGGATGAACCATGTAACTTTATTGTTTCTCATGCATGATTTAAATACAATTATATGGGATAAAGAGAGAATAGTGTTTTTTACAAATAAATATTATCTGGAATGGTAGTTTTTTTAATCTGTCATACCTTGATTCAACCACCAATTAGTTTATTTACCTTGTTGAGACTAATAATAATACATCCCTAAATTATGGTAATGTATAGATTCAGTGGTTTCCTAGCAAATAGATCTTTATTTGAATACTACAAGTGGATGTGGATCCAGCACAGATGTACTTTGGTGTAAAAATTGAAAACACCACATTGAGATAGACTCAATTGGAAACTGGGGAATGAAAACATACCTTGTAGCACACTTACGTTGATACTCCTATGGGATATGATTTTTAAAAAATGCAATCTCATTATGAACTACTATTAAGGGAACAAATATTCTAATAATAGTATATAATAGAAAATAGATTATGGATAACATTATTTCAGCCAAGAAATTCATATATAAAGGAATAAATGTCATTTATAAATTATCCCATTAATGATTTTAGATTGTAATGTAGGTATTTAATGTTATTAAAATACTATCCCTAATTTTCCATTTATTCTAGACAAAAGATGAAAATATGAGTAACCATGTAAACAACCAATGTGAGGGGAACATTGATGATATTTATAATGAGATTCCCAACCCTATGGGAAAAAAATTAATGAAATCTGTGATGATAATATATCATTTTAAACAAGTTATAAATATAAACCTAAATCAACAAGAATAACCTAACTCCCTTAAGAAAGAACAAGCTTCAATTAAGACATTTATTCAACAAATGCCTCCATATTTCAATGGATTATTCGGTCCATTAATCAATGAAAAATAGATCAAATACATTGAAAATATATTATCGATCATTCAATGTTATAAGAAATAAAATGTTTAACTAGATTTTTATAGGAGGGAGAATCTATTCAGGGGAGGAAAATGATGAAGAATACAAAGCCAGAAGAATAGATCGAGGTGATTGGGTGGAAGTAACTTCCAAATTTTTTTTTGAAAAAACAAATTCCCCACACTCTTCGATATAAAATGTGATGGGACTTCTTTGTACCTAAGAAAAATATGATGAATCCATCAGGGCACATGAGGAATATTTCACATGACATTCTTGATTTGACTCCATCTTCTTTGTTACCCCCAAATGAAATTTTGACTTCTTATTTTGTGGAATAAAAACTATTCTATAAAAATACGAAGGGATATGATACTTTTTTAGATATGAAATTTTTTTTCCAGTGTTCCCTCAAAGTAGAAATGAAGATTAATGATTCTCAGGGGTCTCATGGGGATAATAAATAGAACATGCGTTTTAATTCTGGTGGTACTCTGAAAAAATATAATGTTGGTAAAAAAATTTCATCATGCACCTTATCAAAATTGAGGGAAAAAGTACCCTATAAATTACGTATATTGGATGATTAAATGATTTAGGTGAGGAAAGGAAGGTAACTTTGAAAGCGATTTCTAACTGTAGAAACCCACCAATGAAAATGAAGAAATAAATTATCCATCCCACCCTCAACCTATTGTCTAATTTTTGAACTGGATGAAATAAGGACACTATAAAAAACACTTACCTAAACGAAGTATTATTGGATAAAATCAATGAAAGAAACCTCCATGTTATCAAGGGTGATCTTATTCCATGACAACCACTGAGGCGGATCATGACAATGAAGGGGTGATATGTACGCTAGTTATTTATTCAAGAATAGTGGTCTTACATTTTGATTATATTAATACACATTCCTTGTTATCTAATAATTTTAGTAGAACTAATAAAACACCACCACAATGCAAGGGAGTAAAGCTTTCAGTGAAAACAGAAAATGGGGTAATTATTTCATATCAAGTATTTAACTCCTCCTCTATAATAATCATGGGGATAAACATCCCAGTGAACCGTGTGATACTAAATTTAGTGTAATTTGATGAAATTATAGGCATGCATTGTGTTGTACCTCTCGTACCCCTCGTGGTTTAATTTTCATGATCACAATCACTCTCTTATTTATCTAATCTTGTTTTAAGTATTTTTGGATGATAGGAATGATTCCAGGTTGCCAAGGAATTGGGCCAAGAAATCCAGAAGGCAAAAGTGGACTGATTTCTAGTCCACCGGCCAACCGGTGGATGACCACCGGCCAGCTGATGGTGCCTGGGCAGAAGGCATCCTTTCTGTCCAGACCACCGGCCAACCGGTGTCCCATCACCGGCCAGCCGGTGGAACCCAGACAGAAGGGACACCTACTGTCTCACCACTGGCCAACCGGTGGCCTCCTCACCGGCCAGCCGGTGGAGCCTGGGCAGAAGGCCCCTCCCTTTTCCAAAGCACCGGCCAACCGGTGGCCAAGCACCGGTCAGCCGGTGGAGCCAGTCAAACTAGCCGTTGGACTTTGACCAGACTTGTCCACTTGACTCCCAACGGCTCCGAAGGCCTCTCCAACGGCTCCGAAGACCCCCAAAGGCCATTTGAGGGTTCCCCCTCTATAAATAAAGGACTAGGAAGCCCCAGAAACACACGGTAGCCCACGGGAACATTTTTCCATCATTTGGCGAACCTCCGGCGCATTCCTTCAAGGATCCCCATTTTCTCCAACACACTTCCACATCCAAGGTGCATCACCATAGAAGATTGGGAGCGCTCTTCATCAACTCCAATCAATCCATTGGCCCCAAGACATCTCCTCTTACGGTTTTTTATTGTTTTATCTTTTTGAGCATCAATTTGGGTTTGTGCCTACAAACTCCTCCTTCTCTCATCTTCCTTTTTGTTTGGGTTTTCACACCACCTTCAAGGTGTGAAGAGGTTAGTCAAGCCTTCCCTTTAAAAGGCTTGAGTCATAGGTGAGCTAGCCTTCACCTGTAAGAAGGCTAGTGGGTTCTTGCATAACCATTAAAAGAAAGCTGTAATAGGTTCTAGACTACCTTAAAGTCTAGTGGGTTTCTTGCTAAAACCATTAAAAAGCAAGCGGTAGTAAATCTCTCAACGGTTGAGTTGGGAGCGGAGACATAGGCTTTGGTTTAAGCCGAACTCCGTTATCAAGTTTTGTGTCTTGCCTATTTTATTTCCGCTGCACTTTCAACTTTGTTTTTAAATTGTTTATTATTTTTTAAAAGGCAATTCACCCCCCCCCCCTCTTGCCATCACTCTCCGCCCAACAATTGGTATCAGAGGGAAGTTTCTGTAATACCTTAACCGGTTACAAACATAAAATCCATAGTGATGGCTTCTTCCTCACAAGCACCCGAAGGATATTCTTTGGGTCGTTCTCCATTCTTTGATGGAACCGACTATACTTATTGGAAAACCCGCATGACCACTTTTCTTAGAAGTATAAGTTATCCTATTTATAAAATTGTCATTCATGGTTATTCTCTTTCTTCACCCGATGAATCCAAATGGACTCAAGCCGATATTAAAAATTTCGAGATTGATGGCAAAGCCATGAATGCTCTTCATTGCGGCCTTGATCGTAATGAATTAAATCGAGTTTCCACATGCACTTCATCTCATGAAATCTGGAAACTATTGGAGGTTACCCATGAGGGGACCAACAAAGTCAAGGATACTCGATTGGATATGTACCGTCAAGATTTTGAGTCTTTTACCATGCATCCATCTGAAAATATTTCTGATATGTTTACTCGTTTTACTGACGTTTGCAATGGAAGAAAGTCCCTTGGTGATGATGTGTCTGCAGAAACGATGGTCAAGAAGATCCTTTGGATCTTACCAAGCACATGGGCACCGAAAGTCGTGGCAATCCAAGAAGCAAAAGACATCAAGAACATGCCGGTCAAAGAGCTAATCAGATCCCTCATGACCTACGAGATCACCATGAGGAGGCAAGCTGAAAAGGAAGGCAAACCGATCAAAGTTCCAAATAACATCGCCTTCAAAGTTCAACAAGAAGAAAGCTCCTCCTCCTCATCGTCTTCCTCTTCAAGCGGCGATTCAGAAATGGAGAATCTTGCCCGCAAAATGCACAAATTCATGAAGAATCACAAGAAGAAGAAATCCCGCAAGGCTCAACCCAACGAAAAATCTGAGCCCGAGGTAACATGTTACGGGTGTGGCAACAAAGGCCATTACAAGCCCGATTGTCCACTCAACAAGAAAAAGGCCAAGAAAAAGGAAAAGAAGAAGGCATTCAAGGCCACATGGAGTGATAGCTCCACATCCTCCTCCTCCTACTCCTCAAGTGACAACGGTAAAAAATGCCTAATGGAATTTCATGAGGTATCCTCTTATGACACCTCATCCTCTAGTTCTTCAAATTCTTTCAATCATTTATCTTATGAGGATCTCCAACATGATAGAGATCAATTAGAGGAAGGTTTTCACGAACTTACCTCTAAATTTTTGGCCTTAAAAAAGAAACAAAAAATTCTAATTTCTGAAAAAGATCAACTTCTCAAAAAGAATGAGGAACTTTCCCTTAAGGTCCAAGATATTCCAAATGTTGATTCTTTGAATTCAACTATTACAGATTTAAGGGAATCTCTTGCCAAGTTCACCCAAGGTGAACAAAATTTAACCAAATTGCTAGGTTCCCAATGCGTATCTAGAACCACCCAAGGGCTTGGCTATTCCAAGCAAGCTTTCTCTTCCCATGCTCCAACTATTTTTGTAAGGGGGAGCTCCCAATATAAATTTTGCAACTATTGTAAAAAACCCGGGCACTTAATTTATGAGTGCGATTGCAAAAATGCCCGGTATGGAAGGCCCAAAACCATTTCCTTAAATGATGAATTTCATAGGAGAAGACCCGCCACTAGACAAGTTTGGATTGAAAAATCCCTTTTAGCGAGTCTCACCGGACCAAAATTTGTCTCGGTTTCAAAAACCTCTCCCCGGTGATTTGTTGTTTTTATTTAGGGGGAGTTAGGATCGTTTAAGCCTTTTTTGCTTTCATTTCGAAACTTTCAATTTCAAAACTTTCAATTCAAAACATTCAATTTCAAAATTTTGAATTCAAAACATTCAATTCCAAATTTTCAATTCATAACTTTCAATTCATAATTTTCAATTCAAAACATTCAATTTCAAAACTTTCAATTCAAAACTTTCAATTCAAATCTCAAAAATTTCAATTGGTTAAAAATCTCTATCTTGTTTTTCAATCCTTTCCCTCAATCAAGTTTTATGCCCCGTGCTATTTTGATAATCACAAAGGGGGAGAAATTCTTGGTTGATTGGGGGAGAAATCATTCTCTTATGCTTTGCTTTTCATTTTACCCTTTAAAGCTTGCCTTTCATTTCTGTCTTTTACATTTCTTGTTTTAGTGATTGTGATCATCAAAATAGGGGGAGATTGTTGTTCCTCTCGTACCCCTCGTGGTTTAATTTTCATGATCACAATCACTCTCTTATTTATCTAATCTTGTTTTAAGTATTTTTGGATTATATGCATGATTTCAGGTTGCCAAGGAATTGGGCCAAGAAAGCCAGAAGGAAAAAGTGGACTGATTTTCAGTCCACCGGCCAACCGGTGGATGACCACTGGCCAGCCGATGGTTCCTGGGCAGAAGGCATCCTTTCTGTCCAGACCACCGGCCAACCGGTGTCCCATCACCGGCCAGCCGGTGGAACCCAGACAGATGGGACACCTACTGTCTCACCACCGGCCAACCGGTGGCCTCCTCACCGGGCAGCCGGTGGAGCCTGGGCAGAAGGCCCCTCCCTTTTCCAAAGCACCGGCCAACCGGTGGCCAAGCACCGGTTAGCCGGTGGAGCCAGTCAAACTAGCCGGTGGGCTTTGACCAGACTTGTCCACTTGACTCCCAACGGCTCCGAAGGCCTCTCCGACGGCTCCGAAGACCCCCAAAGGCCATTTGAGGGTTCCCCCTCTATAAATAAAGGACTAGGAAGCCCCAGAAACACACGGTAGTCCACGGGAACATTTTTCCATCATTTGGCGAACCTCCGGCACATTCCTTCAAGGATCCCCATTTGCTCCAACTCACTTCCACATCCAAGGAGCATCACCATAGAATCTTGGGAGCACTCTTCATCAACTCCAATCAATCCATTGGCCCCAATACTTCTCCTCTTACGATTTTTTATTGTTTTATCTTTTTGAGCACCAATTTGGGTTTGTGCCTACAAACCCCTCCTTCTCTCATCTTCCTTTTTGTTTGGGTTTTCACACCACCTTCAAGGTGTGAAGAGGTTAGTCAAGCCTTCCCTTTAAAAGGGTTGAGTCATAGGTGAGATAGCCTTCACCTGTAAGAAGGCTAGTGGGTTCTTGCATAACCATTAAAAGCAAGCTGTAATAGGTTCTAGACTACCTTAAAGTCTAGTGGGTTTCATGCTAAAACCATTAAAAAGAAAGCGGTAGTAAATCTCTCAACGGTTGAGTTGGGAGCGGAGACGTAGGCTTTGGTTTAAGCCGAACTCCGTTATCAAGTTTTGTGTCTTGCCTCTTTTATTTCCGCTGCACTTTCAACTTTGTTTTTAAATTGTTTATTATTTTTTAAAAGGAAATTCACCCCCCTCTTGCCATCACTCTCCGCCCAACACATTGGATTTATGTATGGAACCAAAATAAATTTATGGGAGAAGGAAATCACTCTTAATTTCATGAATAATACGTCAATTCTGTACAAGGGGAATGGGGAAGATGAATATTATTTAGAACTAATATCTTGAGAATGGATATTATTTCCCTATAATATATATATATATATATATATATATATATATTAAATGATTGATTCGAAGGAAAATTTTATCATTAGAGGGAATCCCATTGTGACAGAATATTCTGATCTATTTTATGAAGAATTTTATGGGCTTCCTCATAGAAGAGAGGTTGACTTTTCAATCAAGGTTATATCTGGGCCATTTCCATTATCCAAGAATCCATATAGAATAGATATTGTGGAACATGAGGCAATTAATAAGAAAATATGATAGAATATAGATAAAGTGTACATATACCAAAGTTATTATTCTTAGGGGGTACATGTTCTCTTCATCAATAAGAAGGATGGGTAAATGAATGTTTTCACTTATTATCATGAGATCAATATGATCATGATAAACAAAAATTATCCTCTACCCCAGATTGCTGACATTGTAGATCAGATGCATAGACCACAATACTTATCCAATATGGATCTTTGGTTAGGGTTTTATCATGTAAGGGGGAATAAATAGGATATCACCAATACTGATTTCAATACAAGGTAAAGAAACAATGAGTTCATAGTAATTCCATTTGGACTCACTAATGCTCCTATAATATACAAAAAAATGATGAATATAGTCATTAGAGATTAATTCAATAGCATTGTGGTAGTATTTATAGAATATATTATAATGTACTACAAAAGCAAGGAGGTGCATGAGGAGTATCTGAGCACAATACTAAAGACCTTATGAAAGGAGAAAGTTTATGAAAATTATAGAAAATGTGAATTTTGGTTGAAGGATTTCTCATTCGTGGGAAATATCTTCACAAGTAAGGGGATATCTACGAACCCTTGAAATATATATGTATTTGAAGTACGGTTGAGGCCAATATTTGTGGTATTAATACATTTTTTCCTTGGATTATCTAGGTACTATCATCTATGTATGTGAAATTCATCATGATTGCCAAACCCTCTATGAAAATAACACATAAGGGAGTCATTTTTTTAAGAATAATAAAATTTAGGAGATATTTAAGGAGTTATAAATGTGGATTATTATTACACATATACTTACAATACCCACTAGTGTGGAAATTTTAATAGTATACAACATCGATTCAAAGAAGGGATTTGGATATGAAATAATGCAGAACGAAAAAGTGACAAACTTTTCCACAAGGAAATTGAAATTTTGCCAACCAAATTACCAAATGCCTATTATAGAGTGGGATATAGTGAATAATATTGAAAATAAGGTTGCATTAAATCTTTGGGGAGAAGTTTGAAATATATAGGTATCACAAGAGACTTAAGTATATAATCTCATAGAAGGAGTTGAATATGTGCCAGCTAAGATTGTTAGTTCTGATTAAGGACTATGATTTCTCAATACACAACCATCCTAAGAACTCAAATAAAGTGAAAGATGATCTATTTATAAAATATCCATCAATTTTATCATTCATGATAATTGAGAAGTATCTGATCACCATAGAAGTGAAAAGGTTTGACGTGGTAATAATAAAAGAATTAAAATTATCAATACTTTCACAAATGATTTATCAACCATCCATTATAGAGAATATAAAGGATTATCGAAGAGAATATGGTGTAATTCTTGAGAAGGTGGAAGTTATAAGAAAAATTAAATCCTCAAAGTTTTAAATTAATGATGTAGAAGTTATAATATTTTGTTAAAGAATACATGCACTATAAAAAATAGAGTTAAATATGGTTTTTTGATGATGCACATAACTCAACCTTCACCATACATATAGGGATGAAAAATTTGTATATAGATCTCCACGATCACTATTTGTGATACAATATTAAGAAGAAAATCACTGAATACATGTCAAGGTGTATTTTATGTTTGTATGTTAAGGATGAATGGAAAAAATCCTTGGGGATTGATCAACCATTACCCTAAACTACATGGAAATGGGAAAACATAACCATGGACTTTTTCCCCGATGTTCAAAAGAAATTAAGAGGAAATAATTCTATATGGGATATAGTGGGACACCTTACAAAGTCTCATCACTTTTTTTTCAATTTGAGAGGACTTCCTACTCGATCAACATATATGGATATGCATTACAGAGGTGGAGAGGGTTCATAGAACACTATTATTGATTTAATGTGATTGAGATCCAATATTCACCTTTGTGTGATAGAACAATATTAAACAAGACTTAAATAATAATTTGAAATTTATAAAGTATTATCACACTAAAACTAATGGAAAATCTAAGAGTAATATCTAAATAATGAAGGACATATTAAGGGCATTATCAATTGACCTCAATGGAGGATGAGATCAACATCTTACTCCAGTCACATTCTCATACAATAATAATTTACACCCAATCATCTAAATGGAACTCTTAGAAGCTCTTTATGGGAATAGTTGTAAAACTCTTTCATTCTAGTATATCATTGGGGGAAAATTGTTAGTTCCTGAAATGGTAGATGAAATGGTGAAATAGGTCAAGACCATTCAACACCACATCAGGGCTAATCAGAGCTGAAAAAAGAGCTATGCCAAGATTCATTGATCAGATCTAGAGTTTGAGGTTATATATAAGGTATCTTTAGTACATATCCATGGATGAAAGCCAAGAGATATTGGAATAAGGGAATGTTATGTCCAAGATACATCAATCACATTGATATCTAGCATAACATAATAGTGGTGGCATATTGAATAGAACTCCCTTTAAACCCATATCATGTACATGACGTGTTCCATGTATCTCTCTTGAGGAATCACACACCAGACACCTCACAAGGGATGATCCCAAATATGCTACCATTGGAGAATGAACTCTCATATGAGGAGCATCTAGGGGTGATCAAATATCGTAGAGACAAAGTTCTATGAAAAAAATCCAACGCACCTAGTCAATGTTCTATAGAGATTCTATAAGTTTGAAGATGTGATGTGGGAACTGGAGGAGGTGAGGAAAAAAAATTCCATCATCTATTTTATTGTGTGAAATTTAAATTTCAAGGGTAAAATTTTTAAAGGGGGGGGGACGATTATAATGCCTCATACTTTTATGAATAAAATTCTATTTATGATTTAATTAAATTTATTATTATGTATTATTGTTACAGAAAACACAATCACTTATTTGGATTTATTATATTCTATCTGATTTAAAAGACCATTATGAATCATAACCATTGATTATATTTCCATTTAACAAGGATGATATCCTTAGTATTAATATAGGTTTTTTCCAAGTCCAATTGAAACAGATAAAGGGAGTGAGAAAATAAAAAAGCTGGATCATACCATAACAATCCCATTTATCAGAGCCCTTGAGTGAGATATAATATGTCAAATTTTCCCATGACTAAGCCCAAGCTGAGATAAAAAAACTAAATCATTAATGAAATTGTTTATAAGAGAGGTTTAATGTCATCGAAATCATGGCTCAAACCATGTACGTAGAACCACCCCATCAAAATATCATTGTCACATAACATACCCTATGGGAATTTACTATTTTAGTAATGGGATATGTATCCAGACCATAATAATAATAATTTTATTTTATGAAATAATGAATGGTTTTTTATAATTTATTGTTTATAAATGATTTGTATTTTGATACAATAAAATACAAATTGTATTTTTTAGGTAATATTCAATTTCAATTAAGAAATTTGTTTTTATGAAGTAATGGTTTTTTGAAATAAATTATATTTTAATAAAAAATTATTATCAATTAAATATTATTAAATATAAATGATAATATAATTTTTATGATGTGAAATGTAATTTTTTCAATGGCTCAAAAATTGTTATTGTCAAAAAATACAACATATATCAACAAATGTTGATTCAATTTTAAAAGTGAAAATTAAAATAATTAGAAAATAATTTTAAATAATAAATATTATTTTTGGAATCAGCATGTTTAAATTATCTAATTGTTAATTTTTCATAATTTTTTGATACATAAAGATATTCAAGTAAAAAATTAAACATGTTATAAATATATAGTGCCAATTATAACAAAATAAAAACCAAAAATTGATATATAAGAAGATTTAAAATTAATTGATGAAAAAAACATGTTTCCCTATCAAAATAAAGTGCTTTTGATATTATTTGGTTAATTTTATAATGTCTTTTTGAATCCCCAAAAACATATATTATATTTTATGGTTTCAGAGTCATTTCATTATGAACATGACTAACTTCCACAACACAAAGGGTAATATTTTAATGACCTTGGATATTGTACTTATCAAATTATTAAAACCTCTATTATTTGGTAAAAACCAAGGTTAAAACCGAGTATAATGTTTTTGGTTTTGATTAAATTACTATATAGAGTCCCAAACTAATGTTTGGGAAATAATGATCAACTCCCCTATATTTTTCTTTACAAACCCACCCAATATCGCATTCATATTCACTCAAAAATATTACAGAACATCCTTACTCATATATAACCTCTATATTTTTCTCCCATGGTCCCCCCAAGCTCTCGATATTATTCTCCCAAGCATCTAGAATCACTCACTAAAGGTATGAGATCCTTTATGTATCCTCATTATTCAAGTATATTCATTACGTTATTCCTTTTATAACAAATTAAAAATGATGGGAAATGTTCTTACCTAATAACAGTAATTTCCTTATGATTTATAAATGATGAGAGGCCCCTTTAACACTCATTAATCTTTCCCACAAACTTTTTTGTGTCCCCGTTATGCTGCCAAAAATTCAATGTGATTTTCCATGCCAAACAATTTTGTAGTGAATACCTGTACCCATTTGTTATCAAGGGTGTTCAACATTATTCATTTATACTTATTTATTATATAATTACATTTATATAATTCATTATCCATTATTATGATATTAAATGTGTTGAAATATGAGTTTATATAAATGATATATATATGAAAAAATGATGCATGTACATGATATGGTTATGATGGGTGCACCCAGATAGAACTGCAATGCATTGGGATATGTTTTAGTGTCATGATATCCCATGAATGGTTCTTGGTATGTTGTCCTAATCAAATGATGTTATGTTTTATTGTTGGTTAACCATTACTTATACTTAGGATGTCATGTTGAAAGTAGCTTCCACATTCCCATGTTTTCTTTATGTTATCATGCAATATCATACCTCATTGTTCATGTTTATGATTTCCCCTAATTTATATCTCATTGAAATTATTATCGTATAACATGTAATAAATTATTCATGATATGATTTGTTTGTTCAATTATTGTGATTTATAGATTACCCTTTTCTTATTTATATCCCCAGGTTATTCCATACAGTTTTATGTATAATGGAATATTATGATAATGTTAAGGATTTTTAAAAAAATACTAATGTAACCCATTTTTATGATTGTCATTTAATGTACTGAATTTCCCAAATAGACTATACTTATCAGTCTTTTGGACTGTATTATGTGCGTTATTATATAATAAATAATGACTTAATGATTAATGAAGACAATGGTTGTCATATCTAAGGTTATTTAGATGATCAAAGAAATCATGTCCAAAGTGATTCATATGATCGAAGGTGATAGTTCCATTGATGTTCTCCTGAGTGAGCCTGGAATGTCCAAGGTTCTCTACATGATCAAAGTAGATATGTCTAGGTCCTCTCGTATGATTTAGGGTGACAAGTATGCATAACTTCGCATGAACAAGAATACATGTTCGAAGGACATTGCACAACCTACTTGAAATATCTGAAAGGCATCATACGACATGGATGACTTGTCCATAGGACTTCACATGAACCAAATGACATTTATGGAGGACTTCTCTTGAGATAGCCAACATGTCCATAGGTTGTCATGTGACTTGGATGACATCTTATGAATGCAATGTGTGACTTGGATGACATGTTTAGAGGATTTCACATGAACCAGCTGACATGTACGGATGGCTTCACATAAACCATCTCGTATATCTAGAGGACTTCACATGATCTTCCTAACATGTTTAGAGGACTTCACATGAACCACTAGTAATTTCATAATAATTGCACATGATTTTTATTACATGAAAATTATCTATTTCATGACTAATGATTGTTTCACACAATACACATGAATTTCTTCACTTGAAAATCAGCGTATCCATATTCACATAATGATTTTATCTATTTAAAAATTTATTGCATAAATGAGTTCATATTTTTTAAAATCTATATTTTTAAGTCTTATCATGACCAATTAGATACACAAAAATTACTTTTAATATTTATGTAAACATACTAAATGTCCATTTTGTGATCCGTAAGGCGATCATGCAATGAATATATATATTCTATGTAATTCTATAAGTCATTAACTGGTTTTAGCTGGTGGAAGACTCTCGTGATTCTATAGTTCTCCAATTTGAGATGACTGAACTTGACTCTATTCTCTTATTTTTATGTAATTTTTTATACACACTGGGGTGGAATTATAAGCCTCATCTACCAGGATCTACACCACTTTTCACAATGATTAAATTTCCAATATGAACTTTAGTCTTTTGAAGAATCACCCCACCATTCATTTTTTGTTGACCCACTATGGTTTATCTATAAAATAATATTCTTATTTCATGATAAACATTGACCATTATAAATACCATGGATTTTAAAATATATTTTTCATAATCAAATTTTTATGTGAAAGGGCCTTTGTAAGGTCAGGGTGACATGTATGGGAGTGATCATGAGATGATGACACCTATTAAAGGGGGTTTCTTTTGTTCAAGTAAGACCTGTCTATGTCCCTTCATAAAATCATAGTGGCCTATTAGAGGGCCTTCACATGATCATTCAATTGATCATGGGAAGCACATTAACCCGTTTTATGAAAACCAATGTAACTCACCTTCACAAAAGGGAACCTATTTTTTCTTTTATTTTATAAATCCTAAGTATTATCACCCATTTTTTTGTATTATCAGGGTGTTTGATGATCAAATAAATATTTACAAAGAAATTTTCATTACAGAGGTGACATGTTTAGTGGGATTTTTATGAGGAATCTAGTATTTCCCTATGGATTTTCGATGGTCAATGTAATGGTCACATAGAACAAATAATCTTTTCACATATAATGATCGATCACGTGAACTCCTCTTTTGATCCGAGTCCTGAAAACCCTCCACGTGACCAGATGATCGAGCAGTAAGAAGGTCCTCCACTTGCTGCGGTCCACCCTGAAGGTCCTCCCCAGGGTATACGCTGCAAACACTCTCCATGCAGTGGGACCATAGATTATGATAGTAGTCCTCGCTATCATAGTCGCAAAGGATAAATTTATCGATTGCAATCCTAAAGTTATTAGTAATAACTTGCATGCTTCAGGTGACCATAAGGAGCAGGATCAGGAAAGAGTTATCTTAGAGGATTTAAAACAAATGAAGGAAGTCTCGGTGGTCTGAATCCACCTCCTAGCGAGAACTCTGGCCAGCTTGAAGCTATTGGCAATGGGGAGTTATGGGAAATTATTATTCATTAAGAAGATGAAATGTTGGAGGTTTTGTTTCTGATTAATGCCTCGAAAGAGGATGCGGCTAAGATGTCTGAGTGAATCCTTCGGGTGGACACTAATAAGATGCAATCAGAGTGGATTGCAAAGAAAGATCGCATTCTAATAAGAGGTTTCAATGCAGAGAATATTATATTAGAGGAGTACATTCAAACATGGGAAAAGATGGCCTATTGGTTTTAAGATCTTATCAAGGATGATCCATCCTTAGAGGTAAATGGTATTCATAGGAAATTATTTAGGAATAGAGTGTTGAACATGCTTAAATTATATTTCAATGGCACAAATATCTATTATGGTATTTGAAGTTATGTATTATGTAATGCATGGTTTATCGCTTTTCAGTAAAAGTGTCTGAAATTAAAAAAAGATAATTTTTAGGCAACTGCGGAGGCCCTCCCCGCAGTGACGTCTCATCACAACAAGAAGGCCCTCCCCTTGTCGTAGCCTTCCATGAAGGTCCTCCCCAGGGGTTATGTTGCAATGACACTCCGCGCTACCGGGCATCAGATCATGGTGGTAGTCCTCGCCACCCTGATAACAGAGGTCCTCCCCATCGAGACATCAAGCAACGAGAAGGCCCTCCCCTTATTGCGGTACATTTTGAAGGCCCTCCCCATGGTGTACCCCAAATATATTCTCCCTACGACAACTGTAATGGTAGTCCTCTCCATTGTAGCTCTTGTGATGGTAGTCCTCACCACCACGACCGCCATTGTGAAGTTCCTCCCCGGAGTGGCCCCAAGAGACAAAAAGGTCCTCCCCTTGACGCAGTGTGTCTTGAAGGTCCTCAACAGGATGCACAAGGAATGTCAAACCATGATGGTCATCCTCACCACGATGACAGTTGTTGTGAAGGCCCTCCCCGTAACAATGTTACGCAGCCAGTAAGTCCTCCCCTTGATGCGACATGCCTTGGAGGTCCTCTCCAAGGTCTGAACTGAAAAAGTCCTCTATGCAGTGAGGCGTCAAGCAGTAATTGTAGTCCTTGCCATTGTGGCCGCTATTTCGAAGGTCCTCCCCACAATGACATATCATATTGGCAGGAAGGTCCTCCCCCTTCCAAATCAAGCATGGAAAAGCCCTCGTATGCCGAGGCACTCAGAAGGATGGGATAAATCATGTCATATTCCCAGCTAGTCGCCAACGTCACCCTTCTTCAATCGAGAGATGTTCCGTGGCCATGTTCATCTTCTGAACCACCTCAGAATCGCCCACATGACAATTCAATACCCACCAGTCTCACTGCCTCTGACCAGACTATCAGTGAGCATCTCAGTTGGGATTACTGGGTAGAGGAATCACTAATAGAGGAGTATGCCGACACGTTGCAACTGAGGAAACGACTGGCCAGAATTGATATCCCAGTTATGTTTTGGCCCACGACCACCTCCCAATTTGACATACCCATAGAGTTGTTAGAAGAATGTGAGCACGACATCCACTCCAGTATATGGAAAACCCTTTGCTGGATCAAATTAAGCTTCCTTCCCTACGAAGTTTTTGTAGACCATGTTAAAATAATAGGAGACTTCCTGCATCACATCGACCTGGAAGCTCTTCCTTCGACGCAACAACAGCGACCCGAAAGGAGTAAAGGAAACATGGAGATAGCCTGCCTCTGTGGGCTTCACCAGATGCACCACCTCATTGGTGATGCTCTGACGAGAGTCTATATCAAGGGATGGGGGGGACATGGAGCTTTGCATTTCACTCTGCACCCCACCCAGAAGAACCCGTTCGGCGTAGTGTCTTGCAATGCCATCTCGGAAAGGAAGCGATTGAGCGCTCTCCCTGTTCAAGAAAGGTGACACGCCCATCAAAGATAGGCATTGAGTAAGTCCCAGAAGCGTCAGGCCTGACAGGAAAAAGCCATCCAAGGACTCCTAAATCAAGCCACCGAAAGCATAAAAGAGGCCTCTCGCCTAAGAGACGCCAATCAGTGGTCATTACCTGCCTCCCTAGAAGGGATTGATCCATAGGAGAACTCGGAACCAAACCCAGTTCACCCCCGAATAGGGGCACACAAGATCAGAAATGTAGTGATAGCAGCAGCCGCTGCCGCAATCCAGGGTGAACCCGAGCCTGCAGGGCTGGGGCAATTTTTAACAAAAAATTCCTCCGTAAGACCAATAAAAATGGGAAGAGACTCAATGTCCAAGGAACAGTGCCAACCCCAGCCCTCAGGGCTGGGGGCATTTTTACCTCCTAAACAACAACCCTCCCATGAGAATCAATATTCTCTTCTCTAGGGAGGAAAGTTAAAGGAGGAGGTTTTGGCCCTATCATGTCCTCTGAATCATCATCCCCTTCAAGAGGGAGGCGTACCGTAAGGTCGTATCAAATAACTCTTCGCGTCACCCTTTGTCGAGGAGCCTGAAAGCAATCCCGGGAAAGAAATGGGAAGACCAGTAAAAGAAGTAGGAGATCTTATTCCTACTTGGAAGATGACATCTTCTCCACCCAATGATATGAATCCATCAATTTCATTAAGGTTAATCCGATAGATAACACCGAAGATGATGAAAATCCAGATGGATTGAGAGACGATGGTTTCGGTCAGGCTATGACTCACAATGAACCACCAGATGTGCACACCCGGAACCAGAGGGCCGCCCCAAATATGTCCACACATTCAGCTAACCTTCCTCTACTGACCCTGCAATCTTACAATAAGGATAAGAACAAAGGAACAGTTTCCCTTAACCCGGCCCCTATCTCAATAAAAACGAGCCACTTAAGCTTGAAGAGCGGTTCGCTCGACAGGAAGAGGAAATGAAAGAATTGAGGCGGCTTAACGCTGAGCTACTATAGAGGAACCATCTTATTGAAATCATGTCCCAAGAGTAGCCACATCATGCACTCCCAGTAAGTGCACCTCAAAGACCATGGTTTTCCCCAAAAAACGAAGCACAGTCATGGATCTCGCCCAATGAGGTGCACGGCCCATCCAACTACCTAAATGTAGATTTGGATCAATACCAAGACTTCCCTCTACCCAGGAAGCAACCGGAGTGAGTACGTCTGAACCCTCTGAAGGTGTCACAAACGACACATGCACCCCTGGTGCCAACCGAGATGGATCCTCAAGCACTGCCTCAGGCTATAGGCGCCTAGGACTGGGCCCAACAGGATTTAAACCAGGGTCTCACCAACACCATCGAGTCACTAACAGCTCGATTAGAAGCAATGGAAGGTCGATGAGATCCGATTCAGCCAGACCAGAAACCTTACCCGGATTGGGTGAGCAATACACCACCTCCACCCAATTTTGGGAGCCATGTATTCCCTATCCTCAATGGATCAGGCGATCCAAAACGTCATTTGATGCACTACACGTCTTATTGCGACCCTATGATGGGATATCTAAAACAACAAGAAGCAGTGAAACTCAGATGCTTCATACGGACCATCAAAGGATCTTCCTTCGTCCGGTACACGAGCCTACCAGCCCATTCAATAAAATGATGGGAATACCTTCGACAACAGTTCCTATTCCAATTTAGCCCAATGCTACCTAAAACAATAGTCAGCGACCTCATGAACTGCAAGTAGAGGAAGAATGAGAGGGTCTCAGATTTCATCGCTAGATGGAAAGGTCTGACCTACTCTCTGAATAGGCCAATGCCTCAAGTTGAGTTTCTCTCCATATGCATCGATAATCTCCGAGATGAGCTGCGAACACCGCTCATACCAGTGGAGTGCACCACTGGCTTCTGCCATCTCTCATCCATTGCCCAGTGAATTTAAGACTCCCTAGAGAGGACCAACATAATGTCCCGAATAGCCTCATAGGCTCCCACAAAGAGAGCAGTTAGAGCTGAAGCATCATCTGCAATGCTCAAGCCAGCCCTTGTGCCTGCTCCACCGCTCAGGCCTTCGTCAAATCCTCAAGGGCACCCTGTATATCAGTGGCCACCTCTGCCTAAGAGGGAAAATCAAATAGGATCTAAGCAGAACCAGTTTAAGGAGTGAAGACACAAACTATACTTGTTCCGAGAGGACAAATTCTATGGCTACTTCATCACCGTTATGAATTGTAACCTGCTCCACCTACCGGAGCCAAGAATATCCGAAGAAGTCGGCTGCGATGATAGGCCAGATTACTCTCCATACCATCGAATGTTGGGGCAGAATATTCGGGAATGATTTGTCTATAAAGACATCATACAAAGGATGGTAGACTCCGGGCAGGTCGAGCTGGGACCACCCCCAACACATGTGACATATATTTCTACCACTGACTCCGATAAAGGGGATGGGTGGAAGGAAGTCACCAGCAAGAAGGGGCATAAATTTGATAACTGGATGAATCAAAAGACTATCAACCGAGCTCAGGGAATACTCCAAGCTCAATTACAGCAGCTCGTGTTACCGCCAACATCCCCTGATGCCACACAACCAACAATATCGGCCTCACAACCCTCCCCGAGCCAGTCATCTAGGCATAATCGAGAAGGGAGGAGACAAGTGCAAGAGGATCAGTCCACAACAAGGCCGAAGTTATCCCTGACACTGTCGGATTTTATGACACCAAACATGGCGCCACAGGAACCGACACACCAAACGACACCATCAAGGAAAATCGACCGGGTTGACTTGTCAGAGTATGAAGAGCCAAGTTTTGGTTCCATAAACATCATCCATCTAATAGAATCATTCTATAATGAGGGGTGTGGTTACGAACTAGATTTCCCAATGCAAGGGGCCGGGAAGAGGAATCGCAGAGGCAGAGGATATTGGGGGAGGTGCAGTCGAGGCCGAAATCAACCCTACGGTTGGACCTCGGCCCAAACCGTCAATATCGTGGAAACCCATGGGAGAGACCTTCAACAGACTCATCTATAGAAATATTATCCCTACTCCTCCACAAGAGGCCAGCCAGGCCCTATCATTCTACGGTACCCATCAGAGGAGGTACAAGTGTCTAGCTGCCCAGTGCGCATAAATAGACTAGCCGAGCCGAATCCCCAAAATATGGGGACACTGTTGACATCCGACCACGTAGCTGGTCCCTCCTTGTCACATATTCCAACTCCCAAGCATCTTGCTATGATTCCCCCACCAATGGAGAAGCATTGGCTGCTGAAAAAAAATGACATCCTTAAGCATCTAGCGTTGGGACCAGCCAAACTGCCAATCTTGGATTCCCTGAGTTTGTCGGCAGACCTCAGGGAGGAACTTATAGTGGCCTTGCTCAACAACCAAGACTTTCAAGCCGATGTAGCCACTGTCAGGATTTACCAGATGAATATTGGCTTGGCTAAATGCGACGGAGGGATTTCCTTCCCCGATCTAGATGAAGATTCCATCATGCATGAACACATCAAACCACTATATGTGTCGGCCACACTAGATGATGTCGAGATATGCAAAGTCTTTATTGACAAAGTCTCTAGAGTTAACCTCATTCCCCTACAGATACTCCGTATGTTGGGCTATAGTGAGGGTGATTTAATACCCTCGGCCACAACTCTGCTGGGTTATGACAAGAGTGAGCCGAAGATGATGGGACAAATTAAGCTAAATACCCATTTTGGTTACCTTGTGGCCTATTCGGAATTCTTGGTGGTTCAGTAGAACACAACATTCAATGAACTTATAGGAAGGTCATGTATCCATAAGCACATGGCTGTACCTTCATCCTACCACTAGCGTATTAAGTACTGCGTCAATGGGAAAAGTGGGACATTGCATGCCGACAAGGTCCCTTTTGAGATCTCCGAGTCATACTACAATGACGATGGGTTTTACAAGAAAAAGAAGAAGAAGCCTTCGGTCAATGGTGTCGACTGAATCTACACTCCAAATGGTCTGGAAATGGTTCCTGATGACCCTCTCAGACAACTTGGAAGGGACTACATACTGCCAATTAACCATATTGAGAGCAGGGGTTCTGGCCCGGACACACACTCAGCTGTCCTCATGACTTCAACCATAACATCCGATGTGACATTGTGGGAACGTCCACTGACCCTCAATTTGGGGGAAAATACTTGATCGGGGATGCCCGTAATGCCTCGCCTCCGGATTCCCAAGAACCCGTGCTGGGAGCTCTCCCCTCGTCAGGTCAAGAAGATGAGGATTTTGGAGAAGAGGAGGAGGAAGATCTTAGGGATGCACCTCATGCTTTTGAGGAAGGTATCTCCACCACGGTGGAAGAGGTTAGGGAAATAAACCTGGGTATTGAGGAAGACCCGAGGCCCACTCTCATTAGTGAAGCCATGTCTGTCGAGGAGCATGAGGTATATACCTCTTTCCTGAGGCATCATCGAGATTTTTTTTCCTGAAATTACATAGACCTGTCGAGACTCAATCTTGAATTGGAGACACATCACCTAGGTCTTCCAGAAGACCACCGGGACTATGAATAGGCTTCTTGAAGGACACACCCCACACATGCTACCAAAATAGAGGCTGCAGTCGATAAGCTCATTAAATAAGGATTCATTCAGGAGGTCCAGTAACCCATCTGGTTGGCTAACATTTTCCCCTTCATGAAAAAGAACGAATAAATCCACAATTGAATTGATTTCAGAGATCTCAATCGTTATTTCCTGAAAGTTGATTTCCCAGTCTCGGTCACCAAGTTATTAATCAATATAACTATTGGGTATGAGGCTCTATCCTTCATGGATGGTTACTCTGGGTATAATCAGATCTAGATGGCCCGAGAAGATGAAAAAGCCACTACCTTCAGATCCTCTTAATGAATATTCTGTTACAGGGTTATGAACATTGGTCTCAAGAAAGCTGGCCCACATATCATTGTTCCATGCATCGTATCTTTAAAAAAATTCCTGGGGAGATTCATTGAAAGCTACGTGGATGACATGGTGGTTATGTCCAAGTAGTGCTCAGATCACCAGTCAGACTATGAGACCATCTTCAGCAATCCTTGGCAAACATAGCCTGAAGATGAACCCCTTCAAATGTGCCTTCAGGGTTACCTCAGGGAAATTCCTTGGCTTCATCGTATGCCATCGTGGAATCGAAGTCGACCCTGAAAAGACAAAGGCTATCCTCAGCCTGCCACCTCCCCGCAATCTCACCGAGTTGAGAGCAATCCAAGGGCACCTGGCCTACATCAGGTGATTCATAGCCAACCTGGCAGGAAAATGTTTTCCATTTACTAGGTTAACGAAGAAGGGAGTCACATACCAATGGACATATGACTTCCAAGAGGAGTTCGACAGCCTAAAGAATTATCTCTTGAGCCCACTGGTACTCATGCCTCCGTTTGAAGGAAGACCTCTCACCCTATACGAGACGACCCTAGAGCTTTTTCTGGGAGCCTTCCTCACACAAAAAAACGACACCGGTAGTGAAAAAAGTCGCGATTACCTTAGTCGAACCATTGTTGATGATGAGACTCTATACTCAAACATCGAGAAGAGTTGTTTGGCTTTAGTCTTCGTAGTTAAAAAGTTGTGACATTATCTACAACATCATGAAGTGCATTTGGTCTCGCAGAGTAACCAGCTCAAGTACATTCTCAGCTGCCTGATGCTGACCGGGCACCTATCCTGATGGGCAATCATACTGGAACAGCTTGACATTCGGCTTGTGCCTCAGAAGGCCATTAAAGGCTAGGCATTAGCAGATTTTCTGGCAGAGCACCCTTCAACAGGGACCACCTCACCAGATGTTGAGATACCTGATAGGGACATATTCTCAATTCAAGAGGAGTTCCTAGCATGGGAAATGTACTTCGACGACGCCTCCCGAAGCCCAACCGGGAAGAGGATGGAAGATCCCAAATTTAACATGGTGGGTTTGGGGATAATACTCATGTCCTCGAAAAATTAGTCTTTCCATATTACTTCCTCCTGTTAGAAGGATGTACGAACAATGAAGTGGAATATCAATCCCTCATTTCAGGCCTGGATCTCACACTCCAAGCACAAGTACATCACCTTAAGGTCAAAGGTGACTCAGAACTGGTCATCAAGAAAGTCAATGCTGACTATGCTATCAGAAAGGAGGAGTTGATTCCCCTGTTTGACCATGTCTGAGGGTTAATGGTAGAATTCTCCACAGAAACAACATTGACCTATATTCCCCGATCTCAGAATGCCCAGGCCGATGCATTAGCCGACACGACCTCAGTCCTAGACAACCTAGACCGTGATGAAACAACTATCAATATCACTTATCGTCAAATAGTCCTGCCGTTTATTCAGGCCAATACATAAGAAATCAACGAAGTCAATCCTGTCATAGAGCCATATGCTCCCGCCACCAGCTGGATGACCCCCATTGAAAACTACCTTCAATGGGGAGAACTTCCACCAGACAGGGCTGAATGAGAGAAAATATGGAGAATGGCAATCAATTTTGTCCTATATGTTGGCACGGGTCATCAAGAGGTCCTCTAAAAACGAGGCCTCGATGGAATCCTACTCATATGAATTGATGGAGAAGAAACTACTGCCGTCATGGCTGAAGTACATGCCAGAGTATGTGGGGCACATCATCCAGGGTCCATGCTTCCCCATTAGGTCCGAAGGCTTGGGTACTATTGGCCCACCATGGCACGAGATTGCGAGCACTTTACCACAAAATGCCACTCATTCCAAATTTATGCCAACTTCATACATCAACCCCCGGAGTTACTTTATCAGGATAAGTAATCCAGGACGTTTTCTATCTGAGGAATGGATGTTGTGGGACCTTATCCTCCTGCCACAACCAAACAACTGAAGTATATCCCCACAACAACAAAATTCTTTTCCAAATGGGAAGAAGTTGTACCCCTTAAGGAAGTCAGGGAAAGAAGCATTGTCAGATTTCTGAAAACCAATATCATCACCAGATTTGGTGTCCCTCATACCATACTGATGGATAACGACACCAACTTCTGCTCAGTTGAATTGGAGAAACTATACCAAGAATAAAGTATCAAGGATAACCACTCATCCCGCTACCATGCATCAGCCAACAGATAAATAGATGCTTTCTACAAGACCCTGCTAAACATTATCCTAAAAATGGTGGGCAAATACAAGAAGTCATGGCCGATAAACTCCTCCATACATTGTGGGTTTACCGAACCACAATTTGCACTACTACTCGGGCTACTCTGTACTCATTAGTATACGGAATTGAAGCTGTCCTACCCATTGTGCTCCAATTACCCTCGCTATGTGTTTCCATTTGTGATTAGTTATCCAATGATGAGAAATCAAAAAAGCAGCTAGGGGAATTGGAGAAGCTAGATGAAAAGCGGTTGCACACTTTGCACCATCTGGAAGTATACCAGAACCAGATTGCACGATCCTTTAATAAAAAGGTCAATCTTCAGTTTTTCTTGGAAGGATAATGGGTGTTGGTCCTTCGGACCCCAATGATACCTAGAAAGAAACCTCCAAAGTTGGAGCCCGTGTGGGAGGGACCATATGTTATTCACAAGGTCTACTCCAACAGATCATATTCCCTGATCTCCATGGACAAGCAGTTCACCACCGCTCCTACAAATGCGAGATTCCTAAAGAAGTATTTCTCATAATAACTAAAAGCAGTTATCTTCTGAGCTCCAGGATGTTAAACTGCCAAGCACCCAACGGTCCAAAATCTATGACCTTAAACTAAGAGTATTTTTTCCTCACCAGTATAACTAAAAGCAGTTATTGTCTGAGCTGCAGGACATTAAATTACCAAGAACCCAACACTCCAAACACTATGACCATAAACTAAGAGTATTTGGTCCTCACCGGCATAACTAAAAGCAGTTATCGTCTGAGATGTAGGAAATTAAACTTCCAAGCACCCAACGAACCAAACTCTATAACCCTAGACTAAGAGTATTTCGTCCGTACCACATTAAGTTAATCTGCATGGATTTTAGTGAACTAAGTACGGCTTGATTCCTGCCCTGTGTAGGATATGTAGTGATAGGTCCCAAATCCTGGGCCAGCCATCCTCATATATATTTTAAAATGCACTTTTCCCCCATGTATGGACCAACCCTACATAGGGTGTATTCCTTGTCCTTACCACATGATGACAAACTACATATATAAAAAAGATTTAAAAATTTACCTTTTCCCCCGTGTATGGACTAGACCTGCATAGGGTGTGTTATCTTCTGAAAAACTACGTATGGCTTGATTCCCACCCTTCCAGGATACGTAGAGACGCTGGGATCCCCTATACTGACCCAACTACTCCCAAATGGAATAAAAAAACTGCCCCCTTCCCCCGTGTACGGACCAGCCATCCACGGGGTGTACTTATTTTAGAGAACTACGTGAGGCTTGATTCCCATCCTTTCAGGATACGTAGTCACGCTGGGATCCCCTATCCTGGCCCAGCCACTCCCAAATAAAAAAAGCTCCTTCCTCCGTGTATGGATTAGTCCTACACATGGTCTACTTATTTCAGAGAACTACATACGACTTGATTCCTTCCTTCGCAGGATACGTAGTGACGCCAGGGATCCCCATCATGGCACAACCATCTCCAATGAAATGTTAAAAATTCCCCCTCCCCCATGTACGTACCAGCCCGACATGGGGTTTATTATTCGTCCTTACCACACAATGTTAAACTGCACAGATAAGGAAAAAAGGAAAAAAGGAGAATGCCCCTTCTCCCCCCTATGAACAGACTAAACCTACACGAGGTGTATTTTCTTTCATAGAACTACAAAAGGCATGATTCATTCCCTCATAAGATACATAGTGACACTAGAATTCCACACCCTAGCCCATCCACCTCAAATGAAAACCAAAAATACCCCTTCCCCCCATACGGACCAGACCTACACGGGGTGTATTCCTCAAAAGAACTATGTGAGGCTTGATTACTTCCCTCGCAGGATACGTAGTGATTCCAGGGCTCCCCATCCCAGCCCATCTATTAAAAAAATCTCTCTCCCCCCAGGTACGGACCAGATCTGCACGAGGTGTATTTTTCATCCTCACCGCACGACGTTAAAACTACACAGACATTATCACGACCCACCCAATATATATAGCGAAATGAGACGGTAATACTCCTTTTGCATTTGGATGCATCCCCTCCATACATCAGACTCCACAGCCCAGATAATTATGGATTTTCATAACCATTCATGACCATCAGAAGTGGAAAGTTATCGACCCGTGGACACCTTTGCATGACTATTCATACCACGCCCTCAGTAGCTCTGCATATTGATAGCCCCTGGCCCATATACCAAAGGAAATATTTCCTCAGGCAGTACCCTTCCTAGCTCCGTACTCTTACCAACCTCAAAGCCCCATATCATATCTCTCGATCCAGAAATTATGGCACAATGGTTTACAAGTTTGTACCCAATTTCACATAAAAATGTTTCATGGGTATCCCTACCTAGGTAGCCTATGTATCAGCCCGTGGTTCACAAGACAACTTGAATTTATGAACATCAAGCTAGGGCTAGGCTACTTTCACTCAATGGACAATTGCAGTGAAGATGTTTCTTATATGCTTGGACACCATTATCCCTGCATGCCGAACTCTGTACTGTGAGAAATCTTAGATTTTCATAACCATTCACGACCATCAGAAGTGGATAGTTATTGACCCATGGAAACCTTTCCATGACTATGCATACCATGCCCTCAGCGGATCGTCATATTGATAGCCCCTGGCCCGTCTACCAAAGGCAAAATTTCATTGGGTGGTACTCTTCCTAGATCTGTACACTTACCAGCCACAAAGCCGCCACACCACATCTCCTGATCCGGGAAACCTCAGAGTTACAGTTTACAACCCTCATTCCCCACCCTTTTTAGAGTGTATCAGATCATGTAAACTCAATTATCTTTTGAGTGAATGTAGCAATGGTCACCCATTGGTCCGAGCTCTATGACGACTAAACTAGGAGTACATCGTCTTTACAACATGAAGTTAAAATACATGGATTGAAGGTACACCCCCGTGCACAAGAAAAATCCACGCAGGGAGTTCCCTAAGTTTTAATAGAAACCAGGTCCGAATATGCCCGACTTGTCAAGATATTTTCTTACCAAATGACATAATTTGTGGCCCAGACAATCGCGGATCCCCATAAACATTCACATCCATCGGAAGTAGAAAGTTATCGACCCGTGGACACTTTTTTATGACTATGCATACCATGACCTCAGCGGCTATGCATATTGATCGCCCCTAGCCCATCTACCAGAGGAAAGATTTCCTCTAGAAATACTCTTCTTAGCTCCGTACGTTTACCAGCGTCAGAGCCCCCATATCATTTTACTTGATCCAAGAAGTCCCAAAACCACGATTTACACCAATCAACCCCCTCCACATCTGAGGCATGCTGGGATATTCAAGCCCAGTTACATTCTGATCAAGACCAGCCTTTGCTGCAACATCCTTACAGCATGACATTAAACTGCACAGAACATCTTGGTCACTTGGCATAAAGCTGCAAAGACCAAGCACAAAACATCCAAGGAGATGCCTCTAACTACAAGAATTTTTACTAGTTTAAAAATTCTCCAATGTCCTCGCTGCATGACGTTAAACTACACAACATCTTCAGAAATTCTTCCCATCCTTACCGCATGATGTTAAACTCCATGAAGTTTAAAAATGATCTCACGTCCTTGCTATATGACATTAAACTACTCAACATCTTTTAATAATGCTCCTCATCTTTACAATATGACGTTAAACTTCATGATCAAACCTATCATGGGTTTATAAAGGAATGAATGCTTTTCTCTTTCCCTCAGTGCATGGGTCAGACCTACAAAAACCATCGTCTCACACTAGCATGAGAAGGAATGACTTAACCCATTATCAGGAAATTTAGCCTAGATTTTTCTCCCATATCCATGCACCCTCTCCTCATAAACCATACTTTGTACTCAGAAAAATACTAACTCTCATAAGCCACCCCTGGTGGTACAGAATCTCAAACTTCCTTAATGTTTCCCAGCTATCGGAAGAATGAAATCATTGACCTACAGAAACCTTTTCATGACTATACATAGCATGCCCTCAGCATCTACACATATTGATCTCCCCTAGCACATTTACCAAAGGAAAAATTTATTTAGGTATTGTTTCTCTCTGTATGCCTCTTGGCCTTTGAGCCCCCATGTCAATACTGGGATTCAGAGACCTTATGAGCAACAGTTTACCAACCTCTATCATAACCCTTCCTGAATATGGTAAAACATCTCTGACAAGATTACCCAGAACTAGGAGAAGCCGTTCCACTCTAAATGATGTCCCAACAGCATGACTTTAAACTGCACCAAGCTCCAACCATCATTTATGCTAAATAAATGTGTAGGATAGGAACCATGCTTCAACACACCTAATTAATATAGATGTCCTCAAACCCTTTTAAGACATCACATACCCTTTCCGAGCCTCCCCGGGTGGTTTTCATAATTCTCCAAGACACCCATGGTGGTTTCCATAAGCCAGACTTCAATGAAGTCCTTAGGCCATCCGAAATGGAGAGTCATTGACTTAAGGACACCTTTGCATGACTACACATACCATGCCCTCAGCGGCTCTGCATATTGATCACCCCTGGCCCATCTACCAAATGCAATATTTCTTTAGGCGATGCCCTTATTATCTATGTATGCCGATACTGCTCCCATGCCTTGAGACATGCCCTGCATGTCGTTCAGATCTACACATGCTCCACCCACATTTTTCTGGAGGATATTGAGACATCTTTTAATCAACCAAACCTCACTGGATCCCTCTCCCCACCATACTTGGTCAAAGTTGTTCGACCTCAAACATCAGTGATGATAGTTCTGTCGGTGGGAATTTAAGTCGATCACAAAAAGAGGCTCAATGCTTGTTAGGCCAAAAACCCAAAAAGGGAAACCTAAGAAAAATTCGGCCCATACCCGCTGGGCCCACACAAGAAGGGCCCAGGTAAAATCAGGGTATTAAAAGAAAAGACAAAAAGATTGCAGGGTTTTCTTCAAAACCCTATCAATAGTCAAGCTATGCTCGCTGGATCCCATTATCCAGGAAAAAGTTAGAGTTTGTTTCTATTTTCCAGAATTGGGAGTAATTTTGATTCAGTGAGTTATTATTTACACAATAATTGTTCCAGCAACAATCAAATTTTACATTAGGGTATGATTGACAAAAATTGTATTCCATTTGAACAGAAAGGGAGAACGTCCACAAGCTGGGGCCTCTCCCTCAAAAAAAAAGAAAAAAAAAGAAAAAAGAAAGAAGAAAAGGGTAAGCAAGACTGAGTGGACAGAAATAGCTCCGATCGTCACAAAGGAGCCTGGCTCACTCTCTCCATCAGATTGGAAACCATACGATGGAGGTTGTTGCAAGTCTGATCCAACACGACCCTCTCCCTGGCCTCAACCTCGGACACCGAAAGAGTGTGCTGCACTGTTGTCTAAAGATCATTGATTCCTTCCTTAGTGGATTCAAGGTTACCAGTCAGAGCTGACAACTGATCCCTTAACATCACTTCCCGTAATTCAAATTCATGCAACTCGGCGGATAGGGCGGCCGCCTAATCTGGAGAGCTCGCCTCCTTTTCCATCAGTTGATGGAGATTTATCATGGCTTCCTCCAAGGCTTGGGTCCCAAAAAGATAGGTAGCGAAGTGAGAAAGTTGTCATTCACTAGTGGAAACTTCCTCACAGGCCGTGACAACCTGTAAAGCGAGAAAATAAAACTGCCGATAGTCAAAGCCACCTGACCCCAAACCCAGGAAGAGTTGTTGGAGAGCTTCAGTTTTAGTTGTCTTCTTAGCTAGATGAGTTTCGGTAAAAATATCGCAAATCCGGGGCTAGGTCGACCTGCGCACTGCTCGGTGGTCCGCCATGACACGAGGATATTTGGTATCCTCATTAGATAGCACGAGAACAAAGTATGGAATCACAATCAGTGCAGACATGTGCACGCTAGAAGACAGCTCCGAAGCTGGAAGGGTTGAAGCTTTTAACCCCGTTTCGGGCTTGGGAATCAAGTTTCCGAGTCTGGTATCGGCCATCAAAACATTAGGAATTGTCTCGCTGGGACCCAAAGCTACAAGGCCAACCTCATCCACGTCCAAGAGAACAGGGTCCGTCTGAACTTCGGCCGTAGAGGGGCTAGGAGAGGAAAATCCCTTGAGTTTCTTTGACTGAAGAGCCATCAGTCAGTCCTCCCTCAGAGCCAATGAAGATGGTGAGGAAGGCACAACAGCCATAATGACTCCGAATTTGGGAACCTGCCGAATAACCTTCCCCAGGATCCCATCAGGATAATGTTTTACCCAAATTCTTGTGTACTCCAAGGATAGGCTGGCAGCCACTCCTATGCCAGGAAAGTGAATGCTTGTGTCAGATCCCTTCAGCGTCAGCATCAACCACCATTGGCGGAGAGTGTCCGGGTGCTGTCCTCGAGCCTAAGGAGGGGTAAGGGGAACTTGGAGTTATATACACTCAAACTGGAAGGAAAAATTATGGGGGCATACAACTCGCACAGAGAAACCCCATCAATCTGCATGGACAGAAACCCATCCCGCAGTGAAATCATGTAAGAACACCCCTCCAGGCTCCCCCTTCTTTGTCAACCATGACGCCGGAAGGGGTGGGATAGGGAGCGAATGAAAACTAAAAGAAGTCACTCAGAATCTTGATGACTTCATCAGAACTAAGGGACTTTAAGCGATCCCCACCTATATCGAGAAAGGTAGGCCGAAAGGTAGGAAGTGGGATGAATATGTTGTGACAATACTCATAACAGTGACAATGACTTGATATCCATCCATATAAGAATTTAAATGGCCCATTCAGACAGTAGGGTGGCCCACCCTCCTTCATGTGGCTCAGTAGTTCGAAAATACGAGCCAAAACAGGCATGTCCAAGTTCACCGGGCGGCCCTCTTCCAACTCAAGTGCCATCATCAAGGTGCAAGAACTGAGGCCTGAGTTGAAATCTTGTGATGGGAATAGCCACACTCTCAAAAACATAGCAAACAGACCTGCCAATCTAAGCATAGGTGACACAGTAGGGCGCACCTCATAACACCATGAAAGGTACTCTCCCGCCTCCAGAACTACCCAGTAGGAACCTAGGATGGTTCACGACTGTTGAGAAGGGTGAGTCCTGGGGCGCTTGATCTTCGGCACAGGACAAGTGGTTTTCAGAAATAACCCTATCCTGGTGCTAAAGGGAATCAAAGTGCGGGCACGCAAGGTCTGGCCTAGTGACCTCTCTGTCGTAACCTGCAGATCCCTTGCCATCAAAGGCACTTGTTCGACATCATTCCATGCGTCAAGAGGGGGAAGAAACTCATCATACGTCTCACAAATGATCAGAAGCCCTCCCAATTCCTAGATGTCCCATAAACTAATTCCAACATCACCATGGGAAAGGTGAAAAGTATTAGTTCTTGAACACCAGTGGCTGAGCAGGTCAGGCAGGTTCAAAGATGGTGGGTAAACAGAAAATTGGGAGGCCCACACTGCGGAGTACATATTGACTGCTTCTAGGGACTCAGGAGATTCCTGGCAATGATAGTGGACCCAAAAGGCCGAGGCCCAGTAATTTGAGAAAAGCCAACCAGATCGAAGATCCCACCTAAGAATCCTCCTTGTGATAGGGTCCACTCGAGAAAGGTTGATTACGGAGGGGTAACTCTTAAAGACAGTCTCTTGAGAGAAGCCTTATGTTTACTGATCAATTTGGTTCCAGACAGAGCCTCTCAAAATGAAAGTTTCTTTCGGATCACGATCAGATATTATCTCTCCCGATTGGACGAGGTTCGCCTAAATGCACTTCGGCGACACTTCAAAGCAAGGTGACAGAAGACCTGAAAAGTAGTGGGGATGGGGACTTCATCTTGAAGACCAAAACCGTAAAGCAGAAGTCGATTTGATAGCAGATAACCCAGGTGCTCAGGAGAGAGAAAGTTCTTCAAGACACCATCATCAGGAATGATGGACCGACTAGGGTCATCTTTGATGCTCTCCACTCTACGAATCATATCTAGACATCTCCCTGAACCAATTTGGAGGGGCTCAGTAGCAGGCTTGGGTGTAGGATGAGGGGGAACCATATTTTCTCCCGGTATTATGGAAACCAGGCAAATGGTTAGTCTGGAATAATAAAATGTGGACAAAAATACCAATCATATGGAAAAGGATTCCAAGAATCGTTCATGACGAGGTCCGCAAGAAGGCCTCAAAATGAGGTTCGTGATGACTGCATCCCGCAAACCAATCCTACGTAGAAGAGGTCTGCGATACTCTGCCCTGTGGAGCATTGGCCAAAAAACTGTGAACCAGGTTTCTCTACGGAATCTTAATCCCGGATTTAAATAATTAGATTCAGAAGACCAAAGAAATTTTCAATGTCCGGGAGATTTCATTACATGGAGCATCAAAACCGCAGAGCAAGTTACTGCATGGCCCGACGTGACTTACTTTATATGTAATTGAATTTATTGGTTCGCGGTTGGGAGATTGGTCCGTGGATGAAGGTGACCGTGAACGAGGAATGGTTCGCGGAAGTGGAAGCTTGTTCGTGGACGAGGCATTTTGGGAAGGAATGAGGACATGGAAAAAAAGCGAGAGAGATCTGGTTTCATGAAGAATCCAGTAAAATACAAAGGAAGGGCCCCTGTATTTATAGGCGTGGTCCCCTACCTAGTCCACTCCCCTACTGAAAAGAATCCATGTTTTAGGACCACTCTACATAGAAATGGACTCCTCTTCATTCTGAACGGACCCCATTACGATGGGGGGAATTTGTAGGGTCCTGAAAAATATGAAAAGCAGAATGAGAATCCCCTTTAATCAAAAGAGAGATTCTACCCAATTTCCCCGCAAAGAATTGGGAAAAGTGTGAAGAATACTCAAATGAAGGCACAAGCCGAACCGGTCTGCAGACTAGCCTAAAGATAACGGGTCACGTCCGGTTCTACAAAGCACCCCCTCCACGGACCGCTGTCATTCACAGAATGGTGGCAGAGATCCTCTATGGGCACGAAGCAGGACGGGCGCCAACCCAGTTCACCATCACGAACCACTACAGCTGCGGACTGTGTCGACCGGCCTCGGCCGCATTTTCTGTTGTTTGTGGAATGGAGGCATAACCCTATGCGGCTACGAAGCACTCCCCAAGCTATCTTGGTTCATGGAAGAGGTATGTTCAATTCCCCACGCGAGTTGCAGATTGAACAAGTCATTCGTAAATTGGGATTCTGATCATGGGCCTCCTAAAAAGGATCCACATGACCATAGATACATTTCTTTCACCACTATATAAATGGAGACCGAGGGGGAAGAGGAGAAAAGTGGATTTTGGGGAGATCGATCAGATTCGGGTGGAAGGATTTCGAAGGAAGGATCTTAGGATTTCATAGACAGCGAAGTTCCAGTTTGCGAACTAGAATAGGTATAAAGTTGGAAGTGAATTAATAAGGAATCGAAAACGCATAACAACATGGTGAACCATGAAATTAAACAAACAAAGATGATTAGTCTGTGAACCATGACCCCTCCACGGATGCACCATCCACGAACCAGGGAGTTTATACCGCCTTTTCCGATACGTCGCACCACGTAGCACCCTCTTACGCGGGTGAAGCCCCGACCGACAAACCCCCGACCAACGTCGCCCTTGGCCGTTGCTGCTCACGTGGACCCCTCCGCATACCAGCCTGGTACGCGGGCCGAACTCGAAGCCACGATCCACCCTGGTTCGTGGGATACCCACCAATCTGTGAACCACCCCGGTTCATAGAATGATCATCAGTGCGTGGACCACCCTGGTTCGTGGACGACTTCTCCAGCCGCGTCGCACCTACCTACGTGAAGATCACCACCACACATGCTCTTATGTGGCCCGCCAAATCCTTCAGAGTTACCATTCCACAAGCCAGATAATATCCTTCCAATCTGGCCTAATCCTCCATAACCCCCTCATTGGCCCATTCATCGGCCCCAAGCCAAGGCCTCCGCCAAAGCCACCGGACCCGTGTGATGTAACCTTCAGGCGCATCAACACACCATTTTGAGTTCACATAACCACGATAAGCGAGGTAAAAGGGGTTTCTCCGGCCCTTGAGTGGATTCCCAAAACATTCCTGGGTTCACAATCCCACGGTAATGCAGAGCCTGAGCCCGGGAGTCCCCTTTCTTCCCCTCCACCTATTAGGACGGGGCCACTTCTCCCCTCTCCAAGGTGTAGCAGACTACCCATCAGAAGGAAGCCGATATGCACCTCCGTACTTCCCCATGACCATGGCCAAGGAAGGGAGTAGTGGGGAAGGATGTTGCTTCGTCCTTCTTTGGGGCCAAGTCCCTCTCCCGTTGCACTTTGTCACCATGGGCATCCATCTCGGTGAAAGCCCTGACTTTTTGGGCTACTCCATGCGTAATCCCCACTCCACTTCCCACAGATGCACCTTTCGTGACCTGATCGTCTAGTCCCTACTGCCTCTTGTTTCTCACATCGAGTATGACTCAAGTGGGCTTAGAGTAGGCATTGACCATGACATCCTCTTATGGGCCTCCTCAGAGTGTAAGCCCTAATCCAAACCATGGGCCTCCTCAGAGTGTAATCCCGAATCCACACCATGGGCCTCCTCAGAGTGTATGCCACATCCATTCAAACTACATGTACTTTTATCCCTGTCTCCTAGGAAAGGTATGTATGAAGCCTCCCCAAGGTTCAAGCCCAACAACTTGTCGACCCGACTATCTTCACGTCGGTTCACCGCACCAACCCTGGGCATCTTGGAGCGTAAGCCCCATACCAAACCGAACTACGTGGATTCTAATTCTTCTCATGGGGATACATATGAAGCCCATGTTACGGGTTCGATCCAAATGCTTAGGTCGTTATCTGTCCCCCTTGGATGACAATAAACTCCAGAGTGCCTGGTTATGAGGCTTTAAATCAGTACCGTCTCAGTGAGTCTAGACTCCTTGGGGTCATTAATCCAACGAGGGATGGTAATCCTTGGGCATAAATGATTCCAAAACCCTGTGTCCATATGAACATTTCCACCCAGGAGTAATCCATGGATACTATCATTGGGTATAAACCAAATATTCGCAAACATATGAATACGTCTTAAATATATAAGAGAGTCTTGGAACAGGAAATTATTCCTCCCCAAAAGGGTGCGATGAGCCCAACATCCCATCCTCTCGACCAATGTGAGTTCTTAAGCATCGCTGGCCAATCCACCCAGTGAATGCCTACCTTTGGAAAGCAGGTCCATGCATCATCGTATACAGAACCATTGGACATTTCGAAACCGATCCAAAACAGACACACATCTCCAATATCATGGTGATTTTCAATTGAATAATCCCTTTACAAGGGACTTAAATTATTTTACATAGTGATTAAGCAATATATTTATTATAATAAAAAATTGTTATAGAGGTAGGATCCTTCAATTGGGATACATAAATTCATTAAAAACAATATACTTCAATGTTATTTTACTAGAAACCATCAAAGTGATATAATGAATAAATAAAGAGTTTATAGGTGAGCCTCAAAGTTGTAAGATAATGTTGATAGAAGATAAGAAATATATATGAGTGATAATAAAATGAATACATAGCTCGAGAATGGTATTATAAAATAACAAAAAAAATATGATCCTTATAGGGATGTTTTAAATCATAAATCATCTTCTTACTTTTTTCATAAAATAGTGAAGTAAAAAGAAATATATGAGAGTGAGTTATTAGATGATGGTAGAAAAAATTCTATAATTATGAAAATCCTCTTCACTATAACCCCTCACAAAAAAATGTAATTTTTTTTATTTTGATCACACAATATGGTATCTATAAAATCAAGGTTTAGAAATTAAATTCCACACATCATTTTCTCAGAAATACCTTATCAAAAAAACAAATAATTAAATTATCCTTCTCCTTTTTTCCTTTATTGATAATTTAAATTATTAATAATATTTTTTTACCATAATGAAGAAATTAAATATTTATTTAATGCATTAAAATATTAATTCCCAATAATTAAACATCACCACATAACCAAATTTTACAAATTTGAATTCATGTTTCTGAATTTATCCAAATAGGCATTCTTCACATAACTGATTTATACAAGTAGTTAAATTTTGTTAGGACTTATTCATATAGCCAATTTACATAGATGATTTCTCAATTTAGAGATTTATACATTTCTCCAAATGCCTTAGGTAGATAGTTTCCATATTTAGGTAATTTTTGTAATGATTTCATAAATTCTCTATTTGATAGTTGATTGGATTAGATAATGATAAAACCTGATGAACATAGTTAAAAACAAAAAACAAGTAATATATGAAGTGTATTTGAGATCATAAAAACCTTAATACATAGGATATTTTTCAATAAAATTTCTAGTCTAATAAATTGTAATTCGTTTACCTAGTTAGGTAATGAGGTGGTATGTTTTTTATTAACAGTTGAAATATTTTGATTCCTCTACACTTTAATATGTCATTTTGGGGAGGATCCTACTGATTACACTTATATACTCATCCCTATATATATATTTATATATTTATTTTTATAAAGAATTTTTTTAATTCTAAACATTATTAGCTCATTACAAAGATTTAACTAGTGTTCATTGAGTTACAGTTGAATGTGTTGTCTTGTGGTATTTATTTTGGATAATTTTCTTTAGGTAAGAAATTATATGTATTATAATATTGGTTACATTTAATATTATATAGATTTTATTTTTTAGGGTTTTAATGATGTTATCGACTAATTTTATTTGTAATATGAATTTATAAAAATCACATATGATGAAAAAAAAGATAATAAAAATAAACTAAAAATCATTATAAACATGTTCATATTTTTTCCTCAAACATGAAATGTTAATTCGAACAACATTTGATATCCAATAATAATGATAATTTCCAATAACTTTGTGGTATTTTATTCATATACATGTTATTCTAGTCCCTCATATATGAAAAATGATGAATGAATACCAAATAAAGAAACTTGAGATCCTTTCAGATGAGGAAAACTAAGAACTATTAAGCACTACCTTCAATATATATTAATGTAATGAATTATAACAACCCTAATTATTAATATTTAGAAAAATAGGGGAATTTTGCATCCCTTAGTGAATATAAATTTCTAAAAATCATTGAATGTGAAATAAATATCCTATAATGGTCATATAGAGAATTAAATAGCCTCCAATAGTGGCTTAATTCCCAATGAAATGTAGGAAGTGAATTCAGAAACCTTAAATTAGTTAAATAGAATAAAACAGGTGCTTAAATGGTCTCTCTTAATGGGATAATGAAGTATATATATGAAATAAGCTTAGAAACCCATTACTACAAGAAGATCACCAAATACCTTTTGATATTTTCAATTTCCTCTTATTCAAGTATTAATAAAATAAATTATAATTTAATAATATTATAATGAATCATTAATTATTCAATTTTAAAAAAAAATTAATAATTTTTTTTCAATATAAAAAACATAAATATATTTGTGTTAGTAGTAAACAAATACACCCGCAAATATATACATAGATATATATTTCTTTACATGTAAAATAATCACAACATTATTAAAATAAAAAATCGTATTACGTTATGTGTAACCCTAGGAGACCTTTTTATTTTTACTAGTGATCATGAATCGGATTCATAATCATAAATTAACAATTGAACCTAAAAACATTCCAAATCTACCGAAATTAATAATGGGTTTACTGTAATCCAATCCCCTATATTAATATTATCTATGTTCATTTGCTCTTAATAATGAGAATAAGAATTAATAATCGACAAAGTTAATCCCATATAGCTTATTTAATTTTTCCAATTACTAAGATTACTAAATATTATTAAATTATTTAATATGATATTATCATGGAATGGAAACACACTTTGTAAAAACTCAATTGAATTTCATGTCGTTATAATGTTTCATATCAGAGGAATCATAAAATTATTCTTAATCAAATCCCACCACTTGATTTGTATTATACCGAAATACATTATATTAATTTGAATTCTCAAATGGAAATATATATGATTCAATGTGTGAAACATAACAATTATAAAACATAATTTAAAACCTAAGTTGAAGGGTCTATAAAAAACCTTCACTTATGTAACACCAATGAAGCATGTCTTACACTCTATGTGGTGGAATTTAAGTGGGTTAATCCAAATAAATTTTCACCAACAGATATCTTATTTTTGATAAGTTCAATCCATATATAATTGATTCTATCTATGCTGATCTTAATATATCATCAAAAAATATGATGATCATTGAATATGGAAAATGTTAGCATAAATACTTTTTTGGTGTTTTTATCATTTCATCTCCCTTGTTTAATGAAAAATAATAAATGATTGTATATTTTCAATAATATATATTACAGTATACAACATATACCCATGTCAATACTACGTGAACAAATTTAGGGCACACAAACTAAATATCTCCCACTTTCACTAAAACCATCCACCCATGAAACCAATACTAAGAGAAATGGTGTGTCTTATATGAAATTATGTGTAAGGGGATTTTTAAGGGAATTTATATATTAAACTCTCTAGGAACTCAAAATATTTTAAAATTTCCTCTATTAATTATCCATCCAATGATATAAAATTTATTAAAAATATGTTTGGATCGTTGGTGAGACCTTTGTTCCATAGCTTGTGAAATCACTCTACTATCATAATAGTAGAGTTAATTTGGATGAATAATTATTGGGTAATCCCATGTTTAGTAATGAAATTAACTAAAAAAATCATCATCCATAACATATTATAGAATATATTTAGGTTTTATTATACAATCATCAGCTAATTGTTTCTATTCACATTTCCATCTTCTAGAAGAAATATTTAATTAGGATACAAATCTTGACTGAGATCTGATGTCATCATTGTTAGTTTGGAAACATTAATTTGTATAACATTTAAAAAAACACTTCCTCACCATAAAAATTTATTAATAAATCCATAATTTTTCTAAAGTTACTTAAAGATATTATTTATTTCCACACAATTGGTTTCACTAAGATTTAATGGGCATATACTCATCTTGTATAGTGTATAAGAAACATCATGATAAGTACATAACAAATAATTCATTATTTATCCAACTAAATTACTATATGGAATATTAATATCACATTATTTATCTTTAAAAAATTAAAGAAACTATGTATTTGATTGACTCATTCCATATAACATTGGTAAATAACAATTTCTATAGTTTTCCAGGTTAAAACATATAAAAAATTACAAATATAAGTGTTCTAACCAAGGACAAGATTTCATTTTGATCAATCCATATATATATTCACACAAAGTATGTATGATAATTATAAAAGATAATTTTTTGGGAAGAAATCTCACAACCAATATTTTACTAATTATAATACTTGGATGTCATTTTCAATGAGAAGTATATCATCCACATATATCACCAAAAATTAAACAACTCTCCCACTAACCCATTAATATAGACCTATTTTGTTTTCTTTTTTGATAAATATAAATTAATTTAAATATTTATCAAAATTACCATAATAAAATGTGGTTTTGATAACGAGTTGATATATCTCATAGTCGTAATATTCTTATATGGATAAAATAATTTGAATGGATTTTTTTATAACAATTAGATAAATTATTTCTATATAGTCAATTAAATTAATTAATTAAAATCATTTATAAATAAATTTTTCTTTAAATATATTAACATTTGTATCCATATCAATGTTTTTTTTAAATAAAATCATTTACACAATGGGTTCACACTTTTAGGTGGATTTAATAGGTTCTGAACCTAAATATTGTTCATATATTATTTTTCATATTTAATATCATTAAACAATTAATTTATGTTTTAAGTTTTGATGGCCTATTTATAATATACTGTATTATCATATATGAATGTCATATAACCCTAACAAAAAGTATAAATTCATGTGTCTAAGGTTCCTGATGAAATATATTAGTCCATCATAGTTTATGGGTATACTATGTTGAATCATTTTCTATATCCCATTGTTTCTCTAATTAATATATCTCAATCATGAAATTAATTTATTTTTATTTAACTTAATCAAGATGAAATTTACAAAGTCTAATTATTTTTGTATATTAATTGAAATTCTAGAAAGACGACATGGGAAGAAACATGCACTTTGTAATCTAATAACCCACTGTATATTTGGTAATATGTAAAATAGATATTCATCTCATTTAGGTTTTTGTTTACTTGAGGTTATATATCAGACATATTTCTAAAACACCCCAAATATTTAAGAATTAAAAATTGAGAATCATATTAATACACATCTTATATGATATATTTTGAATAGTATTTAATGAAACATGGGTTGGTGTAAATGAAGTTGTTTCTAGAGTATTTCCCCAAAAGTATATATGAGTTTCTATGTGACTATTAATTGATTTAGCAATTCCAAATAGATTTGTATTCCTCCTTTTAGACACACCATTTAATTTTGGTGTCCCAAGTGAAGTGATTTGTAATACAATACAGAAATCCCCAATATAATAGAAAAAATATGACTCAAATATTTTCCACCTCTGTCACGACCCACCTTCACCATGATGAGAGAAGGGATTGTAGGTTTTGAAAACCTTCCCTCTTCAAGTTGAAGGAGAGATAATGACCCCTGAGACCCACCTTCAATAGGTCTCGGAGTGGCGACTTTCTCCAAGGGTATAGAATCACACATAAGATGGAAGGAATTACCCATTTTATTTTAATTGGATCGATAGATAAGGTAGTAATTCCCAACAACACTAGATTTGGAAGTACCAGTAAAGACAAAACAAACAATTCCCATATGCATGTTCCAAAATTAAATTCTACAAGGTATAATAAAACCCCAAAAATGAAAGTACCAAAGACAAGGGAAAAACGAAATAGAAACAACAACTGTCCCAAAGTCTGAACTAGTACGATCCTGCACGATCCCTGATGTCATCCTCGAAACCTGAAAACAATTTTATATACGTAGGGTGAGCATACAAGTATACTCAGTAGGGAAGGACAAAGACTCTCTTGCACATGTGGGTTGGCATTATAATACCCCGTCAAAAAAGCGATAACCAAAACACCTAGTAAAGAAAAATACCCACCCAAGACTCACTAGGGAACACTCCCCAAACAACGCAAGTCAAGTAATGAAATAGTAACAACACATCGATGCTTGGGTACCCCGTGCCACTTCCCCACTAATTATTGAAGACATCCTACACATCATACCTCTCCTGCCATTCTCACTATAGTCCCACTGGCATCCCCCGCCCGCACACACCTGGGCTATAACCACACATCCCTCCCGCAAACACCTGGGCCACTTAAACCACGTATAACCATGCCTGAAAACACCTTATCTAGAATAACTAGTGCCACGCCCGAAGACATCTAGTCCTCATCCCGATGACACTAGGGAAAGAACCTACCAACACACACCTAGTCCAACCATCACAACTACCCTGACTGAAGAATCATGGGCTATAATGGACCTCAGTCCATCACAGCCTGCCCAAATGGTCTTGGGACACTTGGGAAAGGTAGAAAAAAGGAGCTAATTACCAATCACATGTAAAAGTGTTGGTAAACACACCCTCCCCCATGAAATGGGGGTGTTCAGAACAAAGTTCTAAACATGGGTGGGATGCGAATAAGAAACATAAAATCCACAATAATATATATTTATATATATATAGCAAGCACTCATCCCAGCCTAGGGTTCCCAAATCCATCCCAACACAAACACCTCATTTCTATTCATTTTTAACAACACCACAACCACAACCATGTCCTGGATCATTCCTAGAACCGATTCCCCATTGAACTCATTCTTGTTTTCATGTTCAATTGATTCCATTTATGTAAATCCTGCACTACTGGGAAACTAACAGGCATAACCACAAACCACGGAAAAGAAAAAAAATTCAACCAACAAACTACGCATTCACACTTGGTTCTCTCATAAATTCAAAACAATAAATAGATCATTGAGATCCCTCAAAGTACTGGAACCCATCTAAACCTCAAGATCAACCCCACAAGGCCTCAAGTCCACCAAAAATTGCAACAATAGAGTATTCCATACCCATCCATATCACCCCATAAGCATCAAGAGAAACCATCACTCATACCACCAAGACCGAGCAAGAGAATTTCAAGATTCAGGAACAACATTCATTAAGTTTCCCCCTTTCTGTTTGGTTAACTAGGGTGATCACACAAGGATTTTTGTTCATTGGACCTCCATTAAATCAGCCGAGTTTACGTGATTAATAAATTTCCATGTTAAGCCATTAAATCATTATAAAGGATAGGGGTTCATTAGTGAAAAAATAAATACCACTAATGGCCTTGATTTTCAGTGGGCATAATCCCACACAATTCGCAACATAAATAATCAAGGATATGGAAATACAAAAGAAACATCGATCAAACCCCCATTCATTCTTTAAAAGTCCATTTTTTATCTTCATTAATGTTTGGTTTCATCCATCCCCATAGAAACAATAGCATACACACCATGTATGATACACAGTAAAAAGAGATGAAGGAAAACTCTACTTGGATTGATCAAGGATCGAGGTTTTAAGTCTATATACCATGAACTGGGGATGCACGAATTGTAGGGGGGAAACTCCAAGCACTCAAAGAATTAGTAGGGAAGCTCCAGCAAAGGCACACCGCTTTCCTGGGGAAGGGAGTGGACTCCAAACCTAAAAGGGAGGAACAAGGAGACCAACTAGGAAGAAGAAGGAATAAATCCTAGTGTGATATAAAAATGAGATCCCATTGTTACAGGATATGGGATTTTGAATAGCATTAAAGTCGGATCATGGTTTTCCACATGGTTGGATGGTTACACATGATGGAATTATTTTTCATTTAATAATTCTCATCAGAGGGGTGGACATAATAGCTGAGCGTTTATATGGTTTCCTTTAAATCATGCAATAGGGGGTAGAACTAGAAATTATGGGGAAAGGGTGTGACACCGAGGAAAATCCATGTGTTTTGGTAAGTTTAGGTTTAATCGACTCTTGGGGGATTTTAGATGTCATTTATGGTCTTTAGATGACATTTAATGTGGGGGGGGGGTTTAAATCATTTTACGTAAAAAGACACATTGTGGGAGAGGAAAACAGTCGGTAACTTGAAAATAACAAAGACCACTTGGTGAGGACACGGTTCCACCGACACGGTTCCACCGTCACAGTGCCACCGTCATGGTGCCACCCTCATAGTGCCACCTTCACTGGGCCACCATGTCAGTGTCACCCTCATGGTGCCATCGTTTTGGTGTTTGATCGTGATCGGTGCCACCTTTTTGGTGGAACCTTTTGATGGAACCATGTTTTGGGAAAGTACGAGACCTGGAGGGTCAAGGCCGTTACATCAGATACCGCTCAGAATAATCTCTCCCTCAAGAATCAAAACTGGAATAGAAGAAAGGATAGTGGTCTGAACAAACACCTTTAAAGACACCTCTTAGGAGTAAACATTATCTATCTTTCGAACGACTATGGATACACAAGTACTCCCCTCCACCCAAGTAAGCACACCAATATTCAATGGTAATACCATCCATACATTGGGATAAGGGAGTTCCTTCCTCCATTTCAAGAAACTATCTGCTTCGGGTGGCACTAACTCACCCGCACGAGTTTAATCCCATCCAACTTAATGCAACTTGATTAGGGATCGGGTCCTCCCCTCCCCATAGTCAGGAATCATCACACACACACATCTATAGAACAAAGGGAAAAAGTCCATTCCATAGTTAATAAGGTAAAACACTTCATCACAAACAAGTACAATCAAACAGAACAAAACTCAAAACAGCTCTGGGTACTGGGCACACATATGTGCCTCCCGTTCCTAGGTACTCTCCATGAGCCTACCATGACTCCATAACACCCAAACTAAGTGAATGGTTCATCCACGGAGCACCTTCTTCTGGATATCCTCAATCCTCACTGGAATTTCTCAAAATGTCACGTCAGCCTCGATATCAAGCTTTCCCCAATCGAGGATGTGTGAATCCTTTTGAAGATACCGTCAGAGCTGAGAAACATGGAAGACGTCGTACATTCTCAGTAGAGGCGGTGGTAGCACTAGATGATAAGACACTTCACCAACTCGTCGCAACACTTCGAACGGTATGACGAACCTAGGAGAAAGCTTAATCCCCCTGTCGAACCTACGTTGCCCACACTGAGGGTAGACCTTCAAGAATACATGGTCCCTGACCTTGAACTCCACGGGTCTCCTCATATTATCAGCATATGACTTATGCTAGTCCTGAGTCACCTCCATCCTCTCATGTATATGCTGAACCTTCTCCATCATGATCTGCACCACCTTCGGGCCATGAACACCTTCTTCCCCGACCTCTGTCCAGCATACAGGTGAGTGACATGACCTCCCATACAAAGCTTTTAAAGGAGCCATGCCAATGGTATAATGATAGCCATTGTTGTAAAAAACTATACTAGAGGAAAGTGTCATACCCATGATACTCCAAAGTACAATAAAAATGCTCATAGTATATCCTCCATCGTCAAGATGGTTCACTATGTTTTCTCATCTATCTAGGGGTGGAAAACATTGTTGAGGCATAGCTGGCTGCCAAAATCAGGTTGCAATCTTTTCCAGACCTGTAATGTAAACCGGGTATCCCGATCGGAGACTATAGACCTCAGAACCCCATGAAACCACACCACCTCATCCATGTACCTATGTGTTAGGGCACCACCATACTTGAATCCTTGATCGCTAGGAAGTGACCTGATTTCGTAAGTCGGTCCACCACTACTCAGATAGCATCGAAACTCCCCTAAAATCTGGGTAGTCCCGTGAAAAAATCCATCGAGAAGTCATCCCACTTCCAATCGAGGACATATATAGGTTGTAACAGACCTCCTGGGATGCAGTGTTCAGCCTTCACATGATGACACATGAGGCACTTTGCTACAAACTCTGCCACCGCCCGCTTCACCCCAGGCCACCAAAACCGACTCTTCAAACCTCAGTACACATTGGAAACTGTTCGGTGCACCTTTAGGGGTGAGTTGCGGAACTCAACAAGAACTCTCTCACACATTGAGTCTAGGGAAAACATCCTCCCTTGGAAAAGAATCTGATTCTAACCATCCTCTGACCATCCTTATAGAACATTGCCCGGGCTAATGCAATCCCACAATACTTCTGTTTCTATGTCTCCCCACTGAGACTCCTCTACCTGCCGCAACAGAGAGGACTGCCCTATCATCTGAAATAGGCAACCTCTACCACCATCCATTCTTGCATCTAGTTGTACAACATCCAACTCTTCCATAGACATACAAGAATCTTCTAATTCTCTAACCACATCCTTCGGTGAATTTCTGCTCAGGGCATCAGCCAACATGTTCCCCCTTCCTGAGGTGTATGAGATTTCAAAGTCAAAGTCCTGAAGGAGATCCATCCACATTCGCTGCTGCGAGTTCAGGTCCCACATGGAGAGTATATACTTCCAACACTTGTGATCCATGAAGACTACAAATCATTCCCTGATGAGGTAATGCCACAAAAAATTTAGGGTGAAGATGACCGCTCCAAGCTCTAGATTGTGGGTGGAAAAGTTATGCTCGTGGGGAAATAACTACCTAGATCCATAAAAGATAACCCCTTGATATTGCATCAGCACACACCCCATGCCTTGTCGTAAAGAATCACAGAACACTTGATACACCACCCCTTATTCTGGAAACCTCAGCACTGGGGTATTAAACAACTTCCCCTTCAGATAACTTATGACTGCCTCACACTGCTCATCCCACATGAAAGCTTGGTCCTTCTTAGTCAAGGATATCAAAGGTGCTACAACTCGGGATAAGTTGGGCATGAACCTCTAGTAGTAAGCTGCTAGACCTAGGAAACTACAAACCTCTGCCAAGTTCATGGGAGTTTCCCAAGAAACAACTACCTCAAAATTTGATGTGTCCACCTCTATTACCTGTTCAGACACCATGTTTCCAAGGAAGTGCACTTCTCGCATTCAGAACATGCAATTGGAAAATTTCCCATAGATTTGGTGTTGTCAGAGGAAATCTAAGAACATTCTCAGATGATGAGCATGATCCTCCTCTGAAATTTAGTATATTAGGATGTTGTCAATAAACACGACTACGAACTGGTCCAGATATTCCCAAAATATAGAGTTCATGAGACCCATGAACACAGGTGGTGCGTTTGTGACAGAGAACACCATGACTAAAAAATTGAAGTTCCCATATCTCACCTGAAGGCAATCTTCGAGATGCCACCCTCATTCACTCTCAACTGGTGGTATCCTGATCGCATGGCTATCTTGGAGAACCATACTTCCCCTTTTAACTAGTCGAAAAGGTCGTCTATCCTTGGGAGAGGGTAATGGTTCTTGAACTTTACCTGGTTCAGTCTCCAGTAGTCTATGAACATCCTGAGACAACTATCTTCCTTCTTTACGAACAAAACTGGAGCACCCCATGGTGACACGCTTGGTCAAATGAATCCCTTCTTCATCAGATCATTAATATGAATCCGCAACTCCCGCAACTCAGAAGGCGGCATCTGGTAGGAAGCCATCGTACTCAGACGTGCAGCGAGTTGCAAGTCTATTCTAAACTCAACATCATGTCGAGGGGGTAGAGTCACCACCTCTTTGGGGAAGACATACATGAACTCACTAATGATCTACATGACTTCCTCCATCTCTATATCAGTCGACTCCTCTGACAGCTCAGATAACAAGGAAAGGAGGGGCTCCACTCTCTAGCTGCCCTCCTAGCAACCCCACTTGCTGATGAAAGTTACATGTCGGCCCCCAAATATGAAAACACGATCCTTATTCCAATGAAATAAATAATGGCACATACATAGAACAACCAATAAATTCCCAAGATGACATCGTATGGATATATCTACAACAATAGAAGATCCCTGCTAGACTGATGTGGCCCTATCATCAGTCTAGAGGCTAGGTAAACATAAAACAAGTCTGTCTTACCTTTGACTGGTGTAATCAACACTAGGGGTACAGGAAGTATCACATTGTCTAGACCCAGAGCATGGGTTAGACTGGGTGAAAAAAAGTAGTGCGAAGCTTCTATATTGAAAAAGTAATAGACTAGAGTGCTATACAGGTTGATCATACCCCGACCAAATTCTGTACCCACCGGAACACCTGCCTCTGCGGCGTGTAACTACCCACGCCCAGCTCCTTCGCCCCTCGGCAGTCGGTCACCTTCCCGACCGTACCCTGGTCTTGGACCCTGAGGAGCGCCCAGAGGTCGGCCTCCTCCTGCAATGTCTGCCCTTCAAGGAGCGGAAGCTCTCTATCTCTGCAGCTGCTGCTAAAATGACCAGACTGGAAACTGCTGCGGCTGAGACGGGAGCTGCATCGGCCCACCCCCACTATACAGTACTCAGTCTGGGCAATGATTCCAAAGGATCCCATGACTACCGCAGATGACGAACCTTGTTCCTGGGCTTGAAAGGAAAGGGCGAGGACCAGGAGATCAGAATTGGAACAGCTGAGGCCTTCTCCCTACTGGTCGAAACCTAGAGGGCCCTGATGTTGGGGGTCATCTGCTAATGGCCTTCCCCTTAGAAGATCCCAACTAGATTCCCTCTCGTGATAAACCTCCCTGTTTGTGAATCCTTTATACTACTTCAGCCTTATTCTGGACCTCCACGTATGTCGGTAGGGTGAAGGGGGTCACCGCATACTGAAGATAAGGTTGGGGTGCCTCCTCTAAACATCTCGCTTGAGGCTCCTCATCCTGAAAGTGGTCTGGAGAAAAGCGAAGGAGGTCCTTGAACTTGATCCCCAACCCCCTCACAGACATATCCCCTTACTGGAGGGAGAGTAGTTCTTTCCTCTTCTCGGCCTTCATCGAGGAAGATAGTGATTCCACTCGGAACTCCCTCTTGAAGTCAGTCCACTTCACCCCAGCCTCCCTCGTCTCCCCAAGATAATCTGTCCACCACTAACACACTGGTCCCCACATCTAGATTACAGCCAAGAGAACCCAGTACTCCCTTGGATCCCGAATCAAGCTGAAATCTATCTCCAGCTCCTCTATCTAGCTCTCTGTCTCCACATCTAAGATGCCTCCCTCTTACTTCCTAAGGGTCTGCTGCTGAAAGGCACGAAGCGTCCTCTTCCTCTGATTGTCCTCCTCCTCTCGGTCAGCCCTCTTTTGATCAGCCAAATCAACCTTCTGGGCCTCGATCGCCCGCACTACCCTTGGTCGCTGTCCGAGTGCCATATCTTCAAGGTAAACATTTAATGCCTAATCCCGAGTAGTGTAGAAGATTTATTTTAAATTTTCTTCAACTTCTTATTCATTTTAAATCCCAAAAATTCCCATGAAACAGAAGAACACAAGTCATTATGATGCATGCACCTTTACTAGGGTCTATACCTTGCAATTAGTGTAGCCTCACTTGGTCGTTCGGTAGGCCCAGGGTCCTTGCATCAGATCACAGAGGTCCCTAAAATCCTATGTCCTAGCCGGTCTTCCCTGACCTATTTCACGCACAATGATTTTCCAATAGTGTTGCCCTACAATCCCATGAAATCCTCACTATGCCTAACCCGAGACTCCATCCTATCCCCCAACCTCCCTCTAATACCATTATGTCACACCCCGCCTTCACCAAGATGAGAGAAGGTACAACATGTTTCCACTCCCTCCTTCTTCAAGTTGAAGGAGATATAATGACCTCCCGAGACCCAACTTCAATAGGCCCCGAAGTGGCGACTAGCACCAAGGGTATATAATCACACATAAGATGGAAGGAATTCCCCTTTTTAATTTAATAGGATTGGGATATAAGGTAGTAATTCCCAACAACACCAAAGATGCAAGTACAAGTAAAGACACAACAAACCATTCCCATATGCTTGTTCTAAAATTAAATGCTATAAGGTACAAAAAAACCCAAAAAATGAAAGTACCAAAGAAAAGGAAAAAAATAAATAGCAACAGACACTGTCCCAATGTCTGAACTAGTACGATCCTACATGATCCTGATGTCCTCCTGGAAACCTGAAAACATTTTTATATACGTAGGGTGAGCATACAAGTATACTTAGTAGGGAAGGCCAAAGAATCTTGTGGACAAGTTGGGAGGCATTATAATGCCCAATTAGAAATGAAATAACCAAAACCCTAGGTTAGAAAACTACCCTACAAAGCCTCACCAGGGCACACTCCCCAAATTACGCAAGTCGTGTAATGCAATAGTAACAACACATCAATGTTTTGGCACCCCGCGCCACTTCCCAACTTGTTATTGAAGACATCCTACGCATCGAACCTCTCTGGACATTCTCACCGCAGCCCCACTGCCTTCCCCCGCCTGCAAACACCTGGGCCACAAAAACAACGCATAAAAATGCCCGCAAACACCTAGGCCAGAACAACTAATGCCACACCCAAAGACACCTGGGACACATCATGAAGACACTTGAGAAACAACCTACCCTCACACACCTGGTCCATCCACCACAACTACCCTGCCCGAGGAATCATGGGCTATAACAGACTTCAGGACATCAAAGCCTACCCGAAGGGTCTTGGGACACATGGGAAAGGGAGCAGAAAATGAGATAATAACCAGTCACTTGTAAAAGTGTTGGAAAAAACACTCTCACCCATAAAATGGGGGTGTTCAGAACAAAGTGCTCAACATGGGTGGGACAAGAATAAGAAACATAAAATCAACAAATATATATATATATATATTTGTGTGTGTGTGTGTAGGAAGCACTCATCCCAGCAAAGGGTTCCCAAAACAAGCCCAACACAAACACCTCGTTAATATTAGTTCATAAGAACACCACATCCACAACCATGTCAGGACTCATTCCCAGAACCAATTCCCCATTGAATATGTTCTTGTTATCTTGTTCAAGTGATTAAATTTAAGAAAATACTTTGCTACTGGGCAGGTAATAGGGATAACAACAAACCAAGGAAAAAAAAATATTCATCCAACAACTAAGCATTCACACACGGTTCTCTTGTAATGTCACAAAAACAAAGGGATCCTTGAGATCCCTCAAAGTACTGGAACAAATCTAATCCTCAAGATACATACCCATAAGGCATCATGCCCACCAACAACCACAACAAGAGAGGATCCCATCCCTATCCATATCACTCCATAATCATCAAGAAGAACCATCACACATACCACCAAGACCGAGAAAGGGTGTTTCCAGATTCAAGAACATCATTCATTAAGATTCCCCATTTCTATTTTGTTAACCAGGGTGATCACTTAGGGGTTGTTGTTCACTAGACATCCATTAAATCATCTGAGTTTACATAATTAAACAATTTCCATGTTAATCCATTAAATCATCATAAAGGTAAGGGATTCATTAGTGCACAAGGAAAGACCACCAATGACCATGATTTTCAGTGGGCATAAGCTCACACAATTCACAACATAAATAATCAAGGATAAGGAAATACAACAAGAAACATCGATCACACCCCCCATCATTCATTAATATTTGGTTTTTTATCTTCATTAATATTTGGTTTCATACATCCCCATAGAAACAATAGCATACCCACCCCACATGATACACAGTAAAGAGAGACAAAGAAAAACCCTACTTGGATTGATCAAGGATTGACGTTTTAACTCTGTGTGCCAAGAACTGGGGATGCACGACTTGTAGGGGGAAACTCTGGGGACTCCAAGGATGAGTAGGGAAGCCCCATCACAGGCGCACCACTTGCCTCAGGAAGGGGGAAGACTCTGAATGTACAAGGGAGAAAAAAGAGACCACCCAAGAAGAAGAAGAAAGAAATTCTAGTCTGATATAAAAATGAGATCTCATTGATACGAGATCTGGAATCTTGAACGACATTAACGTCGAATCGTGGTTTTCCACATGGTGGTGAAAATACACACGATGGAATTATTTTTTATTTAACAATTATCATCAGAGGGGTGGGAATAATTGTTTTGAATTTAAACGGTTTCCTTTAAATCAGACAATAGGGTGAATAACTGGAAAGTATGGGGAAAGGGTGTGACATTGAGGAAAAGCCACAACTTTGGAAAGTTACGGGTCCCTCGACTCTTGGGGGATTTTGGATATTATTTTTGTTCTTTAAATGACTTTTAAAGGGGGGGGGGGGTTAATCGTTTTACGTCAAAAGACACGTTGCAGGAGAGGAAAAAAAGTCTGGAACTGGAAAAGAACGAAGTGAGCATGGTGAGGACACCGTGCCACCATCACAGTGCCACCGTCACGGTGCCACCTTAAGGGTGTCACCCTCACGGTTCCACCATCACGGTGCCACTGTCATGGGGACACCTTCATAGTGTCACCCACACGGTGCCATAGTTTCGGTGTCACCCACATGGTGCCACCGTCACGGTGTCACCTTCACGGTGCAAATGTTTTGGTGTGGGACCGTGACTGGTGCCACCTTTTTGGTGGAACTGTTTGATAGAACCATGTTTTGGGAAAGTACTGGACCAGGTTAATATTTTTTTAGTGTCAAATTTTCATATTATATTTAAGAATACTAAAAGATTCAAGATATTTATACTTGGGTTTCATAATTTCTTCACAACCATACCTACAAATGTTATCAATAAAGGTAATGAAGTAATGAAATTCACCTAGATCTAATTTACTTACAAGACTAATAAATTTACTATGTATGGGTTATAATAAATTATTATCTCATTTATATATACAATTAAAATCATATCTGTTCAATTTTTATTAGTAATTAATATTCACAAACTCTAAATGATTTATAATCATTTTAATCCAGTAATATATCACTATTGGTTCTTTGAATTTGATTTTTTTATTTATACGATCCAAGCAACAATGAAAAGGTAATTTGAATTAAATTCATTAATTTTTAATTTCTTACAATTTAATTTTTAGGTAGTATTTTAGAGATACGATATCTATATATTCAATTATACATGATAGAAAAACCAATAAGCATTTCATTTATATAAATTGAAAAATAATTTTTTTATTAAATATTAACTGATTTCCCTATCTAAGAATGGTAAAAAAAATTAGATTTATATTTATTGATGGTACATGATAATCATTATAAAATTAAGAAAATATTGTAGGAATAAATAATTTATGTATCCCTATAGATAATGTATAAAATATTACCCCATTAAAAAATCATAGATATGATTTTCCATTTATCAATTTCATCAATTTGTTGAGTAGTTTTTCATTACCAAAAATATTTTATTCGTATTAAATACAAATACCGATGATTTAGATTTTATAAATTTATATTTAAAAAATATAATTCTTCACACCAATGAATCTGTAATTATTTATTATGATATTCAACAATGATGATTGATTTTATGTCTTCATGTAGCTTTTAAAACATAGAAATTATGGTTGATAACACATGAAATATTATATCTTATCATCCTTCTTATACATTTATCAAGAATTGTTTCCCTCTCGTGAGGTAGAAGTAAATAACTCATATTTTGCAGTTTTATGAAAAATATATAATTTATTTTCTTTTTTAAGAATAACTATCAAATTATGATACCATCTAATGAAATTACTACCATTATAAGATTTCTTTCTCATGGAACAATCTCAAGATTAAATTTGAGTTCTTGTTTGATTAAATGAATATCTACATCAAAATTTATTTCAATATAAGTATTACCTAAAAAATGGTATTTTGTGGAATATTCTTCCATTAAAATAATAACCTCTACTCTTATGAATTTAATGGGTTATGGTCCATATTTTCACATTTATTAACATGGAAAATCTCATATCATTAGGAATATACACTAAGGTAATCAAATAATGTTAATTTTACAAAAAAAACTTTTCATTTGTTGATAGAATAATTCGATTCCAAATTTATCTCATTAATATACTCAACACCATGACTTTAGGTTCTAATTAAATTGGATTACATAATAATGGTACATTTAACATTTAATGTAGGATAACTATTGCCCATTTTACTTAAAAAAATATTGATTATTTATAGTCAACCAAGTATGAATGATCTCTTTGATTGATAAACACCTTGCTGAATGAGAATCTTATTGGAAGGAATTTAACAAAATGATATTTAATAAATAATTTTATATTAAATCTAACCTTAAAAATTTTAATATCACAAACATATGAATTTTAATTATATTGAAAATATTTCAATAGATTATATATTATACAAAAATATACTTTATATTATAATTAATAATTAATGAATTCATTTCCCTTTGTATCTAATGAATTGTATTAACTTAATTAGAATTAAATAGAATAATTATATTTCTTCACATTTATTTCAATTGGAAATAACATTCATCATGCTTGATGTGTCTAGTCGACTAGAGAACTACCTATATGATATTTCACATAAGGACTAAGTGAAAACCCAATTAATTGAATTACCCTTAAAGTGAATAATCAAATCATCATAATTTCCATAATTGTTTCATATGATTCTAAAATGAGTTTTTACAATGTCTGAATATATAATTAAATAATATAACACCCTAACATTTAGCTCATTCATTTTTCAATTATCGATTGTGGATTGGATACAACAACAAGAGTAGTGGGATCACACCCCTCACATAAACAATCTGAACAGTAATTCCATATTAACCTATTAGTGAATAAAATTTCTCCAACTCCTTGGGATATGTAACTCATTGCACATAAAATTAATATTGTAGCGAAAGGTATTCAATTCATCACAAATTCATTCCTAAGAGTTTGTAGGAATAGGTCAACCATTACATTTTTCTCTATTCCATAATAAGAGTGTTGGGATCATATAACTGAAAAAAATTGTTGAAAATTACTACCATTTAAAGCTATTGGTTATCCAAATTTCACTAACAATTTAGTTTATAGAATAATTTACATCAATAAAGTAACTCCTTAGTAGAGATCCACACATCATCCCACATTTATGCATGAGTGTTCCTTGGAATCTGTTAATAGTCTAATTTTTTTGATACTATTGTTGGAATTTATTTTTATCACGAAACATTGATGTATAATAAAAAAATTATAAAATCCATCCAATATCATAATGATTAAATAAAAAATAAAAAATTAAAAAAATAAAATATAAATATAGTTTAAATATGTTTAGTATATATAGATCAAACCTGATTTGAATAATTTAAGCCTCAATTGGTATCCACTAAGAACATTGATATAAAAAACCTTGGTGGGATTATCTTCCAATAAATGTGATTAAAGTAACTCTTCAAGGGAAAATTATGGACCAATAAAAGAGAAATAAAATTTAGAAAATATCAAGTAAAGAAAACTAGGGAACACTATATAACACCATTTCTGTATCCTAATGGAATGCATTATAATAACCACCCTTATTAATATTCATAAAAACCAATATTTAGTACCTTTCAAATTAATATATATTATATATAAGAGAATGAGGGTTAAGAAAATACCCCCTATAGTCAGTTAGAGTTTAAAATAACCATAAAAGCCACTTAGGTTAGAAAACACAATGAGAGGTTAAATAATGAGCCTTAAATAATTTAAAAGTAGTAAAGTATGTTTTTGAATAGGTTTTATAGGTGTGATTACAATTTTAAAATATATAATGGTCCTTGAAAATCCATTACTCTAAGCCTAAGTCTAAATCCCATTGCAGATTTTCTATTTCAAAATGTTTATCTATTAATAATATATATAACTCATTATCAATATTATAATTCCGCATTAATTATTCAATTAAACAACTACGGTGTAATTAATGATTTTAACTATTTAAATCAAAAATATTTTTTTATAATAAAAATAAAAGTTATTACACAAGAAATAATGATATAAGTTCAAAATACCAATTATAATTATTGTTTATGTGACTCTAAGGGAATTTTTTCTTGTCAGAAATGATCATGAAACCCATTCATAATCATTAAATAGGTGTGGTATATATGAACACCTCATATCTTCTCAAATTAAAATTGGGTTTTGTTTGATCTGATCCACCACATGTCGATTAGATATGTTCCAAACATTGAGATTAAGCAAGAGACATGAATGATGTATATCCCTTAATTATTATATATATCATATATAAATATCATCTCATGAATATGTGATTATTTGGTAAAAACTCAATCAAGAATTATGATGTCATCACCTATCATAAGGGTGTACATTTACAAGATTGGTTAATCAATACCCTCCACTTGACTACTGTTATAACAAATTACCTTCTATTAAGGAAATTATCAAATTACATAATATATGAATCAATGTATGAATTATATATGTAAATAACCTATTTAAAAACCTCAAATGTAAGGATTTATACTCATTTCATATTTTTGTAATAGTTATTGAAAATATATTTATATTAATGTGGTGTTATTTAATAATCTTATTTCAAATTCTATTTCACCAACATATATCCTATGAGTGATCTATTATATAACTTTGGAAGTGAATCTATTTATATAGTTTTATGATTTTATCATAACCAAATATAATGATCATCAATTTGGGATAACCCACTAATACATTTGTTTCATGGGGGTTATCATCATTTCATCTCCTATGATCAACATAATAAACATAAATTTATTTTAATGTTTTTTATGTAATATAAATGAAATGATATAATATATCACTAGGTCAATAATACCTGATTGAATTTAAGGCACAAATAGTAATATATTAGTGAGATGATCTTATGTTCCTTAGCTATATAGGGGTAATAAATCCAATTATTTGTGTCTTTTATCCTTGGTGAAATTATCCAACATATGAAATATTTAAGGTGGGCTTTAAGGGTCACAGTTGTCATCAATACTGGAAATGGGGGTGTTAGTGGGAAAAGTCCTGACATTGTGGTATCAATGCATAACAGAAAAGTTATAGGTGAATCATGAGATGATTTAAATATGTTATAGATCATAAGAAATATTATGTTCATCTAAGGAGGATACCTATTGAGTGTTTTTGGGTGATCATAGGTTTATAAAGGTTTGACTTAATTGTGGTAAGTAGATGTTTGGCTGAGGTAGAAATATTTCTCCTTTATTTGTTATTACTTTCACGGTAATGGAGTTTTTTGGTATAATATCTTATTAGATACTTCTTTCTTCATTGATAGATTATATCTATAATATTTTCCATGAGTTAAAACTTCATTATTATCTTAATGATTAATATCATTTAGTTTATTGGGGGAGATATTAATGATTAGGATGAAATGATTTTTTGGAGTGGCCTGCCGAAATTGTTGATTCCATGGATAAGGTGTGGTATTGGTGATTCATTCGATTGGTTCGTGTCTTATTTAGGAAAGATTTTTTATAGGAGTATACTTGGTAATGTCAGTCATATATGGTTTATTAGTATCCAATGTTGTTTGGTGATTGTTTTGTTTTGAGATATTGATATTGGGTTTATACTAAAATGTTATATGTTACTTCCAACTTGTTATATGTTTATGTTTTTCAATGAACAAATTCCAATTTAAGGGGTATTTCATAGGTTCCACTACTACAAAAGTGGCCTTTAATAGTGATATAATAGGCCTTTATAGGTTTTAAAAAGGCATTGATAAGCAGATCCTCGTTAAAAGCCCAAATATTTTGTGAGTGCTAAAAAAGTTCTATAATGACCACTTTTAATATTGCTACAAATAATTGTTTAAATGGTGCTTTAATAGTGATTTTTTATCACTATTAATGTGAGTAATATTACATTTTCATGCATCAATGAGATTGACCCATTCAAAGATGGAAATCCATTACCACTACATGAGGTTATTTTGTTCCCTGATTAATGATATTTCTGTTTAGTTATATATATATATATTATATTCATATACTTATATAATTATTTTTAAATCCATTTATACAATATATGTGTGTGTTTTATATATATGTACTTATATTTATTTATATAAATTTTATATTATACACATTTAGATATACTAGAATATAATATAAATATATATGTGTTTTTTAATACACACATATATGTTTATACAAACATTATAAATATATTTTCATAATATAAAAAATTATTAGATATTATTTTAAAAAAAAATTTAGAATATTTATTTATTTACATATATTAGAATATATATTTTTACATAAATATTTTGATATATTTATTTATATGAGTGATTTATTATATGTAACTATAATAAAACAAGATTATATTTAATTATAAATAAAATTAAATTGTAAAAATGATAATATTTTAAAACTATAATATCAATATGAATATCATCCCCGTGGATAAATTCAAAACCCACCAAATAATGTAATAAGACCCACTCAAATGAGGCTAACAATCCATCAAATGTTAAAAAATGTGGTACCCAGACTAAAAAATTATTTTTGAAGAATTTATGGAACGTTTTCAGCCTAAAAAATGTGAAATTGTTCACTTTTTTAATTGAGGACATATATATACTAAAAGGCTTTGATTTGATATGTGGTAGATCCCAAAAGGAAACCCTAATCAAAAGTTATGGCCGTTTGAAATTAGAGTTACATTTTAAACTTATTTCATATCTCTGATCAATTTTTTAATCTTTGTTATCTTAATATTTGAATTACATGACTATTAATTAGTAATAACAAGAAGATTAGTAGTTATTTTTTTAAATTGTTTTATAATCCATTTTCAATAAATATCATATATATTAAGTGAAAATGCCTATTTATCTAATCTAAAATATATTTTTTAAAAATATATATTATATTTATATCAGTATTAATTATTCATATATTGATATATTATTCGTAATGAATTTTTTTGTATACCCTTATCAGCACTGATAAAGGGGGTCATTATCAGTGCTTCTTCAAAGGAAGTTATAGAACTCCTATCAGTGATTGTTTTACAAATGATGATAAATGTCCCCATTATCAGCGCCCTTTTAAATGTAATAATAAAGGGTGGGCCTTTATTAGTGCTTGTAAAAAAGAATTGATAAATGACCCCCGTTAACAACTCTTTTCAGCACTATTAAATGCCATATTAATTGTTCTAAATAATGTGATGTTAAAGATCTCATTTAGCAATGTCTTTTTTTCACTGACAAAGGGGGTCTTTAACGCCATTTTTAGCTATTACTATTTATTCCTTAGCACTGGATAATCATATTATTTTATTATTATTTTTTGGTTTTTTGATGGATTTATTTTTCTTTATATGTTTTGTTTTCATTATCAATGTTATGAATGATTTGGTAGGTTTCTAATATAGAATTGAAGATTACACTAGACTTTTTCATTGTGTTTTGAGAGTTTTCGTGGTGATGGATAATATTTTAGATGAGGTTGTATGAGAAAAGATATGAAATAGTTTTTTGTGTGTAAAAATAGTCATTTTGTTTCTCATTACACCACGACGTATACCATAGTATGATTTTTTAATTTATATTTTGTTATTTTATTATGTTTTGATATGTTATATGTTTTTTGTATATTTTAGTGTATTTTATTCCATGGATACCCTTTTCATTATAGTGGCATCCGTTTTGGTTTGTATTGTGCCTTGTATAAGTCCCTTTGAGCAGTGATGATTTTTGAAATGAGAATTTTAAGTATTGTAGTCTTCTTTTACATGTTTAAGAGGTTTCTATGCTATAATGAATTTATGAGGATAGGTGGAAATGAGTATAGTCTAGTTTATATAATAAAGTGGTTTAAGGATTTTAGCTAGGGTAGGAAGCCAAAAGGATAGAGTTATAAAAACCATTATATGGTATTAAATAAAGGAACAAACTTTCGTGAAATGAAAAATTATATTTTAAAGGGTTTGTGTCCATTTTTAATGTTGTAAACCTTTTATCTATTCTAATCAAATGCCTTAATACTGTGGTGTGTTCCTCACCAGACCATGGCAGTGTAACCAAAATTTATAATGTAAATACCATAATATCCTTTCATTGACTAGATTCATATTTCCATCAAATAACATAGAGAAATATAGTTATTAGTTTTTGTAATTATTATATAATGTGTTGGATCTTGTGTATTTTAGATCATGTGAATGAAAAAATATTCGACTGAGGTTCCCATTATATCCCACTGTACTTTTCATTTTTATCTTTATTTATTTTTTACTATAATATTTTCGTTATTATTACCGTTGTTAGAATAGTCACAGTGTGTTTGGTTTTATATACTGGAGAATGGGATGTTGATATGTTTTTTTGTTGTAGTGGTGGTATAATGTGGTTCTTAGTGGATATGGTGGATCAAGTTGAAAAATTTGTGGGATTCATATTGTGTCTAGTGGATTGAGAGAGTGTAGTTTTTTTTTGTAGTAATGCGAGTGGATTTTTTGTTTTTTTGTTACCATTCCTTGAAATATGAAATGATGTTGAAATTAGTGGGATGATTAATAGGGAGGTTTGAGATAATACTATGTTCTGCATGAATATTTAATTTAAAAAAATTATTAATTTCAAGTGGAGTCAATTATGTTTAGATAATAATGTGTTATAGATTGTGAGGTGTTGAATAGATGGTGTAACAACCCAATGTTTTAATAAGTGTTCCTATTTGAGTAAATACTATTTTGAATAGTTTGTTTAATACAAAGTAGTAATCTAGAAATAACCAATGTACATTTTATTTATAAAAAATATTACAATGAAAGATAAAAGTTAATAAATTATTTGAAGGAAATATAAAGCCTCACTAATAATAGTTCAAGTTAAATTAATCCACAAGTAAATAAAAATTCATTGAATCTTAAATTCTTATAATCATGCTTTTCTAGGAAGTTAATAACCATGATTATAACTATAGAGTTACAGTATCAATTTTGGAATATAAAAAACAAGTTAAAATAAAATAATGTAGGATTAATTAATTGAGGTTATATAGATTAATTACATATAACTCTTATATATGGTCATTTAGATTATATTGTATTTGGTATTATATAAGAATCGAAACAAAAACATTGAATTAGTTGTTATAAATACACTTAACCATACTATAAAATCATTGTTTATAATGAAATAAAAAGGATTTGAGTAGTAGAAGTCTTCTTTATGAATCTATTTTTTTAAATCATGGATGAGTCGAAGCCTCTCTAGGGTTTTCCATAGACCAAGTATAATCAAAACAACAACATGTGTGGCTTGAGAAAAATTTATTGGGAGAGGAGTTCATTCTTGTTGAAATCGATATGATTTCCATTCTACCATGAACCAACCCGGTCTTCCCCTGACCAATGTGTCCAAGCCAATCCATGACACGGACCAAAGTGATTTCTTGCTCCCCTAGGCTATAAAAAGATATTGGAAATCCATAAAAATTCAGTGGGGAAATATTTTAACATGGATATAAAATATATAGTTCAGACCATGAGCCTAACATGATTGTTCTATATGATGGCGAGTTGAGACCTTAATAAGTATAACCCAAAATCATCTTTAAACATAAACAAGGTAGAATTATAAAAAGACATATTATCATGACAGGAAATAAAACTATTAGAATACCAGTAAAAAATATAGAAAGTATATTTGATGGGAGGACATGAAGAAAATATTAGAGACCAATCAATAGTTCAAAAAATATGAAAAAATAACAGAAGGATCCAAAACCAATATCTATGTGAAAAAAGGTATAATAATGTCACCATGTCACATACATATACCAAATAATCAAATCATGAATACCCCAAACCTCACATTGGTTACATTTTGTTTCTTATATTGGATAGAATTAGGTCTGCGTTCATATTTGGTTGTATGCAGAGTTTGAGAAAAAAATCCCAATTATACCCAAAAAAAGTGTTATATATAAAACAAATTTTATAAAGGCTACACATTCTAGTTTGAAAATAATAAATAAAATTAACCATGATATATTATTTTAAAAAATAATTATAATGATAGAAGATATTAAATAAAACAAGGAATGTAAGAATATGTTTTAAAAATAGATGTTTCTAATTAATATCATGGGATAAAACTCTATATCTACCAAGTTAAGGGAACATAGATAATTAAGTTGGTAACTAGGTTGATGTCCTAAATAAGTGTATGTTTTATAGTGTGACACCACTTTCCAGTAGATAATTGCATTTACTTCATGTACATAGCTAGTATTATGTGAACCCATGATATCTATGTTCTTCTACCCGAGTACCCATGGTTCCCATGAGTTTTAAGAAAAATTATACGTTAAACATGATTCTAATAAATAATTTTATAAGAAAAAATAATTTCATTCCAAACAAACATTGTTCATAATAAATAATAAAATAACATTTTTCATCACAAGGGTTCAAATAATCCATTTTTAAATAAAATAAAATACCATCATAAGATTTTAGAAACCAATTTAAAAGCATAAAGAATTAATATTAAAGGTAAAAAAGTAAATAATATATAACCACCTATATTTAACCAAAAAAAACTTTCTCCTATGATATAAATCCACTTATATTACCCATAGGGATCCGAAAAACATAGAAAAAACTCAGAAATACCATAACCACTTTTATAGAAATTGATAAAGTGGAACCTGTGTCCACTAAAACTTTGGGGAGAAATAAAAACCACAAAAGAGGTAAGAATGAGTGTCAATGAAGGAAAATGAGGATATTTATAGATGTTTAATGTGATTATTCTTGATTTTATTGACTTTTAATAGAGGTTAATGGAGAAGGGATGTGTGGATCATGCATGAGGGCGGCTAGAAATCGAGTATGGTAAGAATAATAGAGTTAGGTTATTATTTTCAAATAATATAAAATTATAAATTTTATCATTTTTATTTTCATAGAAGGACATGTGGATGATCATACTATTTATTGACCATGTGGGACTCACCCGCTTAAATTTTACTATTTCATGATTGGTCCACATGGTTTAGTAAATATTTTGAAAACAATGCAGAATGCCTCAATTAAAAACTAAATTGTTGTTGTACAACTTCTAAATTGTTATTACAAACCAAGAACCAACCACACGATAACTAATGATTGCCTAAATTTAACTAATATCATGTTAAATTAAGAAAAATCAGTGTATATGATATAAAAAAATAAAATTACACATAAAATACCATTATATAAGGTCATTGGTGTGAAATTTATCTGATACATATCACTTTTATACCGCAAAAAGATAGTCTGATTTTTGGTAAAAGAACAAAATAGGCCATTAGTACCTCATAAAAGTTTCCCACTCCCACATTTCATGTGAATTCGATCCACATTTCCAAAAAACATGAAAAAGTCAGTTGAAATTTCCATAATCGCCTTATTTAGGGATTTGATGATCTGAATACGTCTCTCAGTAATAAGAAATCTCATTCCAATTTGAGCTCTTCTGAGTTAATCACATTTGATAGGCCAGGATTATAGTTATTCAATTATGAAACATGTAATATGATAGGTATTTTCATTAACTGAGCTAGAAATTTCATTCTATATTAAAAATTTCCAATATTTTCAATTATCTTGAAATGATATAGTTACCTTGTGGAAAGCTTCCCCTGCATCCCTAATCCTCGATAACCCAAATTGGGTGACACCAGAAAAAAACAAAAAGTCACCTACCTCAATCTCCAAAAGGAAATGATGATTTTAAAAATATGACTTATGGAGGATCTAGGCTTCCAATAAGAATTTATAAGTCACCTATATCATTCCATAAATATCATTTATAGGTTTAGGTCCCACAATAGTGGTTTTGACAAATCTCCATCCAGTATAAAGAAGAATAACATGGCTATCCATAAATTTTCTTGAATGGGGCCTTCCAGATATATGGCCGATATCTATTTCTATATGAAAAATTTACTAATAATGGATTATAATCCTTAAATAATCAAAATAAATGAAAAAATCCAAGATTATATATTTTAGAATTTTTTTATGCTGCTTCATTTACCCATTTATCATGTGGTGGTATGATTTACTGAGCTTTACTAGTGTGACAAATCCCTCTAAAAGGTCCTCATAGAAGTGGGATTTAATCTAGAGTTCATGATCTTATATGATCGAGGATTGAATACCATTTAGATTCACATCCACTTATACATACATCTTTCAATGTTTCTCCACCTTCATTTTCTCTTTAATTGGTTTTATGTGGTAAGATTTAGCCAAATGATCAATCATGACCTTGATTTAATTTCATCCATAAAAAGTATGTGGTAGTAAAATAATGATATTTGTGGACTCCTTTCAGAATTTATATATTTAAATATGTATATTATGAATTAATTCATAAGGTATTTAGTGTTTGAGATTTACATACTGATTGGTATCACACAGAGACATTGATTCTGCTATATTTATCCTCACACCCATCAAAAAAATTATCGCTTCATATCATAGTAAATATTCATCCCCATGATGTACAACCTAATGGGACTAATAATAGTCCTCCGTAACTTCCTTCCTCAATTAAGAAGGGACCAATATCCTTCCTCTAAAGAAAATGGATCCTCATAGAGAAAGATAGAGACATACCATTCACCAGTGGTCTCTCCACCATAAAATTCTCCTCTAATTCAATGAAAATTTTCATCCCCTACCTTTTATTTGGAGATGATATCAAGAATAGAAGGGTTACTTGGACGCTTCCCATAATCCATGAATACTTCTCTACATTCACCTTTAGGTTTAAGTTAAAAATAAGGCTTGTGAGATTCCACACCTCACTAGATTTACCAACCACTTGATATGAACAATTTCCAAACAAATCATCAAAAACTACATTATATTTACTCAGATTATATGCATGATAAAAATCAAAATTATAATGTTATTTTTCATAATGTCACGACCTGAGATTATGGGTCTTATGGGGAAAATGTTACTCCAAATTTTATGTTTGGTAAACACTAAGTGTAAAATAACAAGTAAGTAATGAATAATAGATATTCTTATCTATATATATTTTTGAATTATATAGTGTTTTAGAGGTTTAAAACGAGAATAAATCCAATCTTAAGCATGGAATACAATAATATTTTTAAAAGATTGTTTTACTGCCTTTTGATGGCAAACCATTTTTTAAAAAAACTTTTGACAATTTTATAAGCTCTATTTTTCAAAATAAACTTATTCCTTATTATTGGGACATTTAAATTTACTTTGAATAAATTTTTGGTATTTTTCTGACAATGTTCATTTTTTTAATAAATAGTGAAAAATAGTGCATTTTTCATCAAAATTGAATTTTCATCTAAATTAATTATATGGATAGATTATATTTTTAATTGGTTTTAAAGTGTAAATAGAATATATTTTTACCATTTAATCCAATGGTGGTCATTGGGATTAATTTAACATTGGAATTGGGAATAAACAAGTGCCAAACTTTTCATATATATTGTTTCTAAAAAACCCGCTATTTGTTTTGACAACGAGAATTATTTTTAAATTAATTATTGTAATTGATGTGTTTGTAATTTGGTAAAATGGATTAGATATTTTGAATCAGAAGTTCTAAATTATGTAATCAATACTCTTTTGTTTATGGACATTATGAATAGTAACGACGGTAATTATCTTTAATAATCTTGATTAATTTGTAATCAAGTAGTTAAGGATAATAAAATAATATCGTAATAATAACAAATGACCCCAAAATGTGTCCTAATGATACTGTTTGTGTCATGGCCGACCATGGGATGCCTTGTGCCAATCTTGGGGACCCCATGGAATCACTTTTGTGTGATAATGACTTTTTATCTTTTTATTTTTAAAAAAGTTTAATATAACAAAGAATGTATCACCTGAGGAATTTTTTTTTAATTTTGTCTAAATAAATTTTCTATTTGACTATAAATAGTAATTGGAAGGATAAAAATGTTTCCTACATCATATTTTTTTATAATTTTTAGAAATCAAATAAATTAAATTATTTAAGACATCATGATGATGCAACGATTACCTCATTAATGAATGATTTAAATAAAATAAAAAGATAATGTAAAATCTAAGACCTAAAATTGTCAAAGACCTATTGGAAGTGTATATTTCTAACCCTTATCACATTATCCTCCAAATACATCAATGTGGGACCTTTAAAATCTGAAACTCATTTGAAAATAAAGTAACATTTTATACCTTTCCATGAGTGCCCCTCCTCTCCTCTTATAAAAGGCCCCCACCTCAACCTCCTTACCCACACTTCTCAAGCCATTGGCTCAGCCAAACTCTGCACCTTTTATCTCTTCACATCCCTCTCTTCATCGTAGAAGCCTTACCTTATGCAGAAAGCTCTTCAAGAAACCCTTTTGGTTCTCACCAAGAAGAGTTACAGGATTTAAAGGTAAAGACTTCTCTAATGTTCTTTTGTTTTATTTTGCTTATCCAACCCCTTAACTCTTTTTATTCATTTATTTTGTAACAAAACCAGTATTTTCAATATACTAGGATGTTTTTAGAATAATTATTCAAGCTACACTTACACACACCTACATCTAATGGTTAATGAACATACTGTTTCCGTGGATGGTGAATTTCTTCCTCACAAAACGATGATTGTTCAATATTCTAATAAAACCTCCAATGGTGGCTATTAAAATGTCACTATATTTATATATGATATATAATATGTTTATTTTTTCCTAAAGCTTCTGTATTTTTCATTTATTGCATACCTTTATGGCTTCCATTATGGTATATGCAATATCTTCATTTTAGGAAGTGCGGACTACAACCCCCTCAAAGTGATTTGATTCGTTAATGCCATATGTGGGAAGTATAAAGGATGGATTTAATGATATTACATATGAAATTATACTGGAATTATAATATACCTTTATGTCATTATGATTTCATTCCATAAAATACTAAATAGAAATGAAAGTAGTGTTCATGCGTACGTACGGCTTACCGTCTCCATGAACGGTGCATTTCATTTTGTACCTCTAAATGTTATGTAATATTATAAATGCATGTATATACTGGATATATATGATATATATGATATCTACATCATGATTATAACTCTGGATATAATGGATACATGAACAAATTGTAATTATAAAGAGTTTAATTTTTACTCAAGTACCAATGATCGTTAAGACGACCGTTATTAACTTAAATAATTACATAGTGTTAATGAAATGGTAATAAGTGATATAAAAGAAATAATGAAATTGAAAAATGTTCTTAATCAATTAGAAATTATGTCAAGTTTATTATTCAGGAGATTAAAAAATGATCGAGTCACGTCGGACCCGAGGTAAGGGACTTTATCTCAATCTCCTTTCATTGAGGCATATTTTTTTTATACACAACTTACATTTATACGGTCTATAATCCCCTTTTACTTTTACATTTATTCAAAAGGAATATTTTTATACGAAGCGTTTATTAAACGGAAAAAGGGAAGGTTTTTTTGTCTTACGTATGCGGCGACAACGACTTCTCCGTCACTGTGACCATTATTTGAGTTTCGGCTTCCTCTACAAGCCATAATCTTTTTTTTAAAACGAAAAATAAATACCATGTTTTACTTTTCTTTCATTTTGGTATTGAAAATTGTTTTAATAATTCTTTTATATCAATGTGTTTTATTGATATCTTGTGGTTGAAAAGTGGAAATGTTATGTTTTATTTTTTGCATGTTTTATGTGATACGATTATGTTTTAGTACTTGGAAATTGTTATGAAGACGGGTGCTTCCATGATAAACTAAGGGTGGGTGAGCCCGATATAGATCTCCAATGCATTGGTTAACGCGAAGGGGTTAAACGTTAAGGTTTCTCTGAAGATATTTAGGGAATATACTGTGACGGGTATTCCAAATGTAACCATGAGGGTTACTCCCTACGTAATAATGTTATGAATGCCTCAAGTTACCTTTATGTTGTATTATTTCTATGATTTATTCATGTTTTGATGAGGTATGTTAAAATGCTTATGTTTTATGAGTAAATTATAATTTCATACACGAACTAATGTTTTCATTTCGTACTTTTATATCCCTTACTGAGCTTTTTATGCTCATCCCAAGTTTTATAAATATTTTTCACAGGTCAAGGGAAAGGTACATGATGTGATGATAGGGTCCAAGAAGTATCATGAAAGAATACATATTTTGTTTTAAATATGTTTTCGTTGATGGGGAAAATTGAATACTATCTTTTATGTAACCACTTTGTTTAAATGTGGAATGTAATGCATGATTTATAATCTAATTCTCTAAAACTCTAAACCTGAAATTATCCTCAATGTATAATCTTGTAATAACTCATGATTAAGTAATGTTTAAGGCTGGGGCCTTATAGTTGGTATAAAAGGGATGTTTAGATAACTTTAAGAGTTATAATTATATTAATTGACTATCCAAACATATTTTTTATGGTAAAATTGAAATGATATAGCATTTGAATATTACCATGTTCCTTCATCTAGGAAATGTTTGTTCTAAATGTTTTTCCGTAGAGGAAACATGGAAGCAGTTCTGGGAAGGCATACAGAAGTAAATGGCCTTCCAAATCAGCATTCTGAGATGGTCAGAATTGGAACTGAACTGTTTGTTGCAGTGATGGAATAGTTGACTCAAGAAATAACTGGTGGTGGTATCCATGCACGAGATCAGCTAGATCAACTGCAAAGGAACATGTCAGTGGTGGAACATTTCGTGAGGAAACATCCCCCATCATTTAGAGGATCAACTAACCCTATGCTAGCTGAAGGGTGGTTTAAAACACTAGAGAAGATTTTTGATGTCATGGGGTGTTCAGACAATCAAAAGGTTAGTCTTTCTATTTACCGTTTGGAGGGTGAAGTAGATCAGTGGCGGTCGATGGTTAAAAATATCAGGGATGCTGATGGGATTGATGCTCCCGACTAGGATGAATTCAAAGGTATGTTTCGTGAGAAGTATTTTCCTAAGGCTGTTCGACTTACGATGGAAAACCAATTCTTGGAATTGAGGCAAGAGGATGACTCAGTGGATGCTCATGAAGAGAGGTTCACTCGATTGGCAAGGTATGCTCCAAATTTTATCTGAGACCTTGACAGTAAAATCAATCATTTTTACTAAGGATTGAAGCCACAGTATCGAAGGGATTTATCTTCTCGCGAGTTCAAGAGCTATGAAAAGCTTGTTCAATGTGCTGAGAAGGTGGAAATGGAGTGTTCCGATGATAAAGTGTTCTATAACAACTAGTAGAATAAGAGACTGAGGTGGAAGGAGAAATGAAAGAATTCTTAAAAAAGGTCTGACGGTAAGAAAACTACGTTTCCAGTTTGTGATAAATGTGGTAAAAGGAATGCTGGGGAATGTCTTTTGAATTCTGGAAAGTGCCACCAATGTGGTAAGATGGTACATAAGGCTCGTGATTGAACTGAAAGAGATTAGGGTGATGGTAAGACCAAATTTTATTTACAATTAGTGATATGTTTTAAGTGCAATGAGATGGGTCACTATGCAAACGAGTGTCCGACAAAGAGCTTGAGTTATGGGAAGCAGTTATACTACAAGCAGAAAGGGGTGGTGAAATCCTTTGAAACTACTTCAGAAGATGATGGGCCATCAAATGAAGTGGTATCAAGTACTTTGTTTGTTTTTTCATATTATGCCAGTGTTTTGTTTGCTTTGGGGTCTACACATTCTTTCATCTCTGAAAATTTTTCTAGTAAAATGGGAATACCATCACAAGAAATGACTCCTGAAAATGTTGTAAAAACACCTGGGGGAAATGTTGAGGAAAATAGAATTTATAAGAATCTTCCTATCCTTATCCGTGGAAATAACCTACTTGCAAACCTTATTGTTTTACCTCTAGTAGAGTTTGATGTTTTCTTGGGTATGAATTGGCTATTTATTTACCATGCTAAGATTGACTGTAGAACTAAAGAAGTTTCTTTTCATAAAGAGTTTCAGTTTTTGTACAAGAATGAATACTTACTATTGATAACATATCAAGAGGCTGGGAAAATTGTAAAAGATGGGAATGGATGTTATATTTCACATATTGTTGAAAACAAGGGAACTGTTCAGATTAATGATGTGCCAGTGGTAAATGAGTTTCCTGAGGTTTTTCCTGATGAGTTTCCTTTAATAATACTAGATCGGGAAGTAGAATTTACTGTTGACTTAGTTCCCAATGCAAAGACAATTTCAAACCCCCTTATCGAATGGCTCAAATTGAACTTTTAGAGTTGAATGAGAAATTACATGATTTATTAGAGAAAGGTTTCATTCGACCTAGAACATCACCATGGGGTTCTCCTATTTTATTTGTTAAAAAGAAATATGTTTCAATGAGACCTTGAATTGATTATAGGTCCTTGAATAACATCACTGTTAAGAACAAATATCCTTTGCCTCATATCGATGATCTGTTTGATCAGCTCCAGGGAGCTCAGTTTTTTTCAAAGATTGACCTGAGATTGGGGTACCATCCGTTAAAGGTAAAGGAATCTGATATTCCGAAGACCGCGTTCCGTAAACGATATGGACATTATGAATTTGTAGTTTTGCCTTTTGGTCTAAACAATGCACCTTCTATATTCATGGACCTTATGAATATAATTTTCCATGAGTTCTTTGATAAGTTTGTGGTTGTTTTCATTGATGATATTTTAGTGTTTTCTAAAAGTAAATTGGAGAATGAGTGACATTTAAGGGTTATTTTTCAAACCTTAAAAGAAAATAAATTGTATGGGAAATTCAGCAAGTGTGAGTTTTGGTTGCAACAAATTTCATTCTTTGGTCACATTGTTTCTAAAAATGGGATTACTATTGATCCGGCAAAAACAAAGGTTTTTGAGGAATGACGATGACCCACAAATGTAACTGAGATTCGTAGCTTCCTGGGATTGGCAGGCTATTACCAAAGGTTTGTTAGAAATTTTTCACGGCTATATAGTCCAATGACTAAGCTCACTCAGAAGGGTGTTAATTTTATCTGGACAGAATAATGTGATGATTGTTTTCAGGAATTGAAAATAAGATTGGGGAATGCTCCAGTTTTCGCACTACCTTCCAGGAATGGTGAGTTTGTTATCTACAATGATACTTCATTGAAAGGACTTGGTTGCGTCCTAATTCACAATGATCAGGTAATTGCTTATGCTTCACGACAGTTGAAAACATATGAGGTAAATTACCCTACACATGATTTGGAATTAGCTGATGTTGTTTTTTCTTTTAAAAATTTAGAGGCATCATTTGTATAGAGTAAAGTGTGAAATATATACCGATCACAAAATTTTAAAGTATATATACACTCATAATGAATTGAACATGAGATAGAGGAGATGGATGAAATTAATCATGGATTACAATTGTACAATTCATTACCATCCGGGAAAAGAAAATAAAGTGGTTGATGCTTTGAGTCAAAAATGTAATGCTTCATTAATAATGTTGCATTTGGAACGTGATTCTTTAGTTAAGGATTTGATGAACTTTGGCATAGAAGTTGTTGGTGCAAGATGTTCTTCTGTTTTTTTTTCGGATATCAGTTAAATATTCTCTATCAGACAGAATTAAGAAAGCACAGAAGCAATACAATGAGTTCCAGAAAAAGGTTGAGCTGGTTTAGAAGTGTATGTTGCCTGAATTCAATATTGATAATGATTGTGTTTTCAGATTTGGGAAGAGATTGTGTGTGCTGTGTGATTCATAGTTGAAGAGAGTGTTGTTATGTGAAGCTCATAGTTATCCTTTTTTAGTTCATCCGGGTAGTACTAAGATGTATAGAGATCTTCGAAAGTGTTACTGGTGGGACAGAATGAAAAGAGTCATTGCTGATTTTACTGTGAAGTGTTTGACTTGTCAACAAGTTAAAGTAGAGGGCAGTTACCGAAAGGGATTCTTCAGCCTTTACCAATTCCATAGTGGAAATTGGAGAATATATCCATGGACTTCGTTGTGGGATTACCAAAGACACCGTGAGGTAATAATGCAATCTGGGTTATTGTTGATCTCTTGACTAAATCTACTCATTTCATTTCTATACGAGATACTTTTCCCCTAGATCAACTTCCCCGTTTGTATCATAAAGAGATTGCCAGGTTAAATAGAGTTTCTCTCTACATTGTATCTGACCGTGATCCCAGGTTCACTTATAACTTTTGGAAAGGCCTTCATAAGTCATTGAGTACTGAATTAAATTTTAGTACGACTTTTCATCTTCAATCAGATGGGTAGTCAGAACGAACGATTCAGACTTTGGAACATATTCTACGTGCTTGTTCGATGGATTATCAGGGAAGTTGGGACCAACATCTTTCTTTGGATGAGTTTTCTTATAATAACAGTTTTAATTCTAGTATACAGATGGCACCATTTTAGGAATTATATGGGAAGCGATGTCGAACTCCAACTTTTTGGGATGAAGTAGGTGAAAGGAAGTTGATGGGACCAGAATTGGTAGAAGAGTTGGTATAAAAAGTTTAGCTGATATAGAAACACATGAGAATAGCTCAGAGTAGGTAGAAGATTTATGCAGACAACAAGAGGAAGGATTCTTCTTTTGAGGTAGCTGATCATGTTTTTCTCAAAGTTTCACCATGGAAAAGTGTGATGCGATTTGGTAAGAAAGGAAAGCTGAGTCCAAGGTTCATTGGACCATATGAAATTCTGGAGAGATTTGGATCAGTTGCATACCGAGTGTCTTTACCTCCGAGTTTATCTCAGGTACACAATGTTTTTCATGTTTCAATGTTAAATAAGTACATGCCAGATCCATCTCATGTTTTGAGTCCAGAGGTAGTTCAGTTGGAAGAGAATATATCATATGGGGAGAAACCAGTCTAGATTATTGACCACATGGAGCAGGTGTTTCTGAATAAGGTTATTCATCAAGTAAAGATTTTGTGGAAAAACCACATGAGTGAAGAGGCAACATGGGAATTTGAAAATGCAATGACGGGTAAATACCCCCACTTATTTGATAAGTAAATAAATTGCGGGGACACAATTTTTTAAAGGGAGGAAGGATGTAACATCCTAAGTATGTAATGAATAATATATAATTTTATCTATGTCTATTTATGAATTAGATAGTGTTTTAGAGGCTTAAAATGAGAATAAATCAAATCTTAAGCATGTAATACACTATAATTTTTAAAAGATTGTTTTACTGCCTTTTGATGGAAACCCATTTTTAAATCAAAATTTTGACACTTTTATAAACTATATTTGTCAAAATAAATTTATTCTTTATTATTGGGACATTTAAATTTAATGTGGATAAATGTTTTGGTATTTTTCTGACAATGTTCATTTTTTAATTAATAGTGAAAAATACTGCATTTTACAACAAAATTTCATTTTCATCTAATTTAATTATATGGTTAGATTATATTTTTAATTGGTTTTAAAGTATAAATAGAATATATTTTTACCATGTAATCCAATTCTGGTCATTTGGATTAATTTCACTTTGGAATTCGGCATGAACAAGTGCCAAACTTTTCAAAGATATTGTTTCTAAAAAACCCACTATTTGTTTTGAAAACGAGTATTATTTTTAAATTAATTATTGTAATTTCTGTGCTTGGAATTTGGTAAAATGGATTACATATTTTGAATCAGAAGGTCCAAATTATGTAATCAAGACTCTTTTATTTTTGGACATTATGAATAGTAACGATGGTAATTATCTTTAATTATCTTGATTAATTAGTAATTAGGTAGTTAAGGATAATAAGATAATATCATAATTATAACAAATTACCCTAGAATGTATCCTAATGATAATGGTTGTGTAATGTCCTACCATGGGATTTCTTGTGCCAAACTTGGGGACCCCATGGAATCACATTTGTGTGATAATGACTTTTTATCTTTATATTTTTAAAGAAAGTTAAATATAACAAAGAATGTATCACCTGAATAAAACATTTTTTATTTTGTCTACATAAATTATCTATTGGACTATAAATAGTAATTGTAAAGCTAAAAATATTTCCTACATCATAGTAGTTTTTTTTATAATTTTTAGAAATTAAATAAATTAAATTAGTTATGACATCATGGTGATGCAGCGATTACCTCATTAATGAACGATTTAAATAAAATGAAATGGTAATGTAAAATATAATAATTAGACTTGTCAAAGACCTATTTTATGAGTATATTTATAACCCTTATCACCTTATCCTCAAAATCCATCAATTTGGGACCTTTAAAATCCGAAACTCATTTGAAAATAAAGTAACATTTTATACCTTTCCAAGAGTGCCTCTCCTCTCCTCTTATAAAAGGCCCCCACCACTACCTCCTTACCCATACTTATCAAGCCATTGGATCGGCCATGATATACTAATTTTATCTATACACATCCCTCTCTTCATCCTAGAATCCTTACCTTAGGTATAAAGCTCTTCAAGAAACCCTTTTGGTTCTAACCAAGAGGAGTTACCCGATTTAAAGGTAAAGACTTCTCTAATTTTCATTTGATATATTTTTCTTCTCCAACCCCTAAACTCTTTTTATTAATTTATCTTGTAACAAAACCAGTATGTTCAATATACTAGGATGTTGTTATAAGAATTATTCGAGCTACACTTACACACACCTACACTTAATGGTTAAAGAACATACTGTTTCCATGGATGGCGTATTTCTGCCTCATGAAACGATGATTGTTCAATATTATTATAACACCTTCAAAGGTGGCCATTAAGATGTAACTATATTTATATATGATATATAATATGTTTATGGTTTCCTTAATCATCTTTATTTTTCATTTATGGCATACCTTTATGGATTCCATTATGGGTATACGCGATATCTTCATTTTAGGAAGTGCGGACTACCTCCCACTCAAAGTGATTTGATTCGTTAATTCCATGTGTGGGACGTATAAAGGATGGAGTTAATGATATTATATATGAACTTATACTGGATTTATAATATACCTTTATGTAATTATGATTCCATTCCATAAAATACGAAATAGAAATTAAAATAGCGTTCATGCATACGTACGGCTTACCGTCTCCATGAACCGCACATTTCATTTCTTACATCTAAATGTTATGTAATATTATAAATGCATGTATATACTGGATATATATGATATATATGAAATCTAAATCATTAATATAACTCTGGATATAATAGATACATGAAAAACTTGTAATTATATAGAGTTTATTTTTGACTCAAGTACCAATGATCGTTAAAACGACCGTTATTAACTTAAATAATTACATCGTGTTCATGACATGTTAATAAGTGATATAAAAGGAATACTGAACTTGAAAAAGGTTCTTAAGAAAGTAGAAATTAACTCAAGTTTATTATTCAGGATATTAAAGAACGATCTAGTCAAGTCAGACCCGAGGTAAGGTACTTCATCTCAATCTTTTTTCATTGAGGCATATTTTGTTTTATACACAACTTTCTTTTATACGGTGTATAAACCACTTTTAATTTTAGGTTTATTCAAAAGGAATATTTTTATACAATGAATTTACTAAACAAAAAAAGGGAATGTTTTTTGTCGTATGTATGCGGAGACAACGACTTCTCTACCACTGTAACCATTATTTGAGTTCCAGCTTCCTCTACAAGCCATAACCTTTTTTTTAAATGAAAAATAAATACCATGTTTCACTTTTCTTTTATTTTGGTATTGAAAATGTTTTTCATAATGTTTTTATATCAATGTGTTGTATTGATATCTTGTGATTGAAAAGTGGAAATGTTATGTTTCTTTTATGCATGTTTTATGTGATACGATTATGTTATGGTTCTTGGGCATTGTTATGAAGACGGGTGGTTCCATGATAAACTATGGGTGGGGGAGCCCGATATAGCTCTCCAATGCATTGGGTAACACGAAGGGGTTAAACGTTAAGGTCTCTCCGAAGATATTTAGGGAATATACTCTGATGGGTATTCCAAACGTAACCATGGGGGTTACTCCATACGTAAGAATGTTATGAAGGCCTCAAGTTACCTTTATGTCTTAGGATTTCTATGATTTATTCATGATTTGATGAGGTATGATAAAATGCTTATGTTCTATGAGTAAAGTATGATTTAAAACATGTACTAATGTTTACCTTTCTTACTTTTATATCACATACTGAGCTTTTTATACTCATCTCAGGTTTTTGAAATGTTTTTCAGAGGTCAAGAGAAAAGGTACATGATGTGATTATAGGGTCAAGGAAGTGTCATGAAAGAATCTATGTTTTGTTTTAAATATGTTTCCATTGATGGGAAGAAATTAATACTATCATTTATGTAACCAATTTGTTTAAATGTGGAATGTAATGCATGATTTCTGATCTAATTCTCTAAAACACTAAACCTGAAAAGATCCTCAATATGTAATCGTGTAATAACTAAAGATTGTGTAATGTTTAAGGCTGGGGGCTTATACTATGAATCTCTCACTGAGTAGCTATTGTCACCTTATTTTGAGTTCAAGCATGACGATGGACAATTCTAGGCCATGAGTGGGTTAATTCCCTTAATGTATCTAGAGTAATCAAGATTTTTAAACCACCACATGGTATCCCTATATATATATATATCAAACTCACGACTAAATAATCCCAATAAATGAGATAGTATTAACCATTTTCAAGATTAATTAAAATAGGTTCCAATGTAAATCACTTATTTAGCTCATCTTGCATGTCCTCAAACGCAAGAGTCCAAATAAATTTCACCCATTCTAGGTGAACATTATCATAGAAAATACTAGTAAATATAAATCCTTAATAAAATTCAACTATTATTCTTATAATCCCAGGAATCCTTGAATTTCTACAATATTCCAAGGATATTTCCACGAAATAACAACTTCAACATTTCTATATCAACCATAATTATTTGTTTGAACACTACATAACCAAATAATTTCACTTCCTAGATATAGAAGTTAAATTTGGAAAACATGGCATAGAGTAGATGATATTGAAAAAATCACTTGATTATAGTAAATTACTTCCCATGTTCATCATTTATCATTTATAGGACAAGGATATCCTCCATTGAAACTACTATAATATGATTGAGATATCAGGGGAATATATAGATCATAAAATTAATTAAGAACACAAAATCATTGGTCAGATAAAATGGAATTACAAATGTTTTGTACCGCTAATACTTTCGTTGAAATTTTTTCTTAGGATTTTCAACCTCTCCTACCCTAAGATGTTGGTACCCCAATAAAAGGATGATAATGGAAAACCAGCACAACCCTTTTAGCTGATCAAATTAATCAGTTTTACAAGGCATGTGATAATTATTTTTTACTATGAACATGTTTAACCTTCGATAATAAATACCGAAATAGATAGAACCATAAACCTTCTTAGAAAGCATGGGTGCTTACCAAGGTGAAATTCATGACTGAATAAAACCTTAGGCACTTAAATCATTCAGTTGGACTTTAAATTATCATAATTTATATGGGAAAATATTTTAAAATATAATATATATTGGTTTCTTTTCTAGAACATGGTTGATAGGAAATTAAATAGCCATATTATGAGTAGACCCTAAAAAATATCTAAAGAAAAATAAGATAGGTATCTTATGATGAGAGGTAATACACTCCCCTAATTTACCTAATCAATATCCAATAAAAAACGTGATATCACACAAAGGATTTTACCCACCTTAGTAAGTTGCGTCCCAATCAATTAGATTGACGACCCCATTTTATTTATAATGAATGAACATTCCCATCCATTTATATGATGGACATAATTATATAATCAGTGTTTATATGAGTATTGAAGGTTTTAAACCAATATAGCCCATAGATAATGTCAAAAAGATCCATTTTTATAATGATGAAACAACATGATACTTCCACTTCTCATATAGATATGACATAAGAGGGACAATGGAGACCATTCTCTTTATTCTTTCCCAGAGGAGTTTATATTTCAATGGTGTATGAAATATAATCATTTAGAAGATTTGAAAAATCCACACATGGAGTTGAAATAAATTAGTGGGAGGAACTAGTATCATATAAAAACTCTACCATATTTGATTATTTTTGAAACATACTTCTCATCATGTCTTGCGTAATCTCAGGCTAGAATAAGTCATAGACCATTAAATCATGTTGTCTATTATCTACATATATCTAAGTCTGACCACTATAATGAGGATTCACTATAAAATGAATATTTACAAGAGATGATCCACATCTTCCTTCGTGATTCAAAGAGTGTGATCCACCTTCACCCGATTCTTCATACTGAGTCTATAATCCTCTAGAATCAAAGTACGCACTATAATTATTTTGAATGAAAAATTATAAAAAATATATATAGATGTCCCATTATTCCTTAATAATGGTATTTCTATTATGTATTTGGAAATATTAGATTAATATGACCTTCCCTACCATGTTTATGATCCATAAGGCCCCTTATTCAGATAGAATAAAACAAATGATTGGGATAGAGAACAAAAATTACTTCTAATACCTCATCATGGTTCGTCCAACTTACAATTGTTTTCTAAAATGATAGTTTCACTACCACATATTTAATAAGAAATTCCAATAAGTCCTAGCATACTTTATTGCTTAATTTCAACTATGAGGGATTGATACACCACATTTGAATAATTCAAGATATTGAAAAGGAACCCCTTCAATCAGATATCTAGACTGAGGCCTATTTAAAACCTTAAAGATTACATATTATTATTAAAAAATATCATTGTAGAAAAGTGAATGAGTTTGGAAAATAAATTGATATTATCCATAAATATCTTATCTCATGACGGAAGGCTTAGTAGGTCTCTATATGTATCTCAATCCATTATTTTATGAAATTATTACATGGAAAATTATTCTATGATGTCCAACTATTCAAGATTCTCCTTCTGATTAGCTTTAACAATTGAATCCCACAATATCCTTCTAGTTTTCACAATCATAAATGAAATATACTTCACCAATAATGTACTGGGAGTATCCACTAACTTGAAGATTCTCTTGATATTTTCCAACTAGTCCTCAAATTATTTTTATTTTCTCCTCCTCTAAAGGAAGGAGGCTTTTGCTTAATGATATTTTGTAGCATTATCTTGATTCAGGCCAATGCCCAACTCTCTAGATTGATTGGGACATAGACGTACCCATTATTCCATTTCTCAATCCATTTTTACAATTACATTTATCATGATCTGATCAAAAGGAGAATTTTCATACCGAAATTTACCCACCAATCACTTTTGTGGGAGAGATGGGTGTATTCATGGAGGCATAAAACAAAAAAAATAAACTAATATAAATATATCAAAAATATTTAATAGTATCATAAACCAAACAATATTTTTTTAAATAATTAGATATACAGTTTCCAAGAGAACATGAAAATATATACTCTTCCATAGTCATGTACTCTATGTATAGTCTATAACCCAGTAATTTTTCCCTATTGGAGGAGGAAATTAAATCCAAAATAATTATATCATTATCGACATCCCATTATAACTTCAATTGGGACACTATGAGTACCGGACAGATACCCATTTGCATTGGCAATCCTAAATTCCTAGAGATTCATTCACCTTTATACAATGACATCCCAAGTAACATAGAGTAAACAACCAACAACTTTGATACAATTTTTTCATCAACGAACCAAATATACCCCTTATCAATGTGACTGGGATGGTTTACATTGTGGAATATTGATTACTCTTGATCCAAATGGGCTGAAAAAATCATATGGGAATATAGGAGGAACAATTTTAGAATCATTTTCCCAAGGAAAATATAAATAATGGGTCGAAACCATGAGCTCAACATGACCTCTCCATACTATGGTAGGTATTTACCTCCATAAGTTTGAGGAAGAATTACCACATATCAGATAAAGTTGTGAAAATAATAGATATATGATAAAGACATAATAAAATAAATAGTAAGATATTAGTAAAATAATCAACTAAAAAGAACAAAAGTATTGATATGCGAGGCTGAGAAGGAAATACACCATATTTTTCAATCATTTAAAACGTATGATAAAATTATCTAAGAAAATGAAATATATTTGTATGTGAAATATGGTATCACCGCACCACCATGCCGCCACCATATCCCAAAATAATTTTATGATTAATTCCCACCACCTCCAAGTAGTTTCTTTACCTTTTTCATTAGATAAAACCTAGGCTGTATAAACATGAGGGCATATATAGGGTGTGATCAAAGAGAACAATAGGATCCCAAAAAGTGCCCCATTTATAAATTATATTATAGAGTCTAAACATTCTCTTTTTGAATTTAATAAATTAATGTATCCTTGATCCTTTGATATAAAAAAATTATTAATATTGATACTATTATAGAAAATAAAAATTGTGAGAAATTCATTAAAAAATATATTTTTTATATAATATCATGGGATGAAAACCTATGGTTACCAAGGATAGGAAACATATAGAATTAAGTCACTAACTAGTGTATTTCAATAATCTATTAAAATGTGTATTGTATCACGCCACAGACTAGTGGAACCTTTCATTTAGTTCAATAACATAGCTAGTGGTAAGGAACCTAACCCATCTATGTTCTCCTACCCGATGATGTTTGGTTATTATGAATTATATTCAAGAAATATTATCAAAAAACAATTATTTTATATTAATAATGTCATAAAAAAATAAAATTTATTACCAATAAAACATTTATGAAAAAAATAATAAAAAAGAAAATTTCAACACAAGGGTTTAAATAATATATTTATAAACCAATATATAATACCATAATAAGATTTTTGAAAACAATTAAAGATAGGAATGGATTAATATTCCAGATATCAATGGGATGATTATGGAATCACCAATATTTAGATAATAAAATCTTCCACCAATGATGAGTATCCACATAGAGTTCCAAAATAGATCCAAAAGAGGCAATAAAAAACAATAAATACCAAAACCCATAGATGGATAATATATCAAGATAAACCCTAGGAAACCAAAACCTCATGTAAAAGTGAAAACAACCAAATAGGGAATAATGAGTATACAAGATTGTGTAGGAGGAGTATTATAGATTTTTACCAAGAATATTCTAGATAGAAATCACTTGGAATGATTTTTGAAGGAGAGTGGAGGAGTGGATCATGCATGAGGGAGGCAAGAAGTCAAGTGGGATGAAAATATAAGATTTATGTATTTAATTTATGGTATGGAAAAATTATAAATTTCAATATTTTTAATTTATATATAGGCCATAATGTTTAAATAAACGGTTTATCGAACCATGAAGAAACAATATAAGCTTTATTATATTTATTAGGGAACTTGCATGATTGGTATCTATTGTTTTATATTATACGCTCCAATCATGTCAAATACATATATTAAAAATTTCAGAGGTATTTCATGGTTTCCATATGATTTTCACTAACTATGTGTAAACCTTGCGACTACTTCTATTTGAAAAAATTTCACAAATTTCATTATAAAGTCCCACAATAAGAGGCTAATATCAAAATAAAAAAAATCACACCTAAAATACCATAAAATTGGGTTATGGGTGTGAATCATTCGTGATAAACCACTACCCGATATGACCACCAATGATTATTTCATGATTTTTTCAACCACTAAAATTAGAAGCGTCTTTTTAAATAGAAGGTAAGATGATATAGTCGAGTAATTATTAATAAATTTTAAATAGTTGTTATTTGGTTTATTTTATACAATTTTAATTTAAATGAAATTTCATTTTAACAAACCATAAATGTTATATATTTAATAATTGTGTTGATAAAATTTAAATATTATTTATCAAATGATCAAACATAAAGAATTCACGATAAAATCATTTTTTGATGAACATATTTTTCTCAAAGAATTACAATTTTCTTATATAATGTGTATTTTTAATCCAATATAACACAATTGAATAATTTTGAATTTATATGTTATATTTATAAATAATTAAATTAATTTAATTCTAAATATTTTCAGCTAGTATGGAATATGAGTAAATAATTTATATTCTTAAAAAGACATTTTTATTAACTCTTTTTAGGTGTTACACAAATTTATTTTAAAAATTAACTTTTATGAACTCTTAAATATGATTCAAAAAAAATTCAATTAGAATATCATTGTTTTCTAATTAGTTCATTATCATTTTTAGCATTTAAAAAAATAAGTTACCATAGTAAATATTAGTTACAATGATAAAACTATTATTTTTCAATTAATTGTCATTATAGACATTGTGTAATATTAAGAAAAATAAATTGAATTGATATCTTTTAAGTGACGAATATAGTATGGTTTTTGAACACAAATAATATATACATATAAATACTCATTTAATTATTAATTTATAAGAAATAAAAATAGACCACATTTAATATATAAAAAGACACTTTTCTACATAAATATTTTTTATATATTATTTTTGAATTTAATATATAAATTTATCATATTTATAAATTGAATTAATATAAAGAAATTCCAAATATGTATTCATAATTTTGAAATTTGTTATGAATGGTCATATTATATTTTGAGTAAAACAATACTAACTACCATGACTAATATCTAATCATGGTTAATAAAGGTAAAGATGAGGAAAATAAAATAACTAAAATGTAATGACCCTAACCCCAAAAAATAAAATGTTCATTACTAATTTATTTAATTTTTGTAGATATAATACGTCAAATCCCAATGTCCTGAATTGTTTAGTAGTATTAGTAAACTGGATATATACATGATTCCCATATTACATTTGAAAACAAAAATCTCAAAATAATTTTCTCTGAGAATAACATTATATCATCAATGATATCATAGTATAAAAATTATAATACAATTCATGGATTCATTTTAAATGATAACAAAATAATGGTGAGCTCAAATAATCAACAATGGTTAAATACAATATAACCTATCATTTATCAATAAGCATAAATTACATGTAATGTCAAATAACTGAATAGAAATTCGGTTTAAATAATTTTAATACAATGATTAGAAAATCAATAATCAATATGGATATGTCCATAATTGAAAACACATTCCATTTAATAATTTAATGGATAATGAAATGAACCCATAGATAATATCATTGTGAAAAAATCATGTATGATAGTAAATGAATTATCAATGTCAGAAATGGTTAATTATTGGATGTTATGAACTTAATAATCATGAACCCATCTAATTTCAAGACCTTCCATAATACTATTTAAATCTAATTGGTATTCACACATCAAAAACCCATTTAACTAAATTTAAGAAAATGATTCACCTCATAATTCTACCAATGCATTGTGGGGAGATATATAAGTTGGACCCACCCATACTTGCATGTCCAAAGTATTCATAATATTTTGAAAAATCTATTAATTCATGAAATATATCCATTACGAGTAAATGAATGAATTTAATAACTAATACATATTATCAATACCTACCCAATCAATCAAATAACTTTTAATGTAAAAAACCATATCTATATTTGAGATATATTTCTAGAAATAATCATATTTTTCATAAAAGAAAATATATATTTCAGATAATTAAATTTTCAATGAAATATTATCATAATAATGTTATTGTTTGAAGAGAGATTAACAATAACCAAATAAAGTGAGGTTGTACAATAAGATTTTCAACTTGGTAATTTTCATGTAAAATCCCCTTGGAATAAATAATTAAAATTGAAATATAACCTAGAATTAATTTTTATTTACTCATGATATTACATATATAAGGTGCTTTATATACACCATAAAAAATAAATTATGTGTAAAACATTATAATATGACTCAATAAATGGAAATTCAGATGAAGTCCCTTATAATTATTATAACATTAAAGTGATATTAATAAATAAATCCATTATGTTTGTAAAATATAAATTCACCAAAAAAAGTTCCAATAAAAATAATATTATAAACAATAATTTCATAGATAATCATAGAATATCAATTATAATGAAGATCTAATATAAACTAATGGAAGGAAATTGGGGTTTGAAATTCATTACAACTAGGTATTTTTAAAATAAAATACCATTTGATTAAAAAATTAAAATTAAAATTTAAAATACCATAAATTATTAATGAATAATTATATAATATTTAAAATTGAAAATATATGAACTATATAACGTAAAATAGGGTCATAACAATAAAATTTTCCTTAGTGAAGTGAAATTTAGGGGAAGTCCTACACCTCACACTTCCTTTTTGTTGAACATAAATGAACATCCAATATATTGGGTTAAAAATGTTATTAACATATAGAATAATGATATTAATATCTAAAATATCTTATATAATAATTTTATAATGTGTTATAACCCTTTAATTAAATGCATTCTATTATTTTCACTGTTTTGGGTGATTGTTTTCTCGTATTTTGATTTGTGATTTGTCATGACAGATCTTGTTCTTGTCGATATTATATTGTTAAATAATATCTAGAATAATTATCATGATATAATTATCAAATATATATATAAATTTTATTTTTAACACTAATAATTAATTATGGTTTTGAGAAATGTAGTACATTACTACCAGGGAGACAATAGTTCGTAAATAATCATGGAAAACATTAATATTTTTCCACGATCATTATGGAAAGAAGGTATGTAATATTTTATCATTATAGAATGATAATAATATTATAAATAGAATAATATTTCTTTTAAATATAATATTATATGTCATCCATTTAATGAACCCAAGTCCATTTTCCCTGAACTGGCACCTTACATTATCTCATTGGCATAAGATACAAGGAATCACATCTCAAAGGATAGAATATTTTATTAGTATTGGTAAAATAGAACTCATACATGATTCCATTAATACATTTGAAAATTATAATTAATTTATAGATTTTTATAACATAATTATTTCCTCTAAAATATCCTTGCATAATAATTATAGTAATCATCACAGGTTCCCATGGAGAAGAAAAAAATAAAGATGATCTCAAAAGCAAAGTAAGGGTTAAATAAAATGGAATATATCAGGAATCAAAAACGCATACAATACATGTAATGTTAAATAAAAGAATATAAATTTAATTTAAATATCATTACAGTCATGATAATTTAAGGAATAATCAAGGTGAAATGGTAAATAACTGAGATAAATGTTTATTTAATCAATATACTAATAAAAAACACATTCAGAGATAATATCATATGATAATATCATGGATAATATTAATTCAAATCTTAAAAAGGTATTTCTTAATTATTGTCACCATGATCTTAGTAATAATAGTAATTCTACCTTCAATACCACTCACAAGGATTTTTAAAACTACTAGATACAAACCAAATAGTTTGGGTCAACATCCTATCTACTGTAAATACCTTTCACAAGATAATTTAAAATTACTCGGTACAAATTGATTAGGTTTGGCTAACTAAATTGTCTCATGAGACCTACCAATGTATCAAGGGTATATATATAACTATCCACTTATATATCTTGAATTTAAAAATAATTCCATACGTTAAATTTTGGAACGTAATCATCATATAAATTTTTATTGAAATTATCATACAATATGTAAATAACTTTTCCCATTAAGTAAGCATAGTCACAACCCATCTAGAGTAATATGGTCAATGGTGTCAAAATAGTATATCCCTGGTTGAAATGATCATTAACCATTTAAAAAATATTTAATATGGAATCATAATTGATCTACCTTAGTGAAGTATAATATTTAACAAATGATATAGAGATAGAAGAAAAAACTTCAAATGGAATCATTGAAGAATTCATGAGAAAATATCCTTTTTCACTTTGAAAATAACTTATGGGTAAAACTCCAGAAAATTATAAATGATAACATTTTATTTGAATATAAATTTATAATATTGTAAATTATACTTCATTACATTAGTTTTTCATTACGGTAGGCATATCCACTCATGCCATATATGTTAAAAAACATTCCTTCTATATTTTTGTTGGAAAATAAAAATATAACCTTGTTGAGAAATTAAAAAAATATAAATATTAAATCATTTTAAAAATGTAAAACCTGATTATAAATGAAATTAAAAATAAATTGATAACAGTATAAAAATTATTGGAAATAATTATATAAATCATGGTTATTGAAGAAAAAGTGTGTTTTAAGGGAAATTTTTAAAAGATGATTTTTTTTAAAAAAAAAGTCAGTTAAAAATATAATATCATTAAAGTAACCATTATCAAGAATACTCAATTATCTGTATTGGCTATAAATAAACAATATAAAGTAAAAACTACACATAAGGTAGTCAAAATTAATTTTACACATAATCTTAGCATGAAAAAATCAATGAATAAGACATTCAACTCAATAAATGGAATATGAGTTAAAAAATCCCTTACCACTTTTTAATTAGTTGAATAATATGACCCATAAAAGTAATAATTATCAAATAAAATGTTTAATACCATAAAAAAGATATTAATGATAAAATATATCAAAATGGATTTTTATTCACCACATAAAATAAATATGTTGTGAATATGATATATGTCTCACATAAGTAAAAGTGGGACAAGAAACAATAAACTTTCACGTTATAGTAGTTGAACATGATTTGAACTCATGTATAATAGTTTAAATCCAGTTATTAATTTATACATAAACCATATTCATATTTATTATACCATATATGATCATTTTATATCATTTTATCATCTTTTTGTTTATAATATTTTGTTATTACCCTTGTTTCGGGTGTCAACTGATTCATTTCCCTACGCATGTTTTGTCATGTTAATCCAAGTTTGATTAAATAATATATAGTTAAATCATATAAGTAATGATATTAAGATCATAAATATCATATATATTCATTATATACATTTTTATAATCATTCATTACTTGTGAACATAGAAAATGAATTGCATCGTGTTGTGGAGATGTTAGTCTGTACGTACACACGAGTAATGATATCGTTCATTTAATAATGAAAAGATATTAAATTAGATGTTATATTAATTTTTAAGAATAAATTTATTTTAATTATTATCATATACATCCATAATTATTAACATTAAAACTATCCTAATAATTTTGTAATGAAAAACAAATTACACCCCTACGCGGAGACGGTAGGTTGTACGTACGCACGCACAAGACTTTTTTTTGTAGGATGGATAAATGTGTAATATGGTTTTAACACAATCATAATAAAATATCAGCATATATATAATACTATAGTGATTTAGTTATAAGGAAAAAACACATGAATATGATGTAGTAGAAGAAATACACATGAAAGAGTTAGTAAAGATGATTTTTTTTTCTTTTGAATAATTTCATTATAAATTATCATAAGGGACCTAGGCTAGGTATTTTTAAAGGAAAATAACCTATATAACTTATCTAAATATATTAAGAATAAAATTTTTATGATTCTGATCGATATAGATTATTCAAGGTGGTGTGATGAAGTGAGGGGGGAGGTTCCCTTTTATAAATTAGGTGAGGGACACTTTTGGAAACTATCTAAATATTAAACTAAAATAAATATATGATCAAATAAAAAATGTATATAAAATGATTTATTTTTATTATAAGATGACTGTTTTACTAAATCACATCATTAAATATTTTTTAGACATGTTTAGGTCACATTTTTCAACCTTATATTTTGGTTTTTACCCTTAAAAACATCTACTTTTACAATTTGACGGTTAATATTGTTACTATAAAATTAAAAAATAACAATAAATGGATAATTTATTATATTTTAAACCATATCCCAATAATAGTTCAAAATTTTAGTTTTGATTGAAATTTTATATCATTTAATAAAATATTATTTATTTAAAAATATTATTAATGTCAATTTTTACACTATTCATTACTTTGACTTAAAATAAACAAGAAAAAGACAACATCACGGATAATATTTTATTATATACCAAACACGTCATGATGATACATAAATTTTTTTATGACATTAATTATCTAAAAATAAATTTATTTTAATATTTTTAATACTACTTATTTGATATGTCCATTAATTAAATAATTAATGCATCAGTGTTGTGAAAACATTTATGTTAATTATTTCTCCACTAAAAATAAAAAATAAATTACTATGATAAATATAATTTCTTTAGATTTAAAAATAAAAATTATAGTCTAATCTACCTTCTAGATAACACCATATTAACAATTTTATAGTTATTCAAAATACGAATGTGACAACATTGAATTTTCATTAAATTTAATATTATAAATATCATAACCTTATAAAAATGGTCATAAAATATCATACAATAGAAAATTAATTTAATAAGGATGAAATATAATAATAAAGTAAAATAATGGTACGTGTTTGGGTCATTTTCAAGTCCTTATTGTTTTATTTTGAAACTAAAATACCCAATTTACCCTTTATCGTGGTACCAAAAATTAACAAGGATACTATTCATATAAGTCAAAAATAAAAGGGTAATATTTACTAAATTTAGGCTATATTAATCCAAATATGTAATCTATTTATCAAAATTCCAAACATATATGTCTCTAATTTCAATATAAAATTAATTTCACAAAACACAATAAAAAATAGTTGTATGAAAAATGCATTGTTTAAAAAAATGTACTTATAACAAAGTAAGGTATGTAGGTGATTAAAGTGAAATAAATTATACTATATGTTAATAAATATAAGTAATTTTAATTTATATAAAATTAAAATAATATATGCTATTTTTTATAAATAATTTAATAGTTTTATGAAATTCGGTATTTTTCAACATTCACTAAAAAATCATTTTTTTTAGAAAAGGACAAAAAAATCACCACAAGATAATTTTAATATAATGAACATACAAATTATTTTCAATTTATCAAATAAAATTTATAAATGTTAAAAAACTAATTATATTTCTTTCTCATTAAATGTAATAAAAGCATGTTTTTGATTAAAATATATATTTGATGAATTAAAAGAATTTACTTAGAAAATATATGTTTATTTTTATTGTTTTATTTTTTAAAAATATAATTTTTAGTACTAATAACTAATAAATATTTTTTTATGTAATATTAACCTCATATATCTTTAATAATATTTTTATTCTTGTTCACTAAAGTAAATTCAACTACAAGTTTATAATAGTTGTGTGAAGATAACAATAATACTAGTATATCATTTTTTTTAAGCTCAGTGTTTTCTACACTGCAAGATTTAAAAATGATTACATTTACATAGAAATATACATTCCATCAAATATTGGGGTGTAATCTCCCCACCATCAACAAATTATGTTAATTCAATTTGAAGTTTCAGTATAAAAATGAATGTTTAATAATTGAAAAGTATTTTTTGGGAAAACAACATCGTAAATAGGGTTAATAAAGAATCCACATAATAAGTGGTAAAGTGAAATGTGAATTTCACAAAAAAATATGGCTTTCAATTAGGAGAACATTGGCGATACGTGAAAATATGGACATGGAAATTAAATTTGAATACCATGTTCTGATGGTGAGTGATAGAGAAAATGGTCATTAGAAAGTTAAAAATCCCATACCTATAAATTTTCAATGGGTTGAAATACCATTGATTTCTTATTAAGAAAAGTAAATGATTTATTTTTTTATTTTGAAATATTTTTCCTATAATTAAGGAATTATTTTAATATGTAGAGTAAGAAGACATAAAAATATAGTTTCTTAAAAAGTAGAGCTTCATTATTTAATAAATTTCCATAAAAAATCATCTTTTTCTCTAAATTATGACTACAATTTTTTATTCCTAAATTACAAGAATCATATTTTATAGATCATAAAATCCAAAAGTGAATAACTACATGTTCCTCCTTTATTTTGGCATTAACCAAAACCATAATAGTTATAAAATCATAAGATAATTCCAAAAAAAACCTTTAGGTGATGAAAACTACATTAATCTCCAAAAGATCAATAGTAATACACAAATTTCAACTTATATCATTCAATAAATAATTATCCAAAAAACTTTCTACAAATTATTACAACATAATATTGAACCCCAAAAATAATAATGATTTGATCGCGTAGTCTTCTGAGATAAAATTAATAATTATCTCAAAAAATGTGCATTCTCTAAATATATAATCTACAAGATATGCTAACAATTTTCATAAATATCATGAATCATAATAAATACACAATAAAATCATATATTCTTCCTAAATATAGTTCAACCTTCATTTCTCAAATAAAAATTCATAATATTTTATTTACCTTAATCATATAGGGTTTCCAAAATAATGATCATTTTCAAAAATAACATATGAAAAAAATCAATTTCCAATCCCATTGTTATCTACATGACATAATTTAAATAAATTAATCTATTTTATACTAATCAGGACATCACCTAAGCTAATGGTATTTGATACTCCATTTCCTCCCTTCAATTCTGGGTTCAAGCCCCATAGTGTTGTCAATCACAATAGAATATTGACCAACCTGTGGGTCATCCTTTTTCTAAATATATAATAATATTTTCCAAAAAAAGTGATATTAATAATAAAAAATTATATATTCAATATTGAAGAAATGTTTTAACCAAAATTGTAATCTCATTAATTTTGTATTCCCCATAATATAACATCCCATAATTATGTTAACTTCAAATAAAATATAAACCCTAAAAGTAATTTTTACCTTTAAAATTTTAACAAAAAATATAAATGCATTATATGAATATTTTTTCACACAAACTAGTCTAGTGGGTTATGTTACTAGAATTTTCTATAAAATATCCTTAGTCTTGATTACTCTTCACAACATAAAACCTCAAAACTGTGTTTAAGAACATTATGATCATAAATCCACAATGGTTTCTATAACTGCTAGGATAATAATAAATATATAAACAGAATTACTGAGAAACGACAAGAATCTTATAAACATAATACCATTATTTAAATACTTCTTCAACACATTATAAATCACATTCAATTTAAACCAGTTCCCTATGGTTCTCGTTGTTTTCTAATATAAGAAATAAAAATCATAAGTGTTATTATATAATTATTAGTGTGAGCTTATCAAAAAATAGGAAATATTATTCAGTGAATATATAAATAATGAAACATGCTTCTCAAACTATGAGTAATTTGTTTTAAACATAGTTATCCATTTCCAATCCAAGAGGATGTTTTCCTATACATAGAATTATCTTCAATAGTTAGTTATAAGGTTATGTGCACAAATCTGTGTTTTCTTAAATATAGTTCCCGATGATTATACTAAAATTTCCCTAATACCAACTAATAATTCCCCTACTCCAGAATACTATATTTGGTTCCCTAATTTATTACATTATAATAATATATATGGATTCACATCCCATAGGGGAAAATAGTTTAATAGAGTTGGTAAACTAGAATACATACACTATTCCCTTAAAACATTTTAAAACTCTAATAATGAAATAGTAATTTTTTCAAGAATAAAATTATAACCTATTTTATATCCTTTTATAATAATCATAATACACTTTACATGTTCGTTTGGAAATGGGAAAAAGAAGGTTGATCTAAAATTATCAATAATGGTTAAATACAATTGATGCTATCATGAATCAATAAGCATAAACAACATATAAAGACGAATAACTAAACACACATTCTATTTAAATAACATGAATATTTTGATAATATATCGAATAATAAATATTTAATGGTAAATAATTGAAAACACATTCCATTTAATCAATAAAATGAGAATGAAATGCATCTAATGGTAATATCTTATTGAGATTACCATGAATAATAATAAATAAAATTTAATGAAGGAAATTCCTAGTTATTGGACTCTGTGAAATTAAGCATCATAGTACATATACGATTGATACCTTTCATAAGAAGGGTAAAAAACTAATATGTACAAACCGACTATGTTAGTACTACTTAATATCTACTATCAATACAATTCATAAGATTATTTAAAATTATAGGGTATAAACCGATTAGGTTTGGCCAACTAATTTTTCTTATGAGACATACTGATGAATCGAGGGGCTATATATAACTTACCCCTTCTTTGTCTTACATTTTCAAACAATTCCTCAAATGAATGGGTAAAAAAAATCCACATGTAAATTTTTATTAAAAATATCCAACAAAATGTAAACAACTTTCCCTATTAAGTAAACACAATCACAAACCATCTAGAGTAATATGGTGAATGGTATAAAAAAGTACACCTATAGTCGAACTGTTGATAATAATTATAATAAAATACAGAAGATGGTATCATAAGGTATAAAATTCAATGAATCCAAAGATTCAACAAATGATGTTGATATAGATGGGAATAAATTAAATGAGAAAATTGAACAATTCTTGATAAAATATCCCTTTTCACGTTGAAAATCTGTTATGCCAAAAATGATGAACAAATATGAAAGCAAAAAAATTCTTGGAAGATAAAACTGTAAAATTATAATGTAAATTTTAAAACAATAGGGCTTTAAGATGGTGGTAATATATACTCATACCTTATAAGCGGAAAAAATATTCTTTCGTATTATTGTTAAAAAAGTTTCAACAAACAATGTTTTGGAAATGGAAAAAATATACCACATAAATCATTTTTTAAAAGTAATACAAGAGTAAAAATTTTATAAAAAAATAATATGATAATATTAAAATGATTTAAAAAATTATAGGAATATTAATCCTAGATAAAAAATAGTGTTTTAAGGATAATTTATAAAAGACAATTTTTTTAAAAGAAATTATGTTAAAAATATCATATCATTAATTTGAGAATTAAAAAATGATTCAATAATTTTTATTATATGTAAATAAAAATGAAAAAATGGTTAATTCAGAATAAGATAATTAAAATTCATTTCACACATAATCATTTCATGAAAACAAAAATAACGTCGATGTTAAAATCAATGAATAATGTGTTATTAAAGGAATCCATTAACACTGTGTAGCAAGTCGAATAATATTCCCATTAAAAGTAATAATTTTCTAATGGACCATTTAAATCCAATATTACCAATATAATAATGATATAATATATTAAAGGGCTAGTATATGAACCACACAGAATAAATATGTGGTGATTATGACATTTATATCATAGAAGTAAAATTGAGATGAAGAAGCCTCACCTTACACATTACATTAGTTTAATGTTCCTTAACCAAATTTATTATAATTGAAATTATGTTATTAATTTATACCGAAACAATATTCATATTTATGGTCTCATGGATGTTTCTCTTATATAGTCTTATCACTATTTTCTGGTAATATTTGTTTATTACTCTTATTTTTTTGGTTAACAACTTCATCTTTCCATTCCTGTTTTGTCATGTAAGTCACATTTATTATGAATAGGATATAGTCTTGTAATATTCATAATGATAATAAGTACATATATGTTTTATTTATTCATAATATATAATTTTATAATCATTCTTGAATGGTGAACATGGAAAAAAATTACTTTTCATTATGGTGACTACGGGTCGTACGTATGCAAGAGAGAAAATATCATTCCCTTCATGGTGAAAGGATAAGGAAGGAACAAGAGCCTAATACAGGTATGCGAGGACTCAAAATGTGCATCCAAGAGACCTAAGATCAAATCCTGGAAGAGACTTGTTTTTGGGGGAACTGTATAATTTATATAGTAGGCACTATAGAAGGTTCTATAGTAGGTACTCGAATAGGTAGTGTAACAGGTGGAACTATTTATCCATTTTGGATTTTGGGACACCAATATCATCCTTGAGTCCTTTAAGACCTTCAGGCCACCCAAGACCTTTGGACCACCACAAGGCCATCAGGCCTCCTAAAAGACATTGGGCCTCATGAATTTGTGATTAATGGTCCAGGAATACTCTAAAAGGATCATGCCCTAAATGAGGATTAAGAGAAAAAATAATTCTACATAGAAGATCTATCATATTAAGAGGAATGAGAGGGTATGGAAAATTTCTAGCAGTAACATCCTGTGCATGCATGGGAAGCCTTGCCAAACAACTATTTGAAGGTGGAGAGAAAAATCAAGATATAGACATTGGGAATGAGAATTTACAAGTAGTTAAAGTCTAGATGAAATTTTATAAGACGTTCAGGACATGTAATTTCATGAAGCATACAGACCATGTTAGGATTCCCCTTTAACCCTTGAAATTGGGATTATAAAAAATGAATAAAAAAAGAAGGCCTTTGGGCCACTCAAAGTGAAAGAATAATGATGTGGATGGTGTATTAATTTTCTAGAATCAATATCATGTAATAATTATAATATATATCCATAATTTTTCTCATTATACACATCCAAATATATTTTTAATGAATAACAAATTAAACAACTATGTGGAGGCGCTAAGCTAGAAACAAACACACACATAGTGCTTTAATTTTACATAGGATGGGTGAAAAGAGGAATATAACTATAAAATTATTATAATAACATCTCAAAATGTATATAATACTATATTTTTTAATTTATTATGGAAACAACACAAAAATATAATGTATATGAAAAATAATATTAAAAGGGTTGGTAAAGATAATCACTTATTCTTCGGAGGACGTCCTTTATAGATTCTATTAAGGGACTTAGGGTAGGTATTTTTTATGGGAAAAACATCTAAAAATTGGTTAATGATTTTAATAATATAAATGAGAATATATTGGTTGAGATATATTTTTCAAGGTGGTGTGAATAAATGAGGGATGAGTTTCCCTTTTATAATGGAGGTTAATGGAACTTCTAAAAACACCATTATTATTAAACTAATATATATAAATTATTAATTTGAAATTTATAAAAAAAATAGTTATTTGGAAGATTAGTTGAGGATGGGTTGAAATAATGTAATCCAATAATTTTTATACACGTTTAGTTCACGTTTTTATCCTTATCTTTTGGTTTTAACCCATATTTAATTCATTTAACTCTAACAGTGACAACATGTACTTTTTACTCTTTGAGGTTTAACATACTTACTATAATATTTTAAATGACCCATGCAATAGAAAATAGATTAAAATTTGAACCTTATCCCAATAATTATTAGAAATTTAATATTTTTAGGAATTTCATATCATTTAATAAAATAAGATTTATCTCGAAATATCATTAATTTCAATTATGACAATTCTCATTATTTTAACTTCGAGAAAAATAATGACAACAGGATAACATTGAGGAATATATTTTATTGTATGCCAAAACATTCAAGGTATTCTAGTAAATTTTTGGAAGAAATTATTTGTATTAAACTATTTTTATTTTAATAATTTTAATATCAATTATTTGTTATTTCTATTAACAAAATTATTACTGCAACAATGTTCTGAAATCATTTAATGTAATTAGTTTTAAACAAAAAAGTAAAAATAAATTACTATGATAAATATAATTCCTTAAAATTTAAAAATACTACTTATTTTTTATTATTCATTTTAGATAAAAATATTAAAAAGGTAATATTTATTAAAAACACGAACATGGAATCATTTACTTTTTTTTTAAAATAAAATTTTATTAATATCATGACCACATCGAAAGGGGAATTTATTGTCTTTTAAGCAAAAAATAATTGAATATATATTAAATTTAACCATCCAATGAAATTTCTTCTTGTATTATAGTAATTTTATATTCTGTATCATTTTATTTTTAACCGAAATTACCCAATGTACCCTTTACCGCGGTAACAAAAATTATCAACTTTCTTATTCAAATTGGTTAAATATAAAATGGACCAATTTATAAAATTAGGGTATTATGAATAAAAATATTGAATCTATATTTCAAAATTAAAAACAAATAAGTCTCAGAATTTAAGATAATATTAATCTTACAAAGCACAAGGAAAAATAGTTTTATTGAAAAGTGCTTTTTAGGCCTGAAAATGTACTTATACCAAAATAAGGTATAATTATGGTTAATATAAAATATATTAGATTAAATATGAATAATATTACTTAATTAACATTGAAGAAAATTAAAATCATAAATTTACTTTTAATATAAATAATGTAATAGTTTTATAAAATTTGATAATTTTCTTTATTCATTGAAAAATAAATCATTTTAGAAAAGTACATAAAATTACCTATAAGATAATATTAATATTATTATTTGGAATATTATGTTCAATTTATCAATTAGACTTACTTAATGTATAAAAAATTAATTATGTTTAATTATTTATTGAAAGTAATAATTTTTTTTTGAAGAAAACATATATTTGATGAATTAAAAGAACATACTAAAAAAATTAAGTTTTTTTAAAATAATAAATAAATAAAATTTTCTAGAATATGATCCTCAAATATTTTTCATAATATATGTATTACTATTCAAAATCACCAATTTAACAACACGTTTATTAAAGTCTTGTTAAAATAATAAAATTACCAGTATAACACTGTTCATTTATGCATGGTGTTGTGTGCAACATAAGAAATCAAAGAGATTAAATTTATTTTAAAATGAATACACCATAAAATATTTTTGAGTTATAATTTATGTGGTGTGGTGATGAAAGGATATTTACATCACTTTATGATGGTTATAGTCTACACGTAAATGAACGATGTTATCATCTTTTAGTAAGTGAAATGGTATGAAAAAAAATCATATATTATATATTAATATTGATAAATATTTTCTTAATATCATAATTATGTCATTTACATAACAAATATTCATTAAATGTATCATTTTTTACTTTCCATGTAAAGCGTTAGTAAAAAATGGATCACATAGCTTCATGAGGCGGTAGTCCGTCGTACACAGGAGAGAAATTATCATACCCCCTATATGATGGAAAGTAATATGTATATATATATGATATAATTAATCTATAAAAAATTATATTATGATGTTCATATATATAACTTATATCCATCATCATACCCAAATGTGATATGTGTTGATGGAAAACATGTCACATTAGTTCGTGAGGTGGTAGTCCGCTGTATACACAAAATACACAGACATTTTTCATTTTATAGAAGTGGAGATGGATATTGGTTAAGAAATAAACAAAATAAAATATAATTATATATTAGATAATATTATTTTATATATTCATAAATGTAGAATATTTCAATAAGGTGGAAGAATAAATAAAACAAAAATGTATAGTTAGGAATTTAACCATTTCTCGGACCACCTATTTATAATTATAACTAAATTATTATTAGAATGTATTTATGACCCAAAAATGATTCTAGTATGAGGGTATTGGAGTTTTGAAATGATTTTTAAAAGACTTGGATTTACCAAAAGGGTTTTATGGTTTGATTAATATTGAATAGTGGGTGTCCTTCTGTAACTGCGGTTAGTGGATCACTTATAATTTTTGAGAAGATAATATTTTACCCATGTTTTTCACATGAAACAAGGGTTGAAAATAGAGTATTATAAAGATATATAAAAAACAATGACAAAATATGTCCATAAAATAGATTTAGAAAAACATTATGTTATTTTATCCCATACATTTTTAGTTGAACACCATGGTAAACCCATTTTTATAATAACCGTGATAAATAATGTTTACTATTTTTATTATTCATTATTGTAAGAAATTAATTTTTATTTTAGATAATAAAAAATATTTTATTCCAAATACGGAATACATTTTTAAAAATTCTATTCAAAAAATTAGGAAAATCTAATTTATTATTAATCCCGCAAACACAATGGTAAAACATGTTTTCAAGAGAAAATGTTCAAATGATTACATAATTTTTTTTATTGAAATTCAATAAGAAAAATATTCCAGTGAACAATATTAGTTATATAGTAACATAATGAACTAATTTTAAATTAATTTTTTTTAAAAACATAATATATTTTTATAATTAATTTAAATAAAATGGCATTTACAAATTTAAATTTAGTATTTTTTAACTATTCATCAAAAAATTAAACATTTCCCAAAAATCCCAAAAATTACACCTAATATTTATTTTAATATTATGATTCCAAACATTAATTTAACATAATAAAATAATGTTTTTAAATAATTTAATGTGTTTTAAAAAATTTTGTTCACGAAGTAAAACTGAAACATCTTTTTGTAAATTTTTTTTAGAAAACATTTCAATTTACTGTAAATGATTCTTATTTGTTTTTATAATCAATAGATAACAATAATATTCATCATTTTTATTAGTAATATTTACACATTTATATTTTACAAATATATTATAATGATATACAATATTACGGTTCATTTATATTTTCGGTTATGTGTTTTCCAAGATATCAAATAGATTAAATCTAAAGGAATATACTTCATGGGTTGTCTAAGATCATTGTTTTATGTCGCATGTGCTATCAGTTTTTTATTATTTTAAAATATTGTGTTGTTACATTATTTCCACATTCAATAAATTGTGTCCACATAATTAATCATAATCTTAGTAATTAGGGTTTTAACATTTGGAAATTCCATTGTTGAAAAATACATATCATTAAAGGGTTAATAAAACAACCGATTTATAAGAGAGAAATGGAAATATGATGGTCATATAGAATAAAATATAACTAGGTTTTTAAGTTTTATCACATGGTAGAATGTGAATATATGTTCACGGAATAAAATCATAAATAATTTTTGATAATTATAGAAGATATTTATCACAAGAAAGCAAATGATCAATGTGAAGTTAGGGGCCTCAAAACCATAAATCAGTGATGATTTGAAGACCATTTTATTCTTCAAATGTGAATGTTGTAGGAATTTTTTTTCAATATATTTTTACTAAATATGAGGAAATATTTTACTGTATTATAATATAATGAAATACACATACATGATATACTTCAATTTCATAATCACAATTTTCTTTGATAAGTTTACTATTCATTACTTACTCTATGAAAAGAATATTCAAAAAGATTTTTTTTTGTGATTGAAGCACTAAAATTGACATATAATGGATTATAATATCCATAAAATAGTGAAAATTATATTTTTCTATCTCTATCTAATTTACAAAACCAATATAGTCAGCTCAAGTTATTCAATACAAGACATTAATCTATAAACCTCGAAAATAACACCACCAATTCATTGTAAATATTTATTCACAAAATAGTTTACCTAAAAACAATGACATATTAAATGAATCATCACATAGGCCAATAGTAGGCAAAAAAAATTCATCATACATCGGTGTGTGTTCAATCCCCATGAGCTTTTCCGGATGGGACATGTTATCCTTCACTCAATTCTATATCAATATAATTCCTATAAAACTCCCAAATTATGACAACATATTATTAATAAAACATCAAATATATGATAAAAAATTAATTTTATGAATTCATTTAATCTTATTTTCCAAAAATTAAATGTATTATTGATCAAATAAATTTTTCAATTACTAAACCGATAGTTTTTATTCGCATAACTAATTTATAAAAATATCATTAATCATGTTATATCTTTAACACACAGGTTTTCAAAAGGTGTGATTCAGACATTCAAGTTATGATCAACCATAAAATCATAAAACCATCATGGTATCCATCACTTTTATGTTAATAAAGACACATATTCTTCTGAAATTTTACACAACCCTTATATGTTTCATGATTCTTATAACCAAAACTACATTAGTAAAAATATTTCTACAATTTAATTCTTAATTCTTAATAAATAAATACTTTATCCATTTTATTTAAATATAGGTCCCTCTTTTGTCTATGGTTTAAAATTTATAAGAGGGAATTGAATCATATAATGTACATGTTTCCTACATTTAAGACAATGAACTATAAATTATAAATATAGTGAGATTTATTTCCATCCACAATACTCTTCATTTTTCCTTTGAAATTATTTTCTTTATGCCATTTTTCCACACAGAAATCATTTTTTCATTCCATTTATACTCATTACCGAGTGTCTCTTTAAATTGTTTTTACATGATAAAAATCAATCCTTCAATACTCCCGGATCTTCACCACTAAATATATTAAAAAAATACATCATTATATTATTTTATGAGTTTGAGAGTTGGTTAAGGTATAAATTGTTAAAAATATTTTAGGTAAAATAATTAATAATAACCCTAATATATTCCACTCACATAATCACCCCAATTTTCTTGTCATTATAATGAAATTTTCCTTTATGTTCAATGTTAACAATATTCCTTCGAGTTCTAGTCAACGACTAAAAAACAATAATAGCATGAGTGAAGTGCCTAGATCAGTGTTGAATCAATGAGTGGGGGATTGGGTGAATTAATGATCCCTTTAAAATTTTTATAAATTTATTCATTTAAATTAAAACTTTTTGTATTTTTAAAGCCTCGATCCATTCGTCTTGTGTCTCTCCAGCTTACTTTTAATGATGATGTAAATGTAATGGCACCAAACATAAGGGTTACAAGGTTTGTTTCAAAGACCAACTCCTTGTAATGTTGGTTATTATACCCAAGATAGATTCTCCACTATAATATTTTTATAAATTACAATGGTTGATATAGAGTCCCAATGAATCTCTCATGATTCCCATAGAGGGGGCGTTTATACTACATTTGACAGTGTTTCCTGCATCCATAGGTGTTCTCTAATGTCCCACTGATGAGTTCTTATGCTCCCTAAATCACACAGGGTTCCTCTAGCTCTCGAGTCACATTTTAAGCTTCATTCTTTGAATTATCTTTGACTCACTATACCTAACATGCTGCACATTCCCCATGGGATTACTGAATCACACATTCCCATGTATCTCTTTAAGAATTTTAAAAAACCATTAGTTTGTTATGTTTTCCTTGATCAATATTTTTGATCAACTTTGTGATCATTCCTCAGTGAAATAATGCTCAAGCAGTTCTTTGTTCTTCTAATTAAGACCCAATATCAAATACATGTGTTCAAATAGTGCACACAACCTCATCAAGAATTCAAGAATAATTCTTCACAATATCATCTCTTTCTACCAACTTGGACTATCAAACACTGTCAACTTAGATATAAGATTTTCATTAATTTTGTCCGGCTTCTATCTCAATTCTCATTCACTCCATGCCTGAACATAATGGCATCCAAACTTATTATTTTTGGATATCTCAATTATTTTCAAATTTTCATGACATGATGCATGTTTTCGTGCATATATATTATGTATCTTGTCATCCCAAGCATAAAATTTTCTCTAATATGAATATTTAAGGTTCTATGTGTGTGGGTCATGCAATTACACATGAAATTTCCACACAATCCTTCTTGTGTGAAAACCCAAATGGGAATCAATATTTGGAAACACACTATTCACCTATTCTCTTACAATTATTATATTTTGGTTAATTTCACACATACTTTTTATTTTTATTTTGGATTCCATGTAAGTGTTTTATATATGTGAAATTTTCACCAATATCCTTCACAAACACAATGTTACAAAGAGTGTAAATCAAACATGTAAACAGTAGTACCCTTCACGTGAGATTCATTATTGTTCTTCTATGTACAAGAGGTGCACATGGGTTATTTCTATCAATTAACAGATTATGATTACACTATCTATGAATTCAAAAACATGAACCAGTTTGGATTCATGTTTTAGTTAGGTCATGTAAACCAGGGAGGTTTATGGGATTCTCCTTCGCAATGTGTCCAAAAGTTAAATGAATGAGTTGCGCATACGTGGGATCCTCCTTCGTGTAATCAAGTGAACCATGCATGTTTCTCTTTTGTGATGCACTTGGTCCTTCGTGAAATCAAGTATGGCTCATGGTATTCTCCTTCATGAACCAAAGGGGTGAATAATGCGTTGTTTCTTTAGAAACAGGAGCTTGCAAATTCCAAAACACAAACCCTCGTTGGAGGGTCTCTATTTATTTACATTGATCCTTGCCTCATCTTGTCCAAGTCTCCAAAAGATATCAGCTTCAAATATATTATGTTAATAGCTGATATCCTCAGCATTGAATTATTCAAACCATAATAAAGATACATGCCACATATCTCGATTTTGTTCAATTTCATGAGATATCTTCTTTTTTGGTGAACAAATCATGTGCATGTGATAATGGTCACATGAAACTAATTTTAACAAATGTTTGAGATTTATTCCATGGCCTCGCACCTTTGAATGATTCAACCATGTTTTATCTTCATGTTTTGTTTCATGCATGAAATATAAATTGAATGCATGTGTTTGTGATGTCCAGATGATCAGAATGCATGATTTTTTTATCATCAATGATGGTCGGAGTTCAATCAAGGAGGAGAAACTTCATCTACAGTGAGTTATGGAATAAGGATGACTGGAGGTTGAAGACGATGGTGTGGAATCTCCAAGTCCATTAGATCAACTCACATCGATCAGAGATGGCATGTATTAGATCGTGTGACAAAGGATGAGATGTATTACCGTGATCTCTCATGAGATAAGATGGATAGTGGGGATTAATTTCGTTTTTTAAAATCTTTTCCCACATAGAATCATAGTCCTAGGTTTCTCATGGTTTAAATATCAATCCATGATAGTGGTTAATAAATTCGATCTCCTGACCCTCCTCTACTACTGCCCAATACCATATTTTTGTGGGTGTGCTCTATGACCACATTATGCTCCATACCACCCTAAATGGTGGTGCTCCATTGGCTCTACTATTATCCCCTCTGGGTGATCTCCTTTGTTTTCCATGCATGACTGTGGTTCGTCATGCTGCTGGCTGGCTGGAGATATGCTCAGCCACCTAGCACATGTGGTGCGATCTGCTTCCTTGGTTAGTTGGCTGGATGGCTAGCTGAAGTACCATATTTTTTTATATAAAACTAATAAAATAATTCTTTATATACCAAGTTATATATATAAGGAATTCAACATGAAATAAAACCTACATAGAATTCCATTTACCTATTTCCTCAACCAAAAACCATCTTCTTATTCTATTCTCCTTAGAACCACTCTTAGATATTTAAGATCAAAATAATTTTCTAAATCAGTTAATCCAATTATAATCTTGTGGATGGATTTTATAAATGCATCCTGGAATCAATTATTTAATGTCCTTATTCAAATGGTGTAACATAGTGTCTTTCAATATCACATTTCATGGAACTTAAGACCAACTAAATCAATCACTTAAATTCTGTAAACTTCATCTAATTCGAAACCATTGGATGGATCTTCAAAATTCATCATTCAATTGAGTGTTACATGATCTTCATCATTTTGTGAAATAATGTGTGTCATTATTTGGAACATGACTTTGAACTTAGAATCAGTATGGAGAATGTCCAAGCATGACATAAAATGTCATTATATAATCCCATAATGATTCTCCAAGAAACATTACCTTACCATACATAGATTTACACATTATTGACAAAAAATGAAACATTTTTCCCAATAGTCTACCCCTTTTAATTTGGTTTTCAATAACTCATATGCACACCTTTTAAACAGTCAATATGTGTTCCAATCTTTTCTCCCTCTTATTGGAAATCAAATTAAAAGGTTTAGTGGTGGCTATTTGAAAACATATTCTCCTCACATTAAATAATATCTTCAAGAATATTTACCTAGAGAGAGAGATGATATCACATGGTTCACTTAGAAAAGAGCCTTTAGTTAGTAAACTCTAAGTCTACATGGGATAAACCAATATAGATAACAGGAGAGATATGACCCAGGTTGTCAATGCAGTCTATGAAAAACCATGAATGTGAAATCATGGTCAAAATGTATCAATTATTATCCAAGGAGTTGGAATTAATAATATTTATCACCCAACATATTAAAATGATAAATCATAGAAAATCCTCACAAAACATATAAAAAAGTTCAAGTTCAATGATAAATCTCCCCATTCCACCCCATTTTGTCACCAATTAAGCAATGTCCCTTAATTTACATGATAAATACAATTAAGAAGAAGGGATAAAATCATGATTGGAATACCTCAAGTTTCAACTCCAAGAGATGATATGGATTTCAATATTTTTCATGAGATGATCATTGATATCATCTCCTTCATATTTTCTCCCCCTCAAGGGGTACAATCCCTTTGATTTACCCTAGTGGAAAATATCATCAGATAATCTTAAAGATATTCATGTTGATAATATCCCACTGTGGAACATTCCATGTATTTATAAAATCATGAATAATCTGTTCAACTTGTTGTTATAGACTTTTTTCAATAAATTATTATCTTTAAAATCACATATACCTTCAATTCCGTACAATTTTAGCACAATTATAACAATAGTATTAGGGAAAAATATGAAACACATGTGAGATTCTCAATATGAGAAATAGGTATGAGAATTTCCTCTCAACCAAAGAACTTATTTTCTTGTTTCTTTAATGTGTCTGGTACTCTTCATGATGGTGTCTTCTTTCCATTTACCATCTTGATCATTCATTGTCTACGTGGACCCATTACTTTCATTCACCTTCAATTTGTGTGGATTGTTTATCCTAACTTCTTCTAGTAGTGAACTAGCTTCTAGTAGTTAATGTTCCTCAATTATCCACACTACCATTTGATCTAGTAAAATAGTTATACAATTATTTTCATTATGTTTATAATTCTTTTACCTTCTACAAAATAAAATTTAGACAGTTGAGTTGTCATGTGTTGAAAACCTCTCATGAAATTCATATTCTTCTTCATGTGGAATGATATGACTCTCCTTTTTATTTGATTTGGCGGGTACTTCATCTTCAAAAATATTCATTTATGTAGAAACATGTAATTGATCACGAAAGATTACTAAAAACTCCTTCATAACATATTCTATTTTGGATCTTCCACCTGACTTCTTCAATTCTATTAAGTTACCTTTCTTAGGAAACTTATCAAATTCATATTCAAGAATTTCTTCAATCTATCCTATCATCTACTGGATTTATTCTCCTTCTAATCGAAGATTTGTTTTTCATTTATTTCCATGGATTTTTTAAAGTGATCCATGGTATAAATTTTCAATCCACAATAGAAGAATATTTTCTTGGTTGAGCCAACATTCTTGGAATATATCTTAGTCTATTTTGGAATAGTTTGTTTAACAGTTTTCATAACATCATTGCATTGAATATTCCCAATGAAATATTTTTCAACTATAGTTTTTTTATTTTTCATTTGTAGTTGCCTTTTTTCTTATCATTATATGTAGGATGCATGGTTGTCATAATCCATCACTCACCATATGTGTGATCACTTTTTTAGAAATTATCACAAAAGTCTTCAATATTTTCTAATCTTTTTTTGATAGACATATTCTTCCTCATCTGTGTAATATACTTTAGATTTGAAGGTTGCTTCATTTCTTCATATCTAATTTCCCTAAATATAGGCCTTACATAATTTTTATATGCTAACAAAATGTGAAAGAAACAATTTATTTGAGGCCCAAATTTCCAACAATACCAACAATACCCAATAAACATCCTTCTTTTTCTTGTACTATCAGTCTAGATAGATTTAGTTCACTGTTTTTCCGATGTTTCTCCTTCTTTATTTGGAGCATAATTTCATGATTTATAATTGTTATTCATTCTTGTATCCACCATTGATGTTTTGATGGATTTGTCAACATTTTTATCAATCAACTTATTCTTAGCATTTAGTGTTGAACATATACGTGAAGATGAAATTGTATTAGTAGAAACAAAAGTAAATGACTTATGTGATACCTTCTTATTGAAGGATGTTGACATTGTTTTGGAAGATGATAGAATACTCCTTTTGGAATTATTTTCCTCAATGAAAACATGATTGGATGCATCACTTCTTTATCTAATTGGGAAGTTTCATCTTGGGGTGACTGTTGATTCTTCAATTCCACATCCATCTCTAAACACTTCATGTTGAGGGAGTTCATATCATCCTCAAATGATCTTCTCTTCCTTTCCCAACTCTACTTTAGTATATTAATTGTTTCATCAAGCACATTTCTTAAATATTGTATTGAAATTTTAAGATCCTTCACCTTGTTAGCTTTGTCTTCCAATTGAGTAGCTTTGATAACCATAAAAACATTGTGCGATTTTTCAAATGCATGGAAAAATTTCAAAAACACAATTTCATTAAATTATTTCTCACAATTATGGCTAATAAATTCTTCATAAACTTTAGAATATTAGTTATTGCCAATAAAAATTGTATCCTAACTAGTTTTCACATATTTTGTGAGACTATAGGTCATGAAAACCATTTTAGACAATCCCACTTCCATGGAATAAGTATATTCTTCCAACTGTAATTTTTCATCATGAAGATATTCAGTGCTTGCAGTGATTAGTTTATCCACTTTTGTAGAGATGTTCCTTGGATATTCATTGGGTAAAAACTGAAGATCACCAAGTGATCTATCATTATCTCAACTTGAACTAGATTCATCAAAAGATTTATAATAAAAATAATTATTCAATGTGGTACCTTCAATATTAGCCTTAGTAGAATGTGTTTCTATACTACAAATAAGATTCTTTTTCATCATCCTTGCCTATTTTTTCCTATTATTTTGAGTGTTGGAAGAAATCAACATTTGAGGTTTCTCACTAATTTCTTGAAATCTGCACCACATAAAGGCTCTCTTTGATATTTTGGAGGTAACTTAGCTCTCATACCAATTTAAGTGGCAAGATCAATGTGGAATCACTGAGAGGTGGAGGGTGTGAATCAGTTATCCCTTTAATCGTCTTACAAATTGATTATTTTCAATAAAACCTATATTGATATTTGATGCCTCAATCCACTCTTCTTTTTTCTCTTAGACATACCTAGAATGATTCAATAAATGTAAATGCACTGAACAAAAGGATTTACAAGCTTCAGTTCAAGAACTTATTCCTTACGGTGTAGGTTATTCCTCTAACACAGATTCTCCACTGTAATATTACTATCATTTACAATGGCCTACATAGAGTCCCACTATATCTCTCATGAGTCCCACCTAAAGGTTTTTATACTGCATCATACAGTGTTACCAGAGTATACTAGAATGCTTCAGAGACACACTGAAGACTTCTTCTCCTCCCATAATCACAGAGGTTCTTCTATCTCTTAATTCACACAAGAAGTTTTCTTATTTTAATTCTATTTGATTGACTATATATGATCCAATGCTCTTTACCGATGAGTTTGATGAATCAAACTTTCCCATGTATCTCTTCAAGAATCTTAAACAACCTTTGGTAAGGTATTTTGGACTTTCTCAATATTTATGATAACCTTTGTGATCAGTCATCAATGAAACAATGCTCATATAGTTCATTCTTCTTCTGATAAAGACCCAACCTCACATACATGTATGAAAATGGTGTACACAACCTCTCAAAGAATACCTAAACAATTCTTCACAATATCAGCCCTGTCTTACTTCTTGGACTCTCATTAAATGTCCACTCAAATATAAGAACATTATAAATTCATTCTATATGAATTCTCAATTCTCATTCACCTTAATCATGAATTTCATTTCATCCAAACTTCTTATTTTTTGATATTTAAATTTTTTCACACATGCATGATATTATGCATGTTTTTATGCATATATAATGTGTATCTTGTAAACCCAAGCACACACTATTCTCTTGTATTAGTATTTTCGGTTTAATGTTTATGGTTCATGAAATTACACATGCACTGTCCACTCAATTCCTATTGTGTAAAGACCCAAATGGGTATCAATATTTGAGCACAAACTAATCACTTATTCTCTTCCCTTTCATTATTTTAGGTTATTTTTTATCACACACACATGTTATTTTGTATATTGGATTCAATGTAAGTGTGTTATATATGTGATATGTTAACCGATATCCTTCATAAACACCTTGTTTATTAGAGTGCAATTCCAACATGTAAACAATCGAACCCTTCACTTGAGATGTTCCACTATTCTTCTTTGCACATGAGGTGTGAATGGGTTCTTCTTCTCAATTAATAGTGTATAATTAGAATTTTTGTAAAGTATCCTACATGAACCAGGTTAGATTCATTTTTAGGTGCGTCACTAAAACCATGGATGTTTATGGGATTCTCCTCCATGAGGTGTCTCAAAAGTGCAAATCACATTTTGAGCATACGCAGGAGTCTCCTTCACGTAAGCATGTGATCCATAGGGGCTTCTCCATCGCAAGGAACTTCCTCCTTTATGGATGATAGTATGCTTCATATTCTTCTCCATCGTAAAACAAAGGGCTGCACAGTGCTCTACTTCATTAGAAACACTAGCTTGCAAATTTAGCAACAAAAACCCTCAATGGGGAGCCTTCTATTTGCCGAAAAAGATCCCAACCTTGTCACATCCAAGGTTATGAAATATACAAGCTTAAAATATTTTATTTGAATAGACAATATCCATGAATTTGAATTATTAAAACATGAATAAAGATACATGCCACATATCTCGATTTGTTTCTATTTCATGTGAGCTCCTCTTTTGTAGGGATAAAATAACATGAATGTGATAAAGGTCAGATTAAGCATGTTTTCATGAATGTTCAAGATACATGATGTTACCTAGTACCATCAAATTCATTTTCCATGTTATATCTTCATGTTTTGTTTCATGCATGAAAATGTAATTGCATACAAGTTTTTTTGATGTCCAGATGATCAGAATGCATGAGGTTTTGATCATCAATGATGACTAGAGTGTAATCAAGGAGGAGCATCTTCATCTATAGTGGGATGTGGCGTCAGGATGAATATAGGTTTAAGATTATGGTGTGTAATCTCAAAGGACCTTGGATCATATCAGATCGGCCACAGACGGTGTGGATTTGGTCATGTAATGTCAGATGATATGTGTTCCCATGATCTCTCATGATATTAGACGGATTGTGGGAATTGCTTCCACATTTTTAAAATCTTGTCCAACATAAAAACACTAATGGGGGTTTCTCATGGTTTAAATATATATCTACGGAATAAAAATGGAAACTACCACTCTTCCAACTCTTCTAGTACCACCCCATACCACCTTCTTGCGGGCACACTCTACACCCACCTTGTGCTCACTACCGCCGCGCCGCCCCGCATGGCGCTGCTCTGGTGGATCTCTCATGCTCCTCTGTGGGTTCAATATTATTTGTCCCATGCACGAATGTAGTCATTAAAGTTTCTGGCTCGATGTGGTTAAGCTCAGATGACCACTAATTGTGGTGTGAGCCACCTCCCTGGTTTGTTGGTTGGCTGGGGTTAAGCTCAGTCTCCCACTACCGGTGTTGCTAGCCGGTTCCCAAGTTGGTTGTATTGATAGACGAAGTCCCATATTTTTTATATAAACCTCATAAAATACTTGGTTGGAAACCAAAGTATATATATATGTAATTCAACATAAATTGAACCCTAAATATTATTTCATTTACTTGTTTCTTAAACAAACAACATTCGTATTCTTCTATTCTCTTTGGTGCCACTAATAGACATTTAAGACCAACAAAATTTTCTAAATCAATTCATCCAATTATAAAATAGTGGATGCATCTTACAAATGAATCATTCAATAAAGTATATAATGGCCTTATTCAAATGTTGTAACAAAGTGTATGTTAGTGAAAAATGCCTTGGAACTGAGTGAAGAACTCAATCAATCATACGAATTCATTAAACTTACTCGAATTTGAAACCATAGGATGGATCTTCCAAATTCATCATGAAATTGATTATTGTATGATCTTCTTCATGTGTTGAAACAATGTGTGTCACTCTTTGACACTTTTAATGGAACATAGAATCATTATAGATAATGTCCAAGAATGACATACAATGTCATTTTATAATTCCATTCTGATAATCCAAGAAACATTACATTTCCATACAAATATTAACACATGATTGAAAATAATTGCAATACTACGCTCAATAGTAAAAATGGAAATTTAATTCTGAAAAAATATATTCAATTATATGATATTTAAATCATGGAACATTATTTTCAATACATGAATCTTTATGTATAATCTAGGTCATTCATTATCATCATCTATTCAAATCCTTAAAAATGGTTTATAAATAAAATGTGAATTATCCTAAGAATTTCCCTGAGGAGTATAAATAATGGTGCACATTAAGGCCCATTCTCATGCACTAGGTGACAATCAAAGGAAGAAAAATACATCATATTCAGAGTTACTACCCCTAGGTACAAATAGGTCAGAACTACATCTAATTTTAGTATCTATATAGGTATGTATTCCAATATAAAACCACATAATATCTTACTTAACAATTTTTTGGATGTTATTTTATATATATCTTTAAATTTTATTATAGGGCTATATTACATAATATATTTTCCCTAAATATATTTCCTAATGTTGCTATTAAGCTTCATAAGGTATACAATATAATGACCTCAACCTAAAGACCTAGAGTCTATGTCTACTTTATAATATTATAATATATACAATGGGTTAAATACTATATCAATGAATTATTTATTATTTTTGGTAAACTTGATACATACATGATTCCAATATTAAATTTGAAAAAAAATAATAACATATTTTTTGTGTGATAATAAAATTATTCCCTCTAGAATATCCTTTCATACCAATCATAGTATACATCATTGATTCTAGGTAAGAGGGAAAAAAATTATGACCTCAAATGCTTAGTAAGGATTATGTAAAACAGAAGATATCAAGAAAAAATGAGTTTAAATGACCAGTAAAGTCAAATAAATAAACACACATTCCATTTAAATAATTTTACTAGCATAATTGGACAAGAAACAATCAATATCATACGGTAAATAAACGAAATCACCTTCCATATAATTTATAAACAAAGTAAAAATGCATCCAAAGATAATATTATTGTGAAAATATCATAGAAAATAATAAATAAACTCCGAATGAAGGGAATAATTCAGTATTGGGCATCATGAACCCAAGAATCATGAAAAACACTACTCTCAAGACCTTTGTCAAGACAGTTCAAAAATTAGGGGTAGGTATACCCCAAAAACCCATAAAACCAAGTCTACCCAACTAATTCGTCTCATGAGACTCCTAATGCATTGAGGGGATATCTTTAACAAAGATCTATAAAAATTTACATGTCCAAAAAATTATTCACATATTTAATAATCAATTTAATTCATGAATAATATACCATACCATTAAATATACACATTGAATAAATAATATAGATTACAAATATTTCATCAGTCAATCAAATAACATTCAGAGTAAAACACCATATGTAGAAATGAGATAAAATTTACGAAATAATCATATTTATCATAAAATAATATTTATATTTAAAAATATGTAATTTTTAATGGAATATCATCATAAAAAAGTTATTTTTTAAGATTTTTTTAATAATAATAAAAGAATGTGAGGTTGTACAATAAATTTTACAACTTGTTAATTTTAAGGTAAAATCCCCTTGGATTAAATGATTCAAATTGAAACATAAAATAACATGAGTTATTAATGAATCGAGATACTAATTTTTTTTTTCATGTACACCCTATAAAATCAATAATGTTCACATCATTACAATATTCTATAATGAAGTGAAATTGATACAAAGTCTCTTAGAATGTCATAAAATTGAGGTTATAATTAATAAATGAAATAATTATGTGTCTAAAATGTAAATACACCTAAAACAAGTGTAAATAATAAATATGATAATAAAAATTAACTAAAAACATAATACTATAATATCAATGATAACAGAGAAGTAATATAATGCAATAAAAGGAAACTGAGTGTTGAAATTCATTACCACTTTGTAATTTTCAGGTCAAACCCCCATTGATGAAATAATTCAAATTAAAAGTTAAAATACCATAAATTATTAATTAATAATAATATTAAATGTTAAATATGTATTATATACACCATATAAAATAAATTGATTTGATAATAATAAAACATGCTTCATTGAATAGAAATTGAGATTAAGTCCATTACCATACAACAAATATTTGATGAAAATGATTTAAAATAAAATATAGTGGTTGAAAAAATTTAATTAACATATAAAAGTACCATATTAATATTCATAATATCATATATGACCTTTTTATGAAATCTTATCTCCAGTTATTTGATAATATGTCATTATTTTCAATGTTTCATGTTCTAATTGCCTTGTATTCTCATTCAAGGGCTATCATGAAGGTAATGATTCTTGATCATATTATGTAGTTACATAATCTAAATAATAATAATAATGACATAATTATAATATTTTTATATTAATTATACTTTTAATAGAAATTGTGAATGATGGTTTTTAGAAATGAAGTATGTTACAATCATGGAGACGGTATGCCGTACATATGCATGGGTAATGTTTTCATTTTTCAATGTTAATTATGGGAGGAAGGTAAGTAAAATTTTATATTTAAATAATGATAATATTATAATAAATTACATATTATTTTTTAAAAAGAATTAAATATATCATCCGTGAGGTTTGGTGATGAAAATAGACTCACATCACTCTTGAAGACGATAGTCCACAGATACACGAATAATGTTATCATCTTTCAACGAGTGAAAATGTAAATAATAAAATGAAATATTATGTTTGAATAATAATAAATATGTCATTAATATCTTTATTATGTCATGTATATCACATATATTCATTAAATTTATCATTTTTTACCTTCCATCTAAAGTGTTAGTAAAAAACGATTCACATCGCTTCGTGAGGCGGTAGTCCTATATACACAGAATCGACGTTATTGCGTCCACCTTAGAATGAAATGTAAAAAGGTATATATATATATATATTATATAATAAAAAATGTATAATTATTTTATAAATATCATATATATACTTTATATTCGTCATCATACCCAACTATGAGAGGTGTTGATGTAAAACATATCACAATGGTTTGTGAGGCAGTTGTTCTCCATACACATGACTGACACTATCACATTCTATTTGAGGGAATATGAGATGGATATTGATATTTAAAATATGATAATAACATTTAAATATTTGGTATATTTTATTTTTATTATATTATAAAAAATTAATAATATTTTAAGGTGGTGGGAGAATAAATAAAACAAAAAAGCATAGTTAAGAAGTTTACCTCTTCTCAGATCACCTATTTGGGATCATACCTAATATATTCCTAGAAGAGATTTAGGAGAAAACCAAGACATCTAGTATGATTTTATTGGAGTTTGTGTGTGATTTTTCTAGGGATTGGATGATATAAATGTGTTTTACGATGTGACGAGGAGAGATGAGGTGGTGGCCTTTTAAATGTGATGTTAGTGAAACACATGTAATTGTATTAAGAAAAAGGTGTATCAAAAACTTTTTTACATAAAAGGTGTTAAAAACGGATTATTAACAATACATATACATGATATGTTTTAAAAAGTTCCGTAAAATATATTTTTTGCATGTTTTTACTTCAATTTAACCCTTATCTTTTTAGTTTAACCACTGATAAACCCATTTTTACATTAACTGTGATAATTAATTTTTACAATTTTATCTATTCATTATGTTCATAAATTAATCAAAAAATTTTAGATAATATAAATTATGACGATTCCAATTATGGAATCATTTTAGAAACATAAAATTTGTAGATGTGGGAAAATCGAGGTAAAAAATTATCCTACAGAGATAATGATAAAGTGGTCTTTAGAAGAAAAAATTTTCAAAATTTTACAATCTTTTATAAAAAAATTAAATAAAAAAATTAATCCAAATACCATGAATAGATAAACTGTAAATAAATCAAAATAATTTTAATTTAAAACTAATTTAAAATATAATTTACCTTTATAAATAATACAAACTAGAATTTAGTTTTCAATCAAAAGTCACTAGTTTTCAGTATTGATCAAAAAATGAAACATTTTAGAAAAATACAAAAACAACCCCTAATATAATTTTGATATTCTATTTTAAAAAATTAATTTATTTTTATAATATATATATTTTAATATTGGTAAAAATTAACTAAAATTATGTTCTTGAAGTGTGAATAAACTATCTTCAAGGGAAAAAATGTTTTCAAAATATATTTATTTTTCTTTTAAATGACTCTTATTTTATTTTTAATCAAAAGACCACAATAATTATCATTATTTTGTTAGTAATATTCAAACCTTTCTAATTTAATGGGAAGGTTATAACATTATAATATATAATGTTTCATTTAGAATTTGGGTTGCATGTTCCACAAACTATCAAAGATATTAAATATAAAGAAATACAATTCATGGGTGTTTAAGCTCGATGATGTGTTTCACATAAACTATCAAAAAATGATCTTTTTTTTAAATTTTTACTGTTAGATAAAATTTTAAAAACAATAACTTGAATAATACATATTATTAAATACCATTATTTATTTGTACATCCATATCTATATGTTCAAAAAAATTTCCTCACCAAACTTGCCCATATCTCATGAAAATCCATCCATACCCCTTACCCACCATTTAATTCCAAACCAAGACCCCTCTTTTTCACTAATAAAAGGAGATTATTTCATCCCACATTTTATACACACTGCTAAATCCAAATTTCTTTGAAAAAAATCTTATTTTACCTCCAAAAGAAAAGATTTATAGATTTTGTATCCCTTTTTACAATAAAGTGTTCAAAGTACTCAAATTCTTATAAGTATTTCAAAAAACGTCTCAAATCATCAATGTAAGTAATATATACTCCACATTATTTTCTTCATTTTTATTAAAATACATACTCCTATAAAATTATTATAACGATGTTAATATAATAAAACTATTATCATTTTAATATTTAAATGATATTATATTTATTGTAAAAAAATTATCTATTCCCTTATCATCCATTGTAATAATGAAAGTGTCACGCTTGTGTACGTGTAGACTACCAAATCCATTGATGACATGTTTCCCATTTAATCATCACCAAATATAGATGGTTTTATAATTTAGTTAATGAATAAATATAATATATATGTAATAATTATTATTTATGAAATAAATTTCATTTGTTCCATTATCTTATTTTCATTCAATGAAAAATGTAAATGTCACTCATGAGTACATTCATACTTCCAACTCCATGAAACAATACAGACTATATTTTATCACCACCCTATAAGGATGGTTATAAGAATGTAATTAATGTATAAATATTATATTATTAGGTAATTAATTCTTTGTTTTTATTTTGTAAATTTAATATTAATATTTAACTCATTAACAAAGATAAAATATTTTTTTCATTTAAAATTTAATGAAACTATCTCATCATTGATTTCATCCTCACAAATTATAGATAATGAACCCATTGAATAAAAATATAATGTCATAAAATAATTAAGTAATATGGGTTATAGTACCTTCAATAATATTAAAATTATGAACATCATATATAATAATAATTAGAGACATAAACATTAATAAATTTATATGAAACGATCATGGATGCTAGCACTCAATGATAAAAATTAACAAACAATAACTAATTATTAAATAATAAATGATTATAATAATATAATATAAAATTTAATAGATATGAATAAAGATATGAAATATTTTATTTATATACTTATATTAATTATATTTGAGGATAAATAACTTTCATGGAAATCAAGAGTTAAGAGAATGGGTTCTCGTCTCAATTTTATTTCTTTGTGAGATATGCAATATTCACCACTTATTTTTTTATGGAGTATCTAAAACCCTATGGAAGTTTATAATAATGATTCTAGTCCAATTAAATGGATTTAAAAGTCCATTTCATGATATATATTTTATTGTATTTTGAAAATATAACAATGTTTTAAGGTTCTTCATCTCAAATTCCATTCATTAAGATTTGTTTTGAATTATGAACATGTTTTCATTTTTATGGTATATATACATCCCTATTGATATATTTTAACAAGAATATACTTATTTGTTATAGTTAAATTTATTTAACAATATTATTCATTATTATTTAATTTGATTCAAAATTTACCATAGTCATAATAGTTTATTTTCAATATTTTATTATCTATATTCAGGAATCTTCTCATATATATAAATATTCTTATTTACCCAAAAATATTTATTTATTATTTTAATTTATTTTTACATTTTCACTCAGTTTATTCTGAAATAAATCCATATTACACATTAAAAGATGTGGGGTTTTATAATTATATTTTGAAATATTATTCATGTTCTTTTCTTTTATCGTCTACTCAAAATTTTTGTACATAACCCAACATTCATTTTAAAATACCATTTTTTGTATTTATCTTTTGATATAATTATTTATGAGTATCCTAGTTATATTCATGAAAATAATAATCAAAAGTGACTTGTGTCATTATTTCTAAGTAAATTTGGAGTTCTTTTCAAATATTGAACACAATACTCTATTAAATGCATTTTATTCAAATGAAATTTCAAACATCCATAATGAGTTTTTTTAAGAAAACAAATATCCATATTTTTATTTCTTTTCATTTGAATTTATAGTCTAGATTATTTGTAAAATAATTTCTAAAAATTGTATCAAAAATTTTAATTTATATTTTATTATTTTTCCATATAAATTTTTAATACTATTCTAATTGTTTTTTTCATATTTTTTAATAGATTTTAAATTTTATTTTATTTCATTAGGGATATTATTAAATGATATAATCCACCTTATTTATATAGATAGATTATGATAATTTTATTACATTTATTGATTAGGTATTTTTTTGAGATTCTATATAATTTTAATTACAATATGAATGTTAATTGATTTTGATAGCATGTTTATTTAGTATTTTATTGATCATTCAATTTAAAAACAATGTGATGGAAATGAGTAAGTTATGTGTGGGACCTAGAATTATATATACCCTTTATGAATTGTTAGGCCTCACAAGAGAAAAAAATTGAGTATTTTTCATATGACCAACCATTCATTAATAATGTATTCCATTCAGTTTTAATGGTAAGTGTAATGTATTTTCTATGACATTGACAGTATGAATGATTTAATGTATATATTCATGATGGTATGAATAATATCATAGCTCTAGTCTTTATGATAATTATGAAGCAATTTCTATTGAAATAATAATAAGAATTATGTATTAATCGTAGTTAAGACTGTAATAATGATGTTTTCGATAAAATATTAATGATAAATACATTTCTTTTGATATCGTATTAACAATAAAAATAATTTCCTGTCTATATTCATGGTGATAATTATACTTTATTTTCTATGGTCTTGATGATGAATATGATGTATTGGTTGTGGTATTGATTGTAAGATTATGATTTTAGACTTTACCCATTACATATCTATGATAATATTTATTTCCATCCATGTAAACAGTTAATTTGATATGTTACTACTTGATATATTTCAAGGTTAAATTATTGATTATATGAATCATTTATTGATTATTGAATCAAAAATATTTTTATTCTTATTTACCCATGATAGCTTCTACAGTGGAGCTTTCCATATTGGTAATATGTGATCACACTATTATTTTGTTCCCTTTTGTTAAGATACAAAGAAGGAATCTTCAAATAAATTTAAATATATACTAAAATGAACAATAATGTTTTTAAAAAGATTAAAATTCTATAATTTAATGTTTCTAATATAATATGAAAACATGTTTTTATCTAGCCATATAGTACTTATCAACAATATGATCCCTTATGCTGAGTTTCTATGTATATTGTAACAATACAATATAGAAACAACCAGATATAGGTTACTAATTTCATGATTAGTTTTTATTAATATGAGTTTAGTAGAATCATTGGGAGTAAAATTTAGGGAAAAATATATTAGAGGGAATCACCCCATGAACAACTCTGGGGATAAGTATAAGGAACCATACTTTACATACATGGTTATTACTTCAAAATTGAAGTAAATTTATTAAAACATATAACAAAACCAGGAAAGGACCATATAGGTATAGTGTCATTAGAAACTGGGAAACATAAACAAATGGATTATAAATCATCTACACTATCTCCCTTTTATTTCATCATATCTAGAGTCCCTTTTCGCATATCCTACTTAATAACCTTCTTCCTGACCTAGGGAAAGAAATCATACACAAGGGTGTTCTCAAATTCTTATTAAGGGTAAACAGAAGAAATATCAATCACATCATATTCATAAGAACATAACATTTTGGAAATCATAACCTGCAAAAGGGATCATAATTTCATAACATGGGATAAATCATACTAGTGAAATGTAATCCCAATAATCATAACATAAAACAGAAAACTTTGTGGCATACACACATAATCATAGAGAATCATTTCATAGTAGTCAAGACTCATTGCCAAGACTATCATAGCGGACAAAGTCCATTTCTGAACCGAGTTCACTCCTCGTATCAATCTTGTTTCACTGAACCGGATTAACCTGTCTTTCCAACCATGTATATCTCATGAGGTATAAATAATTACCCAATGAATTGGAGGGAGATATAGGTCCCACCAATCTCATAATAAAACCATTCTTATGTGTGCTACACAATCATAAATCATACATCATAGCATAACCCATGTAATAAAAATGGTATTCTTAAACATCGTGAAATCATAAAACAATTCATATAAGATAAAGAAGTTCATAAAAATAATTCCATCACATCATAATCAAATCAATGTAATAATAGGGATACTAAAAGAACCCTATATTATCTTATATGGAAAATAATTCTGATAAAACATTTGAACTCCATTCTTGAGGAAAATATCCTTTCTACTTCAAAAACATTTTTCATTTCTTAACATGTCATGCAATTTTAAACTAAAATAAGTTGATTAAAAATAAGCATGAAAACTTTTAAAGAAATATTCATGGAAATAATGTTGTAAAAATCCATTCACGTCTTATAAGTTAAGAAAAACATTCTTCTCGTACTTTGGCCGGAAAAGTCAAAAAGTACCTCGTATGAAAAATGACAAAAGATTCCTTTCATATATTTTACTAAAAACTCATCGAAGGGTAAAATTGGATTTAGAATATTGTAGTATGAGATAAATAATATTACATATTGAGGAAACATGGATGTGGATGATAAAATTCACCCTAGTAAATACCAAAGTATAAACAATCTCAGATAAAAATGAGATTGTGATATTTTCCATTACCTTAGGTCCGATTTGCTTCGTAAGTGTCCAAACCTCCTGTATAATGATTTAAATAATGTTATTGACTTATTACAGAATCGTAATTATTTTTATGATATCATATATGGTTATATTCTTATCTTCTTATTAGTAATATTTTTTTACTACTTGTTATTCGGGTGTTTATTACTTTTTGTTCTTATGCGTGTTTTGTCGAATAAATTCTTATTTTTATCTTTAGGTTATAGATACCTCATTTCCAGAATGGTATTAGTGTTCTATATATCATATTTATTCATCAAATTCGTTTATATAATCATTATACAATGAAGATCATGTAGAACGTGTCGCATCACATCGTGGAGACGGTATTCCGTATGTACGCACGAGTGATGATATCGTTCCCATGATCATGGAATTATATTGGAGTCTATTTATTATATTTCAGAAACATTACCACTTTAGAATAATCATATTTAGTTAGTTATTTTCACCATTATACCCATCCAAGTAAGGTGGTGGTGGAAAACAGATTACACCACGTCGTGTAGATGGTATTCCAAACATACGCACGCGTGGTTATTTCGTTTTCCGTAGGATGGATAGAAGGTGAAATAGGGTTATTTCATACTTATAAAAAAATATCAGTATATTAATGATACTAATGTTATTACTTCATAATGAAACAACTAAAGAAGAAGAAGTGGAAGAAGAAATAAAGTTGAAAGAATCGGTAACAGACATTACCTCTTCTTTGAAGTGCCTCTTTGAGACCTCCATTTAGGGCACTAAAATTGGTCTTTGAAAAATACCAGGAACTCTAGGATGTTTCTAGGGAAGTGGAGAAGGGAATTGTTCAGGGGTTGTACTATATTGAAGGCTCAATGTGGTGTGAGGAAGAGAGGGAGGAGGTGCCCTTTTATAAGGGAGGAGAGGGGCACCTTAGGAAAAACTAAAAATATTATTTTATTATAAAGTCATATTTGGTTTTTAATAGCTCAGCATTGATTTATTTCGAAGCTAAGGTGGGTCTGGGTCGAAATACTCTCATCAAATAGAATTTGGACAAGTTTAGGTTACTATTTTAACCTTATCATTTAGATTTATATTTAAGTTAGATAATTTAACTTTTACCGTGTCTTCTTGTTTTCTTACACTAAAAGGTTAATAATCTTACCATAACAAGCCAAACGAACCCCAAGTTGTTTATTATTAATATATATAACCTTATCTAATTCATTTAGCCGAACCTTAGATTTTTAGGAATAAAATAACAATTAATAATATAATATTTGTTTTAAAAACTATTTTGTGTCAATTATTACACTATTTGGTAATTGATTATTGTGAAAATCATAACAGAACGATTAGATCAAACAATAATAATTAAATCAATAATAACATGTCATATTAACATATAAAATTAGTTTAATTCATAAAAAGTCTCAAATTACATTAATTTGAGTATTTATAACATCAATTATGTCAATATTTCATTAATAATATAATTATTGCATCATCATTGTGTCATAAATAAATTAAATTATATAAAGTCTAAAAATTAAAAATAAAATACCATTATGTAGGAAATTATTTTAACATTCTAATTAATATTTATAGTCTAATTTATCTTATATATAACCTTATATTAAAAATGATTTACTTATTAAACATTGATTTTAACTATTTTAACCCTTCTTTAAATAAATTAATATTAAATGTCCCAATCTTATCCAAGTGGGCCTAAATGGTCATATTTTATTCATAAGGTTGTTTTTTGTCGAATTACACTTATCTAATAGAATTATAACATGTTTTAGAGTAATAATAATATCATTTTTACCATTAATTATCCTATTTAGTTTTAACCGGGGTAAAAAAAGAAAAAAGTTATTGTTCACCAAAAATTATTTTTATCTCATTGAACCACATTTTACTTACTGACATCAACCATGTCAGTCGAAATTTTGAAATTCCATTCACAAAAGCATTAAAATTATGTTTTATGTAAATTTTCAAATTCTCCTAGGAGGTGGGTAAAAGACGGTTAAAAGTTCAATAATATTTTTATATATCTAAAATTATTATAAAATGACTCCAATGAATTACATTGAACTTATATAGGTACTATTTATCAATTTTGACCTAAAATAAATTTAAATAAATAATTATTTAAATCAAAAGTCGATTTTTAAACAGTAACCCAGTGTTTTCACTATTCATCAAAATTTGAAAGCTTTCAGAAAAATACCAAAATTTCACCCTAGGCTAATTTCGATATTCCAAATCCAAAAATGAAGTCCAGTTTGAAAAATAAAATTTACAAAATTTCAAAAACATGTTATTACAATTCATAACGGCTAGTTTTAATAAAATTTTAATAGCATATCGTTGTTTAGTGAAACTCGGTATTGCGTACGACATAAGCTATTGAGGAAGGTCATGATTGCGCGTAAAGAATTCCAAGCTAGTGTTGTGTGTAGTGAAAGATTCCTTTGATGATTTATATAACATAAAAACAAAATATTTCTCATAAATGTCTTGGGTGTTACATTCCACCCCTCTTTAAATGAATTTCGACCTCAAAATTCGTCACTTCATAAAAAATAGATGAGGATACCTCTCCCTCATCATATCCTCAAGATCCCATGTAGCTTCTTCTAATTTGTGGTTCCTCCATAAAACTTTCACCAAGAGATTGGTCTTGTTCCATAGGAATTTTTCACTATGATCTAGAATCTCTATCGGCTGTTCTTCATAAGAAAGATCTTACTCCAGTGGTACAACTTCTGAGCTGAGTACATGTGAAGGATCAGGTATGTACTTTCTTAGGAGAGATACATGGAACACATCGTGAACTTGGGAGTGATTCGGTGGAAGCGCCAATCAGTACGCTACCTTCCCAACACTATCCAGTATTTCCAAAGGACCGATATATCTATGGATCAGCTTTACCATCCTTCCAAATCTCATTACTCTCTTCCAAGGAGATATTCGTAAGAATACTTCAAACTCTAAGTATTTTCTTCGGTTTTCGGGACAACGTTTTTGTCGAATATGAGCCGCTCTTATGTGTTGTTGAATAGATCAGATCTTTTCTGCCATCTCATCAACAAGATCAGGTCCTAATAGCTTTCTATCCCCAACTTCATCCCAGCTAGTTGGAGTCATGAATTTCTTTCCATAGAGAGCTCCATAAGGAGCCATCTGAATACTGGAGTGAAAACTATTATTATAAGAAAATTCTACCAAAGGTAGGTGTTGATCCCAACCACCTTTGAAATCCCTAGAGCAATCTCTCAACATATTTTCTAGAGTTTTAATTGTCCTCTCAGACTAACCTTCTGTCTGAGGATGATAAGCAGTGATGAAACTCAACATTGTATCCAGAGTATGCTGAAGACTTCTCCAGAACTATGAGGTAAACCTTGAACCCCGATCAGATATAATAGAAATTGGTAATCCATGCAATCTTACCAATTCCTTTACATATATCCTGGCAAGCTGATCTAGAGAGAAATCCTCTCTAATAGAAATGAAGTGTGAAGGCATTGTAAGATGATAAACTATGACCCAAATACCATTATTTCCTTTGAATGTTTTAGGAAGTCCAGTGACAAAGTCCATAATGATGTTTTCCCATTTCCATTCAGGTATGGGTAATGGTTGTAACATCCCCTTAGACTTCTATCTCTTAGCTTTAACTTGCTGACAAACCAAGCATCGAGAGACATATTTAACAACATCTTTTTTCATGCCATCCCACTTGAAGTACTCTTTCATGTCCCTATACATCTTCGTGCTTCCATGATGAATAGAGAATGATGAACTATTAGCCTCATCCAGAAGCTCCATCTTTAATTCACGGATGGGAGGAACACAGACCCGATTCCTGAACTTTATTATCCCATCACAATCAAGGTGGAATTCAGGAACATTTCTCACCTTCTTTTGTAACTCTACATCTTCTTTATACGCCTCTTTAATCTTCACATGTATAGATGGTTGAACATTCATTTGAGAAAGATACGATTTTCCCCTTTCATTATAATTCCAAGACCCATCCTTTGTAAATCCATAAATATTGGATCTTTTGTGATCCTCAACATGGATAAGCTAGCATAGTCTTGTCGACTTAATGCATTTTCCACTTTGTTTGCTTTCCCAGGGTGGTAATGAATTGAGCATTCGCAATCCTTAATCAGCTCCAACCATCTTCTTTGGCGCATATTCAGCTCCTTTTGTGCGAAAATATTCTTTAAACTTTTATAATCATTATAAATATCACCCCCGCCCCTTCTTGGATGCATCACTGTAGATCACAAACCTTTGTCCACTATAAGGAAGTGTGAGTATAGGTGCCCTGTATACCCTTCTTTTCAACTCCTTGAAATTATCTTCACATTCCTCCATCCACACGAACTTAACTTCTTTTAGAGTCAACCTGGTGAGTGGATTAGATAATCGTGAAATTTGTTTCACAAAATGTCGATAATATCAAGCAAAAACAAGAAGTCAACGGATATCAGTTACTATTGTTGGTCTCGACCATCTTTCGATAACCTCTGTTTTTTCTGGATCCTTAGATATCCCCTCTTTTGAGATTATGTAACCCAAAAATGTAACTTTTTGAAGCCAAAATTCACACTTGGTAAATTTGGCATAATTCTCTCCTTTATTAGGGTCTTCAATATAATTCTCAGGTGATCTTCATGTTCTTCATTTATCTTTGAATAAAAAAGAATATCTTCTATAAAGACTACCACAAACTGATCAAGAGAGTCTCTAAAGACCCTATTAATTAGATCCATGAAGATAGTAGGGGTATTAGTAAGACCAAGTGGAATCACTATAAATTCATAGTGTTCATACATTGTACAGAAAGCCATCTTTGGTATATCCTCTCTTTTGACCCTTAATTGATGATACCCATAACTAAGATCAATCATGGAAAATTATTGAGCTCCATGTAGTTGGTCAAATAAGTAATCAATGCATGGGAGAGGATATTTGTTCTTGATAGTGATCTTGTTAAGTTCTCTATAATCAATGTAGATTCTCATTGATCCATCTTTCTTCTTAACAAACAGAACTGGTTCTCCCTAAGGTGACGCACTAGGACATATGAATCCCTTATTAAGATTCTCTTGGATTTGATTCTTCAATTCCTGCAACTCAATTGGGGCCATTCTATAAGGTGTCTTTGAAATAGGCAATGCACCCGGAAGAAGTTATATTGAAAACTCGTCTTCACGATTTGGTAGAAGACTCGACAATTCCTCTAGAAAGACATCATCAAACTCCCATACAATGGGAATATTCTTAATTGTGAGCTTCTCTCCAACCATTTGAGACAAATAACCCTCATTTAGTGGAATCAAGACCCATAAGATGGACGAAATTTCCACTAGATGGTTATGTTCATCCTTGCATCGATAGATGATCATAGATTGATCTGAAATATGAAATGTGACTTCCCTTCTTTCGAAATTGATATGAGATCCATATAGAGAAAGCCAATCCATGACAAGAATCACATCAAGTTCCACTATAAAAATGATCACAAGATTTGCAGGATGCACTTTCCCACAAACATAAATCGGAGAAGAATTATAAACTTTTCATGTGACTGTTATGCCATTAGGGGTTGTCACAGCTAACTGAACATCTAATTTTTGAGGTAATACATTGATAACCTTAGATAATTCTTCAAATATAAAATATTGGGTTGATCCATAATCAAATAAATCATTTGCTACTTTAGAGTGGATGTTAAGTGTACCTTTCACCACTTCGTTATCGTAATCCACATCGCTGATAGAATTTTCATGTGACTTCCCGTTGTCTTTTGCCTTAAGATTTTGTTGACGTTGATCATCATCAACAACCCTTGGATTAGGGCATTGATTGGCACAATGCCCCATTTCATTTCACATGTAACATTGAAGTGTAGGAGGTGCATTCTGTGTAGCCTTTTCTTTTTTCGCATCACTAGTCATATTCTTCCCATAATTGCAGCATTCAAATGCCTGATGACCTTCATTTCCACATTTGAACATTTACTTGTCCCTTTAAGACAACTCCCTCCATGTTTCTTTCCACACTTTGATCATAAGGGAAAACTCATCTTCATTTTAGTGTGCTCTTTAGATTTTCCTTTGAATTTCATTTTCCTCTTCTTATCAAACCCACATGACAGATGGGTTACTCCAATCTCCATCTCAACTTTGAGATCACATCGAACGATTTCCTCATAGCTATTTATGTCCCTTATGGTTAATTCTCTTTGAAGACATGGTTTTATGCCACTAAATAATCAATCGATCTTACTATCATGTTGGATAATAATGCCAGAAGCGTACCTTGCAAGTCTTGTAAAATTTTATTCGTAGGTACCAACAGATTCATCATCCCTTTTCTTTAGTTCAAGAAACTCCTTCTCCATCTTTGTTTGAAGAATATGATGGAAGTACTTATTGAAAAATAAGTTCTTGAACTCGTCCCATTCCATGGACTCAATTTCATCCCTTTGCCTCATATTCTAAATTAGATTCCACCATTGATCAGTATCACCTTCCAAACAATATACTGCTAAGATGAATTTATCATTTTTAGAACATTGAAGAACTGAAAATATCTTTTCAGTAGTACTGATCCATTGTTCAGCAACTAATGGCTTAGTTGACCCTCTGAATGATGGTGGATGCTACCTCATGAAGGATTCAATATAATGTTGCTCCTTCCTTTACTCATTTGGAAGTCATGCATGATTCATAGACTGAGAAAGTTGTGTGATCATGGCTACAAGATTTTTCATTACAGCTCCCATAATGTTTGGTTGCTCAGGGGGAAAATCATTGCATTGCCCATCGCATTCCGCATTAACACGGTTCCTTCGGGTTCCAACCATAGACTAAATCCAAGAAGAATAGTGAGAGAAACACTAATTATAATAGAAAAAACACATAATCAAGGATAAAATTTCACACATAAGGTCTTATCATAGGTTTTTCATGGCCATTTCTAAAACACTATGATCATGTTCTATTCTTATACACATCCTTAGGGTTCTTACTAAAGCTTTGACATCCTAGTTTCCAATGGTTGACTATACCTTTCCTCTGATACCAACTATAACGGTCTGAAATTACTTCTAGTGGACTATAATTGATACTTATCAGGGCACTCCATGGGCGACTACACCCACTGGGTAGGACACACCACCATCCACAGTGGCAGCAATTTCCTCAACAAGCCCTTGGGTAGAGAGCCATGCTTCGTCCAATGCTCAAATGTGAGAGTTCCCAAGGATCTGATACATTCCAACCTCCTTTGCCTCTGATACCAACTATAAGGGCCCATAGTTTAAATACATGGTTATTACATCAAAATTGAAGTACACTTATTACAACATATAACAAAACCATGAAAGGACCGTATAGGTATAGTGTCTTTAGCAACTGGGAAACATCAACAACTGTTTCATAAATCATCTACACTGTTTTACTTTTATTTCAACATATCTAGAGACCCTTTTGACATATCCTACTTAATAACCTTCTTCCTGACATGGGGAAAGAAAACATACAAAAGTTTGAACTCAAATACTTAGTAAGGGTAAAAAATAAATATCAATCACATCATATACATAAGAACATAACATTTTGGAAATATTAACCTGAAAAAGAGATCATAATTTCATAACATGGGAGAAATCATAGTAGTGAAATGTAATCCCAATAATCATAACATAAAAGATAAAACTTTGTGGCATACACACATAATCATAGAGAATCATTTCTTAGTAGTCAAGACTCATTTCCAAGACTATCTTAGTGGACAAAGTCTATTTCTGAACTGAGTTCACTCCCTGTTTTAGTCCTGTTTCACTGAACCAGATTAACCTGTCGTTCCAGCCATGTATATCTCATGAGATATAAATCATTACCCAATTAATTGGAGGGAGATATTGGTCCCACCCATCTCATAATGAAACCATTCTTATGTGTGCCACAAAATCATAAATCATACATGATAGCATAACCCGTGTAATAAAAATGGGATTCTTAAACATCGTGACATCATAAAACAATTCATATAAGATAAAGGAATTCGTAAAAATAATTCCATCACAACATAGTAAAATCTATGTAATAATAGGGATACAAAAAAAACACTATATTATCTTATATAGAATATAATTTTGATAAAACACATGAACTCTATTCTTGAGGAAAATATCCTTTGTAATTCAAAAACATTTTTCATTTTTTAACATGTCATAAAATTTTAAACTAAAAGAAGTTGATTAAAAATAAACTTGAAACTTTTAAAGGAAGCATCATGTAAATAATGTTCTAAAAATTCATTCATGCCGTATATGTTAAAAAAACATTCTTCTCGTACTTTTGCCGGAAAACTCAAAAAGTACCTCATACGAAAAACGACAAAAGATTCCTTTCATATCTTTTACTAAAAAATTACCAAAGGGTAAAATTGGATTTAAATAATTTTAGTATGATAGAAATAATTTTACATATTGAGGAAATATGGATGTGGATGATAAAATACACCCCAGTAAATACTTAAGAATAAACAATCTCGGATAAAAATGAGATTGTGATATTTCCCTTACCTTAGGTCCGATTTGCTTCGTAAGTGTCCGACCCTCCTGTATAATGATTTAGATAATGTCATTGAATTATTACAGAATCATACTTAATTTTATGATATCATATATGGTTATATTCTTAGGTTTTTATTAGTAATATTTCATTACTACTTGTTATTCAGGTGTTTATTACATTTTCTTCTTATCCGTGTTTTGTCAAATAAATTCTTATTCTTCTCTTTAGGTTATAGATACCTCATTTCCATAATGGTATTAGTGTACTATATATCATATTTATTCATCAAATTTATTTATATAATCATTATTCAATGAAGATCTTTTAGAACGAGTCGCATCACATCGTGGAGACGGTATTCCGTACGTACGCACGAGTGATGATATAGTTCCCATGATCGTGGAATTGTATTGGAGTGTATGTATACTATTTCAGAATCAATAAAACTTTACAATATTCATATATAGTTATTTAGTTTTACCATTATACCCATCCAAGTAAGGTGGTGGTGGAAAATAGATTACACCACGGCATGGCGACAGTATTCCGTACGTACGCATGCACGGTGATTTTGTTTTCCAAAGGATGGATAGATGATGAAATAGGGTTGTCTCATAATTATAATAAAATATCATTATATGAGTGATATTGATGTTATTACTTCATAATGAAACAACTAAATAAAAATATGTGGACGAAGAAATAATGTTGAATGAATCGGTAACAGACATTACCTATTCTTTGAAGCGCCTCTTTGAGACCTACTGTTGGGGCACTAAAATTGGTCTTTGAAGATGACCTGGACCACTAGGATGTTTCTAGGGATGTTTAGAAGATAAGTTTACAGGGTTTGGCCGAGCTTGAAGGCTCAAAGTGGTGTGAGGATGAGAGGGAGGAGGTACCCTTTTATAAGGGAGGGGAGGGGCACCTTAGGAAAAACTTAAAATATTATTTTATTATATAGTCATATTCGTTTTTTAATAGCTTCAAATTGATTTATTTTGAAACTAAGGTAGGTATGGGTATTAATACTCACATAAAATAGAATTTAGACAAGTTTAGGTTACTATTGTAACCTTTTCATTTATATTTAACTTTAAGTTAGATAATTTATCTTTTACAGTGTCTTCTTGTTTTTATACACTATAAGGTTAATAAACTTACCATAACAAGTCAAAGGAACCCCAAGTTGTTTATTATTAATATATATAACATTATATAAGTCATTTGGAAGAACCTTAAACTTTTTTTCATAAAATTACAATTAATAATATAATATTGTTTTTAAAAACTATTTTGTGTCAATTTTGACACTATTTGGTAATGGATTTTTGTGAAAGTAATAACAGAAATATTTGTTCGAAAAAAGTTAATTAAATCAATAAAAACATGTCCTATTAACATATTAAATTATTTTAATTCATAAAAAGTCTCAAATTACATTAATTTGGTTATTTTAAACATCAATTATGTCAATATTTCATTAATAATATAATTACTGCATCATCATTGTGTCATAAATAAATTAAATTATTTAAAGTCAAAAAATTAAAAATAAAATACCATTATGTAGGAAATATTTTTAGATTTCTAATTAATTTTTATAGCCTAATTTATCTTATGTATAAACCTATATTAAAAATTATTTACTTATTAAACATTGATTTTAACTATTTTAACCCTTCTTTAAATAAATTAATATTAAATGTCCAAATCTAATCCAAGTGGGCCTAAATGGTAATATTTTATTCCTAAGGTTGTTTTTGGTCGAATTAAACATATCCAATAGAATTAGTACATGTGTTAGGGTAATAATAATATCATTTTTACCCTTAATTATCCTATTTACTTTTAACCGTGGTAAAAAAAAGTTAAAAGTTACTACTCACCAAAAATTATTTTCATCTCATTGAACCACATTTTACTTACTGACATCAACCGTGTCTCTTGGATTTTTGAAATTCCATTCACAAAAGTTGTAAAATTATGTTTTTTGTAAATTTTCAAATTCTCTTAGGAGGTGTGTAAAAGAAGGTCAAAAGTTCAATAAAATTTTTATATATCTAAAATTATTATCAAATGACTGCAATGAATTACATTGAACTTATATAGGTATTATGTATCAATTTTTACCTAAAACAAATTTAAATAAATAATTATTTAAATAAAAGGTCTTTTTTTAAAATAGAAACCCGGTGTTTTCACTATTCATCATAATTTGAAAGTTTTTAGAAAAATACCAAAATTTCACCCTAAGATAATTTCGATATTCCGAATCCAAAAATAAAGTCCATTTTGAAAAATAAAATTCAAAAATTTTCAAAAAGTGGTTATTACTATTCATAATGGCTAGTTTTAATAATATTTTAATAACAAATCATTGTTTAGTGAAACTCGGTATTGCGCACGACACAAGCTATCGAGGAAGGTCATGACTGCGTGTAATTCAAGACAAGCTAGTGTTTTGTGTAGTGAAAGATTCCTTTGATGATTTATATAACATAAAAACAAAATTTATCTCATAAAAGTCTCAGGTGTTACAATAAGTATAAGTATAAGAAAACATACACTTTTTTATACTACAGAGTGTGTGTTTTCTTAGAAATAAAATCCTTATCTGGATATAAGAAAGTAGATTCATGCTATAGAATAGGTGAACCTTGGGTCACCATCCATAAAAAAGGATAGTTGGTATTTAACTCAATCTTCACCTAGGAACAATAAGTGGTCCTAACTACACACTTTGTTAGAATCCACCATGGGATATGATTTGGTTGATTCAAATATTCTTTAAGAACCATTTTTAATCTTATAAAAGAAATTTAGGGATCTAATATATTACTAATTTGGATATAGAACCTAATTGGAACATGTATGTGAACAACCATGGTCAAACCAAAGGAGTTACAAATTGAATAATTATATCATAGTTTAAGTGAAAGTATCAAAAGATGAAATGAATGTGCAATTGGAGAAGAAATTATAAGAATGTGTTTTTATTTTTAAATGATCATTTAATCTAATTTTAGTGGAAATTATCATAAACATTTTGGATGTTGTTTTTTGATGAAAAAATGATCTTGAAAATGAAGCTATGGAGCATATGAATCTAGAAACTCCTAAACATTATAGTTACCTAAGGGGGAAAATTTGGAAAAAATTGTTGAAATCTCAATATATTTTGAATATAATGTAAAATAAGAGTTTTATAGTGTGAATGTGTGTTAGAAATTATATCTGATGTGATAACATTAGATATTTTCATTATTGAGTAATAATTAAAATCTTGGGGATAAGTGAGGAAGAATATAACATCCCAAATTTTAGTAAGTGTTACTATTTAAATAAATAATAGTTTGAATATTCTATTTCACATGAAACACTATTTAATAACCCATTGTTTATAAATGATATTTTTTAATTAAATAAATGTGAATTAAATTTTATTATGTAGTATTATACACATACTGCACATAGAGAAACCAAAATTACTTTATTTAATTTATAAAAATACTTAAATTAGTTATAAATTAAATTAATTAAAATAATTTCTTTTACAAAGTGTAAAATATAAAAAATAAAAACTACAATGATAAAAATATAGTTCACCCAAATTTTCTAGAATCACCACTCCCATGAACAACACTATCGAAATGAAACAAAATATTAGTAAAACCTAAATATTTTAAAAAATAAAAATATAAAACCTTGAGAGAAATTTAGGCAAATAATTAATTAGGGAATTAATAATTAGTTATAGTATTTCATGTGAATATTGTTATAGTGATGTGAATATTGGAATATTATCATGATCATTGGAATAGTAACATGACAATGGTGAATAGTAACATGACCGTTGTGAATATTAACTCGACCATTGGAATGGTAAATCGAACTAAAAAATAATAAAATGTAATATTAATAATATTTATCATGAGTAATCTATGTAAGTATAATTATTACATTACCAAAAGAAAATATCAGGATTAAAAAAACTCAGAGAAAATATAAGAACATTTTTAATAAACTTGAAATTTGATGAATATCGTAAAAAACATAAATTTTATATTATAATTTTAAATTAGATATTTCTAGAAAATTAATTTTATAAAATGAATTTACTTTTTGATATCATCACATCTAAATTGACCTAATGTGTTTTTTGGTAATTTAATGAAATACTTTAATTTTCTAGTGAATAGTACTAAGATAGTTTTTTTCAGTAATAGGAGTATCATAACTTACATCATTCATGATGTAATAATGAAAAAATAATTCATATAAAATTATCCTCCACTAAAAAATATTTCATTTGACAAATGGGTCATTAAGATGTTATAAACATGTTTTATAAAACTAAAAATTAATTTCAATGCCTCAAGTCAAAATGTTCCCTTAGAATATTTTTTTCATAATTCTTTCACTTTAATTTTTATTAATCTAACTTATTTATAATTAGAAAGGGCTATAAAGTCATAAAACACTATATTATACTAATTTATTATTTATATTATAAAAAATTCACTATAAAAAGTTTTATGTTGGATAAGGAATTTTACATAATATTTTTTGTAAAAATTCTCCCACTCCAATAGACTAAAATCCCTATACATAAATTTTGAAACCCCCCCTACCACACAAAAGAAAGATTAAGATTTAAAAATAATATATTATATATCAATAACTTATAATCATTAGGGACATTCTGGTGTAAACCAACACCATTCATTAAGGAACTCTACTGTCGTACAAGATAAGAAACACCAAGAAAAGTGTATGTTTTTATCAACACTTCTCTTGTTTCCCTCATCTCTTATCTTCATTCCAAATTTCATTAAATATTTTCAGATTAATTAGGAAATATTTTATCATTTTATAAATATTTTAAACTTCTTAAAATATATTATTTTTTATGTATTTATATTTTAGGCCTCTCTTTCTCCTCCTTTGGACAACATTCTAGATAATGGTCTACTAACCACCAACGAGGCTGTTTCTAAATTCATTTTTTTGACCAAACTTAAGGATTTATATGATAAAATTTTTATAATATAACAAACTATAAATATATTTACTTTAAGATTTTATAAATAAAATTAATTATTTATAACTAATATTGATGAAAAAAATAGTGAAATAAAAAAAGAGATATTTTAGAAGAAAAACATGAAATCAAAATGATATACCTTTAAAAATTGAAAATTAAGAAATATAATTAGAATATTTTTATTGATAAATATTGACATAAATTAACATAATTCTATTATTTTCAATGATTTAATAAAACAATATTAATTATTAAGTAAGTTTAAAAGAAATGAAATAAATTTGGATTTATGATAAGTGGACTCTCAAAGGAAACACATTTTTATTGGTCTTTCATATTTCTACTCTTTTTATGTTTTATATTTCTATAATTTTACATAAAAACCATTTTAATATTCTTCCCTTTTCATTATTATGATATACATGTCTTTCTATTCTCCAAAATGATTTTTCATCAAATAAAATGAAAAAAATTCATTCCAAAACAGATATTTGACTCATCTTGAGTTGTTTCTTATTTGATCAAGAATAATAATTTCATGGAAAATTTTGTTTTACATTTTTTCTTTTTTACGCCCATATTTTATTCACAGAATTATTATTATTTTAAATCCTTTTGAAATCTATTCCCTCCCATTGGTTATTTCATGACTATGATTGTTATATGTTATATCATGAATGCTTGATTCTGAGAATTTATGATGTGTTGGGTGGGAATAGAATTATAAATCTCTCTAATTAATTGGTCATTGTAATTTATATCATGATATTATGTGAACTATTATCAAACACGGTAATATCATTTTTTAAAATGATGATTTTAAGACTTATGCGCATATTTTTACCATGAACATGGTGTTATTATTATTCAAAAATAAATGTGGTATTATACCACTAACACTATGTCTAATTTCAATGCATGTTCCACATTCCATGTATTTTTCAAAATTTTCCTTCATGATTTTAATGAGGATCCTAAACTTAGGATATGATGATTTAGATTATTCTCACCCATTTAATATTGATCTATTTCCCTTATTCCTCCTCTAATTGGGATTTTAGATCATCCTTTTCATTGATGTTTATTCTCATGTTATTACATGTATTAAAGATAACATGATATTTTAGATGGATAAAGTATAAGGATTTATATAAATTTGGATGTTTTATTTTTTGAAAGTATTGATTGAGTATAATATTACCAAGACACTTAACCATAAGATCCTTTATTTGTAACATTATTATGTTTTTTATCTTTAAAATGATGTAATAGTCATGTAAGAAATTGCTGGGTCACTATACACTATATGAAAAAACTAGGATAAATTATTTTAAGGTAAAATGTTAAAATGGAATAAACACATAAATACAATACGAAAAGTTAATATAAAATATTAGTAATAAAGTTACATGTGAAATAAATCATAATGTAAATAAAATGGAAATGAATATGAAATATTAATCCCTATGGATTCCCATTAGATCATAAACATGATTATAAAAATGGAATTTAGGAAGTAAATTATAAATAAAATATACCTATTAAATGGTAATAAACCATGATGAATGGTTTTAGGGTTTATATAAGAATGATATCTTATTAAAATCTATATTCGTATAACATAAATAGCCTTTGATATTAAATGACCATTGCAACATAATTATATAAATGGTAGGTAAAAATAAATATAAAGACATTATGAGACCCATTTATAAGTGAAAAATAAATGGAACATAATAGTAGAAGCCTTCCTTATATATTTCATTTTTCTGAGCTTGGAAGTAAGGTTTCATCACAAGGGGTTTTTTGTAAACCATTACTAAGAAGAACATATATAATCACGTCTTGAGAAAAGCTAGTTTCCAAATAAGTTCACGCTCATGGAAATCACTTTGAGATCCATTATAATTGATCTACCCCCTATTATAACACCACTACATATCTCAGTCTTTGTTATTGTATCTAAATTATGATGGGATTTTTAAGTAGAATTTTGGATGATTTAATTTTATAATTATTAACAAACTTTGTATTAAAATTATTACCTATATGTTATATATTTTTCAATTCCATAAAAATTGCCTTCAAATAATAATAATCGTTTAATTTAGCATAAAATTATTGATAATGTTTATTTTTTATTAATCAAGTAATCAGTCTTGAATAATATGTTATAATATCATTTAACGAAATAAATATTTTTGTCAAGGAATTATAACTTTTTTATATATTTAGTATTATTAAAATATTTTTTTACAATATAATAATATGGAATTTATTGATAATACAATTGTAAATATAAATTAATACTCATATAAATATTTTCACTTGTAATGGAATATGTATTCATCCTTTTATTCCTTAATTTATTTATCTGAAATAGTTTTTATGTGTCGTACACACAAAAATTGATAATTAATTCTTTTTTCAAATTTGAAATTAAATATAATAAAATTATTTTAAAAAATAATGTCGAATTTTTTGATAAGTTAAATTTCTTTTTTAACATAAAAAAATAATTTACTAAAGTAAATATCAGTTACTATGGTAAAAAAATATTTTTCAATGAACTTTTTTAAATATTGTACAATTTTTACCACAATAAATATATTTGGTCTCATTTAAATTATGATTATATTATGATATTTAATAAAATAAATAAATATATCATCACTCATTTAATTTTTTATATTTAGTATAAAATAAAATAAACTAATATTTAAAAATATATTTTTCTACAAAAAATGTTTCTTCTTTGTCTTATGTTTTAATTGAAATAGTAATATTTTACTATTTTGAAATTTAATTAGACTAAATAGATTCCAAATTTTGACTATTCAAATAATTTTCATTAATATATTCTAAATGATATATTTTTTTAAAAAATTATTATTACTACTATTAAATTTTAATTATGGTTAATAAGTGTAAATATGAGTAGCATAAAGTAGCTTGAGTTGTACTAAATTAACTAAAAAAATCATTACAGATTTAAAATTATATGTTTTAAAGTCATACCTATATGCACCATTAAACATTACACACTTAAATCACCTAACAATCATGTAATTTAATTCTTACCCCTTACAAAAAATTCAATTCGAAGGAAAATTCCTTCCTTTTCACCTATAAAAGGAGCTCACATCAACTCAATTTTGGATATAACTATACAAAGAAGTTTTCTTGGAACCCAAAGCATTATAACTCTCTTATAACCGCTTTAAATGTTTTACCGCCCTTTATTAAAATAAATTAGCTCAATTCCCCAATTCCTCATAAAATGTATTATAGAACACTAGTCTATTATTCTTTATAATTCTTATCAATCATACTTCAAAACTAATTTATATGAACTAATATAAATAAATTTTATTATTAGTGCACTTAAAATTTATTTTATTCACTGTTAATTCTATATCTCTTCCACTATAATCCACTCTAAAAATGAAAATGTCACCCGTGCATATATGCAAACTATTGTGTCCATAAACTAAATGTTTTTAATCAATGAATAACATTGGTTGTTATAAGAATTTACATAATTTATAAATGTGATATATATGACATATTTGTGGTTAAATAATAATAAATAATTTTTTACATTAATTTCATTCATTTGTTGAAAAATAAAATTATATCACATGAATACATGTGAATTATCACCTCCACTATCCTTCCTCTTCTTTCTATAATTTTATTATTATTATCATTTAATTTTTTTTCCATCTATCTCATAATCATTTATATTTTCTTATAATACACTGGGGATATGATTTAATGATATCATTTAATTTCATTGTCTAAATGTCTTATGAATACATTATTCCTTTTATTAACTAGGAAATGTATTAACACCTTGAAAATTTGTTCTTCCAAGAAGTATGTTCATTGATTTCCAATTCATGTGGAATATGTATGATAATAATCATTTAATATATAAGAAATACACTGGACATGTGTAAATTATATGTGGAGACTGATAATATTTATCCCCTTAATGCATCAATAGGTTTCATGAGACAAATAATTTTTTATATTTAGTATATACCTACCCATTTATTAATAATTTTTTGATTGTAGTATTAACAATAATTATAATTTCTTGGATATATTATTTATAGTACCAATTATTTTCAAGTTCGGTTTATTATGATAATAATTATTTCATGATTATGGTCTTTCTGATTAGTATGATATCTTGAATTTGGACTTGATAGAAATAATAATGTCTTGTTTCTGGTCATGATGGTACAAATAATATCTTTGTTTTGGTCTTGATGACAAGTATGATGTCTTAGATATGATTCTAATTATAAGAATGATGTCTTGGATGTAATCATGGTGGTAATAATGATCTCTTGGATACAGTCTTGATTATATGTATGATATCATCACTTCGGTCTTGATGGTAATATTAAAATTTTACACATTATTCATTACATCACTTTGAAATAAATTATTTTTGTCTATTTGATTATATACAATGATATGTTATCCATGGATATATTATACGAAGAAGTTATTGACTATAACAAAAATATATTAATTATTCATTTTTCCCATTTTTTATACCTTTTAAAAACACGATAGCTTCTGCTTCATGCTTAACCTTACTAGGAATCCATGCTCACCCTTTTAATTTTTTTATTTTAACTAATGCACCAAGAAGTGAACATTTAAGGAAATAAAGGAAATAAAAAAAGGAATAATATTTTTTTATTATGTTTATAATGAAATGGTTTAATATATCTAATTTAATATAGAAAAAATTCATATATATAGTCTATCCAATTTGATTAACTATGTGATCCTTTATTATGTGATTCCTTGAACCCTGTAGTAATGTAATAATGTAACCACTAGCTCTAGGTTATTTAATTAAGGGTTGTTACAAATGATATGTTGTCAAGATAATTTATGATGCTTGAATAAAAGTTACATAATTTTATATATCATAATTCATATTAAATGTTTTCTAAATGATAACATGGTATAGATTATAATATTATGAATTCCAATTTATATTCTAGTTGTATGGTCTTGATAGAATTTTGTGTGTGGTAGTTTTTGGTGTTATCTATGTGAGGTTTAGTATTGATAGTAATATCTTCATGACTTATAATAGATATTCGACCTTATGTTTGTTATATGAAGTTTTCATTTAAGTTATTTTTATTTATTATAGACCATCACCTTAGTTGGGTAATGTGATCAACACCATATTATTTTTATGTTTTGGGTGTTTTTCAAACATGAAGAATAAAGTTGATATGGATATCTAACTACTAACCCTTCAATTATATATCATGTAAACATTGTATAGGATTTTAGGGTATGAGATTATATTATAGAGTTATGTGGTTATGATGATAGTATCTAGTAGAGATGTACATGGTGATAGGAAGTAATGTGTTTGATTCCTTTGGTGGTTATATTCTTTATCTTTATGTGATGTGCTATGTAGATACAACAGTGATATGGATGTGATTATGTGGATGTGTTTCTTATTATAAACATTTGATATAAGGGTTTGGTTATGTAGGTATGTATATGTGGTTGGTATGGTGGAATTATTTGATATATTATTGGGGAACGAGAGAGAAATTTTCAATGGAGAAGTTGTTTGAGGTACCTTTTTTATGTATATTTTTTGAATATTATATAAATATACACATGTGCGGTTTTGGTGAGTGATCCATGGGGTGGTCATTTATTGAGTTAGTTTCATTATTTATTCAATATGTAATTAATATACTTCTTACATAATTTCATGAGAGGGTTTATGTAGGATCCTACTGAGTATACTTTTATTCTAATTGGTAGAATCCATATATGCATTTCATATTTTTATGATGGAGTTTAAAATCATGATTGAAATTAATATCTCAATAAATTTAGTTAACTAGTGATCATAAAGTTTCTTCAATATAATTTCTCTCTTGTTATTTTTCTGAAAATGTATAATAATGTATTCTATTATATGCATTATTAAATTTGTCTCATTATATATTATATGAATTTTATTTTTGGTTTTATCTTATGTTACATGGATTTATAAGGGTAATTTCTCCAATTATGTGTTTTTTACACCCTTAGTGAATGTGTCTAATTTATAAATTATTGGTGGGATGATTTTATATTATATTGGTATTCATTATAAACTCGAAATGATATATTGTTGGAATTGGTCATTAAAAAGTGTTATACAATGATGAAATTGATGGTGTATGTGATTTTTGAGTTGATGAAAGGATCTCATATCTAAAATAAACATTTTTATTATCTGAAGAGGATACCTATTTATTTTGTGTTAGGTGATCTTATGTTTATAATCTGTTATCTTCTTTGTGATTTTTTTACTCAAGGCGTTAAGAATTATACATGATTTTTTATACCATTCAATGTGTTGGGAAATTTCGGAAAGGTGTCATATCAGTTAGATCTTTCAATACAATTGATTCAAATCCATGATGTTTTATATTTTTCCAATCATCATCCATTCCTAAATAATTAATCTCATGTCATTTATTTGGGTATGTTGAATGTTGAGAATGATTTGAAATTTTTGGACCAGCCTATCAAGATTTATAATTTTAAGGAAAAGGAACTATATGGGTGTGTTATTCCTCGGGTTTTTTTTCACGTAGAGGCAGTTTGTATTAGATAATTATAAATAAGAATAATACTAATTTTTTCTGATGAATAAGAAAAGTTATTTAATAATATATAATTAGTGAGATTGTGAGATTTATTTAATGTTTGTATGAGCGAGGTTGTTTCCTCTTTGTTCCATTTTTATACTTTTGATGTCGAGATGATTCTTATAGGATATGTATCTAGAAGCGTGTTTTGTTGTTTAGTTGTTTAACTCTTATCTAAATGGTAATTTTTTATTATAACGCACGAAGATCATTTTAAACGTATCTACTAGAGTGGTTCAGAATATTATAGACCAATACATTGTGTTTTCTTGGCAAGAGATGAATTATAGTGGATCTTGGTGGTTTTTAGAGTGGTCAAAGTGGTGAAAATGTATTTTAGGTTCTATAATGAGTTTTGTGGTTCATATTATCCCATGGTGTATTCTATGGACAAGGTATGATTGTAGTGGGTCAGAAATTTTGTTGTGTCTATAGATCTTAGGTAGTCTGTTTCTGTTTTGTGGTGGTTTAGGACATGACGATAATAAATAGTGTCATGGTATCCATTCAGGTGGGCATAGTGCTATGTAAAAGTACATGTATTCTACAGTGAGTTCAAAAATGGATGTTTTGGGTGTCTTGGTCATATGTTCTATGTTCAGTAGGTTTCTATGTCATAATAGAGTTATGTGGTAGGGTTGATATGTCTATAGAAAAATCACTATTCCATAGTGGTATAAGGAATTGAGTTGGGATAAGTTTCTGAATTGATTATTATATATGAATTGTGTCATGTATTTTTTAGAATCTATATTAAGTAGGGAAAATAATTGTACTGATGAAATGGTAGATGACTATTTTGATAGTCATAAAGTTCAAATATCCTCTGTACAAGATTATTTATTCCTTTTTTGGTCCTCGCTATGTGGTAGAGGTTTCAACTAAATTTTAATATAAACTCCACACCATAATTATTTCGATTGATAAGTTTTTCATTCCTCAAACACTATGGATCCTTGGGTCTTGATTCAAATATTTCTTGATTCTTATGGTTGATCTCAATCATCCTAATTCAAGTAAATTATCTCTTTTTGATTTAGAAAACTATATCCCTCTTTCTCTTTATTATCTTCTATTTAATTATTTTATATTATATTATTATAGTTCATAATTTAATGATAGGAATTTAACGATAAATTTATTTGTTTCTATCAAGGTCTCATGGGAGATTGATGTGTCATAGGTTGTTGTGGGTATTTTTGTATCCTTAGTTGTGTTTCTGTCATATTCTCTTATCGTCCTTATAAAGTGATTTTTGAATATCAATTCAAGGTTTTGTATTCAAAATAATTCTTCTCATAATTATGTATTGAACAAGGAATTACCGAGATTATATTTTTAATGATATGATAAATTTATCCATAGAATCTCTAGGGTTATCTCTTGAGAGATTTCTCTCAAATTGGTATTTGATTCCTTATTCTGGTGATGGTGATAAATCTTTTCTCCTAAGGTATCATTCTTAAAAATGAACTCTATTTTACATTCCTCCTTATATTCCTTTCATTCAAGGTGTGGATATTCATTTTAGTGATGGTGTTGATAGTGTTCAATAGTATATGGCTTGAAGTTCTATACGAGCTGCCTCTATTGGATACCATGAATCCCCCTCAAAATAAGATTTTATTTTATAATGGATCATATTTTATCTATTTTTCTTACTCCATATCTCATATTTATATATTTTTCTCCAATATTTTAATGGATACATCCATTTAGGGGTTTTTGGGGCGATTTCTCATTGGTTGTCGATGATACTAGTGGCGTCGATGCTTATAGTTAAGGTCCTCAATTAGAGTATACCTCAGTCCATCCTAATTGACTTATGATTCCCAAAGAATCATTGTTTTATGAAAAATAATTCTCCATAACATCATTTGATGTTAGAGGGGAACAAAATTCAAGGTCCATATTTACATGGTGGTATATTTTTTAGATGTTGGACTTCAATTTCTAGGGATATAACTAATGTAATTTTTGGTGGTGCGTGTATTAATTTTTATAAGTGTTCAAGGGAGGATCTTGTTGGGTAAAACTGTATTGATTTCATCCACCATTCAGTGATTTGACAATTTATTTTACTTATTAATATTCAATTATTACAAGTAAAATTTATATTTTGAATCTATTGAAATGAACAATATATTACAATAGAAAGATATTTTATTCCTGATTATATTTAAAATATAAAATATTATGAAATCCCCATGATATAAGAATGACTTCAAAATTTATTATTTTTTTATCAAAAAGTAAAAAAGTATTTAAGTAGTAATATACATATCATTAAAATTAACTTTTTAATTTAAAAATTTATTCTTGAATTTTAGAAAATATGTTATATGTTATTTTAATAAAAAAATTGTGATCCTTTTCATTAATAAAATATTCACAAGTTCCCATTCAGTTTTTTCTTAGTTTGAAATTCGTATAAGTATACACTTATCTACAAAAAGAAAAATTCCTAGTAAAAAATAATATATATCATTTTGAGGTAAATTTATTTTTATGTTTAATTTTTTTTTCTAAAAACATTTTTTTGTCATGTTATGTGTACATATATTAAAATTAATTTTTAATATATATAGAAATGGAATATACTAATATGTATTGAATATTCAAGAATCAACATATTTGAATTAAGTAATAATTTTCATTTCATCTTTCTTCATAAAAACATGTTACCATGGTAGATGTTAGTGACCTATTTAAAGGTTCAAATAGTTAAAATGGGTTAAATTGAGGGATAAGGAAACAAAATATCACAAAAATTTCCCATTAAATGTGTGGATAAAGACTTGATATATATTAACCATATATATAATATATTATTATAAATTTTGGAACCAAATTATATGAATATGATTTACCTTTTTAAATAAAGAAACCACTATTTAAAAAAATTCCACCCCACCCATCTATAAAAGGAAACATTCACCACCCCACATCCCCTCACACCAAAAGCATAAAATCTCAATAAATATATATCAAAAAACCCTCTCTAAAACCATATTTTAAGTATTTTATAGTCTATGTTCTCACCAAAAGGCTAATCTATGAAGGCTTAAGGAGTGGCTTAAAGGTGGATATCAAAGGAAGAAGTAATAATCCTAATAAAGATGTTTCATGTTTCTTTATTCTTACTTGTACTCAAAATATATTTAAAAATAATAATAAAATTTAATCAGTATAATCAGTATATTTAAATATTTTTATATTTATCTAATAACCAATTTTTACCCCCACCTATCCATTGGAAAATGAAAACATCGCTTGTGTTCTGTGCAGAATATTGTTTCCATGAATATCGTATTTAATTTTCAATCACCATATTTTATGGATTATTCAAAAAATAAATATGAATACTTATGATATTAATATATAATTAATTATTTTATTTGTTTTCATTAATGGAAAAATCAATTTTTATCTCATCATTAATATACCTCCTTTATTTCATTAAAAAATTAATGAAGATAAGCTTGTTATGAGGTTAACCTTTAAGATTCATACATAAATCCATATGAATGAACAATAACATTATAAATAATTATTAAAATTTTATTAATATAATTTTATATTTATTAGTATAACAATATAATGACCATGGAGCGGCAACTAAAGTTGTTACACTGAATCAGATAAAGAAGTATTAAAACTACAAAACCGAACAATCAATATTAACTAAAAAGAAGTGACATTTTTAAAATAAATTAACATAAAATAATAACAAAAAAGGAAATAATTTTGGATAATTTTGTAAAATATATGATTAATGATTCTTATTTTATTATAAAATAGGCTATAATTATTCGTACCAGACATAAGTCTAAGGTAAGGGGTTTTCATCTCAATTTTACTTCTTGTGAGATGTGTTTCATATTATACTACTATTTATTACATATATGTGGTATATGAAAACTCATTTACAAATTATATGATGATTATTATCATGTAATTTTATGTTTTAATGTGTAACTGAAATACGTTGCTCTAGGAAATTATATATGATGATATGTGCGATAAAAATATTTTTCTATTTATTAACAAGGTAAATAATGGAAGTCCATATATTTATCATTTTAATATGGAATTTTTTTGATTAATAAGACATGATGATAATTTATTTAATTTTTATTCTTTATTACCATTTGATTAATGCTTTAAAACTATTCAGTGATAGCTGTGTCATGAAATTATATAACCCTTTGATGCATCGGTTGGCCACCTGAGAAAATTAGTTTTGGTATTTTCTGTATACCTAACCATATATTCGTAATATATTGGTTATGGAAATTAAAGTGTGTTCATGATGAATCAATGATGGGTGGGCCTAAAATTAAATAACACCTTGATGTATCACGTGGTATTATAAAACAATCTGCCTTATGTATTTATCATGTGTATTATATATTTTCATATGACTCCTTAACATGTGGCCTCGATAGAAAGAGTAATATGTTTGAAATAATTAATTCCATCACAGTGAAATAAGTTATTATTTTACGTGTTATTTTTTATTTTGTAATTTTGTCCGTGGATATTATCAAATATATTCTTCTGTTTATTGAATATTTCATTATTAATTATTCCTATAATAATTACCATTCCCTTTTTATATTAATATGGATTCCACTGTACGATATCCTTTACTAAGAATCATAGCTCAACCATTTCATTTTATTTTACTTTACTGAATGAACCTAGACAGAACACTAAAATATTTCAAAGATATATTAGAATGATTAATAAATTTATCATGGTAATTTAATGTTTTATTTCAAGTTTTATATGTAATATATGAATCATATATATATATAGTCACCAAAAAATGATAAACAGATCACGCATGAGTGTGTTTTATATTATCTAATATTGTAGTAAATTATCTATTGACTCTGCATTACAATATTTTGAGATTTTATAGTATTTTTTAGATAATATTTAGAATAAACCCTATGAATAAGATCTATAATAACAAAATAGAACATAGAACATATATTAAGATAATCCCTTAAGATATTTAAAAAAAATTCTAAAAAAAATTAGTAATATAATAATTTAATAATATGATTCAATTTTTATAATTTCATTTGGTAATTAAATTTATGGGATTTTTTAAAATGACACATAGTTGGAAGAATATAAACCTTATAGACACCTATAATCTATATATGGATCTCCCTTATGATGAACTTAATGAGGATATTGTTAAGGATTAGATGATTATAACTATAACAGTGAAGTTGACATAGGTTATGAACAACAAACATTCACATATAATGAAACATATAGAAATAAAACATGGCACAACAATGTCTGGAAACTTTATGTGAAAACACCCATTGTCATTCAATGAAACTACTAACCCATTAGTAGTTGAATAATGGATTAAGTACATATATATGATATTTATCACCCTGGCATATTATTAATGGGATAAGGTTATCATGGTGGTTAATTATCTAGTGGGGTATTCTGATCAATAGTCTTCATTTATAGAAATTAATAAGGAGAAAAACGAGATTAATCATTTAAAATGGAAAACTTTAAAGGTTATCATCATTGAAAAATACATTCCTTTAGAACTACATGTTGATATTGAAATGTAATCAATAAATTTGAGAAAAAAGGAGGATGAAGATGATATAGAGAATGAGGATAACTTAATTATATTAAAAATACATGAAAAAAAGAATATAAATAATCCAAATATCAATAATGATAATTTATTTTAATTATAAAAGCACAGTCTTCAATTGGAAGTAGTCCCTTAAATAGTTTCATCATATGATGATATTGTATCAAGTGTCTTTAATATAATGAAAAAATTCTCCAAGTTTTATAATTATAAAATAATTAAATAAATATGTGGATGGTTGAGAACCTTGAAAAGTGAAATGTTGAAATGAGGAAGAAGATATGGGTGGAAATAGTCGTGTAAAGAAAATCTATGGTTATTTTATTAGTGGATATGGAGTCTGTTTCCTGATTGGATATGAATTAAATCAGGTTTATGAATAAAAAATTATGGGAGAAGCATCCAATTTTTTATTATTCCACTATAAATAGATCTTTCACTAGGTGAATCAATTCCCCATGTTTCAAGGGAATTTATCTTATAAATTAACTAAGGATAAAAGAGGATCTTATATGATAACTAATATTGATTATAGAATCTCAAATGATGATATTCTAAATAATTCATTCCATAAAATCAATTATATATAATAGTTTATTTTATTACATTTCTTTGTACTCTCTTACATCAATCATTTTTACTAAGATAAATATATTATCCCTAAACACTCTAAGGAATGAGTTTTGAATCAAGAGACATAGTGGGACTATGGTTAAAATGTGGTTATATTAGAAAATATTGGTTAGGATTCATATATATTATCCTAGATGTAACCATTATTATTATACCACTAATTGAATTTGGTATAATCCTTTGTAGGGATTATCTCTAAAATTATAATTCAAGACATTATTATTATTAAAAGGATATTACTATTTATGAAGGGGAAATAAAATCTCATGTTTTAAGGGATATAATTCATTATTTGTCTCTTTTATAGATCCACCTCCAATATATGAACATAATGAAATTTGAGGAGAAGAGGAAGAGAAAAAACAATCTACACATGATAAGGACATTCTAACAATATAGTATTTACCTATTGTGCAATAATGAAATGATGTATGTCTAGAATAATTAACTAGATATCCACCTAATCCTGATGTTCAAATTTACATTAAACTCATACATGATGAAAAACATATATCTAAGACTACTAAAAAAATTTCAATTTGAAAATAAATGGAATTGAAGAAATAACCATAGGGATTAATTGATAAGGGATTCACATGAAAAAGTGTTTAACCATGGGGATCCCCTGCTCTATTTTTGAAAATTTAGGATGGGTCTATGAGAATTTTCATAAACTATAGGGAAATAAATTAAATTTTGATTAAGAATAAGTATCATTTATAGTGAACTAATATCTTAATTGATTAAATCCAATGATCTAATTATTTTTCAAATATTTATCTTCATTCCAATTATAATTAGTTATGGGTGAAGATGGACTATGTAGTGAGGAAGTCATTTTGATTGAGGTATGGACATTACGAATTTATGGTAATTCCATTTTGATTGTCTAATTAACCCTTTGTGTTTATGGATCTAATGAAAATAAAATTGACGTATTTTATTCCTAAATATTTATAGAATTTATTGATGATATATATATATATATATTTTTAATATATAAGGAGAAATTGAAAATTATTTACAGATCATCATTGAGACTATTAGAGAAATATATTTATATGGTAAATTCAATATGTTTGAATTTTAGCTTCATGAGGTTTCATTTCTTGTCCATATTGTCTCTACTGATAAAATATTTATTAATCCTTTATAGAAAAATGTAGTCATAGAAAGGCCTATATTATTGAATAATACTAAGATCATAGATTCATTAGATTATCCATCACTATATGTAAATTTTTGATAATTATTTTTATGACCCCACATTTTAAAAATGATGATTTGGAAAGGCATTATTTTATCATGGTTAAAGGAATGAGATGAATTTTTATATAAGATAAAAAAGAGATAGATTAATGCACTTATATAAACTCTACCATCATGAAAGGAAGGATTCATGATATATTGTAATACATCAATGAATTTACTTGGATGTATCCTTTTATAAAATGAAAAATTGGTTTCTTATGAATCGAGGTAATTAAATATTCATGAAAAAAAATCCAACCAATGATCTTCAGTTGGTAGTTAAAATACATTCCTTGATGTTATGGAGACACTCTCTCTATATAGGAATATATGATACATATATACAAAAAAAATGTTTGAATTATATATTATCTTATAATTGGATCAAAATGAGGAAAAATTGAAGGATGAAACTACTCAAGGACAATAAGTTCTTGATACACTACCACCATAGGATGAAAAAAGTTGGATTGTTTATTGAGAATGAAGCACCGTGGAGTTATGATCAGGATAATGTTAAACAAATAAACTATACTCATATATTTACTAATGTTTTATATAGTAATTTTAAGAAAGGTAAAAAATTAATTCTTTTCCTAGATATTTCGTACCCATCATTTCTAGGGAGAAAATGAAATACCAGAATTAAGATGAGGGTTTTAAAAATAAAATTAAATCAATAATTAATAGAAGATTATTAGAATCCATCTATGATGATGGTTTCATAATGTTTCAAAATATAATATACATTCTATCTATGCATGATCTTAAAAAGATAAAAAACTATATAAATCTCATATCTAAAATTTCTCTAGGCACACTGGTAACACCAAGATGTATTTTTATTTGGGAGAAATTGGTTTTGGAAAATAAAATAAATAAAATTGTGGATAATGTGTTTAGAAGTTTGGTGTTACAATAGGTAAATGATGAAAGACAACATTATATATGAATCCTGAAACCTCTTGCTATACTAACGTGTTAGTTGGAAAATGTTATAATGAAATTTTTTACTGGATATAGAATGACTCTTAAGAGGAATAATGATATTATTTTTGTGGATTGCCTTACTAAATCTTCCAATTTTATATAAATAAGGGATAACAGACCCTTTTATGATTTTATATACTTTATATTAATGAATTTGTGAGACTTCATCGTGCTCATTTACCAATTACATATAACTATGACACTCAATTATCATCAAATTTTTAGAAGAGTATTTTGAAGGATATTAATTCTTAAATACATATTAGTACCACATAACATCCTCAAATGAATAGGAAATGTAAGAGGACATTTAATACAATAGAATAAATGTTTTTATCATAATCTCTTTATTTTCAATGAACATGGGACCATTATCTACCACTACTGTAATTTGTGTAGAATAATATATTCAATTCAAACATTAAGATGAAAATTTATAACGAATTTTGTGGGAATAAATTTCATACTCTATCCTTTTTGGACGATGTTGGAGAATGTAATATACTACTCTTGGAACATTTTAAGGATAAAACTATAATGGAATGCTCTATTAAGGATCACATGAGGAAAACTCAAGGCATACACAAATTCCATGCAAAAAACAGGAGGAAGAACATATAGTTTGATTTAGGATATTATGAATTTTTAATGCTATAAATATAGTATAAAATTATGAGTTTATAGTAATTCAGTTTGGATTAACGAATAAACCCACTATTTATATAGATTTATTATACAGTGTAATCAAGAAAAATATTGATTATTTTTTTGGTATACATTAAGTATGTTTTGTTGTATTATAAAATCTATGAGAACCATGAGAATTACTTATAGATTATTATTAAGACTCTTATAAATAAATAGTTACACGATAAATTTTTTTAGGTTTTATTTTTGTCTTCAAGAAGTTTATTCTCTTAGCCATATCATTTAAATGGATGAAATATTGGTTGATACTTCAACGAAAAAGGGTGTCAAAGAATGGCATACAGTAATGATTATAATAGATCTATATAGTTTTTTTGGTTTGGAAGGATACTATCGACGATTATTTCATAATTTATCCCAATTAGCTAACCTATTAACAAATCTTACACAAAAACCGTATAAGTTTGTTTGGAATAAGTAATGTGAATAATGTTTCGATGAACTAAATAAGATATTGGTCAATGTTCTGATTTTGAATCTTCCACTAGGATGTGATGGATTTATGTTATATAGTGATGCATTACATAAGGGACTTGGATTCTTTATAATGAAAAATGATAAAGTAACTTCATATGAATCAAGTATATTGACCAAAAAAATAGAACTATCGAAGCCTTTTTCTTGAGTTAAAATCATTGACATTTACTTTGGTAATATGAAGAAATTATCTATATGGTGAATGGTGTGATATACAGACAGATCATAAAATCATAAAATACATATTTTTAAAGAAAGATATCAATATGAGACATAGTTGATGGATCTATCTAATCAAGGATTATTATTTCTCAATACACTACCACTTGGGGAATTAATAAAGGTAGAATATGTTTTGATTATGAAATTCTGAAGCATTACTAAAAAAATGAGTATTGATTGGGATCATATAATTAATATGGATATATGTGTTACTAATGAATGGGATTAATAAATATTTTTCAAATTATTTCAAAATAATAATTATTAGAGATGATAATGAATTATCAATCTGATGATGATACCTTTAATTAGGAAATCAAAGTAGTAAATAATGGGAAATTTTCAAACCTTATTTCTAAAGATGGTGTTCTATAATTAAAAAAAAGATTATGAGTTCCAAATATAATAAAAATAAAAATAATATTACTGTATGATTATAATATATGAACATTCTTTATACACCCCAAAAGCACAAAGATGTATATGGATTTTAGGGAATATTTTGTAGGATAACATAAAGTGGGAGATTGATGATTATTCGTCTGGATGTTGGGGTTTTCAACAAGTTAATGTTGTGAGACAACATCCATAATGATTCATGAAACATTATCCTATTACTATATGGAAATAGGATAACATCACTATGAGATTTTTTATAGGACTACCATAGAATCCTATAAAGAATGATGAAATATGGGTCATCAGTGATCTTTCGAAAAAATATGCACATTTTTTCACTATAAGAGAAGATATACCTCTTGAGTTTCTTGAAAGGATCTATATGAATTATGTTTTGAGATACCTTGTAACATCTATTTAAATCATTTTTGATCATGACTCCCTTTTTTATAGCAATTCGTGAAGATTCTTCAAAAACATCTTAACACCGAGCTTCATTTGAGAAATGTCTAACATACTGAAACTGGTGGATAGTTTGAATGGACAATTCAAATAATGGAACAAATATTTATGTCATGATCACATGATTTTCAGTGGATGTGGTATCATTATTTACCTTTGGTAGAGTTTTCTTATAACAATAATTACTATTCACATATTCAAACAGTGTTTTATGAAGTATAATTTTTAAATAGATTTCATACTCCAACTTTTTCAGATGAATATTTTGAAAGGACAATTTTAGTCCCAAAAATTGTTGATGATACAACAAAAATGGCAATGGTTGTTCATCCTCATATTAAATCAGTTCAAAGTATAAAAAATAGTTATCCCAATAAATAGAGAAAATATTGGAATTCAAATTAGAGATCATATTTTCTTGGAAGTATCTCCATGGAAGGTTTTTATATTGCTTGATAAGAAAGGGAAACCAAGTCATAGATACTTAAAAATATTTGAAATTCTTGATTTAATTAATGTTTTTTAATATTTTTTGTAAATTTATCCAAGTCTCTCAAAAGTATATGCTGTGTTCCATATATCATTATTAAAAAATTATATTTCAAACCCAATTAACTTTATCACCTATGAAGAAATAGTATTGGAACCTAACCTATATTACTATGATGAAACCATTAATTTTTTTATACTAGATAGAATGTATTGAAGGATCAGATGACTCATATTGAAAAGGTACTCTGGAGGAATCCAAAAAATGGGGAACCAACATGGGAACTAGAGGATATTGTGAAGAATAACTCCCCTCATCTGTTTATAATATAATATCACTGAAATTTAAAGGATGATTTATATTTTGGAGGGAATAATGTACCACTAAATGATGGTACAATATATTTTCTTTTTCAATAACGTTAAATTCATTGATAACTTGTAATGAAAATTGGGATTAAAAACACCATTTAGTCAAACTTTGTACACTTAATTTGTAATTTCAATTGTAAAACTTTTGGTAATTTCATGTGAAAAATAAACTTTATTTTTGAATTCATTATACTAAAATTTTCATAGGGTGAATTATTTTCATTCTTCTTTGAGGATTCATTTTTTGAAGAATACCCAAAAAATAATGAATTCTAATTTAAAATTTCATTTCTAGTTATATTATTTATAAGGTGAAATTATATTTTTAATTTGTTTTAAAGTACAATTAGTTCGAATTTAGATCCGATAATCATATTTATCAAATTTGAATCAATTAAATTCTAAAACTTGATATAAAAACATTGAAAAACTTCGAACATTTCTACTTTAAAAAACATCTTTCTCATCAAGTATTGGGTGTTAATTTTAAATTAAAATTTTCTACTTTTATGAATTAAATTTTTAAAAATGAATTCCATACTTTGAATCCGACTAATTTTTAAATTTTTATAATTCCAACATATGTTTTATCAAAATTAATTGTGAATGAAACAGAAATTAATTATCACGGTTATGGTAAAAATGGTATTATCAGGGAAGTTAAACCAAAACAATAAGGGTAAAAAAGACTATTAAACATATTTAAAGACTAATTTATGACCATATTTAGAGCATAAAATATATTAATTTTGATAACTGTTCCTTTTGGACACTTATGAAACATGAAAAACGTGAGAGAACTCAATTATTCTAAAAAATCCAAATTGTTTCCTCTCCCCAACTTATAAAAGGCTTCACACTCTACACTCTTTTTCATACCTTAAAATCATTTTGGATCGGCCAAAAACTGCCCAAATCTATCCCCATACTTCCAATTTATATCATAGGATACATAGTTTTTTAATAAATCCAACAAATAAGGGTTTAATTCTAACAAACTATGATACCCAAAGAAGAGATACTATTGTACAATGGGAACCATTATTTTAATTCATTATCCACCATCGTAAATTTTTATTAAACAATGATGATATAATAACCATAGTATTTTACATATAATTGGGTATTTTATAAAATTTTAATGTTTTAAAACAAAATATACTTCCATTAAATGGGTTATAAAATCATCATTCGTGTGTATGGTGGACTATCACCTCATGAACCTATGTCATTTGTTTTTCCATTTCCACCTCTCAGGGATGGGTATAATGATGGATCTAAAGTATATTTATATATATGATATATATAACATATTTATAATCATTTAGTCACTAAACCATATATATATATATATATATATATATTTAGATATTCCATTTCATAGAATATACAATAATGTTTCATGTGTGTACATCAGACTACTGCCTCACAAAGCGATTTGATTCGTTTTCACTAACACTTCACGTGGATGGTGATAAATGTAATGTTAACAATTATATGTGATATTATTTAAATAATTATGATATAAATAACATTATTATGATATTCATCACATATTTATCTTTCTGGGAATATAATATATATATATATATATATTCCCTTCTTTCCTTTTCACTCACGTAAAGCTAATAACATCATTGTGTACATGTGGACTATCGCCTTCACGATACAATGTGAATCAAATTAAAGCACCGAAACACATGTATGATATATATATATATACTATGATATTAATTATATTATTACCATTATATAATGGTAAAATATCACTTACCTCATTTCAATAAATATTGGTGAGAAATAGAAATGTTACTCATGCGTACGTATGACTGACCATCTCCAAGATCGTAACACACTTCATTGTTCATAAAACTCATTCATGATTGTTTATAAAATAAATAATGATATATTAAAATTATAATTATTTCATGATAATTATTCTATACATAATATACCTATATAATATTTGAATGAATAAGATCTTTCATGAAGAAACAGACATGAAAAATAAAGCCAATTAACAAATAAAATAATGAAAATTATTAAATATTTTTACCAAAAGGGTAGTAAAATGTCATAATAGGATGATATAAAATATTATAAATATGATTATGTTTCTGGTATAAATTAATAACATGAATAAAACCATTATATAAGACATTAAACCACATTCAACCAAATGGAAGTGTGGGATAATGGATTTTCTCTCAATTTACATTTAATTGAGACTTATTTTTAATTATGAACCATTTAATTATTTGGTTTATATAATATATATTTCAGATTTAATATCATGAATAATTCATTATTCATGGTATTTTATGTTTTATTTTCAATTATATCATCCAATGGTATTTTTATTGAATACTATTTAGTTGTAAATGTTATTAGGCAATGCCACTTTATTTTGTGATGCTAGATTTCTATTGAAAAAATCACTTTATTGTAATCATTTTCAAGAAACATCAAATTTAAATTAAATGTTTATATTTTTTTATGGATATATTTATATCCTAAAACACTTACAGTTTTAACATATGGTGTTCTGTTTTGAAATTATTTGATTAATATGGGATATATTGATAAATTTGTATGCTTTGCTCAATATAGACACATTATGATAAGGATTAGTTTTTATGAATTAAATATATTATTTGATATATGAGGCATTATTTGAATATTTATAACACTCATGGGTATTTGTTATAGATACCCTCATCGATGCATCGGTAGTCTCATGAGCCGAATCAGTTGGCCAAATCAGACTGATATTTACCGAGTATGTTTTGAACCATCTTATGAATGGCATGGAGTGTCAATGTATCAATCACCTAGGAAATATGACACCTAAAAAATTAATGATTTCCTGTATTAATAATTCAATTATTATTATTCTCCAATATATTTTCATCATGATATTATTTATGGGTGCAATTTATTCTTAGTTTATTAACTAAAAGAAATATATTTATAGTTATTTTCCTTGACATATTGATTCTAACTTATCCCACCATTATAGTATGGTTATATAATAGGATTTTGTTTTTTAGTTATGTACCTTTGAATATTGATTATTCATATTTATTAATTGTATATTTCTCTATATATAAGCCAAACTGATAATTTGGGATTGCCATTATTTTTTTTCCTTTCCTCAGGATATGATGATTAGTTCTTGGAATGAGTTTCAAGGATGATATGATACTTCTTTTTTTGAATTATTTTCTATTTTCAAGGTAAAATGGGTAAAATTTATTCATGTTATTTCTCTAAAACTACTAAATTTATTGGTCATTATATATTCTTTTCATTGTATCTATGCTAATTTAATAAAATACATCACTAGTTCCAGGATATTGGGGTTAGGGTTATTACATTAGATATTAACCTAAGGAAATTAATTAAATAAATAGAGTAAAATTGAATGGGGGAAGTGTATAACATGATCATTATATTATTTTAGTGTTATTTATTATGTTTTTTTACTTATGTTAATCCTTTTCCATATTGTTTTGATTTCCTCATAATTGTTGATATACTTCATAATGATGATAATTGGTTAAATTAACGAAGATGGTGATGATAGAGTAGTTGATAATATAGAATTAATATTTTATAATTATTTTTATATTATGTATTGAGAATTTATGAACAAATAAATGAATTTTATGGTTGGTTTTTTCTTATCTAAATGTGTTATTATTATTATTTTTGTTAGCATAGACTTAATATGTTATTTTTTCCATGGTGGAGAACTGGGTGATGATATATTTTTCTTGTAGAGTTTTTTAACATGTTTGTTGTAGGATAAAGTGGGTGATATTTAATAATCATAATAACTTATATAGTGTCTATTAAATTGAGATAGTCTTGTAATAGATGTAGTGATGTGAGTGGATGTTGCTGCTTTTTTTCTTTATTTTCAATGATATATTAATTGATGTTGAAATTCTTGAAATAATAAATTATAATGGGTTGTAATAATATTGAGTGAGTTTATAATATTTAATTTAATGAATATTATTATTTGGTATGGAATGGATTATAATGATATAGTATCGAGTTATGAAAAATTAAATGTTGAATATATGATATATGGAATACTTAATTATCTGTGATAGAAATAATCTTCTATAAATTTTTGTATTATAATTAAAATAAAATTTCCATTAAATGAAATCATGGAATAGATTATTAGATAAGTAATATCAGGTTATGTGGATATTATTTTTCTATTTTATGGTGTTGGTGGAGTTGGTTGTTTAGTTTCTAGAGGTGGAATTGATGTCATATGAAATAGTGAAAATTTTAGCTTTGTTCCATGTGGTAGGTCATTTACCTTTGGTTTTGTATGTGTGATAATAAATATTCAATGTGGTTTATTTTGTTTCATATTAATCATAACCTGAGTAAGGTATCATTACAAAATAATATTAATGTTTTGGGGATCCCATTATTTTACCCAACATCTAAGATAAAAAATTAAAAATGGTTTTCTATTCTCACTTCCCCTCTATCACTAATAAATATAATATAGGCTGTGACAGCTTAAGGGTAAAAAATTAGGTGACATGGTTTTGAGTAGTGTTCTTGATAGAGCCATATATGGGAGGAGGTTTTCATGGGTCAAGACCTTAATGATTATTTTATATCTCATGATTTGTTAAGGTATAAGGTTGGTTTCATTATTTATTCATTGAGGAATTAGTTTATGTCCTCTAATTTTACATGCAGTTATTTGGGTGTGGTCCTACTAATTTAACTTGAATACTCACCCCTATATTCTATAAGTATTTTTACATTCATTGGATGTTGTTGGGGTTTTGGTAGGACGTTATTATCTTTTGATTTAGAGTTAAATAGTGTTCACTGAGTTTTTCTATTAAAATTTATATCATTGTATTTATTTATCAGACATTGATTTTTGTATTTTCTTACACGCATTATGGTATTGGTTTCATTTAACAATATATAGAGTTAATTTTTGATTTTATATAACATTATTAGAATTCATGAGTGTAATGGATGTCATTATTTGGGGTTTATAAACTCAATATAGGAATCAAGACTACAGATTTTTAAAGGGATTTATGGGTCACACATCTCTTAACTTCTATCCCGGTAAGTGTTTTATTTGGAATGGGTTATGAAAAATATAGTACCACTACAACAAATCAATTTTTATAAAGGATATTCATCACTTGGTTTATTAGAAAGAGAAATTATTCTATATTATATATTTTTTTAAACTAATTCATATGAACCAACTAGACCCTATAGAGACACAACTCAAGGTTGATGATATGAAATGTAAGGTGAATCCCCATGATTAACTATGATAATTCATGGATTGTAGACCAAAACTAATGGATTAAGCTATAACCAATGGTTACACTACCATATAGTAAACATCCTTATAGAATAAACACTATTGTAAACCCAAATATATATTATAATGTTTATAATCATGAATAACCATATTGATATAAAAAAGAATGCATGTATAATAGAAATCAATAATAAATGAATAATATATTCACAATTTTCCTCTAGAAACCCAACATCACATCCCATTGAATAAGGTAAAAGAAATGTATATACATCACCAACTACCAACAACTATGTTTCTTGATTATAATAACTCCCAGACAATGTATAAATAGTAACATTAAATCCTCCAATTTAGAAACTTGTTATAACACATCTATAAAGTCATGAAAATATGAATGTTAGATAATATGAATATACATTCTTAGTCGGTTCACCACATAAAACTAAACTTTATCACATCGACATTAAAAAATTACACTTTTTGAATACATTATATTTAAATAAACCAAATAATGAAATTTTACAAAATTCTATAGAAAGGATAATGTATATATATATATCAATAACTCATTAATTTAAAATATTTATTTACCACATAATCACAATAAAAAATTATCCTTTACTAACCACATAAATATCATTAGAACAAAATGTCTTATGATCCTTATATATATATATATCACCTCTTATCATTTTAAATGACCCTATTAACATTCCTATAATATTATATATAATGGGACACTCATACACTTTCTTGGTACCATATATAAATAAATACTAAGGCATGACTCTAAAGCTGGACCAATTCAGTGGTGAGTTGATACTCTATCACTAGATTACATACCAAAATACTCAGAAAATAACTCCATAATGATAGTAACACATCTCTAAATATCTATCCTCCTTTATCATAACCCTACTATGTGGGAAAGGGGGTAGGGTTTACTCAATTATCTATCACATTGATAAAACTAACTCACTCAATGTAGATATATATCTATTTTATGTCAAATGCAATGGTTGCACATCCCAAAAAACATCAAATTCTTAATAAAATTTCTATTGCGTAAAATAAAATAAATCACACACCCTATATTTAGATATCATTGACATTAAAATATTATTATATTGGAATTGACCCATTACCATAAATATGAATACATAAAAACTACTTCCATGTTCAATAGAACCACATAACCAAACATCTTCCCCATCACATAGTTCTATGCTAAAAATATTCATCGGACAACTAACATATATTAAAAGTGAGAGGAAAAACCAAGAACTCATAACAAGGAAACATTTATCCTTACTAAATGGAATGAGATAAGAACAAATAGAACCCATAGTTACTAAAGACAGTAATGGTAACCCAATGTCTAATTGTATCTATAATAGATATATTGAAATTCCAAATAACAAATTAGTATGAAGCACTATATATAAAAAACTACAACTATGATAAATCACTATAAAAAATGAATAATAATCCTACATTCAAAATACATATATTTGGAATCATTTAAATGAATAACCAAACCATGTGGTCACATTTTTAAGAAGAACCACACCATAAAATATATCACTTCTTTTTTCCTTTGAAAAATAAATATAAAAGACATTAATGATTATAAAAAAACATGAATATACACCCTCAAAAACCCATTATACTATTCAAAATAGCTTTTTAATCGAAATGTTTTTTTAAATAATTCATAAAATAGTTGTTTTTTTGTAAATTGAGGGAAGTTTCTATGTAAAATAGCATGTAAACATATATATGTATTTTTACCATAAGTTTCTCAATAATTGTCTACATGAAATGATAATTGTTAATTTTTAAAATATATTCATTTGATTAATGTCATGTGTTTTAAATATTTTCTAATTCTTCCATTATAATGGTAAAAAATATTTTTAAAACCAAACATCCACTTTCGTTCCAATGTGAGTCCATCAGACGTCTACTATAATGACCACCAAGGCAATGAAAATTTTTTAATTCGATTATTAAATTGAATCGAAACCTAAAACAGTTCTAATTGATATATATTAATAGAAACAAATATTATTATGTTGATTCTATAAATAATACTTTTAGTAATAGAATGAAAACCCATCAATATTAGAGAGTTGAACACAAAAGCATAATAAAACACCATGAATGATATTAGAAATAATATCAAATTTAAATTAACTATAAGATCATAAATCCCCAAATTATAAAATAAAACACAAGAGATTATAATAATTTGAAAAAGATTTATTTCTAATTTATGGATCAATGTATCAACATTAATAAATTAAATTAATTATTAATAATAGTTATTTTCTAAAAATAAATTTGTATAGAATTTGGGAAACCATAAAATTTTAGAATAAATACCTAATAAAATACCACAAACCATAATTTTATTTATTAAACATGGAAAATGGGATTAAGCCATGGACAAGTAGAGAAAGGGATATAGAGGTCTAAAATAGCGAAGTCCGAGGGAATTGCCTTAGATAAAATCTATTCCATCAGAGGAGAAATCACCCAAATTAGAAAAAATATGTAATGGGCTTACCTGGTATGGTCTTGGAGGTGAGATAGTCTCCCACTATTTTACCATAATGCCAAATAAAAATTACTTCCATCTGATCCTTGATGATAATCATATACTTGTAGATCTGATAAAAAATGGTATAAGGGAAAGTGGAAAGACCCATTAGACTCGACTGTATGTTTTGGAATTCATTTCCTAACAATATTTTAATTAATTAAAATGACTTATAAATTTAATAATATTTGTCAATACAATATAGGGGTCATAATTTTTTAAAACTTTTATGATGAATATCAATGTTATTTAATAAAATGTAAAACAATTATAATAATATAAAACTATAAATCTTGATACTCATAATCTACTAGTAAATATAGTTTAGAGTTATATTTTTTATAATTTTATGATCCATTCACTTTTACAAAAATTGTTAAAGTAATTTCAAGAAAAATATTTTTAAAATTTATAAAATTGTAAATATTAAAGTAATAACATATAAAAAATTATGATAATTTCATGATCATAGATGTAAAAACCCAATCTTCTCATATATAAATCTCAAAAAAATTATAATAAATATTCATTATATAACATTATGATCCATGCTATAATCATTTTGTTTTAGTGCCTTAGTAAACTTAGACACATAAAAATTTGGTCCATAAGTGACCTAAGTCATCTCCCAATATGTTTTTAAAAAATTCCACAATTCATAGACTAATTATGAATTATCAATGTCATCCTTATGTGGGAATAGAAAAAAAGTATCATATCTGCCACTCATTAAGGGAAATGAAGTGATATATACATATATGATGAGAAAAATGGTACGAGAACATTAAAAGAACATTTAAATACTATAACCCACATATCATAGATGGTAAAGCTAATTCATAGCATAAATATTGTAAGTCCATAAGACATGATTCATAATGGAATCCAAGAACAAGAACTATGGGAAGAAAAAATAGGATAAGGAATATATTTTATCATAAACATAAACATATTAAATAATTTACATAATATTTCAAGGATGATAACCAATACTATCATTGTAGAATTGGTATACTCCCCAAACTATAAAAGTAGTTATTGGTAACCTCTAAGACAATCAAAGATGAAAGTGTCCCATACTGAAATGGGTTCACGTACCATTACATTCCTATTTATCTCATTAGATATAAATATTTACCCAATTAATTAGAGGGAAATATAGTTCCCATCCATCAAATAATTAAAATAATACATACATAGACCACAATATCCTTAAATATTTTTTATATCAAAATCCCAAAAAAACAAATGGGGTTCATAAATAGTTCATCAAATTAATACTTTTAAAAAAGATAAAAGTTTCACAATCATTTCATCATTTATCCATAACATATCCTATATAAAAATAAGTGAGTTTCATAATCATTTTATAATTATATGACCTGTGGAAAAATAAGAGAGTTTGATAATCATTTTATCATGGTATAACATGTAAAAGAGAAACAAGTTTCATAAACATATTTTCATTTGAAACATAAACTATTTTAATAAATAAATATAATGTTATAATTTTATAAATTCCCTTATAAGTAATAAGTAACATTAGTGGTTTTTAACTAATAAGTTAAACTATTTTGAATGAAAAATCACATGGAATGTTTCTTGAGGAAAATATACATCCATTGAAAATAAACATTTTAAAATGAAAAATTAAAAAAATATTGTACAAAAAATTTTATTTAAAATAAAATTTATATGTTATAATTTAAACTTCAAATAATGTAGTGTTCATGATGTAGGGAAATTACTTTCATGTTTTAGAGGTTAAAACATAGATTCATTTCAATTTTTTCAAAAAATTGAAACATGAAATATTTTGAAAATGAAATGAAAACTAATATTTAAAAACCCAATAAACATTAGTACATGATTAAAAATTTATTTAATAAATATTTTCTATAATGTTAAAAAAAATTTGAAATCGTTTTTAGAAAATAACGTTTTGGATGATAATGTGGTTTTGACCGATGAGAGAAATAATGATGATTTTTCTCTAAACTAATCCTTTAAACTCTTTAGTACATAATGAAAGGAAAATGATGGTAATTTTATTTCAACATTATATAAAAATGTTATAAGAAAATTCATAAGATTAAATAGATATATATCATAATATTTCATCATCTAAAGCATATTCATGAAAAATCCTAATAAAAAATGTGATCGTGACATCAAACCTTTACCACATTGGTAGATTTTGAATCATAAGCATCATTAATGAATAAAATAAAATGAAACTTTTAATATAATGAAAATTAGGAAATTTATTTTATTCCATGTGAAATAGAATGTATATAATCCTTATATAATAGATAGGTGCATAACATTACTTTTTCCCCAAAGAAGGCATTTGAGATGAAAATATCTTACCAATTTGGTAATATATCAAATCAAAAGCCCCATTAATGAATAGCATAAATTAAAAATTGAAATAGCATGAAAATAAGTATATTAATGATAAAAAATTTAAAATGGGTAGTATATACTGGGAAAACAATAAACTAGTTGTGAATATGACAGAAGACTCCATGAAATAAAAGCGAGACTAGAATTTTCTAACCTTATGTCTCGAATTCCTTCATACATGTTCAAAACTCATCTATTATAAAAATTATATTTTTATAAATATTATATATATATATATATATATTTCAAACCATATATTAATTACTTATTATCTCTTATTACCAATTTATTAACTAATACCATGTTATAATCACATTTCATGAGATAACTGATTTGTATTTCATTATGTTTTGATTTTTTATATTCCTGGTCCTATTAGTTTTATCATGGTTGTAAAATTTCAATAAATTTTTAACATGATATAAAATTTATTTATATTATATAAATGTATGCATTTTTAATAGTCCATAGTGTTAGAGATAGAAAAAGAAATACACCGTTTATGGCGATGGTTGGCCACACATATGCATGAAAGATGTTTCCATTTTACTGATGGATTAAAAGAAATAAATTAAAATAATATATTATAATTAAATAATAATTTTTATTGAACATATATAAAAATATTTCATTAAACCCATACTTATTTAATATCATTTAAATCGTTAAATAATCACATCACTTTGAGAGGGGCTTGTCCACCATACACATGAGTGACATTATCATATTCCCAATGAATGTAAAGTAAAAAGGTATTTGGGATATAATATTTATAAATGAAAAATAATTATATATATATAATATAAATATTTAATAAATCATTATACCTTTTGGTGAGGGTAGTGTATGGAAAATGAATAACATCGGTTCACGGGGAAGTTGTCAGCTGTACACGTGATTGATGAATTCATATCCGATTTGAGCAAAGAAGAGATATAAAAAGGTAATTTGATTAACATAAAATTATATTATCAAATCTACGACAATTTGGTTATTATTTCATCATGATTTAATAATATTTTAATGAGTCAGAGGAAGAAATAAAATTAAACGATCAATTATGGACGTTTCCACTTCTTCAGAAAAACTCTTTTTTTTGTTTGTACCAAAATCAATCCTAGGTAAGATTTATGGTGAAAATAAGGATTCTAGGATAAAATTATAGAAGTATTTAATGGATTTGTGAAGGTAATTTCTTATCCAATGTGTTTTTAAAGAGAAAATAGGATAGGAAAGTGTGTGGTTTTTTATAAGTGATGTGAGTTACACACTTGTAATTTTTGTAATGAAAAAGGTGTATCTGTGTTTTTGAAATGATTAAAGACTAACAAAGAGAAAATTAAGAGTATTTAGGCATGATAAGGTAAAAATATGTCCATATAATGTGTTTTGGAATAGTTATGGTTAATTTATAACCCATATCATTTTAGTCTAACCCCCTCGTAAACCCGTTTCCCCATTATTACGGTAAATAATTGTTACTATTGTTACTATTATTATTTATTGAATAATTAAGTCAAAACTATTATATAACGTAAAATACCTTTATTCAAAATTTGGAATCAATTTTTCAAAATTTCATTTATATATGTGGAAATGATTATTTAGAATTACACCTGTAAATGTGAGAGGAAGATGTTTTCAAAAGTGAAAATGATAAAAAGATTTTTTTTATCAAAATAGATTTTGAACATGATCTAATGAACTATATAGGATTAATTGATAAATATTTTATGTAAATTTAATTTTAAATTCATTTTAAAACAAAAATTAACTGAGGAATTATTTATATGAAAATATTGTTTTCAATAATATGAATATTTTTTCACAATACATTGAAAAGTAAATCATTTTAAAAAACCCAAAATTCAACCTAATAGAATTTTAACAGGCTTATATAAAAAATAATGATTATTTTATAAAATTTATTTTCTCAAATTTTCAAATATTAATTTTATTATTCGTCAGAAAATAAAATAAAAATATATTTCGTAGTTTTTTTTTATTTTAGAAAAATATAATGAATTTAGTGAAAATTGTATATTTTTATCGATATATTTATTTATATAGAAACATTATACTTAATATTTAATAGTTTCTTATAAATATTGAATCTAACATGTTTTATGGCCATGAAATGAAAATAATGTTTAAATAATAATATTAATTTTTTTCTCGTTCATTAAAACTCAGTGTTGTGCCTAATGCAAGCAATCAAAAAATTTACATTAATATTTAAATAATATATTTTATAAATTGGAGGTGTGTTACATTCTACTCCACTTGAAATTAATTTCTCAATATAGATTTTTTTATGAAGATATCAATATATATGGATACATTTTCTCCATAATATCTTCAAGATCAAACTTAGCTTCCATGAACAAGTGGTTTTTCCACAAAATTATACAAGGTGAGTAGTCTTGTTTCATAAAAGTTTATATATTCACTCAAAAATCTCTAGTATTGTTTCCTTATTAGAATTATGTTTATCATGTAGTATGTGTAACGACCTAAAAATTTATCAATTGAAAATTACCATCATATTATATATGTCACATATTATAAACCACATAAAATCACTTTATGTACTCAATAAAAACATTATAACTGAAGAATGAATAAAATAAGAAGTATTTTTAGAATCTAAGGTACATATACTAATGAAATAATAACATAACAATTGCAATTTATTATGCTAATTATGAAAATTAAACCAAGAAATTGAATATTAACCTCTACCATTAAATTAGATATAAATTTTATCCATCTTATAAGTGAAAATATGATATAAATATATCATAATATATATAAATAGATATTATAAAAATTTAAATTTAGTGTTGGTATTTTTGTGAGTCATAAATATTTGATTACAATTATTTGATTAATTTAATAAATATAAGGAACATTTATTTTTATAATATTTATTCATAATTTAGAATTTTTTTGGTCTTATGATTATTGGATAATTTTACGATAACATAATTAAGTTTTCAAAGTGTTTGAAATGTAGTTTTAATTTTAAAATTTGTATTTTCTAAGTAAATGATACTTTTAAATGATGTTAAAATTTATTATATTGGAGAAAATATTTTTATAAAAAATTGCTAAATTCATAATTTGTCACATTAAAAAATTGTTACGGTGAAATTTTAATTTTTTTTGAAATACATGAATATTTGGAGAATAGAAAAATATGGTAACTTACGTTATATTAACAATATAAGTTAAATGAAATATTCCTTGAGACATGGATTATATAGGGAAAATTGGTTATAAATCACATGATATAATTAAAATATTTAGTAACAAGAATCAATGCTATTGATTATCATGATAAAAATAATATACAAATGAATTAAAAAATGAGAAAACACCCCTCTCCTCGACTATAACTACAACCTCTCACCTCCTTTATTCCTCACGTCTATCAAGATGTGATCCTTATCTAAATCATGATAAAATATCTTCCCTATAACCATACCCACATCTGGGATCTTTGATTCTTAAAACTACCACTTCCAATCCCCCTGAAAAGGTTCTTAAGAAGAAGGAATCAAGAGGTAAAACAATCTTCCGTTTTCTTCCAATTTCTTTTCAAGTTATTTTATTTTCTTATATTATTTTAAATATCCCCTATTCAATTGGATTAAAAACTATATTATCTTACATATAATATACTTTTATCATGATTTTGGAATAATTATTCATAAAATAACTTATCATATCCCCTTTATTTTATGAATAAAAACACCGTGTGTGAGGTGCTTATTTACCACCTTCATGGTTGACATATTTTCATATTTCAATTCCATGTTGATGGATGGTCCCAAATGAAATATCATGGGTGAGATAGATTATATTATATATATTAAAACCTATTTTATTTTCTGGAATCAAACTATATACATGATATTTAATAATATAAAAAAACTAGTTTGTGATGATAAAAAAATGCTCAATTATTCTAAACAATTATCAGTAATAATTTATCTAATGATTCATCCTCACATATAGAAAAAATATATTTTTCAATATTATATTATTTCATTAATAACATATAATTTTATTATTGTACAACTATACTCATTCTATATGTTTTTCCACACACATATTCTAGTAAACCGATCATTGAAACCAAGGAAACTAATGCTCTGTGATGATGAAATTTAATCTCATAACCCATTAAAGGGATATAAATGAAATAAATAAATATATAAAAATTAATTAAATATATCAAATATTACTAATTAATTAATTTATGTTTTTAATTTTGTTATTCATGACATTATAATAATGTTCAAAATCATTTTGGACATAAGGCAAGGGATTCTATGCAAACCTCCATTATTCCTTCTTGTTACAATTTCTATCTCTATACCTCAATTTAAATATTCTATGTTTTTATATAATTCTTATAAATATTGTTTATATGTTCCAAAATAATATATCAATAAATGTTCAACATTATTTTTTGAGGGTAATCATTTTTAAAATGTTCCATTTTCAATTATTCACGATAAGCAAGCCCGATTTAAGGGAACCTCCCAAATTATTACCCGTTTTCAAATTCACTCCATAATGTATTTTAAGACACCATTATTTTTATAAAATCAATAATTTTAATTTTATTAACTATATTTGTTTCACTTCTATATTTATGAAAATGAATATATATTTTCCTCTTTAAACTGTCTTTAATACTTTCTTTAAACAACACTAAAATGATTTTTTACAAGGTTTATTAAACAATTATTTTTCATGTTTCCACTTCAATTAGACATAAATTACCTTTATCCATGCTTATTTTTTATTATTATCTTCAATTTATGTTTTGAATACATTCTTCCATGGAAATATTTTATATATACCAATTTTTATGCCTTATAACAAGATTATGATTCCCATTTATTCCCATGGGTAACCCTTATGTTTATTATTTATGTGGAAAACGTATTCATGATGATGTTATTATGGTTTAATTTAGGTATTACTCTAATTCATGTGTTAATGTTTAATCTCACGAGATGCCATGTTTGGATTGGGAGTGAACCTAATTCCATTGTGAGACATTGACCACCACGTTATATGGTCTTTGCAGTTAGCATTGAATCATGTTTATCTCATATTATGTGTTTTTTCCACATTCCCATAATACCATGATCAAATGTTCCCATGATATAAATGTTATACATCATTATGATCAATCATGTACAATTACTTTTATTTCATCATGTTATGCTTTCTAACCCATGTGCTATATCTTATTCAAATACTTATTTTCTTATTGGGATTTTTATCCCGTCCCTTGTGTTCATTAATTCCCTATGTTTTATTATGTAGATATAGGAGGTCAATTAAAGTTAGGAACACATTTTTGAGATTTAATAGAATATTTATTGGGTTTCTGTAATCTTAAAATTTGTACATAATCTTCCAAATACACTAGAATTTATGGTCCTTGGATTGTAATTGTCTGTTAATTATACATTAATATGTGTAAAATTCTAGGGACACTATAGTTGGTATTAGATTAAGGTCGAGTTATTTTTGGTATTAGGAATAAAAAATCAATCCAAATCCTCTGGGATGAGACTAAGTATAGGGAAATATTCATAAATTTTGTTAAATATATAGTATGTGGGTTATCAAGAAAAAATATACCCATTTGATACTTCAAGTGGATGTGGTTATGTGATAAATTTACTTGGGAGTAACAACTCTGAAAAGATATTCCGGACCTAATTCAGGGTTACCTAGTACACAAGAATGGATTATACTATTCACCTGGTTTGAAACACTTAGGGGACATGATTTGGTAAATTCATAAGCTCATTAAAAACCATTAAAAAGGGAACAATGAATATTCCCATAAGAATATATGTTGGGAGATAAATCATAGATAACCTATATTGAAACCTTCATAATCACATGTTAGGATACAATTTTTCTTTACCAGTTTATCATTTTATGTAGAATTTTCATTGTTTATTCATATTAGTAAATTATTCATGCATGTTAATTGATATTGTTTTCTTAGTTAATAGCAGGAAATTGAAGAACAAGTTCCAATAATAAATGTGATAATAAATGTTATGATTTAATTAATGGAATACAAAACATGATGGGAATGATAACTCAAAAATTCCTGGTAGTACTAGATCAACTAGCTGACGTTATGAATAATAACATGAATTATCTGTAACACCCTCCTTATTCTAAGAACGAGAATGTTTGCATTCAATAATTCATATGGAAAGGGTCTCCCATGTTTAGTGTAAATTCCAATCCCATCCTCACATAAATATGGATTAACACCATTGAATAGATATTCCTTGTATGATAGTGCCCAAAAGAATAAAAATTGGGCTGACAGTTTATTGTCTTCATGGGGAAGCTGATCAGTGGTAGAAACTGATAAAGAACGCAATCTCTATGGATAAAATTCATTCTTTGGAATGGGAATATTTAAAGAAATTATTTCTTCATAAATATTTTTGGCCAACCCTCTATATTGAGATCTAAATGGAATTCCACAAGCCAAAGTAAAAGGAAGATGATTTCATCATGGTGTATAAAAAAACATAACTTGTCCAAAAAGATACGGCTCTAGCTTTTATATGGACAAAAAATGAATGGTAGATCACATGTTTAGCAGACTAAATAAGTGTCTATTAAACAATTAGGTGATTCAAGACTTTTAATGATTAGTGTAGATTGTTTGTTGTTCCCATAAGGTTGGAATGGAGATCAGACACTCTTAGTGGTACATTGGCCCATTAAAAAAAATAGAAAATGAAGTTCAAAATGGGTGATAAATACCATGATGGAATGAAGAACCAACATATGATGTCTCAAAAGTGTCAGATGAATTATCCTGGAATCTGTTTAAAGGGAACCTACAAATGATTAAAATGTGGAAGAGAAGGACATATGTCTAATAACAGCTGAAGGAACACAAAAAATCAATCTTACATGGACGAATAAAGGAAGGTTAATACCAATAATCATCTAGTAGTGCTGTGATTCAATTTCAATGAACATGGGAATTTTTAAAACCAATTTCCTAAGCCTTGGGTTTTTAGAGGAAATCAATAACAACATCCAAGGAATCAAGGTATGGCATATACTATCATTACTACTGAGGTGAAAACTAAAAATGAAATGGTTTTAGGCATGATAGTTATTCATTAATGAATAGATAACATACCATTTGATTCTGGTTCAATTCATTGTTTCATATTTCACTATTTTCGAATAACTATTCAAACACCACAACAAAATTTAGAGGTTGAGTTATCAGTGAGAATAATGAATGGGGTAATTATAGCATCAAAAATTTTTAACTCATGCCCAATTAATGTTTGTAGATTTAACCCCCTAGAAAATCTTTTCATACTACTTTTGGTAGATTTTGATGTTATATTGTTCATGGAATGACTATATTTATACAAAGACAACATCAACTGTTGGGAAAGAGATATCACTCATCAAATCAAAAAATAATCCTCCAATTATTTAAAGTGTAAGTAGGTGGATGAATATCTTTTAGAATAATCATATCAAGGGTGGATATTTTTTCTTTATGAGAATGCATATCTATCTAAAATGATTGAGACAAAGGATAAAATATTTCTTGAATACATGCCCCTCATGGTGGATTATACTGATGTATTCCCTAAAGAGAATTCTAGACATCCTATTGATAAAGAGGTTGATTTTTTAATGTATATTATTCTTGGATATCTTCTTATATCAACGAAACCTTATAGAATAGCCACTATTTAGATGGAATAAATGAAGAAGAATGTATATGATAATATGGATAAGTGTTTTATACACCTCATTTGTATACCATGGGGATCACCAGCTATATTCATTAGGAAGAAAGATTGATATATTCCCCTATGCATTGATTATTATGATATTAAGAAAAAATACCAAATATACCATACCATAGATAGATTAATTTTTGAATCAACTACGTGGGGCCAATTATTTCTCTAGGGTGGACCTTCGGTTGGGATATAACCAATTAAAGGTGATGAAGGAAGATATTCCCATAAATTACTTTCAAATTAGTTGTAGAGACTATGATTTCATAGTTATTACATTTAGACTCACTAATGATCTTGAAAGGTTCTTGGAATTTGTGAATAGAATATTCGATGATTACCTTGTCCAATTTTTGGTTGTCTTAATTGATGATATTATGATATAATCCATGATCATGGAAGAAATCAATGAGAATTTAATTTTTTTGAAGAAATTGTGAAGGGAGAAAAAATTTTAAAATTACAAGAAATGTGGGTTATGGATTAATTAAGTATCAATATTGGAAAATATTATCACTAAAATATGGATATATATTCACCCTTCCATGACAAGTGAAATTGAAGAGTGGACCATGCCAACATATGTAAAAGAGATCTATACATTCCATGGTGGATATGGATATTACTGAAAACTTTTGAAGAGATTTTATTATTATTTATCCCAATAAATAAGATGAATCAGAAGGAATAATTGTTTTTTTGGACCATTGAATGTGAATACTACTTCAAGGAGTTGAAAAAGTGTCTTATTGCCGCACTAGTGATCAAACTTGAAACAATTTTGGAACTATTTGTGGTGTACAAAGATGCTTCAAAGAAGGGATTATGTATTGTAATGATGAAAAATGATAATGTGACATCCTATTCCCCATGATAGGTAAAATTCCATGAGAAAAACTCTCCCATTCATGATCCATAGTTTCCATCTATGATGTTTGTATTAAAAATCTGGTGGTATTATCTCTATGGGGATAAGTGTGAGATATATACTGATGGAAAGAGTCTAAAATATATATTCACATAGAAGGAGAATGGTATGATCTATTGAAGATTGTTAGATCTCATTAAGGATTATTTCTACTCAATCCACAACCATCCTAATAAAGCAAATAAGGTGGTGGATTCTCTCTGTAGAAAGAATCATGCAACTTTATCAATGTTAAAAAATGGGAAGGATACAATCTTCTTAGACTTTGTAAGGATGGAAATAATAATTGTTAAGGAATGAATATCATCAATCCTTTATCAAATTATTCCTCAACCACACCTCATAGAGAAAATAAATGATGCTCAAGGAAATGATGTTGAAATTCTGAAGAAGGTGGAAGCAATGGGAAAAGTAAAAAAACCTCAGTGTTCAAAATGTATGTGGATGGTGTCATGAGATTTTGGGAATGACTATATGTACCATCCAATTCCGAGATAAATAAGGACCTTAATAATGACACACATAGCTTAACCTTGTCTATTTACCCATTGAATAAAAATATGTATCAAGATCTCTAAGAGAATATTTGGTTGGGAAATATAAAAAAGAGGATTGTTGAATATAAATTAATGTTATGAGTATATTATCTTGTGATGTCTGAGAGACATAAGTATAAGGGGATGATGTAACAAATACCCATACCAAAATCGAAGCGTGGAAACATTATCATGGAATTTTCCACCGGGCATCCATGTATATCTAGAGGAAACAAGGCTATATGGGTCATTAGGGATCATCTTACAAATATAGTTTAGTTTATCCCAATTTGTGATCACTTATATTTGGATCAACATGAATAGATAAATATCAGATAGTTTTTAGGGTTGAATGTAGTACCACTATCAACTATATCTAATCGATACGTTATATTCACCTCCATGATATTGAAAAGTCTCCAACATGCTCTGAACACTGATTTAAATGTTAGTATGGTCAATCATCTTTAAAATAGTTTAATCAGAGAAAAATATTTAGAAACTAGAAGATATATTTGGAGCATGTTCAATATACTTCAATAGAGGATTGGGCCAACATATTCCACGAGTCTAATTCTCATACAACGATAATTTCTACTCGAGCATCCAAATGGATCCATATGAAGCACTTTATTTGAAAATATGTTGAACAATAACATATTGAGATAAAGTTGGTGAACGTAATATTTTAGGACCTCAAATGGATGAAGAAATAGTGTAGAAGGTGAAAACCATTCAACATCACATCAATTCAACCTAATTTAGAAAAAAGAGTTATTCTGGAAATCATTGAAGAGACCTTCAGTTTAAGGTTAGAGGCATCGTATTCCTCTCCATATCTCTAGGGAATACAATCATGAGATTTGGGAAGAAATTAAAGTTATGTCCATGTTAAATCAACCCCTTAGAGATTTATGATCTTTTCAGAGTCTTGGACTATCAACTAGAACTTCCACCATCAATGTACTAATGACATGATTTACTCTACGTATCCCTTTTCCTTAAGTACATACAAGATACTTCACATATAATTAATTAAGAGGTAGTACATTTGGAAAATTATCTCTCTAATGAGGAGTAACGAGTAAGGATCATGGATTATAGAGAAATATTTCACAAAGATTACTCTCCTGGAAAATGTACTATGGAGGAACTATAAGTAAGAAGAGGTAACATGTGAACCATAAGAAGTGATGAATTAAATGTACCCAAACATGTTTTCTTCAATGAATGTAAAAAGAAATTTTGAGGGTGAAATATCATTAGGGGGGAATAATGTAATGACCCAAATATTTATGAATAGAAAATTACCTTCTTATATATATGTCGAATAATATAAAACTCATAAAATCACATTGATAACACAATAAAAACATAATAAATTAAGAGTTAATTAAATAATATGTATTTCTAGAAGTTAAAGAACCTATACTGATGAAATAGTAACTTTACCTTTAGAATAGTGTTATGGAACTTATGAATAGTAAAGCAGACAATATAATAGTAAACCCACCCATGAATTTATAAATAAAATTTATCCATATTATATGTAACAATATGATATAATTATATTATAGTATCAGTAAATAAATATTTTGAAAATTATTAATGAAGTGTTGGTATTTTTGTAGGTCATAAATATTTAATCATAGTTTGGTGATTAATTTGATAAATTAAAAGAAATTTGATTTTCATAAAATGTATTCATAAATTAATATTAGTTTTTATTATGATTATAAGATCATTTTATGTGACCTTTATTATGTCTTCAAAGTGTTTGAAAAGCAGTTCCAATTGAAAAATTGTATTTTCTAAGTAAATGATTAGTTTAATTGAAAATTAATATTATAATATATAAGATTTTTTTTTCTTTTAATGGAGTTCATTTTTAATGTCTACACTTTAAGAAAAAGGAAAATGTATTGGGATTTTTATGAAATACATGAATTATTGGTGAGTAGTAAAATATGGTAATTTATGGTATATATAAATTATAAGTTAAATACACTATTACTTGAGTAATGAATGATTTAATCACCATTATATAGAATGAAACTGATATAATTATTTTATTTAATCTCATAAATCAACACTATATTTTGTCTTGATAAAAATTATAAGCTAATGAATTAAATAATGAGAAAACACCCATCTCCAGCACTATAAATACCTCCCCTCACCACCTCTTCTCCTCACACCTCTAAATCCATTAGAATTTTTATAATTATAATCAAATAACTTCCCAATCACCTACCTTATGTTCAAGATATTTTTATATTAAAAAAATACCAAAACCAATCCCCTTGAAGAGGTTCTCAAGAAGAAGGATTCAAGAGGTAAAACCCACTTCCATTTTCTCTCAATTTCTTTTTAAGTTCATTTTTTTCATATCTTATACTAACATAACCTTATACAAGTGTAATGAAAACTCAATTATCATACATATAATAAAATTTTATCATGATTATGAAATAACATTTCATAAAATCTCTTCTCATTTCCCTTTTATTTTAGGATTGAAAACATCGTCAGTGAAAAGATGATTTACCACCTTTGTGGATGAAATTATTTTATATTTCAATTCCACCTTCAAGGATAGTCATTTAAAAAATTTAACAGATGAAATAGAATATATTTTATGTATTATAGCCTATTTAATTTTCTGGAACCCATTTATATACATGTCATTTAATAATATAACCAACTAGTTTCTGATGATAATAAATCACTAAATTAATCTAAATGATTATCATTAATGATTTATCTAATACATCAACTTCAATTCTAGTAAAAATTGGATTTTAATATTATATAATTTAATTAATAAACTATATGTTTAGTTCCTGACATCTATCATCATTCTACTTGATTTTTCATACACACAAACAAGTAAAATGATCTTGAAAACTAATCAAACTAATGCTCCTGAACGATGAAATTGAATCTCTTAACCTAGAAATTGGATATAAATGAATATAATGAAATTAATATAAGTAATATATATATAATTTTATTAATTATTTAACTAATGGATCTCATTTGATTACTCATGAAATTAATATCAATAGAAAAATTGTTTCTGATTTAAGGTATGGGGTTTAACATAAACCTCCACAATTCATTTAGAATACTCATTATCTCTCTCTATCTACGTTAATGTAACTATTATTTTTTATATAATTAATATATATATTGTGTATATGTTCCAAAATCATGTATCAAGATCTTATAATCATCCTTTTTCAGGGATATACATGTTTCTAAATGGTTCTCAACTCTATTCTTCCCAATAAGAAAGCTCAATTTAAGGGAACTTTCTGAATTCTTTTCTATTTTCAAGTGATCTCCATAATATATTTTAATCCATAGTTAGTTTTAAAAAGTTAATAATTTTATTTTGAAAGACTACTTGGGATCATATCTATCTTTATGGAAACAAATGTGCCTTTTCTAATTTAAATTCTTTTTAAAATTTTCCTTAAACCACGCTAAAATGTTTTATTTATAATTTTTCTTAAACACATCTATTTTTTCCCAATAATTGGATCTTAATTATCATGATCCATTACTATTTTACCTTATTAATTTCCATGTACATTTTTAGTCCGTTCTTTCATAGAAAATATTATGATATGCTCATTTTATGCCTTGTGACATGGTCATGATACCCATTGCTTTGTATGGGTATCTCTTATGTTTATTATTTAAGTGGAACACATATTCATGATCATGTTATGATGGGTGATACCAGATATCACTCTAATGAATTGGGTAATTTTTTTCCTCATGGGATGTCATATAGGGATAAAGAGTAATCTTGATTCCTTTGTGGGACATTTTCCACCATGTTATATAGTATTGGAATTTATCATCAACTCAGTTATATGAAATGTTATATATTGTTTCTACATTATTACTATGTCATTATTATGTGTTACCATGTTATACATGTTATTTTACATTATTATTATTCATGTTCCCTGCCTTTTATGTTATCATGTTATGCTTTCTAACCCATCTGCTATGTTTTATTCCTATTCTTATATTCTTATTGGGATTTTTATCTCATCCCTCCCGTTCCATAATTTCCCAAGTAATCCAATATAGATTTAATATTTATAAGGAATTTATGGGATTATTTTGGATGTTTAAAAAAATATTTTTTCTTATGGTTTCATGATGTATAAATATGTACTTAATCATCCAAATACAGTAGTCTTTACGATCCTTGGTGTGTCATTACTAGTTAATTATACAGTAATAAGTGTCAAAGGCTATGGTTTCTATAGTATGAAAACTGATTTTAGTACATATTAATGGTAATTTATGACCATCCTTATGAAACATACATTGAAAATATCATGAAATTATGAGGGGATTGGAATAAGCACCAATTTATTGTTCACCATCTTGATATGAACAAGAATTTCAAAGGGACTGTTATACATAGGGATTATTTTTCCATCATTTCCAAAAATATCTATCATATTCCATGTAGATATTCATATAAAATAATCTTTAAAAACATCAAATTTAAAATCTAAATAGTGATTGTCAACATATGTTTCATCCAAATCTAAAATTCCTTGATGTGTTTATGAATACATATAAACTTCACTACAATTTATTCATCTATCTTTGGTACCAGTAGTCATTTTCTATGATTTCATTGTATCATGTTTTAGCTATAAATTTTTTTCCATATAGATATTCATATGTATAAATATTAATGTTTTGGTGAAAGATTTATTTTTTAAATCAACTAGTGGGAGGTGTTGATTTAAACCAAATTCATAGTCCAATAGAAATGATATAAAACTATCATCAAGGGTTTGAATTGTTTCACATACATGACATATTTTTTATGAAAATTTGTAGTGCTGACATATAACTCTATATTAAAAGGGTTCAGAAGTCTTATTTAGAGATTTGAGGTAAACATAAGATCATAATCAGACAAAATTAAAATTTTTATCCAATGAAACATTATCACTTCTTCAATGTATATCATAGAAATCCGATCCATAGAGAAATATTCTACCATAGTGATGAACAACATTTAATTTTTATGTAGATCATCTACAACCCATATTGAATTTTAAACATTAGAAATATTAATGAGTCTAATTTGAAATTGGAGGTGATGTTTTCCCATTTCCATTCCAGTATGGTTAATGGATGCAACATCCTCATATAATTTTTTATCCATTCCTTCACATACTTACATACCAAGCATTGATATAGACACTCTGAAATATGTATCTTTATGCCACCCCACATGAAATAATATTTCAAATATCTTTTCATCATCATATATCCATGATACATACAGAATGAAAAATTATGATATTCTTTTAAAAATTCCTTATTAAAAACTTTTATGGATAAAAAACATGATACAATTACTAAAAATTATAATTATATAATGATCAAGGTTAAAGTAATGAACATTTTGACAATTTTTTATAGCTCTACATATTTTTTATGTACCTCTTTAATCATCACTTGGAAAGATGGTTGAATATTAAAGTGAGAAAGAAAATATTTCATCCTTTCTTTAGAGTTTATATACACATGATTTTATAATATAGAAACATTGGATTATTTGTTATCCTCATCATGGATATGATAGAATGACCATTTTGACTCAGAGCATCGGTCACCTTTTTCTATTTACCAACGTGCTAATGTATTGAAAATTTATAATATTTAACCATCTCTAACCATATACTCTTCATATATTTAACTCCTTTTATGTGAATATACACTTCAATATTATTTGATCGGTATACATATCACATATTCCTTTATAAAGATAATTCCTTTATATCTTTAAAGAAAAAATTTCTATATCTAATTTTAAATCGTGAATTGAAAAATTTTACTCATGATTCTCCAATTTTCATGAGGAATAAGCTATAACCATTTAATTTTTCATAATAACACATCAAAATTTCTTATTATATGTATCACTATATATTACAAAACCCTATTCACTAATGGGTAATGTAAACATAGGTGTGATGACTAATATTATCTTAAGTTCCTTAACATTTTTCTTATATCTCTATGTCTAGAGGAACTTAGCTTCCTTATGAGTTAAAATGGTGATTTGATTTGATATTCATGTGATATTGTCCCAAAATTGTATATAATATCAAACTAAAAAAGAAAACTATGGATCTCATTCATTATGGTCGGTCTAGGCCAATACTCAATAGGGTATTTAGTAGAATTCTCATCTGATATTCATCTTCTTCCTTTCTATTTTAATAGATTAGAATATCATATATGAATACTAACATAAATAGATCAAGGTAATATCTAAATACTCTATTCATTAAATCCATGATGATAGAGGGGTTGTTAGTAAGACCTAATAATATCAATATATATTCACAGTGTAAATACCTTGTATGGAATGATTTCTTAGGTATATCTTCTTTCTTGAACCTCAATTGATCATATCAATAATGATGTTCAATTTTGGAAATGTAATGAGCTCAAAAATGTTGATCAAATAGGCTATCAATACAAGGTCTAGGATTTTTGTTCCTTATCATGATATTATTTATCTACCAATAATCAATATATATTTAAATCAATACATTTTTTATTTTATAAAAAATAACATTTGTACCTGAAAGAGACAAACTTAGAAAAATTAATCCCTTATTAAACTTATCCTTTAGTGGATTCTTTAATTCCTATAACATAATCTAGTCCGTTATATAGTTATTATTTGAAATTGGAACGGAACCAGGTATGAGTTCTATTAGGAACTAAAATGAACAATTTGGTGGATGTTTAGGAAACTCTTATGGAAGGATATAGAAAAACTCCTACAAAATAGACACATCATCATTGTTGAATTTCTCCCCAAGCATCTCAAATAAATTGAATTCTAGATTATGAATCAAAACCCATAAAATAGATGTCATTTTCATTGGATGCTAATATTTATCATTTTAATGATGTATGAAAATAGGTTATTTTTGAATATCAAATCTAACTTACCTTCCTCAGAAATTAATGTGTGATTTATGTAGATAAATCCAATCAATTATGTTGATAACATTAAATTACAATAGTGTAAAAATGAAAATATTTGTTGGAAAAACATTAGTAGAAACTTAGACTAGTGAGTAATCACATAATTGAGTGGTGATAATTATAATATTTGAGTTTTTCAATACAAAAAATATATATATCTAATAATTTTTATTCAATCATGATACCCAAAAAAAATTATTCATATATGAATGAATGGTTAGATCCATATTCAAACAATACATTAATAGTTCTATAGTTTATTGTAAGTGTAATTTTCTCTAGGTAGTTATCAGACTTCTCAACAGAAATATGTATTGCATGCTACTTTACTTTTTCTCTCATCTTAATAGGTTACTAATGTTAATCATCGTTATCCTTTTTATTTGGGAACCTATTATGATAATGGAATACTACTTTCATTTGAAACACTTGAGTGTGGATGTTGAATTATGGGAAGATTTCTCTCAGTTCACATCATTGGTTATCTTTTTCCATCAATTATACATTCAATTTCAAAATTACCTTCCATTACACATATAAAAAATTAAACAATCTCCTTATGAAAATATTTCTCCATTTTCTCTTTCACACATCAAACAAGAAGGATATATCAAATAAATCTCTCCATGGTTTTCAAATTTACGTTTGAAATCCATCTTAATTTTAATTGTTAAAACCATGTGATTTATGGGTAAATACGATCTCCATTTCAACAATGAGAGCACATAAAATGATTTATTCATAGTTAACGAAGTCTATTATCGATGAATCCCCTCAAAGTATTGGATTAAATATAATGAATAATTGATTAAACATACTTATTGGTTGGATGAAAATGACAGAATAATACAAACAAATCCTGTAAAAATTTATTTATAGGAAGAAAAAAATATATTACTATTATATTTTATTTTAAGGAATTCCTTCTCCATTTTTTTGAATAATACAGTGTAATTACATATTAAAAATTAATCTCTTATACTCAGGCCACTCTATGGAGTTATTTTCATCATGTTTACTTTTATTTTTGATGATTGTCCACCATTTCTATTCTTTAACATCTAAATGATAAACAACCAAAATGAATTTTTCATGTTATAAACACAATAGAATAGAAAATAAGTTATCAATGGTACAAATATATTTATAAATAAATTTAATATTAGCGCATCCACTGAAGGAGGGTTTAAATTTCATCATTAAGGGATCAAAAGATAATTGTTCCCTCCTTTCCTCATTTTTAAATTAAGTATGATTCAAGGCTTGATAAAGTTATGTGAGCATAGAAATGATATTTTTAATTACATTTCCCATATTTTTTGTATTATTAGGAGTAAAATCATTTAATTTTTCATCACACTCATTATTAAAACGAATCCTTCAATTTCCATCCATTGAATAAAACAAAACAATCATAATGTAAGAAATTGTAATAACTTCTAAAAACTATATAATCATAAAAAACAACTTATAGAATGTTTAAATAATGATGCATTATTTTTATTAAATTATATCATTAGTTTATCTAATGTCATTAATATTCATCATCAATTTGAATTCATCATGATGGTTTTTAAAGAGTATTTGAATTTATAAATCAAATCTCTCAGGAGTGTAAAACTATGTGTGAAACAATGACCATTATTATGAACTGGGTGATGATATATTCTAGGACAATGAAACCGTTTTAGATTTATTACCCCTACATACCTCTATACCTGAGCCACGTCAACTTGTAGTATACATATAGGGATGTACTTTCATGGAAACCACTCTCTATTTCAATTACCAAATTCTGGGTCATTTTCTTATAATTTGACACATCCTTAGACTTATTATTATACATATCCTTTGAGATATCACTATTTATTTCTCATAAATATTTCTAAAGGATAAATATACCTTGTTAGGATACTAACTGTAAACTCCCAATTTTCCCATACATAAATATTAAATCTTAAGAAAACACAATGATCCATGCTAGAAACATTTTGGTCTAGTTCCTTTCGAAACATGGATATATAAACCAGTTTCCTACAAGTGAGGAATGTCATATCCGACTATGTTCATCATAACAAACTATTTTCTTTGAAATATTATTCATAATACCTTTAAAAATAACAATGGGAAAAGAAACCTAAAAAATGGTGATATCAGATGCTCAGTAAGGGTAAAGAGGATATATATTAATATATCACGAGTATAAGGGTTTGAGAACATGTTAATAACATATGAAAACCATAAACTAGATATCAAAAATTATAAAATTGACTAATTTCATAAACATGTGTAGTTAATAAGACATAAAGTTCCATGAAATCAAAGAATATGAACAATGAGAACATGAAATTGGAACATGGAATATATTGTTGGCATACAAGTAATCTTATAAAATAATTTACTTGGTAGTTTAAGGATCATTTCCATGACTATCTTAGTGGAATGAGTTCAATACCCGACCCATAATTATAGAAAGGTTCATTTCCAAGACCATTGTAGTGGATAGAGTCCCTTACTAAACTAGGTTCACTCCCCATTTCAATCTGATTCATCCCATGATATATAAATCATTACCCAATTAATTAGTGTGATATATAGGCCCTATCCATCACAAAATTAAAATATTACAAATGTGTGCCATAATTTCATTAAACAATCATAATATTAGAAGATAAGAAAATAAATGGGTTTCATAAACATGTAATTATAACATAACTTGTGATAAGGAAACAAGATTCATAATCATTTTATCATTTCATCATAGTTTAAATTGTTGGAAAATAGGTGTGATTTATAATAATTTTATCATGGTATAATCCATGGAAATAAAGTGGGTTTAAGAGTAATTTTATCATTGTATATCCTATGGAAGAGAAAGAGGTTTGATAAAAATATTTTCATCATAAATAAAAGTCATATAGAGAAATAATAACAATAGAATCCTTTGATCTTATCCCTAGTAAATCATGTGTAATAATATATTATTTCATCTTATATAGAAAATGCATCTAAAAGAAAAATTTCTTGGATTGTTTCTTGAGGAAAAAATCTAATATTTTAAAATCACATTTTAGAAATAAAAAATTAATTGAATATTTTGGAAATTATTTTCACTGAAAATAAAAATAAAAATTTATAATGGATTTGTAAAAAAAATTAGAGGTCATGACTTTGGTAAATTCTATTCATGTAATATCTATTAAAAAAATTCCTTTTACGTTTTCTGTGAAATCCAAACATGCCGTTTTTGGAAAATCATATAAAGATTCATTTTTAAAAACATTTTTGGAAACTCAAATATGGTTAGAAATTTATCTAGAAAATCATTTTTAAAATTTGAAAAACATTTCTATAAAAAGGATTTATCAGAAAAATTATATTTGACTGATGAGATAAATAATGATGTTTTTTCTTAAAAATACTTGATTAAAATTATAAGTACATAAATAATGGAAAATGAAGGGAAAAAATATATTCTCAGGTAATAAATTGATGATAATAAAATTCATTAGTATTTTAAGAGATAAGTCAAAATAATTCATCACTGAATAAATAATCCTAAATAATTTCGATAAAAAAAAATATTGTATCATTAAACCATTACCACTTCGGTATATTTTAAAGCATAGGAACCATTAAAGATTAAAATCAAATGAAACTCCAAATATTCGGAAAATAAATATATTTATGATATACCAGTTCAATGTGGCAGTATATACACATCATGTAAGAAGATATGTGTGTAACAAAATTTCCTCCTAACAAAGGAAATTTGATACAAAAATCCCTTAACACATCTGTAGTCTCTGGAATCATAAGACCCATTGAATAATAATATCAAGTTAAATTGTAGATATAATTAAAATATGTTTATTCATGGCATTATATATCAAAGGGGTAGTATATAAACCATACAAAATTATTGAGTGGTGAAAATGGTATAATCCTCATAGAAATAAAAGAGAGTCTAGAAATTCCATACCATAAGTTTTCACTTCCTTTGTATATGTTAAATCATCACATATAATAAATAAACTTTTATCCCAAATATATTAAAAAACCAATATATATATATATATATATATATATATTACACTATACCATATATTATTTACGTATGACCTTTTATTACCCATTTATTAAATAATTCTTTGTTAAATTAATGTTTCAGGTAATAACTGCTTTATGTTCAGTGTATGTTTTGATTTATTATTTTTCTAGTCCTCTTGATTTTATCGTGATTCCATAATATCCATAAAGATGACCATGATATAAATATCATATATATATATATATAGTTTATATGTATTTATATTATTCCATAAAAGGTAGATATTGAAAATAAAATACACCGTTCTTGGAGGTGGTGGGTCATATATACACATGAATGTTGTTTCAATTTTCTCAAAATATAAATAAAAAATTAAAATAATATATAATTATTATATAATTATTTTTTTGTCATATATGTAACATATGTTTATTAAAATCACCCATATTATGTTTTATATTATTGGGGAATAAATCACAACTCTTTGCGAGGTTGTAGTCCATTGTACATATGGGAGACAATATCGTATTCCAACAGAATGGAAAGTAATAAGATTTATGTGATATAATAATTTAAGATAATAATAATATAACATATATAATATATAAAAATTTAAACCATCATTATATACATACTTGTGGTTTGGTGATGGAATGATGATAACATCATTTTGTGAGGCAGTAGTCCACTGTACACATGAATGTGGATTTTTTATCTCATTTGATGGAAGAGAAGATAGATGTATGCATTACCATAACATAAACACATATCATTATAAGGTATATTCATAGTTTATTATATCATAATTTTATAATAATAATTTTATTTGGTGGAGGAAGAAATAAAATAATACGCTCAGTTAGCGATGTTACGTCTTCTTCAAACAACACCTATTGTTTTTCACAAAACGACATTCTAGGATAGATTTATGACCAAACTAAAAATTATTATATCGAAGTATGTAACTATGGATTTTATTTGAGATTTTATTGTCTGATCCAAATGGGTTTGAAATCATGAAGAGGAGAGGATAGGGGGTGTCCTTTTATATGCGATGTGAGTGGCAGACTTGTATCATTTCAAAAGAAATAAAGGTGTAGCAACATTTATACCATGAGAAGAGGAACAAAATGGAAAATTATCAAGACATAGACATGATATGTTATAAATATTTTCATTGAGTTTTTATTTTAAAATGTTTTTTTTTGTAATTTGTAACCCAAATCATTTAAGTTTAACCAACCTATAAAACCATTTTTACCTTAACCACTATAAATAATTTGTACAGTGTTTATTATTAATTTTGATCAAAAATTAAGTTGAACTTATTAGATAATAAAATTTATTATGATCCAAATAGGTAACCCTTTTTCAAAAATTAATTCCCATAAGTTGGAAAATGTAATTTAAATTTAACCCCACAAATACGATGATAAAGGGAATTTGGAAAGAGAAATTGTGAAAATGTTTAAAAACAGTTTATATAAAAATTAATTAGTAAAATTATTAAAATGTAATTTTTTTATTAATTGATTTATAGTTTAACTCATATTAATTTTGACCCCATTTTAAAACGAACAAGAAATACTATCAAAAAATTATATTTTTAGAAAAATCATAAAAATAACTCAAAGCTAACATTTATGTTGTGATTTCAAAAATGAATTTTAGTTTCTAAAATAGTAAAAATAGTAATTCTATTTTTTCTAATAAAACAAGATAAATATTTTTTTAGACATTCGTAATTTAAAAACATATAAATACTTTACAAAAAATATGTATTTTTATCAATATATTTTTTTATAATTAAAATTATAGTTAAAATTTAATTTTTTTTACTATTAATTCAATGAATTTTAAGGGACATGTAATAAGAGTCATGTTTAAATAATAATATTAATATATTTTTGTGGTTCGTTAAAACATAGTGTTGCGTGGACCCCAAGCTATTGAATAATTAAATTTTTTTTAGGGAAAATATTTCATAAAATATTATGGTTTTATAATAGATATTAAAATATTAATATTAAAATCCCAATAAACTAATTATAATGAAATAATTTTTAAAATTTATGTCATAGAAATATTATAAATCAATCAAAAAAACAAAATGATTAACGTTGAGTGATTTGAATGTTTACAACCAAGATTACACTTCTTGGATCATTATTATTATACAATGAAAAAATTAATTCGATAGGATAAATATGGATTCTATAGTAATTATAATTATATTATGGTTATGGGTAAACACAAATAGTAATTTACATTCCAGTATAGTATAGCGACCCAACCTTTTTCAGACATAGAAATTACATCATTTAAATGATAAAAAACCTAAAAGTGTTACTCAATGAGAATAAAATGGTTTAGTGGCTGGAGAAAATTAAGGCCTTACACATGTTTTCCGAAATAAAACATAATAATTTATTTAATTACATATTCTCTATCTTCTTATTTTCCCTTTTTACTCCTTAGTACTAGTATTCACCTAAGGATATACATCAAAATAAGGGCGAGTTCAAACCTCAGTAAGTGGATGAATAAGATACCTAAAACATGGTTTATCATAATAATCATAATAATATAATAAAAGGATCATAATAATAATCATTATATTAAAAATTAGATAAAATCATTGAATGTGGAAATGCATAAAAATGAAACATCGTGTATTAGCGGTGAAATACCACATGTAGTTGTTAACTAAGATAACATCTTGTTAAAAAATATTTCACTTTATCTCATGATATTAATCACAATAACCAATTTATTGGACCAATATATTATTCAGTTCACACACATCACATCATAACATTTACATGCACTATATAAATCCATGTGCACCAGTTACATCATAAAATTTACATTATAAGGAATGCCACGTAAAATATATATTAGTCATTGACATAAAATAACCTACAGAAAGGATCAAGATTCATTTAATAAATCATAAATTTGTAAAAATTATAATTCCCATGTTATAAATGTAATATTATATGTGGTATCAATCATTATTGATTATGAAACAATTTAATGAGAAGTAAAAATTCATTGTTTAGAAAGAAGAGTTAATCAGCAAAAATCATTTCATTTTTCATAAATCAAGATTGGAAATATATATATCCTAGATAAAAAGGTAATGAAAAATAAGTGATATTTATATTATAATAGTGAAACATATATACATAAAATGGATTGAAAGAGAGGAAACCCAAAGGAAAAGAGTTGGGTTCCAGAACCCCCTTACCTTATGTCTGAATGCTTTATTCACTTAAATATCTAAGATAACAATATTAAGTAAATTAATTTAAAAATAATAACATTTTTAAAATCATTTGATTTATTATACATTTATTAAGTTCGTTTATGATATTTTCAATGAGTTATAGAATTTAATTTTATCGTTTAGGAGAGTTCATTTTCTTGATTTTCAGGATCAGATCACTAGTATATGAGTATAAAAGATCATGATAAATTGTAATGACTCTCCAAAATTGAAATAATATGTAATTAATTAACCTAAATACATTTATTTGGTATTATATTTCTTTTGGTTATATGGTATGAGGATGAATCATTAGATAAATAGTTAATCAAAATGATTTAATTTAGTTGGTGAATTTTACCACCATTATGAGCTTGTATCATTTTAATAAAAATAATGATTATATATTATTTTAAAAAAATTATTTAAATTATAATATGTATAATAAAATATGATTTATCCATATTTATGTTTTAAAAACATTCTTTGAATGAGGTCTTGAAAAATGAAGACACATCCTCTATAGTGTCTGTAAATTGACACACCACGAAAGTTATTTTCATTTTAAAAAAACAAAAATAAAATAGATTGGAATATGAGTTATTTCGTGAAAATAATTAATTTATAGTATATAAATGATATTTTAGTTTTAATTCCTATAGTATTGGTAGAGGTGATGAGATGATATGAAAAGAAATGAAATTAAAAAGAAATTAATAGAAAAAGAAAGAGGATTTTACTAATTGATTTTCTCCTCCTTGAGAACCTCTTTAAAGAAAGGGGTTTAATATTTTTATTGGGAAAATGGATCATGAAATTGTGGATGGGACTTGTTAATAGTATTGGGAATAATTTTAAAATGGATGAAAGATTTTTATTTATTATGAGAAGAGGTGGTGAGGGGTGGTAACTATGTAGAGGGTGGGGGTGTTTTCTCATTATTTTATTAATTAGGTTATTATTTTGGATAAAGATTGTGAATAGTATGAGAATTATTAGAAAATATAATAAAATAATTATTTTTTGTGATATATTATAGTTTTAAATCATTTATATATCATCAATAACTAAACAATTTTTGCATTTATGTTTTATCATTAACTAATGCATTTTACGATTCACAAAAAAATCATGATTTTTAGAAAAATCCAAAACCAAATCACCGTAAATTTTTTTTGATGGTTATAATTTAAAAATTATCTCTAATTTATGAATTTTTTTTTCCAAATATGATAAATTTATGTTTTTTAAATAACCATTTATACGGAAAATAATGATTTAAATTTATAACGCATTTTATAACACTTGGAAAAAATAATTTATGTCTCTTAAAATTATATTATAATCATAATAAATAAATTTAAATTTGTGAATCTATTTAACAGAAATAAATTTTCTTTTAAATAATTTTATTAATTAGATAATTATAAATAAACATTCATGTTTTATAAAAAACACCAACACTAAATTAAAATATTCTAAATTATTTATATACATATATTATGATATAATTATATCATATTTTCATTTATAATATTCCAAAATGTTATTTATACTTTCATAGATGTGGGTACTATTTTATTGACGAAATTACTAATCTTAATGGCAATGTTCCTATTCCAAAGGTCATGTTACTATTTCATCGATATTGGTTCCTTAATTTCTAGAAATACCTCTTATTTCATTCATTATTTATTTATAATGTTTGTAGTAATACTATATAAATAATTATAAGAAGTTATTTTCTATTGATAAATTTTTTGGTTATTAAATTATTCTCTCCTTATGAATTTTCACCCTCAAAATATAATTTTACATACTATGGTGAAAGCAAGTTATGGTACTTATCCTTCATCACTTACTTTAGTTCTTATATCGCCACTTTATAATTATGGTTCCTCAGTAGTTTAACCAGTGGAGTATTCTTATTGTGTAGAAATTTTTTCTAAGGGGTAATAACATTACTAGATGCTCCTTGTAAGAGAGATAATTTTTCAACCGTACCACCTATAGATTAAATACATGTGTGGGATCTGGTATATACATTCTTAAGAGGGAAATATGGAATACACCATGTACATGAGACATATTTTGTGGAAGTTCCATTCTATCGTCCAAATGTCCAACTCGATCAAGAATCTTGAAGGGGTCGATGTACATGCGAATCAACTTTCCTTTCATCCAGAATATCATGATCCTCTTCTATGGATATGTGTAGGGGAATACCACATATCCAACATTAAAATAAATCTCTCGTTGATGATTATTATCATTTCTATATTTTCATCATTGTGATTACTTGATGTTCTACTGAATGGTTTTCATCTTTTCCACCATTTCTCTGACCATTTCTAGACAGCGAAAATTACATTCATTGACTCCATCCTATAATGTTGGTGTTCTATAACATTTCACATAATGGGCTTTATATAGATTCATTTGGATTCTCAGGTAGAAAATATTTTTGTAAGAGAAATAAAGATGTAAAACTATATTGGTCACATCCTCCTTTGATGTCTATAAAACACTCCATCAACATTTCTTCTACTGTTCATATTGTCTTCTCAAATTGGCCATCAATGTGAGGTTGATATGATGTGATGAAGTTCATATCATTATTTGGAAAATGTTGTAGAATTTACCAGAACATAGAGATGAATATCATACCTCAATCAGTTATAATTGATATTGGTATTCCATGTAGTCATACCACTTCTTTGATGTATATCCGTGAAAGTTGATCCAGTGAGAATTCCTATCAAATTATGATAATATGAGCTGCAATTATAAGATGATCCCTAACAACCCATATATAATTTTTTCCCCTAGATGTCTTTAAAATTCCAATGAAAAAGTCCATGATGATGTTTTCCCATTTCCATGCTTTCATGGGTAATGGTTGTATCATACCTTTATAATTTTTCATGTGAGCCTGCACTTGATGACATACCAAGAACCTTGATGTATATTCCATGATATTCTTATTCATATTGTCCCACAAATAGTTCTCCTCGAGATCTTGATACATCTTTGTTCTATCTTGTTAAATAGATAAGGTTGAAATATATGTGGCATCCAGAAGCTCTATCTATATCTATGGATTTTATGGTACACATATTCATGACAAAAATCTCACAAATACTTTGTCATTCATTTAAAAATCTATGGACTGACCATTTCTCATGACTTCCACCTTCTTCTTGATTTCCACATCATCTCTTTGAGAATACTTTTTTTCTCTAAGAAGAATGGTTGAGAATTTTTTTGAGAAATAATTAATGTTGTTCCTTCATTAATGATTCCCATTTCCATCCATTTCAAATTTATAATTATTGGATCCTTTTCAATTCTCACCATTGATAATATTTCAGGATTACATAGAGAATATTCCACTTTATTCTCCTTATTAGGATGGTAGTGGATTTAGAAGTCATAATACATGATCATATCTAACCATATTCAATGGAAAATAATAAGATCCTTCTCTATGAATATATATTTGAGGATATTATGATTAGTATGTCTCTCACACTTCTCCCAATAAAGAGGTAATGCTACCATATTTTAAATGAAAATGTCACAGCTACGAACTCCATATCATGTGTGGGATAGTTTTGATCATAAATTTTCTATATTATTGAGGCATATGATATAAGATTTTCATTTTTCATTATTAAACAACCTAAAAAATTATTTTAAGCATCACTATATACCAAAAAGAGTTACCCACTTATTGGAAGTGTGATCACTAGAGCAGTGTTATGCCTCTTTTTAACTCTTTGAATCCTTCTTCACATTATCTAGTCCAGAAAAACATTTATACCTTCCGATTCAGCATGGTTAGTTGGGTTTACAATTGTGATAAGTTCTTAACAAATATACAGTAATACTGAGCTAGACCAATGTATCTATAGATATCTCTTATAGTAGTTGTCCAAGGAAACTCTTCGATATCCTTTTTTATAGTAGGGTCCAAAAATATTCAGTTTCTAGTGATGAAATACCCCATAAATGATACATCCTTTCTCTATAAATAAATTTTAGTATAATTTTTATAATATTACTCCCCTTTAAATGACTAGAATAATATTAAAATTCTCCTCATGTTCCCCCTTTATCTTAGACTCTATTAGAGTATCATTGATAAATAATATGAGAAATTTATTGAGGTAATATCGAAAGACTCTATTAATTATTTCCATGAATAGATCTAGAGAATTAGTGAGTCCTAAGGGAATCAATATGAACTCATAGTGTCCATACATTTTTCTAAAATAATCCTTGTGAATATATTAATTCATCACCTTTAATTGGTGATATCCTAATAGAATATCCACCTTAATGAAATTCTTGCCCCCACACTATTGATAGAACTATTAATATATCCATGGAAGGGGATAATTGATCTTTATCGTGACTTTTTTGATCTCACAATAATAAATGAAGAGGAAAATTATTCATTCCTTTTTCATGATGAAGATGACTTGTGACCCCTGGTGAGGCCCTTAGGCAAATAAAACCATTGTTTAGAATCCATTTTGACAACTTCTTCAGTTCCTCTAACTCAATGGTGTCCATTACAAAAGGTTTATCTAATATAGGTATGTATCCAATAATAGTTTCAATTGAGAACCCTAACTCTTAGTTAGGAGGAAGAACATGAAAATTTTCAGAGAACACATAAGTGTAGTCCCTTATAATGGTCATGTTCGAGCATGTTTTCCTCCATTTTCCCAATAATTTGAGCTAAATATGTTTTCTCAAAAGGCAGTAATATCCATACTTGAGATTATGATTCGGAAAGAGATTTATCCTCCTGGTTACAGTTATATATAATTAAAGGATGCCCTGGGAGGATAAGAGTGATATCCCTTTCACAAAAGACGATGTTAGATTATTATAAAGATAGTTAATACATGCCTAATATATAAATAACCTCTACAAAAAAAAAATATCGTATTTTATGGGTGGTTGAGTCCACAAAAAATAATCTAGGAGGAGTTATTAAATATATATAAAATAATTTCCCAATTTACTATTCTCATAGATAACTCAACCTCTATATTTTGAGGAGGGTTTTGAATTGTTCTACAAAATATAAAAGATATTAACGAATGTGTAGACTTATATAAGATAATCCAACCATTCAATACTTTATTCAGGTTCAAATCATTTACATAATCCAAAATAGGCTTTGGGATGAGAATTTTTTAACATTTAAGCATATAAAATGGAAACCTGTAACATTAAAGGGATAAATTATAAGCAAAAAGTATATCATAGATTATTATTAAATATGTTTTTATCTATTTTATACATGGTTATATAATTATTCATAGGGTTCTTACTAATGTTGTCTAATAATAATCTTCAAAAAAACTCGATCTGATCTAATACCAACTATAGAGAACATATATTTTTCATACATATATATTACATTGTTTTAAAGATAAAAAACATAAAATAATTATACAATTTGGATCCAATGTTTTAGTGTATTGGGAACCTTAGAGACATACATTAATTTTATATAATAATCTATAAATATTTATTTAATTTCTTCGAATTGAGATTCTTATTTCCCTTCGTGTTCTCCTAAGTACATGTATTCACTTGAGGATATTCATCAATAGAATGGGTTAGATAAAAAAAATAAAAGGATGAATAAGAGACATTAAATATGGGGGAGAATAATTTTTCGTATTTATAATATAAGAAAAGGATCCTAATCATAATCATGAGAGGAAACGTTACATTAAATCAATGAATTTAGAAATGCATAAAAATAAATCATCATGTCCAAATGGTCAAATAACACACATAGTTGCGAGAAAATATTGCATCAAATTTACACAAATTTCATTTTATCTCATGAGATTAATCACATTACCCAATGAATTGGAGCTCTATATAATTTTGGGTGCACCCGTTACAGAATAAAATTTATATGTGATATATAATTCCAAGGGCACCCATAACATCAAAACATTTACATTATATTGTATGCCAAATAGAATGTATATCAATATTGGACATAAAATGACCCATTGAAATGAATTAGTTTCATTTTTTAAAGAATATATTCCTAAAAATTGTAGTTTCAATGATAAAAATTGAATAATATTCTTCGTATCTGTCACGACCCATCTCTCAGTTCCCAATGCCATGACTAACCTAAGCCTGCCTTCAATAGGCCAGGGGTTGGAGACTAGCACCAGAAAGTTTTATATCTATAATGGGAAGGCATTTCCTTTAATCCTGTACAAACACTCAAACTAGAATGCGAGAATATGCATCCATGAAGTAAACTATTGTAGTAAAAAGAGTACTAAAGGTAAAAGGGGATGGAATAAAAGCCAACTGAAAAGTAGAAGTACAACTAAAATGAGAAAAACGGCTCATGGATCATCCAATGAGGATCATACTTGGAGGGTAGGTACATCTCAGAATCAGTAGTCCCTACGCCCCATCACACCAAATGATCCAACTCCGAGCACCGTCTAGTCCTAGATCCCTCAGCCTAAATCAACTATGTTTTTTGTCTGTACAAGGAATCCAAATGGTATAGGAAAAGCATGTGCAAGTGTGAGTATAAAGATACTCAATAAGGACCTCGAGTCCCCTGAAGGCCTCCCAGACTTCCACAAAGAAAAAACAGCAAAGCATGACCTCAATCACAAAGCACATAGTAGTCATCAACTCTACATGGTATATACCCATTCATTTACATATGTTCAAAAAAGATACACCACAAAGGTAACACAACAAAGTTTATAACATGAAGGAAAAAGTACCAAAAATGTAACACCATGAAGGTAGAAGTACCGAATTGGTAACACCACGAATCTAGATGTACAACACTAGTAAAACCACGAAGATAGAAGTACCAGAAAGGTAACAACACGAAGTTAAAATCACGAATGTAAAAGACTCAGCTCACACCAGGTATAACTTAAGTAGATAATTATAGACGATTAGTTGTAATTCTAGATCATCTTATTCTCTTAAGAAGCATAACTATTGACCCACACATGATTGATAGGTACTGATCCCTACTAACCCACATAGGATATGACCCATACAGGATCAGTATACGTTGACCCACATAGGATCGATGAGCACTGACCCACATAAGATCCGATAGATGCTGACCCACACATGATTGATAGATGCTGATCCACACAGGATCAATGTTCTTTTTAATATTACAGCCATCCACTGGATTCCTCGCACCTGGTGTGCTCAAGTTCCATAGAATATGCCCCTCAAGATATAATTCATACATAAACTATTACTATGCTCCAAAAAAGAGAGACCAAATAACCACCATGTCATAAGGGTTCTAACGCGATAGACGGTGCGTCAATCAGATGCCCGATCTATGAGTTATAAGCGTTTTACTTCCAAGGGCCCGGTTGGATTCAAGTTTTTATCCAACCCGACCATTCCCAAATTTCTTCAAAAATCAATTGGAGTATACCAAAAGGACCACCTTTCTCTAGGGGTTCTATATCAGTAGACAATTTTTCAAACGGATGCATGGATTTCATGTTATGGCCCTTTAAGCAAAACTGGGCCTGGTTGGGCATGGGTCCGGTCCGATCGACCCGACCCCGTCTGGGTCCAACCCAGCTAATATGGGTTGTAGTTGGATTGTCCAACTTGGGCGCAGTATGGTCCGACCCACAAGGGGGCATGGCCCAACCCTCAATGGGGTGTGGCCCGTTGGGCGCGCGACCCCCTTGGCATGCAGCCCAACCACATGCAGCGCGACCCATGGCTTTGTGGATTGGCCTACTATGGTGGGGCAAACCCTCGCCGCCAACTAGGGGAGGGGACCCCAGTTTTCCCAAATGGTTGCATGGGTCATTCGGTCTCCTCCACAGTGGCGGTGCCACGTAGCACATCCAATTGTTATGCAGGATCCTCTGCAGCGGGTCCTGCCTCCTATCGTCGCCGCCGGTGTGTCTACATCCTTATTTGTTCCACCGCGACCAACGAGCTATGACCCACATCCTCCGGTAGCGCATTGGGTTTCCTCACTCCTCTTTCATGGCAGGATGTTGTGTCTGCTTCCTCCTCTGACCACCGTGGCTGACGAGCCGTGGACAGTTCCTTTGGTGGCGCGGGTGCACCGCCACCTTCCTCGTGGATGGCCGGTGCCTATCTTTGCCTTGGTCCCTAACAGTTCTGGTTACTGGTACCACCATGCCGGCAGCGTTCCACGGATCACTGGGTGAGATCAGGGGGCCCATTTTGCCTTCCTAAGGCGTTATTGAACTTCCCGGGACATCACTGTCTCTTCTAGCCCATCAAAATTGGGTTTCGTCCATCATGAAGAATCGCCTGCGAAGAACGCACAAATTAATCATTATAGTGGATGAACTGGGCCTTGTTCATTTTTCCCATAAGCTCCACATTATTTTAATATCAATAGGTTGAAGAAATTGAATCATCCATACTTTAAATTAAACATGTTCAAATCCCAACATCAAATCATTGGAGAGAACTCGCGGTTGAAGATGACGGGTCGACGTTTGTCATTCCGCAACATGATTTAACTGTTCCTGAAATGTTTATCCTACATTCTTTTCTTGGTGGATTTTTTCTCCCAAAGGATCTCCAAAGGCTCTCCAATTATCTCCAATGTTTTCTCCTCAAAAATCAAATATTTTTCAACGAATGACCTAGAGGGAGGAGAGATTCCTTACCCATTATCTTAAGATAATGGTTTCTTTGACATGCCATTAATGAGAGTTTATTAAATTTTGGTTTTTTGAAAGAGCGCTGTCGTGGGAGCCCTCAAATGATTAGTGATTTTGGGTTACTTAGGTGCAGCAGAGTGGCTGACCAAGGTCGTCCCTCAAAGGAGGAAGTGAATTTTACAACTTATTAAAGGTATTCTAAAAACAAATAAAATAGAATATAATAAAAACACTACTTGAAAGGATGGGGGTTGGTTATAGTTTATGAATCTAGAAGAACTTTTCTGGAATAATATTGCATATTTTTTTTGTTTTTATTTTTGAAATGAAGCTCGATTAAAATGACACAACAAAAAGATGTTTTTTTAGAAAATATTATAAAAGACGTAATCGATCTAACTATACCTCTTCAATCATTTATTAATAATTATCATTTAAATTTATATTCACTTAATTATGATCCCTTAATTTGTTAAATCCCGAACCCTACGAGAATTAACATTACCAAAAAGATGAAGTGAATTTAACCTTAGGCTAACTTCGGAACATGTAATCGCAACACCCTTCTTTGATTGATGTTCTAAAATTAGCTTACGGTCAGTGGTAAATTAAGGCACATAACCACCCCGGAAATGAGGATTAATTGAGTTTAGGGATTATATTTGAACACTACAAATTGATCCCATGTGGTTTTGAATTACCAGTTAAGGTTGCGCTCTCACAGTTCACACAATTCCCGACCTCGCGTGTTTTGTGTTAACTATTCAATTGCTTGCTTAGTTTCATTTAAATTAAAAACCCAATTAATAGATCATAATAAGTTAATAACTGTAGATCCTTGATTCAAAATAAATTAATGAAGAAGGATAGAGGACGATCGATTACTAAAAAGAACTACTCTTTCATGGGCGGCGTAATCATCGTAGAAGCGTTTTGCATGTGCAAAGGTTTATAATGGTTATAATCCAATAATGCTTCTACTCAAGAATTACAGCCCAAAGAGGAAGATTAAGAGAAGAAATTTAAAAAAAACAGAATATAATAGAAGAAATAAAAGAATAACAACAAAGTTTATTACATAAACAAAGTCATTATAACATGAAAGAGAAGAAGAAGGCTTCGTCGAAGGGATCATTGCTTCAAGAGCTACCCTTATTGAAATGGTTGGAGAATTGGAGTGGATCCACTTATCCTCTGCCCTAAACATCCCAATGCACGACCCAACCACACCAAATGTGAAAAACCCAATTTATAGAGTGGTGGGGAGGCTAGGTTAAAAGTGGATTCAAGTGTGAATAAGGAATCTCAACCAAATATTTTATGCCAACTTGCACCGCCCATTTGACCACCAAAACACGCGAATTGTCTGACCTTCCAGTAGGATCAAATGTGAGGATATGGGTGATCTATCTCCTCTCCCAATTGGGGATCAATAAAGGCCCATATGAAGGAGCTATGACCGAAATATAGAAGCTTCTCTATTCTCGCGAGTCCATCCCAACTTTGATTTCATGGCCAATTTTCAATAATCAAATGCACTTTTTAGCTCTAGGGTCATAAACAAGAGTAGTAGATAATTACGTTAGGAACACAGTTACAAAATTTCAAATTCTAATAATAAATATAAAAATATGTATCTTTGAAATACTACAGTGAACTATAAAGGGTAAAACTGGAATTTTCATCAAATATTCAAATGAATGATCTAATCCCAAATACTTTAGAAATAAACATATTTAACAAAACGTGAGGAAATTATATCATTTATTATCAATAAAATATTCAATAAAATAGTGTTTTATAAACTCCCCCACACTTACCCTTTTGCACTACTGGGCAAAACCTCAAATCAAGTAAACATCAATATCAAATCAAAATCAATTTTTAAACACATATCCTCGAGATCAATCAATTTCACACCAAGAATCAAAAGATATCATGCCTCATAAAAACCCATATTTCAAGTTCTCCATTTATATCATTCAATATATTTCCACTTCATTTATCCTCCCATGCACAAAACACTTACCTCGCATGAATTTTCTCTTATCACTCAAAAATCAATTTTTTTTTGCAATGTCTTTCTCATCCAAACTCATATAAGGGTAACCATAGGCTTGATAGATTCCAACATCGCTACCCGATGTGAGTCAAGGGCATAAGTTTATCATGAGTACTTTTCAGGGTTGATTTGTGGCATTCGGTTGGTAGGATTAAGATGTGAAAAACTCTGAGGCTGAATGAGGAGGGCTTGACTCTTTTTGAAGAAAAATTGCTTTAATCTAATTTTCACTTAAATATGGTCTTATCCTCAATACCCATAGTATCATTTCATCTCCATCATCATTAAAAGTCAGGAAAAGTTTACACCATTAATCATTTCAGCATAAAAAATGTCAATCTTCTCAAACATTATTTTCTTGAAAGCTCCAGAAAGGAACATCTTTCCACCTCAATTAGAAGCTCCAGAAAAGGCACAACTTCACTTGTCACAAAAGCCCCAGAAAAGGTATAGCTTTAAATATAATGATTCTATTCAGTAGAAAACACATCTCTTCAGAATTTAATTTTCCACCCAAAGCATCATAGAATGTGGTGGCACAACACAAGATAGATTCCCCAACACATAAACTCAAATAGATTATGCAATTTCACTTCATGAGTTGGTTGGATAGGGAAAATTGGCTTGTAATGTGGCTAACCTAACAGGCTGCGCATGACTTCTAAGGGATACAAGGATTAAATATTCAAGGTAGTCCGTTATAAAAAAGGATTCTTTGAAATAGGGGTTTTAATACAAAACAAATGCCTCAATCATTTAAACATAAGTACCTAAAACCCTCAAATTTTGACAGGAATAGATCAAATTTTGGTTAAATCAAGCATGGTTTAGTTCTATCATGAAGTGAGGTGAATGTAAATAATATGAAAATAATGGTTTAGAATCCTCACAAGAATGTGATTTCAAATATAAAGACAGTGAGATGTGGCATGGGATTAAAAATTCGGTGTACTTTTCATGAAATTACTAAATATTTGAACTTGAAACAATATCATTTAAGCATTAATTTAAGCTTAGTTTCAAGGGAAAAATTGTTTCACTCATTGATATGCATTTCAAAATTGTGATGAGAATCATTTCTGCTCAAAAATTTTAAAACACAAAGAAAATTGAAAAAAATAATCACACACAATTTTTTTGTTTTGTTTTGTTTCTAAAGGAAAAAAATTGAAATTTCTAAACTAAAAGGTTCCCTCCCCCACACTTAAAAAATTATATTTTCCTCGATGTGAACCCATGAGATGATATATGCACATGAAATACAGAATTTTTCAAATAGGAAAAATAATATAAAAGTGAAAGGGTTAGGAACAACCTAATGTGATCAAGTGATGATGGGCTCATGCAGTGTGATAAAATCCACTGCTTTAGTAGGAAGTCCCTCAATGTATCTCTTCAAATGTTTCCCATTGACTATAATGCTCCTTCTAGTGTCCTCTTGTGTGATCTCCACTGCACCATAAGGAAAAGCATTAGATACAATATAAGGACCTAACCACCTGGAACACAACTTACCAGGCATCAACTTTAGTCGTGAACTGTAGAGTAGGACTTTATTTCCAACATTAAACTCCCTTTGTTGGATCATTATATCATGAGCTGATTTTGATCATTCCTTGTAGATCTTGGAGTTCTCATATTATGACAATCTAATCTCCTCAAGCTCTTGAATTTTCAGCTTTCTTTGAATTCCATCTTGGGCCAAATCCATGTTGCATTTCTCTATAGCCCAATAAGCTCGATGCTCAACATCCACAGGGAGATGACATGATTTCCCAAAAACAATCCGAAATGGGGACATACCAATGGGTGTCTTGTATGATTTCCTATAAGCCCACAATGCATCATCCAAGCGCTTTCTCCAATCCTTCCTATTTTGCTGCACAGTTTTCTCCAATTTTTTTTCAACTAATTATTTGAAACCTCAGCCTGGCCATTTGTTTGGGGGTGGTATGGTGTTGATGTTTTGTGTGTCACCCCATACTTTCGAAGGAGGGAAGCAAAATTCCTATAGCAAAAGTGTGTCCCTTGGTCACTGATGATGGCCTTTGGTACTCCAAACCTGTAAAATATCTGTGCTTTGACAAAGTCCACAACAACATGAGAATCATCAATTATAGTGGCCTTAGCCTCCACCCATTTTCTCACATAATCAACAGCAACCAAAATATACAATAAATCATATGAACTTGGAAAAGGACCCATAAAATCAAAGCCCCACACATAGAAAATCTCACAGAATAGTATGGGTTGTTGGGGCATTTCATGTCTCCTAGAAATATTCCCTGTGTGTTGGCAATGAGAGCATGACTTACAAAACACATGGGCATCATGGAATAAACTAGGCCAATATAATCCCGAGTCTAAAACATTCCTAGCTTTCCATTGGGATCCAAAGTGACCACCACATGCAAGTGTATGACAGAATATTACAACAAACTCAAACTCATGATCAGGAACACACCTCCTAATGACATGGTCACTACACATGTGCCAGAGGTAAGGATCACCCCACACATAAAACCTAGACTTACTTTTTAATTTTGGGACTTGACGTTTCTTTAAATTTTCATGTATTTCAGAGGCAACAAGGTAGTTCACTAAATCAGCATGCCAAGGATGCGTACCTGAGATGGAATAAAGATGCTCATCGGGAAAAGTGTCCTGAAGTGGTACGTGGTTCATGGTGTCATCCTCTAGTGTGTGAGTAAACCTACTCATGTGGTATGCCACCAAATTCTCTGACCCCTTCTTGTCCTTTATCTCAAGGTCAAACTCTTGAAGAAGGAGCATCCAACGGATAAGTCGTGGCTTTTCATCTGGCTTCTTCAGGAGGTACCTCAAAGCTGCATGTTCAGAAAAAACAACTACTTTAGAGCCCAATAAATATGAACGAAATTTATCTAAATCAAATATGATAGCAAGAAACTCCTTTTCTATGGTTGTGTAATTTGATTGGGCTGAATCCAGTGTCCTCGATGCATATGCAATCACATGTGAACATCCTTACACCATATGAGATAAGACATCTCCAACCACAAAGTTGGAGGCGTCACACATAAGCTCAAAAGGAATCTCCCACCATGGGGGCTGTATGATAGGTGGAGTGGTCAGACGTTGTTTTAGCTCATCAAATGAATTCCTGCAAGAAACATCAAACATAAAATCATAATCCTTTTGAAGTAATTTTGACATAGGAAGAGAAATCTTACTAAAATCTTTGATGAAGCGCTGATAAAATCCTGCATTCCCTAGGAAAGATCTAACATCAAGCACACATGAAAGATATGGTAAGGATGAAATAATATCTACATTTGATCTATCAACCTCTATCCCATGTTTTGACACTACATGCCCTATGAAAATTACATGCTCTACCATGAAATGCCACTTTTCAAAGTTCAGGACTAGATTCTTCTCAATACAACGATTCAACACCTTTCCCAAACTAATAAGACATTCATCAAATGAAGACCCATACACTGTAAAATAATCCATAAATACCTCCATGCAGGTCTCAATAAAATCAGAAAAAATACTCACCATGCATCTCTGGAAGGTACCTGGGGCATTGCAATGTCCAAATGGCATCTTATGGTAGGCAAATGTACCAAAGGGACAGGTTAATGTAGTGTTCTCCTGATCCTCTTGAGCAATATGAACCTGAAAATATCAATAAAATCCATCCAAGAAATGATAGTGTGTCTTCCCAGCTAGCCTCTCAAGCATCTGATCAATAAATGGGAGGGGGAAATGGTCCTTGCGAGTGGACTGATTTAGATTCCTATAATCAATACGCACACACTAACTGTTTTTCACCCTCATTGGAACTAACTCATCTCTCTCATTTTTAACAACAGTAACACCACTTTTCTTAGGCACAGCCTGAATAGGACTTACCCACTGAGAATCTGAAATGGGAAAGATTATACCTTCCTCGAGCAATTTCTCAACTTCTTTTTTAACAACTTTCAGGAGGGGGGGATTGAGTCTCCTTTGTGGTTGTCTCACCGGTTTAGCCCCATCCTCCAAGAGAATCCTATGCATTCAAATGGAGTGGATAATACCTGAAATGTCTGGAAAGGTCCACCAAATTGCCATGATGTTCTCCCTCAAAATATTCAAAAGATTTTATTCATGTTCAAAAGGGAGATTGTTAGAAATTATAACATGTAATCTCTCACCACTCAACACGTTTGAGTATTTCAGATTTGGTGGCAATGGATTGAGTTCTAATGAAGGAGGGTGTAGTATGGATGGAGACATTTAAGGAAGTGAAATATGTGCACAAAGAGAATGAATATCATAATATTCATCATTAAAATCAGAGAATAAAGCATCAAATCCATCAGCATACTCAACAACCATGTCATAATCAGAGTGAACATGATCAAAATCAGAATATGAATCCACATCAAAATCAAATCCAAGAGAGGATTGTGTATTAGCAACATGTGTGGAAGTTATCTTAGACATCAAACTCAAAAAAATTCTTCTAATATCCCTAAGAATAGGACAATCAAATTCTATAGAGTTTTTATTTGGTGGTTCAAAATGGGAGATAACAAAAGTAGAATGGTCCTCTGAGGTGTACTTCATGGAATCCATAACATTAAATATCAAAACTTCATATCCAAACTCCATGTTAAGTGTACCCTCATTGAAATTTATGATAGTTTTTGCAGTTTTGACGAAGGGCCTACCTAAGATAATGGGGCATGCGAACTTACCTAATCATCCTCCATGTTAAGCACATAGAAGTTTGCTGGAAAGATCATGTCTCTAACCGGAACAAGTACATCCTCAAGGAATCACTCTGGATATGCCGTAGCTCTATTCTCCAATTGCACCACTACTCTTGTTGGCTTCAACTCCCCAACCTTCAAGGAAGATAATACATAGTGAGGCATCACATTTATTGAAGCACCAAAATCACAAAGAGCATCAGAGAAGTGCAACTCCCCTATGGTACATGGGATGGTGAATTTCCCGGGATCCTTGCACTTTGTTGGAATTTATAGAGTTGGTGTAATGAGTGGTGAGACATTCCTTCCAATGTTGACCCTCTCATTTCCCATGAACCCTATTCGATTGGTGCAGAGTTCTTTTAAGAATTTGGCATACCTTGGGATTTGCTTAATGGCTACAAGTAGAGGAATGTTGATCTCCACACGCTTGAATGTGCCCAAAACCTCTTTTTTCATTTCTTCTTCAGCCATCATCTTGGTTTTAACAACTCTATTTGGAAAAGGAAGGGGTTTAGGAGGAACATCATAAATATTTTTCTTACCTTTATCTTTCTCCTTGGATTGCTCATCAGTTGGTTTTGAATGCGGCTTCTCCGGAGTTGAGGTGAATCCCGATGGAATGGTAAGTACTGATGTAACATTAATTTTCATCCCACTTCTCAATGTGATGGCACTAACATTCTCCTTTGGACTTGGAGTGGGTTGGGAAGGTAGATTTCCATAATTCTTACTTACAAGTTCATGGAGGGTGGTGGCAATCTGGCTCATTTGAGTCTTCAACTCCCTCTGCTCCGAACCATGAATCTTTAGCTCATTCTGTTGATTAAGAACGATTTGCTTCAAAAGGTCATCAGTGTTAGAATCTTCCTTGGGTGGGGGATTCCCTTGTTGTTGTCTTGTTGATGTTTGAGCTTAAAATCTCCTTTGGGGTTGTTGGAAACCTTGTTGGTAAGGTGGAGGCTGCTGGAAGTTTGGTTGAAAAGGGGGCCTTTGTTGTTTTCCAGAGCCATACCTCATGTCTGACAGATCTTTCCACCCTTGGTTGTATGCTGGATCAAACTTATTTTGGGGATATAGTTGTTGTTGCTGCTGAAATGGTCTCCCAGGGAACAGTGCTGCACAATCTTCTGTTTCTTGGAGTTGCGGGCAACAGTCAGTTGGGTGGCTTGTCTCATTGCAAATACCACAAGGCCTTGAATTAGGGGGTAGAGATGTCTTTTATGCCAAAGAAATTTTCAATACCATAGTTGTCAATTCTTCTAACTTGGTATCAATCAAATGACTCTCAAGAGAAGAAGGACTTACCTGATGGACTCCCCTAATATGTGGTATACCTCGATCACCAAATTGTTGGGAGTTTTGGGCCATTTTGTCGATCAATGCACGGGCGGATGCTGGTGTCTTGTCCACCAATTCTCCTCCAGCTGCAGCATCAACCATGCTCCTCTCCATGGGTGTGATTCCGTCGTAGAAGTATTATATGAGGAGTTGCTCACTGATTTGGTGATGCGGATAGCTTGCACACAACTTCTTGAATCGCTCCTAGTACTCATATATTGACTCCCCTTGGGATTGTTTGATCCCCGATATCTCTTTTTGAATGGATGTGGTCCTTGATGCTGGAAAAAATCTCTGTAAGAAAAGACGTTTTAAATCGTTCAAACAAGTTACATCCTCAGGTTGTAAATAATACATCCAATCTTTTGCAGCTCCATCATGTGAGAATGGGAATGTTCTTAGATTGATTTTATCTTCAGAGAAATTTCTAGGTTTTATTGTTGAGAAAACCACATTAAATTCTTTCAAATGTTTATTAGGATCCTCACCAGAGAGGCCATGAAAATTTGGAAGTAAGTGAATTAACCCAGATTTTAGGTCAAAGTCCGATTTGAGATTTGGGTATGCAATACAATTAGGTTGATAGTTAATATCAGGTGCAGCCAATTCTAGAATGGTTCTATTTTGTTAATTTCATTATTTCCAGCCATTGGTTCCTCTTTTATGTTTGAATTTGAATAACTTCCAATTACAATGTTTCCATAAGATAGGAATTCACCAACTGGTTGAATATTGAAACTTCCCGTAGACTGAGAGTGTCTGATTCGTGCCCTAAGGCTACGTTCAATCTCAGGGTCAAGATCTAAAAGATCTTCGGGATTAGTTCGTGTCATAAATCAATGAATGATGAAAAGAAGGAAATTTGACCATAGTAAAATAAAAATTAGAAGATTGATTTAATGGTCCAAAAAGAAGTAGAAGGAAATAAAAGAAGAAGGAAAAAAATCAGATTGGGTAAGGATGGAAGAAAGAAGAGAGGAAGAGAATAAAATGTAAAACAAAATAAATACCTCTAATTGGTTGAAATAATTACTTGCCTCCCCGTCAATGGCGCCAATCTGAAAGAGCGCTATCGTGGGCGCCCTCCAATGATTAGGGATTTTGGGGTACTTAGGTGCAGCATAGTGGCTGACCAAGGTCGTCTCTCAAAGGAGGAAGTGAATTTAACAACTTATTAAAGGTATTCAGAAAAAAATAAAATAGAATATAATAAAAACACTACTTGAAAGTATGGGGTTTGGTTATAGTTTATGAATCTAGAAGAATTTTTCAGGAAGAAGATTGTATATTTTTTTGTTTTTAGTTTTGAAATGAATCTCGATTAAAATGACACAACAAAAAGATGTTTTTTAGAAAATATTTCAAAAGGGGTAATCGATCTAACTATACCTATTCAATAATTTCTTAATAATTATCATTTAAATTGATATTCACTTAATTATGATCCCTTAATTTGTTAAATCCCGAACCCTATGAAAATTAACTTAACCATAAAGATGAAGTGAATTTAACCTTAGGCTAACTTCGGAACATGCAATCGCAACACCCTGCTTTGATTGATGTTCTAAAAATAGCTTATGGTCAGTGGTAAATTAAGACACATAACAACTCTGTAATTGAGGATTAATTGAGTTTAGGGATTATATTTGACGCTACAAATTGATCCCGTGTGGTTTTGAATTACCGGTTAAGGTTGCGCTCTCACAGTTCACACAATTCCCGACCTCGCGTGTTTTTTAACTATTGAATTTCTTGATTAGTTTCATTTAAATTAAAAACTCAATTAATAGATCATAATATGTGGATTACAGTATCTCATTGATTCAAAATAAATGAATGAATAAGGACAGAGGTCGATCGATTACTAAAAAGAACTATTCTTCCATGGGTGGCATAATCATCGTAGAAGCGTTTTGCATGTGAAAAGGTTTGTAATGGGTATAACCCAATAACGCTTCTACTCAAGAATTACAGCCCAAAGAGGAATATTAAGAGGATAAATTTAAACAAAACAGAAGATAAGAGAATAAATAAAAGAATAACAACAAATTTTATTACATAAACAAAATCATTACAACATGAAGGAGAAGAAGAAGGCTTCGTCAAAGGGATCCTTTCTTCAAGAGATACCCTTATTGAAATGGTAGGATAATTGGAGTGGGTCCACTTCTCCTCTTCCATAAACTTCCCAATTCACGTCCCAACCCCACCAAATGTGAAAAAAACCAATTTATAGAGTGGTGGGGAGGCTAGGTTCAAAGTGGTTTCAAGTGTGAATAAGGAATCTCAGCCAAATATTTTATGCCAACCTGCACTGCCCATTTGACCACTAAAACGCGTTAATTGGATGACCTTCCAGAAGGATCAAATGTGAGGATATGGGTGCTATATCTCCTATATGATGTTGGGCTCAATTCAGGCCCATATGAAGAAGTTATGGCCACAATACAGAATCTTCGCCATTCTGGCGTGTCCAGCCCAACTTTGACTTCATGGCCCATTTTCAATAACCGAATTCACTTTTTAGCTGTAGTGTCTTGAATAACAGTTTTAGATAATTAAGTTAGGAACACTTTTAAAAAATTTCAAATTTAGATAATAAATATAAAAATATTTATCTTTGAAATACTACAGTGAATTATAAAGGGTAAAACTGGAATTTTCATCAAATATTCAAATGAATGATCTAATCCCAAATACGTTATAAATAAACATATTTAACACAATATGAGGAAATTATATCATTTATTATCAATAAAATATTCAATAAAATAGTGTTTTATCAGGTTTCATGGTTACACACTTTGTGTAACTGGGCATTTAATGCTGAACATTAAATTCTTGATCACCATTATTTGGTCCCCAACTCTAATGAATTAAAAAGGATGGTAGGAGTTTAATAAAAATGAAACATTTGTTTTAATTTAATCCTCTATGAAAACCGACAAAACAAGATCTTCCCCTCTACCTACTTCGGTCAAAGTGAAATCTTATTTATGAAAATCTTGGTGTTGTGAGTTCAATGGTGGTCTCCAATTTCAATTCTGATCCCTAATTAAAATGATAGGAATTCCCACTCGGTACGTTTTCTGAACGTACCTTAACGAATGTTCAGAAATTCATTATGGGAATACTAGTCCTCGTAATCACTCACTATCAAATTTTAAAAACTCATAATAATTCTATATAATTTAAAAATAAAAAAAATAATGGGAAAAATCAAGTTCATTACATTCTCCCCACCTCATTGAGTTTTTTTCCCAAAATCCACAACACAGTCTAGGGAAAAAAGTGGGGGTACTGTGCATGTATCTGATCCTCCCACTCCCATGTGCACTCCATGAGGTTCCCATGCTACCAGCAAACATGAACCAGAGGTATCGATTGTCCCCAATGGAACAACTCCGGTTGATCCTAAATCTCCACCAGAACCTCTTTAAACGTCACCCCATCATCGATGTCCAGCTCTCCCTAGTCAATGCATATGATTGATCATTCATATACCTCCTCATCAGAGATACGTGAAAAATTTCATGCACCCGGTGCATCTGAGGGGTAATAGCTAGGTGATACGCCACCTCGCCAACACTATTGAGGACCTGAAAGGGTCCAATGAACCACGAAGATAACTTTCTGCCCTGAAAAATCTACGCAATCCTCATCCAGGTGAGAATCGTAGAAATATATGGTCTCCCTCATCAAAATCCAATGGTATCTGTATCCTATCAGCATAATACTTTTACTTGCTCTGTGGAGCCTTCATCCGCCCCTAGATGATCTGCAGCTTCTCCGTGGTAGCTCGTACAAACTCTGGACCCACAAGTGTGGACTCCCAGGGTTCTGTTCAGTATAGAGATGATCTGCATGTTTGACCTTACATATCATTGAGTGGTTCCATACCTATGATGGAGTTATTACTGTTGTTGTACGCGTACTACACCAAGGGAATGTGACCCCCCAACTATGGAAAAAGACTTGGATGCAATAAAAAATCATGTCATCGAGTGTCTGTTTGGTCCAATCTGTCTGACCATCCGTATGAGGATGAAAGGAGGTGCTCAAATGTAGCGAATTCCAAAACACCTCCATCAATCTCTTCAACCTATGAGAAGTAAAACATGCATCACGATCAGAGACAATCATTGAAGGAACTCCTTGAATCCTTACAATCTTCTATACATAGAGGCGTCTGAAGACCTCTATTGATCCCTACTCACAGATTGGTAAGAAGTGGTACATCTTGGTGAGTCCGTCAATGATCACCCAGATGGAATAGTGTCCCCTGGACATACATGGAAGAACTGTCACAAAGCCCATGGAGAATCCATCCCACTACAACTCCGGACCCTCTATTGGGTTTGCTAAGCCTACTAGAACATGATTATCGACCCTCACTAACTTACATGTGAGTCATCATGAAACAAACTTTGCCACTACATTCATTATCCCCGGACACCAGTGATTATGCCGATGGTCCTGGTACATCTTTTCCACACTAGGATGTACCGGTAGAGGGGACGCGTGGAACCAACTAAATAACTCCTCCTGTAGTGCCACTAGTACAATGGTATGTCCTCTGAAAAGGATGATGTGATCCCCACCTTCAAAAATCCATCAGGTGCCTATCCTGAGGATATCTGAGCACATCGACCCTCATAGTCAATTTCCACAAAATGTGCCTCTCTGAATCATTGAAGGAGCGGGGGAGTGACTATCACAGACTAGAGGTAAGCTTCTCCTTCTCTATCCATGAAGGATATTTGAATCGTGGCTAGCTGTTATCTCGCCTTACTTAGAAACTATAGAGTAAATCTCTTGCCGAGTCCAACAACTACCCTGTTCCCCATACAAGGAGTATAGACTATAACAAAGTCTTAGTCCTCGAGGAACTCAATCCATCAGAGCTGCCTCAAGTTTAGGTCATTCTTATAGAAGATATAACTGAGACTCTAGTGATCATAGTAGACTGCAAAATGTTTTTCCATCAATTAATGTCTCCACATCTTCAAGGAGAAGACCAGTGATGCTAACCCCGTGTCATGGGTTGCATAGTTCTACTCGTGATCTCTCAGCTGTCATGATCCATAGACGACCACTCTTCGCTCCAGCATTAGAACACATCTTTGTCCGGTCAAAAATGTATCGCATTAAACTACACACCTAATACCTTATTCTAGTATCCTCTATATGGGGGCACTCATTATTATCTACCTCAGCTCCAAAAAACCGTACTAGAATCTCTCCATCCATAAGAAACGTTTTCTATTCTATGTCAAAGCAGAAAAAGGTTCTTCCACTTTGGGAAATTTAGGCATGAATATCAGGTAGTATTTAGCCTACCCCAAAATCTCCACCCCCCAGTCACACTCCTGGGTGGCTCCCAAGAAATCACAACCTCCTTCTTCACCGGATCCACTGTAATTCAAGCCCCTGAGATAACATGTCATATAAAGTAGACCTATCGTATCTAGAACTATTATATTGAGAGTTTACCATAAAGCTGGTTCTCTCAGAGTGTATCATGAACTATCATTATATGATAGTCATGCTACTCCTATGATGCTGATTATATCTAGATTTCATTGATGATGACCACCAAAGAGCGATCGAGGTATGGCTGAAAGATCATGTTCATGAGTCACCTAAACACTACAAGGTAATTTGTCACATCGAAGGGGATAACCAAGAACTCATAGTGGCTATACTGACATCATAAGGCCATTGTATTCACATCCTCCTCTCGTACCATGAGCTGATGAATGCCAGATCTGAGGTCTATCTTCAAAAAGAAACAAGCTCACTTTAGCTGAACGAATGGATTATCAATCCCCAGAAGAGGATACTTGATCATCATAGTCACCTAGTTTAGGCACTAATAGTCCACACAGTGTCTCAAACTCCCATCCACCTTCTTGGTAAACATAATTGGGGCTACGCATGGGGTAATACTAGGTCTTATGAACCCCTTCCACTGTAAGTCCTAAAACTGTACTCGTAACTCACCATGCGCCACAGGATCCATCCAATGTGCCGGTGTTGATATTGGTACTTTTTTGGGGTACAATTTGATGTAAAAGTATACCTCTCTGGGATGAGGTAGTCTTGAAACATCATCAGGAAAGACACTGGTATACTGGTCTACCACTACAGTATAGCTCGAACTCTCAACATCAACTGCTCTAAGGGTTAGGCTATGCAACTGATGTGTGATTGACTGCACCCTCTTCTAGGTAATTCCATCATGTGCTACAAAGGTTCCCATATCATCAGTGATGGAAAACCTGGTCCCATTCTCACGAACTGACAACACATTCCACCTAATATAGTTGATTTGAGCATGGACTGTGAATAACCAGTCCATACCAAAGATGACATCGTAAGGCATCGATGCTACTATTATAGGATCCCAGCTAAAGATATCACCTCCTAAAGTAAGCTCACAATGGAGGAAGAATCATGTAATCATTTAATCCCCTCCCATATGAGTCTCTAGCCATAAGGATCAAGCCAATGAATCCACCAGAATCTTTGAGATCCAAATGAGGTTTTTGGAAATAAAAGAGTGACTGGAACCTATGACTATATTCACTACATCTAAGGTGGAGTAGGCACATATCGTACCTCTAATCATCTCCATAACACCATGATCGTAGGCCTTAGATTCCTGGAGCTAAGCTCATCCATGTCCGCCTTCTCCTTGTGGTCATGGTGGACCACATGGAGGTGGTAGCGGTAGAACGTCAAAGTGCCACCCATCTCCGGATGCATGAACAACTCCTTTTTCTATGTTCGCCTACTTCCTGTTGAAATCCAAGATCAAACATTTTCCTCTACCTCAACTATCCCTCTACCGTCTTATGGTCATCCATACGATGGGTCAGGCAGTCACAAGCCGTGAGACCCTGCCCGCTGCATGAGTAGCACTGCCTACTCCTCAGCACTCCATCTTTGTCCTGTGAGCCCCGCACCACCGACCCTATATCTAAAGGTCATCCACTAGAAGGACTATCCCACTAGGCCCCATGTGTCATCCATATACTACCTACTATAGATTTTTCTTCTACCTGACGTCTGGTGGTGGCTCTCACTTTCGGTGCTAGCTCACCTAGGATGATCTCCACCAAAATTTCTATCTCTAGCACCCCAGCCTATGTCGAAATGGTGAGCGATATCATCAATGCTCTGATCTCCCATCAGATACCCTTATCAAAGGTCTGGACCTTGAAAAAAGGGTCTCATAACAAGTTATTGGAGTAGTGGGATAGATCAGTGAACCTCTTCGAGTACTAGGCCACCGTCATGTTGCCTTGCTGTAAGTGCAGCAACTCATGTATATGCACCGAGTTTAGAGTCTCTTGGAAAAATATTTCCCTAAAAAGGCCCAAAACATTATCCCAGATGAGGGTCGCCTCATTGTGAATCTAGAGTGTCAGATTCCACTATATCACAACTTCTCCCTAGAAGAGACTGGCAGCTAGGATCACCATCAGATCACCTATTGTCCCCACTAAGTAAAAACTCTGGCCACATCCTCCAGCCTGTCCTTAACCTCCTGTAAGAACATCACACATTGGAACCTTAGTGACCTCTTTAATTGATAATTTTTCAATGTGCTTAGTTGGCGTGCACCCCCTAATGGTGGGGCCGGTGGCAAGGACTCCTAATAGGTAGTGGTGCTGCTGGTACACTACCTGAAGGTTCTAATGTAGTAAGAGGGACCCACAGCGGGGCCTCATCGCTCCATGGGCCATCATCCCATACTCTATCAGGAATATTGGACTGCTATCTATGTGGAAGAATCATGAAAGAGAATAGGAATGCCACAATCAATAAGTTATACCTACTGAGATGACTCAAAGAGATCGCAATATTTTTTTAAAAAAAAACACACACAATCAGTGTTTCTGTGCTCTGAGTTGGAAATCAGAATTCAGGGTCCTGGTTTATGGATATGTCGGCCACTGTACCAACACTGGATTCCACAAACTGAAAACCACAGTCATAAAACATAACACTATTACCACATATAAAATATCGGAGTACTAGTTCTTCGATAGAACCGACTCCTGTGATACCACTTTTTCACGACCCGTCCCTCGGGGCGTGTACTGTGACTACCCCATGCCTGATTTCCAGAGGCTAGGGGCTGGCAACTAGCACCGGAAAGGCATATCCCTATAATGGGAAGGCATTTCATTTAAACATGTACAAACACATAGACTAGAATGCAAAAAGATAAAACCATGAAGTAAACTGATGTCGTAAAAAGAGTACTGAAAGTAAAAGGGGCTAGAATACAAGACCAACTGAAAATTATGATTATAACTAAAAAGAGAAAAACAGATCATGGATCGTCCATTGAGGATCATACCTGAAGGTTAGGTACAACTCATGATCCGTAGTCCATGCATCACATCATGCCAAATGGTCCACCTCCAAGCACCGTCCAGTCCAGGCTCCCTCAGCCTCTATCAATGTTGTCCATCATCTTCACAAGACACAACAAGGTGAGGGTGGAGCCCATGCAGGGGTGAGTATAATGACACTCATTAGGGACACTGAGACACCCAAAGGTCTACCAGTGTTCCACAATATAAAAAACACAAAGAAGGACCTCAATCACAAAGCACGAAGCAATAATGAACTATACTTAGTATATGACCATACATACACCAATGTCCCAAAATGATACACCACGAAGGTAACACCAAATAGGTAACACCACGAATGTAACACCAAAACAATGGTAACTCCATGAAGGTATAAGTACCGCACAGGTAACACCATGAAGATAGAAGTACCGCACATGTAACACCATGAAGATTGAAGTACCACACAAGTAACACCACAAAGTTAACACAATGAATTTAACACCACGAAGTTAAAAGACTCGTATCACACAAGATATAAAATAAGTAAAAAAGTAAAAATGAATATTTTTAAGGCCAGATCATCTTATTCTGTTAAGAAGAACTGCTGCTAGCCCACGCATGATCGATAGTTACTAACCCCCGATGACCCACACAGGATCTGACCCACACAGGGTCGGTATGTGATGACCCACATAGGATTGCTAAGAACTCATCCACATAGGATATGATAGATTATGACCCACATAGTATTGACAGTTGCTGACCCGCACAGGATTGGTGTTCTTTCTTCATGTTACAACTAGCCACCAGATTCCTCACACCAGATGTGCTTGTGTTCCGTTGAATCTTCCCTTTGAGATATATGTAGTACATAGATAGGTTTTAAGCTACAAAAATGAGTATCCCAAAGGACCACCATATTGTAAGGGTTCTAATGACATAGATGGTACCTTAATCGGACACCTGGTCTTTGAGTTATAAGCATTTTTCTTCCAAGGGCCTGGTTGGATTCGAGTTTGATCCATCCTATCCGTAATCCAAATGTCTCCAAAACTCAAGTGAAATGTACAAAAATTACCACCTCACTCCAAGGATTCTAGTGCTATAGATAGTTCGTCAAACAGACACCTAGATATCATGTTATGGCCCTTTAAGAGGAACTGGGCCTGGTTGGGTCTGGGTCCGGTCTGACCCGGTCTGGGCCGACTCGACCGGCCTGGGTTAGAAGAAGACGGGCTCAAAATGCTTGGCCATCGTACAGTCCAAACCCCATGGGTTCACGTCCCAGCCCGCAAGGGGGCATGGCCCGACCCTCAAGGGGGCAATCCAACTCGTAAGGCGGTGGCCCGACCTGTTAGGGGGCGTGGCCCACTGGGCACACGACTGGGTGGAGCGGCCCATTATTGCATGGCCCACCTGGGCCGCCACCTGTGGGATTGATCCCTTGTTTCACCGAATGGTCGCGAGGGCTATTTGGTCTCTTCTACAGAGGTGATTCCATGTGGTGACCCCAGGTGTCATGCGGGACTATCTAGTGCGGGTCCTGCCTCTCGTCGTAGATGAATGATGTCGGCCGCCGTCTCCTGTGGCACGCGACTGCGTGCCGCTCTGCCACCTGCGGTTGGCCAGTGTGTCGGCCTCCTCCTTCGTTCCACTGCATTTGATGTGCTATGGCCCACGTCCTACGGCAGTGCGCTGGTCGTGCCTCCCTCCTCTTTCGCGACCTACTAGTTTACCGGCCACCTCCCTCGACCGATGCACCTGAAGAGCCGTGGACAGTTCCTGCGATGACCCAGGTTTGAATCCTCATTCCTCACGGCCAGCCTGTGTGGGCCGGTGCATTAGTCTATGCTAGTGCTGGTACTTCCATGACAATAGTCTTCCATGGTTCATCAGGTGAGCTATGGTGGCCCGTTTTTACTTCTGAAGGTGTCGTTGAACTTCCCGAGACATGACAGTCGCCTCTATCCCATCAAAATTGGGTTCTGCCCATCTCAAAGAATCCCCCACGATGAACACAGAAAATAATCAAGAAAGAGGGGGGACCATGCCTTGTTCATTTGGCCCACGCCCTCTGTGTCATCCTGATAGTAATAAATTAAGGAGATTGAATCACTCGTACTTGAAATTAAAAAGTTCAAATACCTTCTTTGAATCGTTGGAGAGAACTCTTGGTTGAAGATGATGGGTTTACATTCGTCATTCCACAACAAGATTCAATGGTTTCTAGAACATGTATCCTATGTTCATTGATTAGAGGATTTGTTCTTCCAAAGGTTCTCCAAAGGCTCTCAAAAGTTCTACAAATTTCTCTCCTCCCAATTCAAATCCTTTCTAATTAAGAACCTAGAGGAAGTATAGAATCCTTACTAATTGACTTAAGATGATGAGTTCATTAACTTATCATTAATGATAATTCATTAAATGGTGGGTTTCATGGATACACACATTATGTAACCAGGAATTTAATTCCATCATTAAATGCCAAAACACCCTGGTGTGGTCCCTTCATCCAATGAATTAAAATGAATTGAAGGAGTTTAATAAAAATAAAACATTTATTTTATTTTAATCCTCTGCAAAAACCGCAAAACCGGATCTACCCCTCAACCTACTATTGTATAAGTGAAGGCTCCTTAAAATGAATTCTAGAACTATGAGTTCAACGGTGCCCTCCGATTTCACATCTGAGCACTATTTCAAATGTTAGGAATTCCCGCTCAGTACATTTACTAACCATACATTAATGAAATTTCTAAAATTCATTCCGCGCACACCGGGCCTCTGAATCACACACCGTCAATTTTCTAAAATTCGGAATAATTTCATATAATTTAAAAAAAATACATGATAAATACAGTTCCATATAGTATCAATCCTGATTGAAGAATAAACATTCTCATTAGAATTAAAATATGATTTTTTTAGATACAAGAGTTCTTTTGGAACAATATTTACATTTATCATAAAACCAGATTAGTGACATGTATATCCCAGAAAATAAAAGGTAAGGAAAAATTATGATATTCAAAAATAATATTGGAATATCCATACTAAAAATGGATTGAATGTAATAAATCCCAAAGATAGAGAGTTGGGTTCGAGAATCCATTTACCTCATATCTGAATGATTTAATCAATTTAATATCCTAGAAAATAAAATAAAATAAATTAATTCTCAAATAAATTGCCTTTTATACATTCATTTAATTAATCATAGTTTTATAATGTTCTTTTATGGGGGTTTTAATGAGTTCTATAATTCAATTTCATTATTTAACAATGTTCATTTTCTTGGTTTTCATTATATGATAGCTTGTATATGAGTATGAAAGTTCATATAAAATGAGAATGATTCTCCAAAATTGAAATTATATGTTATTAGTGAACATAAATATGTGTATTTGTTATTATATGCCATTTTTATATGGAATTAGTATGAATATTTTTATAAATAGTTAATTAAAAGGATTTAATTTATTTGGAGGAATTTACGACAATTATGAACTTGTATTATTTTATTCAACAAGATGATTATAGATTGGATCTATAATTTTATCCAAATTATATTATGTATAAGAAAATATTATTTTACAATAATTAGGTTTTTATAACCTTCTTTTCGGGTGGTATTGAAAAATGAAAATTCATCCTCCATGGTGGTGGTAAATCGACGCACCACTAACGTTATTTTAATTTTTTATAAAGAAAATGGAAAAAATTAGAAGGTTGATTATTCAATTAAAATATTATAATTATAGTATATAAAGTATAATGGATTTATCATTCATTTTAGGTTGGTTTATGTGAGTATAATATAATAAAATAAATAAAATTGAATTGAAATTAAAAGAAACAAAATAAGATTTTACCACTTGAATTTATCCTCCTTAGTAACCTCCTTTGGAAAAAGTGTTTGGTATTTTTAGGAGGTAAAGGAATCTTAGACATGGGTGATATTAATGGGAAGTGTATTGGGAATAATTTTTACAAGGATCAACGATTCAGAGTTATGAGGATAAGAGGTGGCGAGGGTGGTATTTATAGGTGAGGAGAGGGGTGTTTTGTTAATATTTTATTCATTGTCTGATTATTTTGGCTCAAGACTATGAATATATTTATCATTATAAGTAAATATACTAAAATAATTAATTATATGTTGATATTGTGGGTTTACATAATCCCAAAATCATCAATGATTAAATTATTCATGTATTTATTGTTTATTGTAAATTAAAGTATTTTACTATTCCCTAAAGATTCATGTTTTGCAGAAAAATACAAAGAATTTACCCTAACCATTTTACAGTTGGTAGAATTAAAAAATTAACTCCATTTTATGATTATAATTTTCAGAATATAATAATTTGTTTTAGTTAAAATCATAATTTAGTTATAAAATACAAATTTTAAAATTTTAAATGATTTTATAAAACTTTTTAGAATAAAATATATTCGCCTAAAATTATCATATAATCACAAGAAAACAAAATGATAATTTTTTAATATATATTATGAAAATTATTATTTTTATATAATTATATAAATTATAAAATTATAATTAATTTTTTTTTATAAAGAAAATACCAACACTTAATTAAAATTTTAAAAATACTTATATATATATAATCATATAATTATATCTTTTTTTCATTTTTAAGATGGCAAAATATTATTCATAATTTCATAGATGTGGTTAATATTCTATTGGCTGAAATTTAATTCATAATGGTCATTATACTACTCCAATGATCAAGGTATTATTTCATCAATATTGGATGATTAACTTCTATTAATACCTATTATTTAATTCATTCATTATTTTTAATGTTTTTATTTTATTCTATCTGTGATTTTATATAATTTATACTATATAAAAAAAATTATAAAAATGGCTTTCCATTGATAAAATTTTGTGTCATTACAACCTAGGACAACATGAGTGGAATAAAAACCCACACTAACATAATGATTCTAAACTCATACCCTTGGAAAAACATATTGTTTCAAAATTAATTATATAATAAAATGGTTATTTTAATTTTTTAACATGGTAATAATTTCCATTTTCCATTCAATTAAAAATTTACCAAAATAAACATGAACCTCAAAAATATATAAAATTCCCATGTCTGTATGTCCACCCATATATATATTTTTTATCTTCAAAATGATTGAAACATATTCATAAATATTGTGAGATCATAGAAATATAAAAAAACATGGAATGTTTTTAGAAAATTTTAAAATGACAGAATGAAGAAGAAAAAATTACCAAGGAAATAACGCTCCAAGAATATCACTCAATAATTAAAATTAATATCAATATTATAAAAAAATTATCGATTAATTCATACCATCTACCAAGTATTAATGGAAATGATAAAAATAAAAAAAATCTTTTCACCATCGATCCACTAGATATACTATGTGATCACCACCACCACTAACTCAAAACCTCAAAAAATTAGATTGTCTTGGATGATATCTCATGTATATCAACTCCATGCATTATAAGAATCTTCCACTATAATCATTCCCAAAAAACATGGTGAAAAAATATAATATTGATTCATAGTAAACACAAAATCACAACCCCAAATATATCCCATGACACCAAAAAAAATATAATCATTAGATGAAATTAACTTATATTAAACTAATATTTAACATTAAAATAATCACTAAATCTAGAAAATATATCATTGAAATTTCTCCCAAGTGTATGAATGAAAAAAATATACATATCATGATTAATAAAACATAAACCATTTATATGTAAAACATATACAAAGATGAAAAAGTTTTCTATTAATACCTAAGGAGCCATTCAATAAATTATGATTTAATAATGGAACCATGAAATAATGATACTAAAAAGGAAGAACCAAAAAATTATCCACCCAGTACTCAGTGACACAACATATAATTTCATGTTGTAATAGAACCATATATAATGTGAACCACTATCCTCAAATAATTTTAACTTAGGAGCATTCCTCATAAATGAATAACCTTTAAAAATCAAGTCCATAACTGAAACTATTAACATCATGAAAAGTGTCATTAAATATTTAACCCAAACATGCCAATACCCGTCACTCCATGCATGAAAAATCCCTTCAAAAAACAATTTACGTAATGTGGACACAGAAGGATTCACACCATAAGAAAAAACCATCATGATACCACTTGAATCCCACCTCTAAAAAATTATACTCCTTGTTATCATGGATAATTCCTCAATCCATAATATAACTTCTAGACACATCCCAAAATTATAACATACAAATATTGGTTAATGACATATAATCCTTACGATATTCACAACTCAAACATACATGTTTTCTATAACTCCCACATTCTTCATCCAAAAATATCACGACACTTCTAACACCAAAATGTTGTAAATTAATGACCTGAGAATGTTTGTTTAGTTACATCATGGGTGAACGGTTTTCTAGAATCTAAACCTCTCATATCCCCCAATCGCCCATTTCTCTCATTTCTCTCTCATATATATATATCATTCTCTCGATGGAACCCTCTCAAGAGCATAGGCATTGGCCCTAAAAGTGTCCCATAGCGGGGAAGGAAACACTCAGGTGCTGGATCTTAGTGGATATAGTTATGTGGTAGAATGTGGCATGATATAGTATAGACATTTGGTGAAAGGAAGTGGTAGGATGATAAAAAAAGTATGTATTATTGATGTCTTGATGGTGCAGAGGTGGAGTATGTGTAGACAAATATGATAATGAATTGTAAGAAAAGGTGTAGGTAAGATGGGGTAGTAAGTGAATTAATATGATTATATTATATCATATATAAAACATCCCAAAACATGGATAGTGGTGTTTGATGGGAAATTAGGATCCTCCCCTTGCATCCCTTGAGAGGCTTGGTCCTTCTTGATTAGGTAATGTGACTTGGGAAGAAATGATATACAATTATATCTCTATTACCTAGTTGGATCCAAATATTTTTGAGGTCCGGTACACTTGCCCCACCATGTTAGAGAGACATATAGTGTGACTTTCTAGCTGACCACCCAACTGGGTAGCCAATGCGGCATGATCTAACCCCTTATTATGTGGCACAACCGTGTGTTGAGGTGGGGTGAAAACATTCGGTTGGGCCTAGACGACCAAATATTTATAGAATGGAATTATTTTAATATTTATGAATGAAACTATGAGAGAACCCCTTTTCTATAGTTCCAAGTGGTGTAACATAGTGGCCACAACATTCCATATTGTTTTACTATTTGATTTTATTCAAACTTTATCCATCATATATTATTTTATAGTCAATAAATATCCAATCATGAATATTTTTGTACAAATAATATTTTCTTAAATAGATTTGGTCATTTGGGACCATTTGATAATGTTTTGTGTATGAATTATTTATTTCTATCATTAGTAATGATGATTGGGTTTAAACCGCATGATCAAATAATATATGATGTTTGATACTCCCTTATATTTATACAGATGATAGGGAGTTTTTCACATATATATTTTAAAATTTTTCGTACCCTCACATATACTCAAGGTACAGGTCCTTAAAATCCAAGAATGGGTTGGGAAATCCCTTGGTCCAATTAGGGGGGTCCCACATGACTCTAAAAGTTCTAAGAAAATCCCCACTAATGGGGAATGAGACTTCCATATATGGAGTCAGTACTCTCTCGATCAACTATTTATTCTCGAGAATTTTAGAGTCCTCTATAAGTGTTGGGACCCACCCCCAAATCAACATGTTTAACTTTAAAGTCATGAGTTACATATTATAATTTATATGTTCCAATGACTGTGTTTTTTGATATTTGTATTTTAGATTTATTGTAGTTGATCATAGTGAACACTCCTTTTTTAGTTAGGTTGTGGGGATTGGGACTCCCATGCATCATTTTTTCACTTCGTAAAGGAATATCTTGGTTAAATTTACGTTTCATTTGGTTTGAGATTCCATGTAATTCATTACTTCATTATTTCATTCAGGTATTCATACTGGATAATTTTAATCTCAATCCTTACTAGTGGTTTCACCCACTCAAGATACATCTTGTTAATATGATAAAAAATATAATTTTTATCATGGTGTTAGTTATTTCATTAGTGTAGTATCACAGTTGGTCTCTTCATTGATTGTTTTGACAAGTGTTTGTGGTCATATAAAGGGATTCACAGGGTTCCTCTTATTTAGTTGTTTAAGGTCAAAATTTTTAATGGATTTTGGGATTATGAGATTCAATTATGGTATAGTGATTTATTTATCAAACCATGAGGGTATTTACTATGTGTCACAAGTATACTATATATATATATTATAATTTGTTAAATTTATTATCTATCATTATTATATTCTATTTTGAAAACATGTGGTTTTACATTAGTATAATATGAAAATTACTCCTTTATGTTTTACATTGTTTCATGTTGTTAGTCACCATCACATAGCCTATTAAGGGAATGATTGGGGTAGCACACACATCAGACCACTAACCCGGGTGGGTCTTGGTAGGTCTCATCATGTAGCTTTTCAAATATAACCAAATACTAAAATTTACATAGAAATATATATACATAACTATATATAACCATTAAAATTGTCCATATTATCTATATTATAAATCTATAATATTCAATATATATTTCACTTCTCTATACATTCCTTATCCAATATATATCAAACCATCAATGTATTCATGTTACCTTTTCTATAGTTTTCATTTTCACCATGGTGATGAATGTATCCATCATATATCAATGTTATGTATCCTCATAACCTCTTATTTTCCCTTATATTTCCAAATTCTTCTATTTTTTATTCAAGAATTATTAGATGTTAATATTTTTCATTTATTTTTTTATAATTATTTGTCAATTGATAATCTATAATAAAACAAAAATGCACTTACATAAGAATAATGTAATGGAATCTCTAAGATCCATCCTAATACTATTAGAGTAAAATGTAGAAAATAAAAATAATAGAGGGGAAAGTGGTTACTCAAATACCACTTTTTAATCCCCTATAAACATCTATAAATGAGTAGGGAAAACACTAAAATAAAGAATATTTCGTATTTAATAAAAATATAGTATTCTCATTATTTCTAACCTTATGATCCACATTGGATACCTATTTCATCACCAGGTTCTTGGTGGAAAACTATTAGGTTCTCAGTGTCCTGAATAGTTCATGAATCCATTTTACAATCTAGGAACTACCGAATCACATGTTACTAGGTAACCAAATCCCTAATTTATCTACCAGAAAATTAGTTTCCCTATAAATTTATAAAAAAATTCTTATCATAAATTTAAATCCATATTTTCAAATCTAAATCATCAAAATTAAATCAGTACATATTCTTAAATATAATCTCTAATTAAAAAAAATCAAAATATATTTAATATTTTAGAATATAAATATATCCTAATTAAAACATAAATATTAAAATACTTTAAAATAATATAGTATGTTAATACATGGTATATTCATAAACAATCATGATGATATGTTGAATAAAATCAATTGAAAAGTAATGCACATTATATAATCGATTTAATAGATTTTTTTATAATAGTACGGTACACTAAAAATGTATGATATTTATTTTTAAAATAGGGTAATGGGTAATATGTTTTACTACATTATATTTGAGAGTCATTTGGTTTGTTGAGTGTTTCATGGTGTACATGGAAGATATTTTACTTATAAAATAATTCTTGAACACTATATTGTATTTAGATAGTAGAAGTGTTCGAATTACTAGAAAATATAAAAATTTAATCCAGGATATATAATAAAAAATTATATTAAGAATGGGTTTATATTGCATAAAAGATTCATATTAATATCATTATAATGTATAAAGTATTTATTTTTCAGGCATTTAATGGTGATTGTCTGGGTGAGTGTATATGAACATTCCAATAATATTTTATCACATTTAAATAACAATATAATATAAATATAAATAAATAAATTTTTACATTGATTGAAAAAGGATGGTTATTGGTTTTTTAATAATTTGAGGATATTTTGTTCTAGAATGGCGTTGTTGTGATCTAAATAGATAAAGGTAATAATTAAAATAATATTATAATATTTTAACATTTATTGGTCTAAAATTATGGAGAGAAGGGATTGAGAAGTTTTTCATGGTCAACCATGAATCACAGAATAATGAAACATAAAAATATATAAAGGTAATCAATAATATTGTGTCAAACTAACTATGAAAAACAAAACAAGAGGTTACAATATCAAATTTTATATTTAATTATTATTCAATAATTTTATTATTATGTCTGTAGTATGATATATATGTATTTTCCTTATTAAATTTTGAGTTAAATGAATTTATGTTACCTTCATTAATAAATAATATTATTAATTTGGGATATATGTCATCCAATGAGGCTTCTCAATGATAATATGATCATGGGATACATGGAAAATAAAAAATCTATATTATATTCTATTAAATATAGATCATGTTACTATAACACAATTATTATCATAATAATGTTACATAACAGGTCTCATGGATATTTGAGTAATTCTAAAAGAGGATGTAGTTAACAATGTAAATATTAGGAATGTGTCCATGTGATATTATCTTTTGTAAGGAATTTGGTCGTTTTATGAATGATAATATTAATATTTTGTAATAAGGAAAATGAAAGGTGGGGTTATTTAATTATAATAATGGTGTGATATTTTTAAGATGAAATTAATTATAATATGTTGGTATTACACTTAATGAAATACAGAGGGATAATCAAATAATAAAGAAACATTAAAAATAAATAAATAAAAATGTTATTGGAGATATGAGATCCCAAAAAACAAAGATAAATAAATTGGGGACTCAAATATTTTATAAAATAGAAGATTTAATGGGTGGCCCTATCAAGTACATGACACCATTGAGTATCTATTAATGAAATATATTATAAATGGTGTGATGTTTTGTGATTTATTTTTTACTTTAGTGAAGGAAAAATTATGTTCACCATAAATGGGAAACATGGCTTGTTTTTTGATTAGGAGAGAATACATATGGAGTGGACATTTATGAGGTAGTGAGCTAAGCCAATTTTAAAGAATAATTTTCATTCATTAATTGTAATAAAAAATATCGAATTTCTTTTTCAAAATATTCAATAATAATAATAAGCTATAAATAAATGGCTATCTTCTTTTTCATTAAGATACAATAATGTTACTTTATAAAAATATTTCAATGATTAGTTTTAATGATTCGGCATTGTATGTCATATGTTTTTATAACACATTCCAAATATATATTTAAATTTAACCAAATTAAATACATATACTTATAATAAATGTAAAAATAGTTAGAATCTTATAACAATTGAATGCATTAATTATATAAAAATATTATTTATTTCAAATCAAATAAAAATATTTTTTATAGGGAACATGAACAGAAAAATGGAAAACTTATTTATTCATTATATAAAATAATTTAAAAAACACACACTAATTATTGAAACCCAATCATATTACTTTAAATAATTTATCACCCAAATTTATTCATATATCACCATAAAAGCATACTTGAGAGATTGTAAATATTTTTTATTTTATCTTATATTTATTATATTTGTGATGATTCGTAAAAAAAAATTTCGTTTATAAATATTTATTAGGAAAACAATCCCTATTTAAGAATGATTTTTTAATTATATATAAAAGTTTGGTAACCTCTAATTATTAATCATTTGTAAATTTTAGCTAATTAAAAAATTATTAGGTCAAGGAACACGCTCCAATGGGGTTAAAAATCCGTCAAACCACAACTTGTACTATTAATAATTTTATGAATGAAATATGACATAAAGATAAATTATGAGAACTACCCTTTGATTGTTTTCTAAAAGGATGGGGCTGCAGCCTCAATTTATTATTTAAAGCAAAGACCTCTTAGGTGTGGGTAGAGGGAGACCCATTAAATAGCCTGAAGTCCCAAGGCCCGGTATCCTGAATAAAAGGCTTGAAATCCCATTTTTGGCCCAAAGGACCCCTTGGCGAACAGTACTACTATAGTACCCCACATGGCTACAGTACCCACTGCCGCTATAGTCCCCTACAATAGTAACTCCACCGCTATAGTGCCACCGCTGCTATAGTTCAGCCGCTACTACAGTATTGCTACAGAACCCTGATACAGTACTGCTATAGTGCCCAGAAATTTATCCCTTTGTGGATTTGATCCCGGGTCTTTTGGATGCCAAGTAGGAGCTTGTACCACTTGGGTACAAGCTCATTTGCAAATACCCTTTGATTGTGGACATCTTTAAAATTATAAAATTATCATAAAAATTGACAAATTAATAATTCCATTAACTTATAATGTTTTTGTATAAAAAATTAATAAATCTTCATACCTAAATCTCATCCCACATCAATTCCTTAGTTAAAAAATAATATTTTTTCCATGGGATTTGATGAATTAAAATGATATAGATATATTTAAAAAGATTAAACTTAAAACACTTTCACTATTTTCTATTTTACAAGTTTTTAATAATCCTTATTGTTAATAATAGAACTTGTATGCAAGTTCCAAATAGGACATATCATTATGAAAGACACCCTGATGTCTATGAAGATCAGTTGATGCGGATAATTGATTATTATGAAGCTTAACGGGAGAAATCAAATGTGGATAAATGTTAGAGTGGATATATCATTATGAAAGTCACCCTCGTATCATCAGTTTTGGGATTTAATTTGTACATTATGTGATTGTTTTACCTAGTTATTATGTGTATATTATTTTAAATTATATTAAATTTCAATCATCACTTAAATTTTTTAAATCACAATAGTCCCTTCATTAAAATATATTTTAATCCAAGTGATTAACCCCATAATTATAATCCAAACACCATTATAAAAATTTTTATTTACCATAAAAATCGTTTAACAATTAATTATAATTCAATTATAACCATTTCATAATGCATGATTTATTATTTCATAAAAAATAATACATTTCTAATAGAATAATTGATGTTCAATGATACAGAATTACCCTTTAACATCTGGATAATTTAATAAAAAATAGGTAAACAATATTTACAATTAATAGGAATCTATCCATTAAATCCACATTAATTTCTCTAGAAAAATGTAGATTATTAATTTTGAATAACATTTGGCTTTAACTTTATAAAAACAAGGATACTATATTAATTTTAATCATATTTTCAACCAAAATATATGAGCAATAAATCAATAAAAACTATATAATTAGTCTCAAACCTTGAAGGAATCCAAACACTTTCAATATATGTAAATTGATTTAGAAAGAAAAAAATTAAATCACGATTGAAAAAATTCAGTACGCACAATGATTTTCTGCCCGTCTGGGATAAGTTAATAATTTATATGGGAATTATTTATCTAATAATATATTTATACACCTAAGGATTAATTATTATTATATATAATTTCAATAGTATAATAATTTTAAAATGTGTAGCAGCCCTATAAGATAAAACACATAAACAATTTAACAACGTGGATCCAAAACATTTAACTCGGTGAAGATGAATCCCAAATGAATTCACTTCTGATATCCCATATTATACACATGGTGTTTGGGTGTTTCTAATTTACAATGTAAAACCACCATTTCCATGATCCCTATTCCTGTAGAAACCCTTTAGAATGTGAAGTGTAAGTGAAAAGGGACGAGATATAAAGAGGAAACGATAAAAAACCCCACCTTGGAGACTCTGAATGAATAATAGAGGTGTAGATCGAAAGTGGGGAGGGGAGGGAGATAACCCCATCCTCTTATGTCCATGAAAACAAATGATTGAGGAGATATGGATTATATCTACTAAAAAATATATTATTCTAATATAATAATATTATAATAATTATGAGAAATAAGAGAAATTATAGAAGCCTATTAGAAAAAATAAATACCAATTTCAAACCCATATTTTAATAGAAAAATTCAGAGAAAATACAATTATATTCCATGATAAATTATGTTGAACTATAAATATCTATAGAGTTTTATTTTAAATAATAAATACACATTATTTTTTAGACATATATATTTTTTAATGAAATATCACTGAAATTTTAATGTTTCATTAATTAGTAATTTGAATTTTTTGATGGCCCTGAAATAATCTAATAACAATCATGTGATAAATTAAAACATGTTTTAACAAGTTGAGATATGAAATAAAATAATTTAGGGTACTATAGTGAGATAGATTAGATCCTAGATTTGTATCAGGAACAAGGAAGTAAGACTATTTACCCCTAAAATTTTAGAAATCACATTATTTAAATAAATAAACGTAATAAAAAATTTAAAAAATTCAAAAACTAGTGTTTGATAATTCTCCATATCATCCGACTTTCTGTTGCTATAAATCCCTCAATATATTTCATTATTTGAAACTATATTTTATTTTTATTAATTAGAAAATATTTTATTTGAAAATAATTATTGTATAATGAAATAACTTTTTCCCTAATAAAAATACATTATTTTCTCATCAAACCACAAGGAACATTAATAATAATGATTTTACACATAATCACCTTGATAAAATGAATTTTACCACCAAATAATAACTCTATATAATGAATAACTCATTAAAAATTACTCATTATCTAGTTCTAATTTCATCTCATTAGTTATCATGTTATAAAATGAAATTCCTATGTACTTAAAATACATATCCAATTTTACAAAACCCATGTTTTATGAATAAATTTAAAATATTTTATTTAATTATTAAGTACAAATTCATATATAAAAAATACTTTTTGAGATGAAAAAGAGAAAGATACATGTTTATCATCTCATATTTTTATTTTTAATTTCAACTAAAAAATGGAAACATTTACACCCCAACGTTGAAATAAATTTAAATTTCCATACAAGACTCTTTTGACCAAGAAACAATGGAGTATGGAATCCCAAAATATCAAATTTCCTAGATCTCAAAATATTCATGGATTTGATAGTCTATAGAGCTCAATAAGACTCTTAGAAAAAAATTTGTCACCATTTAAAATTATAATTCCATTTTTAAAATCAATAAGGACACTTATTAAGTATAAGAGATATAAAAATTATTAAAAGTTTTTATAAGTTCATTATAGGGTTAATAAAAATATTTTTGGATGTTTTAAACATTATATAACTACTATTCATGTTCAATGTATAGGGAAAGATTCCCATATAAAAAATTTACCAACACTAATGAATTTTTTTGAACATTCATATGTAAAATACCAGACCATTCATGTTACCTAAAAAACACACTTCCTTTCAAAAAATTATTCCTAGTTACCTAAGAAAATGAAAAAATTACTATGCACCTTTACCATGTAGGACCTATCATGTGCAAAAAATTCCAAGTTCAAAATCCCGTTTTAATTTTTTGACTCTAATATTTCCCTAGAAATTATAAAAATCATAATATATCAATTGAATCAATTTTTTACCATTTAAATCAAAATTAAATCATTTATAATCATTCAATAATTTTTTATTTAAAAAAATAATCATTTAAAAGGTTATTCGTGAAGTCCACATATCATAATAATAATTATAATTCTATAATAATTAAACAAATTCATAATATACATATTTATGTGTAATAAACAAGGTTGTATCTTTATCTAAATGTTTTTATTATATATAAGGATTCATATTTTTATGGCATGTGAAATTTAGAGAGAATTTGAATTTTCAGTGTTGTAGAATATGTTCCTCTTAGAATCAAAATCTAGATTATGATTATAAGATTTATAGCATCTTAAATAGGTATTATTGGATATGGATCGAGTTCCTAGTCCGATCTAGGGTCCTCTGGTAAATTTTTGTTAGTTTATCCTATATTTTGTATTTTTTTAAGGGTTTTACCCTAGTGAAAATTCACCATTTAAAAATGGAAAACCGTACGGATGACCCAAGAAAACAATGCGCGGTGTTTTTTCTATTAGGAATGATTAAAATTACATAAAAACGTTTGAAAATAATGGTGAAAGGAAATTATGTAGATATATAACATTTTTTCAGGGGATTCCAAATAGTTGGTGTATGTTTTGGTTTAGCTGTTGAATTTTTTTTAGGGGTGTGTCTAGAGATAGTTAGAGCTAAACTATTAGAGATTCTATTAGATAAATATTTTTCCAAATCATGGAGCTACTAATAATTCATTAAGTTTTATGAAATTATAATTTTCTCTCGCACAATTTTATGTTATATTTTTCCTCCTCCTCACTCTCATTGGTCCGGATCGAAGAGGTTCTATATATCTCTCCCTCATTCAATCACCCATGTTATGGGAAAGTTTTATTGATATTTTGATAGAATTGGTAATATGGTTTCCTATAATTCCTCCTCCATATTCATCTGTTTTTATCTTTATAAGATTTTTGTTCTTTTGATTTGGGTATTCAGTGAAGATTCCACAAGAACCTAGTTGAAGCATCCAAAATAGTGGTAAATTTTCTCAATTTTGATAAAAGACATCCAATGATGAGGAACACACTAAGTCCATTACTATTTCATTAGAGGTATTTTTAGAAATATAATTTATACAATGTTTTTATTAAAATTAAAATCAATTGATTCTAAATTGATGTTAGGTGATAATGAATGAGTACAAGGATGTTTCATGAGAATTATATAAGGTGTGTGCATGATGTTTCTCATGTTTTTTGGGAGTATGTGTCGGAAACTGTGTTTTCATGTGGTTATTCATTTTTTAAATTAATTCCATAGATAATTATAATAGGTTATAATTTATTATTTTAATGATGTGTCTTAAGATAGGTCATTGAGTATTAATATGTATGTGATTACGTTTTTGATAAGGTCAGGTGGTTGTGGCTGTGCATGATTAGAGGGATAAATAATTTTATAAGGTATTTTTAATATGATTATACACATATTGTAAGCATTTTGATATGTGGAATGTGATATTACATATTGGTTATGATATGCTATTGAACTTAAGTTTAAATTTAATTTTTTTACATAAGCTCTTATGAAATAAACACAGTTTCAAGGGACCGAGCTGACTCTTGAACACCATGTTTTTTCCTGACCACTAATAGCCTAATTGATAGTTATAAATGAACACTATGAGATACTGATACCTATAGAGAAGAATAAAATAGCTGATTGAGATGTAGTGGAACCTAAGATAAGTTCAAATATTCTATCCTCTTTGAGGTGGGGGTGATATATTAGAATAGTTGGCATATGGACAAACAATAGGGATCCTTGAGATACATTACAACATTTTTATTTATTAAATAGATAATGGGTAAAGTGTTCTTTCATCAATGGTATGAGAATAACTGAGTTGGTAGGAGCCATGTAGGATTATGTATTTGTTTTTCATTAGAGTAATTAACTAGGATGACTTGGGATGGGAGATATGTAATCCCTTATATCTAGGATTATGACTATATGTTACATTGTATAAGGACAGAGAGTCTATGGTGTGTGTTATGGTGAAATTTTGGGATATGATTCATTTTTAGTGAGGGGATTATCCCGAGAGATGATAATGAAATAGAGGATCAAAAGTGGGGTGTCCAAATTGAGGTGTGACCTAGGGAACACTTGTGGGTGACATAATGTTATGTAAACCCTCTAAAGGGTAATTGTGGGGGATTAGCTATTGTCAACTATTGTGCCACCATAGAACCTCAGAGTTCACAGTGTGAGACTTACATTACTTTAGTTATAGGTAAGGTCCATGAACATGAATGGAAGACAATGGTGGTGTGGTATTGGTTCTTTGAAGTGGAAAACCCATGTGGTTCCATGTGAGCTAGGGTTCACCTAGCTCTTTGATAACTCATATAGTTCTAGGAAATTTGGGTTTCTGTTGGATGTATGTTATAAGGTTATGGGTGAGATAAATTTCCCCGAGGTGAATGTTTTTTGATATTTATCTGGGTGATATGAGAGTCCCCTAGGCCTATGTTTTTTGATATGGTTCTGATTCATCTAATTTTCCCCATATAAATGTTTACTTATGAAATTCTAAGTGAGATGTGTTTCCTATGAGTGTATGATTTTACTATATGGTTTTGGGTGAGAAATGTTTCAATTGGTTTATGATTTATTATATAGTTATGGGGTTGGTCATGGGTCCCCATATGAGATTATATATACGCATGAAAAAATAAGATACTATAAAAAGTAGTTATGATTGATCCTAGGTGTCACCATAGAAGTTAATGAATTATTATGATTTATATTATTTCCATTTTATATTTTATTTATTCATAAGAACATAGAACATCGGGTATAAACATAAATACTAGTTATTTTATGGATATCATTGGTAGTACCGTACTAGGTATTACTGATATGTTTCTTGGGAAACCATGAAACATTGGAACCTAATCAGACCTTGTTATTCATAGGTTATAGTTGGGAAGAGGGATAGTGTTTCATGATGTCACGACCCGTCCTTGGGACACGTGCTGTGACTACCCCAAGCCCGCCTTCCATAGGCTAGGGGCTAGTGACTAGCACCAAAAGCGTAAATCCCTATAGCTGGGAAGGCATTGGCTTTATGAAACGTAAACACACACACAACCAGAGTACGAGCAGAAGAAAACACTATGTAAAGAAATATAACAAGGGTGCTGAAAGTACAAAGGGGAGGGAAAATAGAAGCCCAACAGTAAAGTACAAGAAAAAGAAAAAACAGTTGGAAGGTGTCAAGCTGCTCCTGGAATGTCCTCCGGAGTCCCTACATGAAGGGTAGGTACAGATGGCCACCTCAGCTCTCCACATCCATCTGTCACCTCCGGGTACCATCTCATCATAAAGTCCACCTCCGAGTACCATCTGGTCGTCACGTCCACCTCTAGGTACCGACTAGCTCTACAAGCCTCAACTTTGATCAGCGCTTTCCTTCATCTGCATCCAACATAATGAAGTGCGGGCATAGCCCGTTCATGGGTGAGTATAAAATATTCAGTAGGGACCCCGAGACCCTCGAAGGTCTCCCTGAATCCATAAAGGATTAACCACAAAAAAAGATACAATCATGAAGTATCATCCAACACTACTTAGGTATAAGCCCGTACATATACCTAAGTCATCAAAACTAGTACAACTCCATCCCACAAGCTCATGTACAACCTAGTTCACTCAGAGAAGTATAAATTAATCCACATAGGAAAGTGTGATCCAATTCACACTCGAAAGCATATCTTAATCCACCCAGGAAAACAAGATCCAATTCACACTGGATATCAACTAAATCACATCAAAGATAATGATTGACAGTCAAGGTTCACCTCAAACCAGGATTTTAATCATGATGATGAAACCATAGCTGCTGGGGAACTTCTCCTCTATCGAGTATAGTGGGTCTGCCACTGCAACCAAGCGCTTCCCACTAACCTTGGACCGCTCTAGTACTCTATATGTCGAGTACTGTGGGCCTGCTGCTATAACCAAGCGCTTCCCACCATGGGTCTGCCGCTACATCAAAGCGCTTCCCACCATGGGTCTGCCGCTACATCAAAGATCTCCCCCTCATAGCCTACATAGGTACTCCTTCTGTTGAGTACCGTGGGTCTACCGCTACAACCAAGCGCTCCTCTGCCATGGGTCTGCTACTACAACCATGATCTCCCCACTGGCCTATCTGAAACACTCAGAGTCGATCGATCAGCAGTCGTCAAGTCTCAGCCAGCTCTAGGGTTCCCGTACACAGCATGCTCGTTCCGGGAGGGTCCGATCCATGAGCCAAGAGGGGTTGATACATCAAATGACACATATTCCGGATTTGATGTATCCCAAAGTTCCGTCGCTTCAAAAAGAACTCAACGTGATAGAAGACGCGTCAATTAGCCGCCTGGTATGATAGTTATTGGCTTTTTCATTCCAGGGGCCCGGTTGGTTTTTAAGTCAAAACCAACCCGACCATACTCCAACAACATCCAAACCTCGAGCGGAGTAATCTAAAAGGTCTGTATCACTAAGATGAATCCAACATAGTCGACCGCACTCCAATCGGATATGCGGAGCTCATGTTATAAGCGTTTCCGCTCCGAGGGACCCATTGGTTTCGTGTTCAAACCAACCTTGTTGTACCAAATGTTCTCCTAAACCTTGAATGTAATATACTGAGACGACCATCTCTATAGAAGTATCACATCGCAACTGACAGTGCATCAATCATTGGTCTGTAGCACATGTTACAGGCGTTTTAACGAACATGCCCGTTTTTATGGGGTTTTTGGCCCGGACTGGCCCCGACCAAGACCCCCTGGGTCGGCCTGAACCTGGTTGACCCTACCCGGGTTTGGGTCTGGCCCTATCAGGTCGTAGCCCGGCCCGGCTGGCGTGGCCCGAACGAGCTGGTGTAGCCAGTGTAACAGCCCAAGATTTTATAAAAAAATATTCTTTTTAATGTCTTGTGTTAGGAGCTTGCACAACACGCATCCTTGACTTGCCTTGCATTACACGCAATCGCGACCTTCCTCGATAGCGTGTGTAATACGCAATACCGAGTTTCACTAAACAACGATATGCTATTAAAATATTATTAAAACTAGCCGGTATGAATAGTAATAACCACTTTTTAAAATTCTGTAAATCTTATTTTTCAAAATGAACTTCATTTTTGGATTCGGAGTATCGAATTTAGCCTACGGTGAAATTTTGGTACATTTCGGATAACTTTCATATTCTGATGAATAGTGAAAATTACTAAATTATAATTAAAAAACCAATTTTTTAATCGAAATAATTAATAGTGATAAATTATTAATTGGAGTAGTTTTAAAGTATATTTAGAATATATTTTTACAATTTAATACAATGTTGGTCATTGGATGTAATTGCACATTTAAACCAGACATAAACAAGTGTCAATCTTTTGATAGATATTGTTTCTTAAAAACACGCTATTTGATTTAACAGCGGGATTTAATTATAAAATTAATTAATGCAACTTCTATGTTATGAATTTGGTAAAATAGACTTCATTTTTGAATTCGAAATATGAAATATAGCTTAGGATGAAATTTTGGCATTTTTCTGAAAACCTTCATTTTTTGATAGTGAAACTACTATGTGGTAGTTAAAAAATGGAATTTTTCATAAAACATAATTTTACGGCTTCTGTGAATGGAATTTCAAAAATCCGAGAGACACGGTTGATGTCAGTAAGTAAAATGTGGTTCAATGAGATGAAAATAATTTTTGGTGAATAGTAACTTTTTACTTTTATTTACCACGGTTAAAAGTAAATAGGGTAATTAAGGGTAAGAATGATATTAATATTACCCTAACACATGTCATAATTCTATTGGACAAGTGTATCTCGACGAAAAACAACCTTAAGTGTAAAATATTATCATTTAGGTCCACTTGGATTAGATTAGGACATTTATTATTATTTAATTCAAAGAAGAGTTAAAAGAGTTAAAATCAAAGGTTATTCACTAAAACATTTGTAATATGGGGTTATACATAAGATAAATTCGACTATAAATATTCATTAGAAATCTAAAAAGATTTCCTATATAATGATATTTTATTTATAATTTTTAGACTTTAAATAAATTAATTTATTTATGACACAACGATGATGCAGTAATTACCCTTTTAAAGAAATATTAACATAATTGATGTTATAAATACTCAAATGAATGTAATTTGAGACTTTTTATGAATTCCACTAATTTTCTAGGTTACTATGATATATTAGTGTTGATTTAATCAACTTGGTTCTAACATATAATTCTGTTATGACTTTCACAAAAATCATATATCAAATAGTGTCAAAATTGACACAAAATAGTTTTTAAATCAAATATTATATTATTAATTGTTATTTTATTCCTAAAAATATAAGGTTCGGCCAAATGACTTAGATAAGGATATATATATTAATAATAAACAATTTGGGGTTCGTTTGGCATGTTATAGTAAGTGTATTAACCATATAGTGAAGGAAACAAAAAGACACGGTAAAAGTTAAATTATTTAACTTAGAGTTAAATCTAATTGATAAGGTTACAATAAGAACCTAAACTTGTCTAAATCCTATTGGTTGATAGGATTTCGACCCATCCCCACTTTAGCTTCGAAATAAGACCCTTTGGAACCATTATAAACCGATTTTTTACTTTAATATAAAATAATATTTTGAGATATTCCTAAGGTGCCCCTCTCCTCCCTTATAAAAGGGCACCTCCCCCCCTCCTCCTCACACCAATTTGAGCACTCAAGCTCGGCCAAACCCTGCCAAAATCTCTTCTCCACTTCCCTAGAAACATCCTAGAGGTTCTGGTCTTCCTCAAAGACCAATTTTAGTTCCCTAAGAGGAGGTCTCCAAAAGGCGCTTCAAAGAAGAAGTAATTACCATTACCAATTCTTTCATCTTTATTTCTTCTTCCACTTCTTCTTCTTAGGTTGTTTCATTATGAAGTAATAACATCAGTATCACTCATATACTGATATGTTATTATAAGTATGAAACAACCCTATTTCACCATCTATCTATCCTACGGAAAAAGAAATGACCGCGCGTGCGTACGTACGGAATACCGTCTCCACGCCGTGGTGTAATCTATTTTACACCACCACCTTACATGGATGGGTATAATGGTGTAAAGAATAACTATACATAGTTATTAAAACATCATATTTATTCTGATATATTGTATAATCCATTCCAATTCAATTCAATATTTATGGAAATGATATCATCGCTCGTGCGTACGTACGGACTACCGTCTCCACGACGCGATGAGATTCATTATCCATGTTAACCATTTAAGAATGATTATAAAGTATATATAAGAAATAATAATGAAATATATGACATTTTAAAGCTACTGGATTTATGTATATATATATATGTATGTCATCTAATTACTTCCATTCAAGACAATAGGGAAAGGAAAACAGTGTTCATGCGTACGTACGGACTACCGTCTCCATGAACGGTGTTTTTCATTTCATTTATCTATCTATTATATATATATATATACTGAATATATATGATATATAAATCATATTTTATATTCTGGAAGTAATTAAATCATGATATAAGTAATAATAATGTCAAGAACAACAAGTCAAAACACCTACGATAAAAGAAACGATTTTACCCAAAACGCTTCTTTAACATGGAATTTACAAAAGAACGGGTAATATAATGTCATAAGTGAACCATATATGATATCATAACAATGAATATTATTCTTTAATAAGTCAATGACATTATTTAAACCATTATACAGGAGCTTCGGACACGTACAAAGCAAATCGGACCTAAGGTAAGGGAAATATCACAATCTCATTTTTATCCGAGATTGTTTATTCGTAAGTATTCACTGGGGTGTATTTTATCATCCACATCCATGTTTCATCAATATGTAATATTATTTCCATCCACCTACAATTGATTAAATCCATTTTTACCCTTCGGTGAGTTTTTAGTAATATGTATGAAAGGAATCTTTTGTCGTACGAGGTACTTTTTGACTTTTCCGACAAAAGTAAGAAGAATGTTTTTTTTAACTTATACGACATGAATGGATTTTCAAAACATTGTTTCCAAGAAGCTTCCTTTACAAGTTTTCATGTTTATTTTTAATAAACTTCTTTTATTTTAAAGTTGTATGACATGTTATGAAAGGAAAAATGTTTTTGAAGAAGAAAGGATATTTTCCTCAAGAATGGAGTTCAAGTGTTTTATCAAAATTATTTTCCATCTAAGATAATAAAGGGTTATGTTTTTATCCCTATTATTAAATTGATTTGTTCATGTTGTGATGGAATTATTTTTATGAATTACTTTATCTTATATGAATTGTTTTATGATGTCATGTTGTTTAAGAATCCCATTTTTATTACATGGGTTATGCGATGAAGTATGATTTATGATTATGTGGCACACATAAGAAAGGATTCATTATGAGATGGGTGGGACCTATATCGCCCTCCAATGCATTGGGTAAAGATTTTATATCTCATGAGATAGACATGGCTGGAATGGTAGGTTATACCGGTTCAGTGAAACAGGACTGAAACGAGGGTTACTCGATTCAGAAAGGGACTTTGTCCACTAAGATAGTCTTGGCAATTAGTCTTGACTAACAAGAAATGATTCTCTATGATTATGTGTGTATGCCACAAAGTTTCATGTTTTATGTTATGATTATTGGGATTACTTTTTCACTGCCATGATTTATCCCATGATTATGAAATTATGCTCTCTTTTGCAGGTTATGATTTCCAAAATGTTATGTTCTTATGCATATGATGTGATTGATATTTATTTTGTTTACCCTTACTGAGCATTTGAGCTCACCCTTTTATGTTTTCTTTTCCCCATGATATGAAGAAAGGTTTTAGGTAAAAAAAAGGAAGATCTTTATGGGAGATTTTGATGATCTTTCACCACGATTAGAAGATTATAGTCCGAGTTTCCAAAGACACTAAACTATTACGGTCCTTGTGTGTGTGTGTTTTTGTAATGTACTAAGTATTCCGCAAAAGTAATGTAATGTCAATGTACGTCAAGATACGGGTCTCTACAGTTGGTATCAGAGGAAAGGTTTAGTCAACCTTTGGAAACTAGGATGCGAAAACGTTAGTGAGATCCCTAGAGATATTTCTAAGGTATGTCTAGGGATGTCTCTAAGGTTAAGTATACGTATAGGTTATAGTCCTAGAATTGCTCTAACGATCTTTGAATTTAACCTAAGATGTTAGATATTGAGGGTACTACCCCTTTATTATGTTGTTTTCCCTAGCATGATTTTTGCCTCTCACACTATTCTTTTGGGGTTTTAGACGATGGCTGGAACCCGAAGGAACCGTGTTGATCAATGAAATGGACAATGCAATGATTGTCCCCCTGAGCAACCAAACGATATGGGAGCTGGAATGCAAAATCTTGTAGCCATGCTCACACAACTTTCTCAAGCTATGAATCATGCAGGACTTCCAAACGAGCAAAGGAAGGAGCAACATTCTGTTGAATCCTTCATGAGGCAGTGTCCGCCTTCTTTCAGTGGGTCTACTGATCCATTAGTTGCTGAACAATGGATTAATACTACTGAAAAGATATTTTCAGTTCTTCAATGTTCTGAACATGATAATGTCATCTTAGCAGTATATCGTTTGGAAGGTGAAGCTGATCAATGGTGGAATCTTATCAAGAATACGAGGCAAAGAGATGAAATTGATTCCATGGAATGGGACGAGTTCAAGAACTTGTTTTTCAGTAAGTAAATCCCTCGTATTCTTCGAACGAAGATGGAGAAGGAGTTTCTTGAACTAAAGAAAAAGGATGATGAATCTGTTGGTATATACGAAGCGAATTTTACAAGACTTGCAAGGTATGCATCTGGCATTATCATCCAACCTGAAAGTAATGTTGATCGATTTTTCAGTGGCTTAAAACCAAGTCTTTGAAGGGCATTAGCTATAAGATACTTCAGTATCTATGAAGAAATTGTGCGTTGTGCTATCAAGGTAGAAATGGAAGTTGGTGTTACATATCCATCTCATGGTTTTGACAAGAAACGAAAGATGGAGTTCAAGGAGAAATCTCAGAATAATGGTGAAAAGAAGATGAATGTTTCCTTATGCACAAAGTGTGGAAAGAAGCATGGTGGAGATTGTCTTAAAGGGACTAGAAAATGTTTTAAGTGTGGAAAAGAAGGTCATCGAGCAGCTGAGTGTCGAAGTAATGGAAAAAAGGATTCTAATGAAGTGAATAAAGCAAACACTGCAGAGAATGCACAACCAACACTTCAATGATTCAAGTGCAAGGAGATGGGACATTATGCCAATAAATGCCCTAATCCAAGGGTTAGTGATGATCAACATGAGCAACCGCTTAAGGCAAAGGGCAAAGGGAAGTCACATGCGATCACTATTGGCAATGTTGAATATGACAACGATGTGGTGGAATGATTAAGTTTTTATGTAATGGGATTCCAAAATAATGTTGTATCATGGAATATTGGAATATTTATGTATTGGTCTAATGTGGTATTCAAAGTGATTGAGATATTATGCGCATAATGAAGGGAAAACGAGAAAATGAAATGTTTAACAGTATTCATGAGCTCATGATTGATATAAGGACTAAGTGATATCATGGTTTGAGTATATAGAATTTTGAGGATTTTGGTATGTGGAAAGTGTTAACTTTTAACTGCATTCAAGTTTTCACTAAGGTTCAATGGGTATTCAAGAGAGTACAAGATTAAGGCCTTTGAATGTTTGGAATGTGTCCAACAAGATATATCTTATGATATATGGGGATCAACGATGGTATTAAATCTCTGGTAATCGTTTTCACTATGTTATGAGAATGGACTGCAGTATTATGGATAGGACTAAAGATTGGAATGGATTATGTTGGACATAAGTTAGTATTGTTTAAGGATAGAAGTTTTTTCGATATTATTTATGGGATGTTATAGTAATATAGTTTTAGAAAAAGGAAAACCTGCAGGACGGGCGACATCCCATCGCTTCGGACAAGGCTGTGGGAATCGAACCCACAACCGAAGAGCGACTGGCCTTTATCGCCTACCACTGGCCTACAGGAAGTCCCTGTTTAGTAGAAACTAGTTTTATTATATTAAGCAGTATGATATATGAAGTATAAGTCCATTTTAGGAACTATATATGATTAATCTCACTATAGATCGACTTATGTATATAATTTTTGCTAACCTTTTGTTTGAGACAGATGGAATGACCCGTCATTCTATCACATGATCTGCTAACACTTCACGAATAACAAATTCAACTTCATTTATTTAAGAGATGAAGTGGAAATTGTTCTAGGCACGAACAATAGTGAGATTGTACCAAAATAAAGAAAGTATTTATTCCAATTCAAATTTTCAACTTTAGGGAAATGATCTTGAAAACAAAAAATGTTGTCCTAGTGATCTTATACCTGATGAATCGGATGGTACCTCAGATCGTCACAAATTTATGGATTTGTGATTATTGGCTTTTCCATAGCCATGTTCTCTACCACTCTCCATCAGAACATGATGGTTAGATTTCTCTTCCATATCCATATTTTCACCTATGTGGAAACCCAATTATTAGTTTATTTGGGTAACCGTTACGTTTCATACTTTTATTTTTAAAGATTGGTTTTGATATTCCTTTTTACGATGTGGGTTTCTATTAAAGAAACTTTCAAATAGTAAACCATTTATAACCCCGACGAATTTCGAGGGCGAAATTCATTTTAAGGGGGGTAGAATGTAACAGCCCAAGATTTTATAAAAAAATATTCTTTTTAATGTCTTGTGTTAGGAGCTTGCACAACACGCATCCTTGACTTGCCTTTCATTACACGCAATCGCGACCTTCCTCGATAGCGTGTGTAATACGCAATACCGAGTTTCACTAAACAACGATATGCTATTAAAATATTATTAAAACTAGCCGGTATGAATAGTAATAACCACTTTTTAAAATTCTGTAAATCTTATTTTTCAAAATGAACTTCATTTTTGGATTCAGAGTATCGAATTTAGCCTATGGTGAAATTTTGGTACATTTCGGATAACTTTCATATTCTGATGAATAGTGAAAATTACTAAATTATAATTAAAAAACCACTTTTTTAATCAAAATAATTAATAGTGATAAATTATTAATTGGAGTAGTTTTAAAGTATATTTAGAATATATTTTTACAATTTAATACAATGTTGGTCATTAGATGTAATTGCACATTTAAACCAGACATAAACAAGTGTCAATCTTTTGATAGATATTGTTTCTTAAAAACACGCTATTTGTTTTAACAGCGGGATTTAATTATAAAATTAATTAATGCAACTTCTATGTTATGAATTTGGTAAAATAGACTTCATTTTTGAATTCGGAATATGAAATATAGCTTAGGATGAAATTTTGGCATTTTTCTAAAAACCTTCATTTTTTGGTAGTGAAACTACTAAGTGGTAGTTAAAAAACTGAATTTTTCATAAAACATAATTTTACCGCTTCTGTGAATGGAATTTCGAAAATCCGAGAGACACGGTTGATGTCAGTAAGTAAAATGTGGTTCAATGAGATGAAAATAATTTTTGGTGAATAGTAACTTTTTACTTTTATTTACCACGGTTAAAAGTAAATAGGGTAATTAAGGGTAAGAATGATATTAATATTACCCTAACACATGTCCTAATTCTATTGGACAAGTGTATCTTGACCAAAAACAACCTTAAGTGTAAAATATTATCATTTAGGTCCACTTGGATTAGATTAGGACATTTATTATTATTTAATTCAAAGAAGAGTTAAAAGAGTTAAAATCATAGTTTATTCACTAAAACATTTTTAATATGGGGTCATACATAAGATAAATTCGACTATAAATATTCATTAGAAATCTAAAACGATTTCCTATATAATGATATTTTATTTATAATTTTTAGACTTTAAATAAATTAATTTATTTATGACACAACGATGATGCAGTAATTACCCTTTTAAGGAGATATTAACATAATTGATGTTATAAATACTCAAATGAATGTAATTTGAGACTTTTTATGAATTCCACTAATTTTCTAGGTTACTATGATATATTAGTGTTGATTTAATCAACTTGGTTCGAACATATAATTCTGTTATTACTTTCACAAAAATCATATATCAAATAGTGTCAAAATTGACACAAAATATTATTTAAATCAAATATTATATTATTAATTGTTATTTTATTCCTAAAAATCTAAGGTTCGGCCAAATGACTTAGATAAGGATATATATATTAATAATAAACAATTTGGGGTTCTTTTGGCATGTTATAGTAAGTGTATTAACCATATAGTGAAAGAAAACAAAAAGACACGGTAAAAGTTAAATTATTTAACTTAGAGTTAAATCTAATTGATAAGGTTAAAATAAGAACCTAAACTTGTCCAAATCCTATTGGTTGATAGGATTTCGACCCATCCCCACTTTAGCATCGAAATAAGACCCTTTGGAACCATTATAAACCGATTTTTACTTTAATATAAAATAATATTTTGAGATATTCCTAAGGTGCCCCTCTCCTCCCTTATAAAAGGCACCTCCTCCCCCTCCTCCTCACACCAATTTGAGCACTCAAGCTCGGCCAACCCCTGAAAAAATCTCTTCTCCACTTCCCTAGCAACATCCTAGAGGTTCTGGTCTTCCTCAAAGACCAATTTTAGTTCCCTAAGAGGAGGTCTCCAAAAGGCGCTTCAAAGAAGAAGTAATTACCGTTACCAATTCTTTCATCTTTATTTCTTCTTCCACTTCTTATTCTTAGGTTGTTTCATTATGAAGTAATAACATCAGTATCCCTAATATACTGATATGCTATTATAAGTATGAAACAACCCTATTTCACCATCTATCTATCCTACGGAAAAAGAAATCACCGCGCGTGCGTACGTACGGAATACCGTCTCCACACCGTGGTGTAATCTATTTTCCACCACCACCTTACATGGATGGGTATAATGGTGTAAAGAATAACTATACATAGTTATTAAAACATCATATTGATTCTGATATATTGTATAATCCACTCCAATTCAATTCAATGTTTATGGAAATGATATCATCACTCGTGCGTATGTACGGACTACCGTCTCCACGACGCGATGAGATTCATTCTCCATGTTAACCATTTAAGAATGATTATAAAGTATATATAAGAAATAATAATGAAATATATGACATTATAAAGCTACTGGATTTATGTATATATATATATGTATGTCATCTATTTACTTCCATTCAAGACAATAGGGAAAGGAAAACAGCGTTCATGCGTACGTACGGACTACCGTCTCCATGAACGGTGTTTTTCATTTCATTTATCTATCTATTATATATATATATATATACTGAATATATATGATATATAAATCATATTTTATATTCTGGAAGTAAGTAAATCATGATATAAGTAATAATAATGTCAAGAACAACAAGTCAAAACACCTACGATAAAAGAAACTATTTTACCCAAAACGCTTGTTTAACATGGAATTTACAAAAGAACGGGTAATATAATGTCATAAGTGAACCATATATGATATCATAACAATGAATATGATTCTGTAATAAGTCAATGACATTATTTAAACCATTATACAGGAGCTTCGGACACGTACAAAGCAAATCGGACCTAAGGTAAGGGAAATATCACAATCTCATTTTTATCTGAGATTGTTTATTCGTAAGTATTCACTGGGGTGTATTTTATCATCCACATCCATGTTTTATCAATATGTAATATTATTTCCATCCACCTACAATTGTTTATATCCATTTTTACCCTTCGGTGAGTTTTTAGTAATATGTATGAAAGGAATCTTTTGTCGTACGAGGTACTTTTTGACTTTTCCGACAAAAGTACGAAGAATGTTTTTTTATCTTATACGACATGAATGGATTTTTAAAACATTGTTTCCAAGAAGCTTCCTTTACAAGTTTTCAAGTTTATTTTTAATCAACTTCTTTTATTTTAAAGTTGTATGACATGTTATGAAAGGAAAAATGTTTTTGAAGAAGAAAGGATATTTTCCTCAAGAATGGAGTTCAAGTGTTTTATCAAAATTATTTTCCATCTAAGATAATAAAGGGTTCTATTTTTATCCCTATTATTAAATTGATTTGTTCATGTTGTGATGGAATTATTTTTATGAATTCCTTTATCTTATATGAATTGTTTTATGATGTCATGTTGTTTAAGAATCCCATTTTTAATACATGGGTTATGCGATGAAGTATGATTTATGATTATGTGGCACACATAAGAAAGGATTCATTATGAGATGGGTGGGACCTATATCTCCCTCCAATGCATTGGGTAAAGATTTTATATCTCATGAGATAGACATGGCTGGAATGGTAGGTTATACCGGTTCAGTGAAACAGGACTGAAACGAGGGTTACTCGATTCAGAAAGGGACTTTGTCCACTAAGATAGTCTTGGAAATTAGTCTTGACTAACAAGAAATGATTCTCTATGATTATGTGTGTATGCCACAAAGTTTCATGTTTTATGTTATGATTATTGGGATTACTTTTTCACTGCCATGATTTATCCCATGATTATGAAATTATGCTCTCTTTTGCAGGTTATGATTTCAAAAATGTTATGTTCTTATGAATATGATGTGATTGATATTTATTTTGTTTACCCTTACTGAGCATTTGAGCTCACCCTTTTATGTTTTCTTTTCCCCATGATATAAAGAAAGGTTTTAGGTAAAAAAAAGGAAGATCTTTATGGGAGATTTTGAAGATCTTTCACCACGATTAGAAGATTATAGTCCGAGTTTCCACAGACACTAAACTATTACGGTCCTTGTGTGTGTGTTTTTGTAATGTACTAAGTATTCCGCAAAAGTAATGTAATGTCAATGTACGTCAAGATACGGGTCTCTACAGCCAGGCCCGGTGCGGGCGGCCCGACCCGGTGCGGGCGGCCCGATCCGGTGCGGGCAGCCCGGCCTGGGCGGCTGGGCGTCCCTGCGCGGGTGCCACATGCCACGTGATCATGGAAGGGAGGGAACCTCCACCCCCTTCGAACGAACGGCGTACCCGCAGGGTGTCCTCCTTGCCGTGTTGACCAGGGGTTCAAACCCCCGGTTTTTCGGATCAGGCCGGCCATAACTGCAGGCGGCTCCGACTGCCCTCCCCTGCTCCTCCGTGGCCTTGGTCTGACCGGCGTGGCACGATGGCGCCGCGCCCCTCCACCACGGCCCCTCTCCAGCAGTGGCCTCTTCATGGTCCTCTGGCACGACATGAAGACGCCGTGATTCTTCGCCGGGTTCTTCCTTGTTTCCACGCGATGTCGTTGCACCTCCCCGCCGTCATTCGAAATGCAACGAACACAACCACAAAGGGGGAGGAGGATCAGCTTTGTTCAGGCAGTCCGACCCCCCTCCGTTAAATTGATAATAGGAGGCCCAAATATTTAACGGAGAATGCAAAGAATAATCACTTCGTAAAAACACACCCCTACCTCGATGAAGTCATCGAACAAGGATCGTCGCGGGAAAAAAATGACGTCGCAGAAGATAATGTCATGGGAGATGGTGTCGCCGGTCACGACTCTGTAAGTGTCATCAGTGTTTGCCCGATGAAGGATGTGGCGTGCCATCGTTCTTTGTAAAAGGCGTCTCTCACCGGTTGCGGAGAGGAGAGAAGACGACACATCGATCTTCCCTTGCGGTGACAACGTTCTTCATCACAGACTCGGAGTTCTTCATGAAGAAGATGAATTTCTTCAATGATCGTCTATTTTCTCCCCAAACCTTCTCACACAACAATTTCACAATAATAAAAAAAGGCCTCCCTTATTTTATTACTCATTCCAAATTTTTCAAAATTCAAAATTAATTCACCGAATTAATTAACTTGTGTTGTCAAATTAATGAGGCGTTTTATTGGCATGTAATTTAATGTGGAGGAGATACAAAATAATTGCTAGAGGGGAAGTAAATGGTGTGTTAGGAATTTTAAGGAGGTGTGGGCTCGTGCGGGCCCAACCCCAACTTCCTCACATCTTCCCTCCCATAAAAAATAAACCATAGTGAAGAAATAAAAATAAAATTGTAAAACAAGTTTTATTTTTATTTCCTCACATTATTAACAACTCCTATCAAGAAAACCGAACCCAGAAAAAGGTGCTCTTAAGAAAAAACCGGTGTTGCGGATTAATCAGTGCCCTCAGATTTTGATTCGGAGCACCAGTTCAAAAGTTAGGAATACCCGCTCGTGCGTTTACTGAACGTACCCGAGCTAAACTTCATAAATTGATTTCGGGCACACCGGGCCTCAGAATAAGGTTCCGTCAGAAACTACGTACTCGTAAAATCCCAAAGAAAATTGTGAAAAAAATTTCATATAAATTTATGGGTCTTTACATTACTCCCACCTCAGGACTTTACATCCCCATAAAGATAAAACACAAACTAGGGGAACAAATGAGGGTATTGAGCATGCATCTGAGCCTCCCGCTCCAAATTTCTCTCCTGGAGGTCCCCGTGGTTCCACCTAATGTGCACTAGAGGAATCGACCACCCATGTAGGACCCGATCCTATTGAACCTCGATCTCCACTGGGACCTCCGCAAAAGTCACCCCGTTATCAATGTTCTGCTCCCCATGGTCGATGATATGTGTCGAGTCATGCATGTACCTCCTTAGCTAAGACACGTGGAAGACGTCGTGCACCTAGTGCAACTTAGGTGACTGGGTCAAGCGGTAAACCCCCTCACCTACCCTGTTGAGGTCCTAGAAGGGTCCGATGAAGCGCAGAGATAATTTTCTGCCCCGACCAAATCTCTGTAATCCACGTCGAGGTGAGACCCATAGGAAAATGTTGTCGCCATCCTCGAACTCTGGTGGTCTCCACCTCCTATCAGCAAAAGACTTTTGTCGGCACTGAGCTATCCTCATCTGCTCCTGAATGACCTGGACATTCTCTGGTCCTATTAGAGCTACTAAGATTTCTTCTTTTCTGATATGAGAAATCTTGTCTCATCCCCATGATGAAGCACGTTCATTTCCTAATACAGTCAATCCCGACATGGTTAATATTAATCCATACCAGAGATGATATTGTAAGGCCTCAACGCTACTACCAAGAGATCCAACCATTACTCTCTCTTCCAAGGGTTGAGTCACACTGTCGGCATAAGTGTGTGGTCACTTGGTCTCCTCCAGTAGGTATCTCAAAAGTGATGGTCATGTCAACAGTTTTAACCGGAAACTCTTAGTAAACAAAAAGAGAGAAATAAAAAGTCACAAGGAAAAGTATCTTTTATTATTGAAGATCAAGTACGAGACACACAATAATGACAACAAGGAAACCCGAAGAACCAAGATCAAGGTTTCATACCTGGAACTAGTCCCGCTCCTATCCATCGGCTCCTAGAGATCCATGGTCATAAACCTCAGCTGCCTAAATCTAAGATCTCCCATGTCCACCTATTCCTTGCAGCTAGGATGTTCCTCCTGGTGGTGTTGGTGGAAACACCTCGAAGCATCATCCACCTCCAACTGCACGGCCAGCTCCTCTGACTCAGTCTCCTACCCCTTACGATCCGCCCCGATCGAACCTCTGCCTCTGCCTGGGAGGTCCTTCGTTTATCTTCTGGTCATCTGTATGGCGGTTCGGACAGTCATGTGCCATGTGACCAACCCCGCCGCAGGAGTAACACTGTCCACTCCTGGTAAGTCGTTCTCCGCCCTGGGTGCCTCGCACACACGATCCTGTATCATGCAGTGGACCACCTATAGACCTAGTCCTCTTGGACCTCTGCGTCATCTATCTACTACACGCTGCAGAAGGCTCTGCCGCATGGTGGCTAGTGGTGGGTCATGTTGCTGGAGACTGCTCATCACGGAATCTCTCCACTAAGAGGGCTCGCACCAACACCACTGTCTGTGTCGGGATGCTGTGAGAATCAACTGAATCTCTAATCTCTCACCTGATCCCCTGATCGAAATTTTGGGCCTTGAAGAATGGGTCTTGTACCATACCTGTGGAGTAGCGCGATAGATCGGTGAACCTCGCTGAATTTTTCACCACCATCATGCTACCTTGCTGAAGATTATGTAGCTCTTGTATGTGCACCGCTCGAAGGGTGGCTGGTACAAACTCTGCCCGGAACAGGCTCTCGAAGTCTGCCCACAGAAGTGATGCCACGTCGTGCACCTGGAGCATCAAGCTCCACCCTCTACCTGCTGCCGTGTGCAGTAGACTCGCTGCAAGGATCACCATGAAGTCTGCTGGCCTCCCTACCAATATAAAAAATCAAACAGCAGCCTCCATTCAATCCTCGGCTGCCTGAGGGTCCATCTCCCTGCAGAACCTGGGTGGTCCCTGACGCTGAAACTCGTGTAGTTCACTAAGGCGACGTGCACTCATAGTGGCTTGGGCTGGTGGCATCTGTGGCTCGACGGGTAGAGGTTATGCCGGTGCCTCTGCTGTAAATGGGCCCTGCCCCAAGGCCTCGTCGCTCGGTTGGTTGTCGTCTCGCACAAAGCTAGTAACCCTAACTGGCTGTCATTGTGGGGACATCCTAAAAAGGGACAGGTGCGCCATGGTCAAACCAGTATACCTGGTGAGCTAACACAATGTAATCACAATGAAAACTTTTGAAACACACATGCAATCAATGTTTTCATTCACTGAGTCGGAAATCAGATGTCAGGGTCCTGGTGTAAGGATACGTCCGCCGCCACACCAACACTAGACTCCCGAGACTGATAACCACACTCAATACCCTTAACAATATTTCTTCACACATAAGAAAGATCAGAGTCCTGAGTTCTGTGGCAGAACCAAACTCCACAAATACCAATTTGTCATGACCCGTCCTCAGGGCCCATGCCGTGACTACCCCAAGCCCGCTTTCCGTAGGACAGGGGCTGGCGACTAGCACCAAAGGCATAAATCCCTATAGCTGGGAAGGCATTGCCTTTATGAAACATAAACACACACACAACCAGAGTATAAGCGGAAGTAAACACTAAGTAAATCAATATAACAAGGGTGCTGAAAGTACAAAGGGGGTCAGAAATACAAGCCCAAAAGTAAAGTACAAGAAAAAGGCAAAACAACATGAAAGTGTCAAACTGCTCCTGGAATGTCATCCGGAGTCCATACTTGAAGGGTAGGTACAGATGGCCACCTCAGATCTCCAAATCCGTCTGTCACCTTCGGGTACCGTCTCGTCGTGAAGTCCACCTCCGGGTACCATCTCGTCGTCACGTCCACTTCCGGGTACCGACTAGCTCTACAAGCCTCAACTTTGACCAGCGTCGTCCACCATCTGCATCCAACACAATGAAGTGTGGGCATAGCCCATGCAGGGTGAGTATATGATACTCAATATGGACCCCGAGATCCTCGAAGGCCTCCTGGAATCTACAAAATATTAACCACAAGAGAAGATACAATCATGAAGTATCATCCAACACTACTTAGGTATATGCTAATACATTTACCTAAGTTATCAAAACCAGTACAACTCCATCCCACGCGCTCATGTACAACCTTGTTCACTCAGGGAAGAATAAATTAATCCACATAGGAATGTGCGATCCAATCCACACTAGAAAGCATAACTTAATCCACCCATGAAAACAAGATCCAATCCACACAGGATATCAAGTCAATCACATAGAAGATAATGATTGACAGTCAAGACTCAGCTCAAACCAGGATTTTAATCAAGATGACGAAACCATAGCTGCTGGGGAACTTCTCCTCTATAGAGTACAGTGGGCCTTCCACTTCTACCAAGTGCTTCCCACTAACCTTGGACTACTGTAGTAATCCATCTGTCGAGTATTGTGGGCCTGCTACTACAACCAAGTGCTTCCCACCATGGGTCTGCCGCTATAACCAAGCGCCTCCCCTCACAGCCTACAGAGGTAATCCTTCTGTTGAGTACCGCGATTCTGCTGCTACAGCCAAGCACTCCTACGTCGTGTTTCTAACGCTACAACCAAGTGCTCCCCACTGGGCTAACAGAAACACTCAGTCGATCGATCAACAGTCGTCAAGTCTCAGCCAGCTCTAGGGTTCCCGCACATAGCACGGTTATTCCGGGAGGGTTCGCTCCACGAGCCAAGAAGGGATGAAACATCAACTGACACGTATTCCGGATTTGATGTATCCCATAGTATTGTATCCTCAAAAGGAACTCAACATGATAGACGACGCATCAATCGGACTCCCGGTTTGAGAGTTATTGGCTTTTTCGTCCGAGGGGCCCGGTTGGTTTTTATGTCAAAACCAACCCGACCTTACTCCAACTGCATCCAAACCTCGAGAGGAGTAAGCCAAATGGTCCATCTCACTAATAGTAATCCAACATAGTCGACGACACGTCAATCGGACGTCCGGAGCACAAGTTATAAGTGTTTCTGCTCCGAGGGCCCAGTTGGTTTCGTGTTCATACCAACCTCGCCAAACAAAAAGTTCTCTGAAACCATGAGTGTAATATACCGAAAAGACCGTATCGATCCAAGGATCGCATCACAACTGAACGTGCATCAATCGGAAGACTGTAGTCCATGTTACCAGTGTTTTAGCAAACCTGCCCGTTTTTAGGGGGTTTGGGGCCCGGACCGACCCGGCCCAAGACCCCCCTAGGTCTACCCGAACCGGTCGACCCGACCTGGGTCCAGGTCCGGCCCATCCGAGCATGGCCCGGCCTGGCTGGCACGTCCCGGCCTGGTGCGGGTGGCCCGACCCGATGCAGGTGGCCCGACCTGGTGCGGGCGGCCCGTCTCGGTGCGGCCGGTCTGGCCTGGGCGGGTGCCCGGCCCGGTTTCGCAGCTCCGGCCTGGGCGGCCGGTTGGCCCGTCGCGAGCGCCACTCACCGTGTGAGCACGGAAGGGGGGTAAAACACCCCCTTCGAACGAATGGCGGAACCGTGGGGGGTCTGCCCTGCCGTGTTGACCGGGGGTTCAAACCCCCGGTTGTCCGTATCAAGCTGGCCGTAACGGCATGCCAGTGAGCCGCACAGGACTAGCCGGTCCTGCCTCCTTAGCAACAGAGGCAAGTGGCTCCAGCCGTCCTCCCCTGCTTCGCCGCGGCCCCGCTCCAGCCGCAGCCTCTTCATGGTCCTCCGGCACGGTGCGACGGTGCTCTGTCCCTCCGCCGCGGCCTGACTCCAGTCGCGGCTTCTTTCGGCCTCAACGGTGCTGCGCGACGGTGCCACGCTTATTCACTGCGTTCTTCCTTGTTTCCGCGCGGTGTCGTTGCACCGCGCCGCCTTCGTTCGAATTTCAGTGAACACAACCATAAAGGGGGAGGAGGATTGGCCATGTTCGGGTGGTCCGACCTCATTCCTTTAAATTGATAACATGCGGCCCAAATATTTAACAGATAATGCAAAGAATATTCACTTCATAAAAACATACCCCTACATCGATGAAGTCATCGAACGAGGATCATTGTGGGAAAAAAATGGTGTCGCGGAAGACGGCATCGCGGAAGACGACGTTGCGGAAGATGACATCGCGGGTCAAGGCTCCGTAAGCATCGTCGGTGTTCGTCGGGTGAAGGATGTGACGCTTCTTCGTTCTCCATAAAAAGGCATCTATCACTGGCTGCAGAGAGGAGAGAAGATGGCATGACGATCTTCCCTTGCGGTGACAGAGTTCTTCGTCGCAGACTCGGTGTTCTTCGCGAAGAAGATGAAGTTTTTCAAGGCTAGTGTATTTCCTCCACAAACTTTCTCACACAAAAATTTCACAATAATAAAATAAGGCTTCCCTTATTTTATTACTCATGCCAACTTTTTCAAAATTCAAAATGAATTCATCGAATTAATTAACGTGCCTTTTCAAATTAATGAGGCATTTTATTGGCATGTAATTTAATGTGGAGGAGATACAAAATAATTTATAGAGGGAAATAAATGGGGTGTGTAATGGGGTGTTAATAATTTTAAGGAGGTTGGGGCTCGTGCGGGCCCCACCCCAACTACCTCACATCTTCCCTCCCGTAACACTTAGACTATAGTAAAGAAAAAAAATTAAAATTGTAAAACAATTTTTATTTTTATTTCTTCACGTTTTTAACATCTTCTCCTGAGCAAACACAACCTAGAAAAAGGTGATCTTAAGAAAAAACCGGCGTTGTGGATTCATCGGTGCCCTCAGATTTCGATTCTGAGCACCGGTTCAAAGGTTAGGAAAACCGGCTCTTTCGTTTACTGAACGTAATCGAGCTAAACTTCAGAAATTGATTCCGGGCACACCGGGCCTCAGAATGAGGTTATGCCAGAAACTGCGTACTCATAAAATCCCATATAAAATTAAGAAAAAAATTTCCCTTGAAATTTATGAGTCTTTACAGATGATCTGGCTATGGAAGCTCTATTGGGATTTGATTTTGGGATGTTGGGAGGCTTGTTAATTGAAGTAGATCAAAATTTCATTTCATTAATTTTTATTATTTTTATATGTGATATGTTGGTGAGAGATTAGTTAGATTGTATAAAATATGTTATTATATTTTTTTAAGGTAACATGATTCATTCTTATTAGATTTTTCATACTCTGATTATTTTTTGATATAATTTTTATTTTATTTTTACTATCTGTTACTCAGATATGAGAGTATAATATCCAGAGAGTTTCACGTTACACCCTCTCTAATTTTCAGTATCCTATAGCCAATAGAGAGGCACACCTGAGGTCATATCAAACCCCTGACTCTAAAAATGGTGTGTTTACCTGGGTCAGTAGAGCATTATAAAGTGGTATCAAATTATGTTATCATTATCATACTATTAATGATATGATAGATATAGAATAATTATGTGTTAGAGATTGCTGTAAAACTCAAATGGGTATATCATGATAACCTTTTCTAGTAATAATTAAAGGTTACCAGTGATTTGGTATATCTATCCTTCGTTATTTTAAGTTACACTTGAGTTATTTATTAAATTTTCATGTGTGTGTACTTAAGATTGATATTTATTGTTTTAGTTCATGTCCCATTGTCATGAGTCTTGAATAAATTTGATAATTTTTTGATGTAGGATTAAAAATAATTTTTTCACTAATGTGTGATTGATATCACTGATTAAAAGGGGTGTAATTTTATAAAGTGTCAATAGTGACATAGATACTATTTTCATATATAACATTTTAATGTAATTATACTTAGCTTAAACATGGTATTATATTAAAATGACAGGTCATTTGGATAAAATCAAGAGATATTACATGGGGTGAATATTCATTCAATGTAATTCCCTGATATTTTAGAAGAAGATCATTGTGTTCGATAAATTATTCAACACACAACACTAAGCTTAATTGACCCACACAATATACAACGGTTATAACGTATCTGTTAAATTTTCAAGAATTAATAGTATTATATACATTATAATATATATATATATATATATATATATCTGCGTCTATGTGTGTGTCCTATTCAGTATAAATTAGTGTCAAATTCTTATTAAATAGTCAATCTATTTTTAGTAAATCAATTTTATTCTTACAAATTTTGTTTTCATCAGAAATGATTTTTGTTACTTTTTTTAAGAAAATAAAATAATTAAATTTTGGAAATTTTAGAAAATTTAGTTGAAAAATTTATTTTTTAATTTAGAAGATAACAATTAACTAAGGGTTAAACATTGAAATTTTTTAAAATATGCTGACTTTGGAGATAATAGTAAAAAATACTAGTTTTGTAAAAATATCAATTATTTTCAATGATTTAAGTAACTTAAAATCCCATTATGTTTTGAATATTATTTTAAGTTACATTATTTTAATATATATATATGTAACCACTAAATAAAAATTTAATCATTATAATATTATATTCTAGTATAAGTTAATTTTTGGGATTATAACCAAGATAATTCATAAAACTGTTTCAAAGTGAATACTGCTTATCCTTTTTAATTTAATAAAACTAACCATAATGATGAATTATTTAAATGAAATTTATATATGAAATATTATTAAATATTAATTGGTATTAATATGATGATTATAAATAGTCATAGATTTAATATAGAATCCTAATTTTGTTTAAAAATAAACTTCTTGAAAAGCCTCATTTTCATCCTATTTGAGGGAATTAATTTAAATTTAATTTCACCAAATATGTGAATTGAATTTGGTAAAATAGATTGCATATTTGGAAACATAATTTCTTATATTATCTAATATGTTCATTTTTTTGATATAATGAATAATGAATACATTAAAACTCAATTACCAAGGCTAAGGTGAAAAATATTTTAGTTAGGTTAAAACTATAAGGAAAATTCTCAAAATGACATAAAAACATGTATAAAATATATATGTTTGAGATATTTAAACCTTTTAATACCTAAGTATCGATAATAGTCCATTTTGGAAATGACACGACTCTAGATGCATTGAAATGGTGCCTTAAATTATTACTTGGGAATGATTACATGGAATCAAATCCCAAAGGAACAAAATGTTAAGTATATTTAGAGTATGATATTACATACATGAACCCCATTTTAAAGTGGTGAAAAAAAACGAAACAAAAGTAAAATATCTTCATCCTTCAAACTCATTCCATGTGTTCAACTTTGTACATTGGGGAAAAGAAATAAAATAAACATGTTATAAGATGATTAGTAGGGTTTAGGTAAAATAAAAGTGATAATGAATCCTTGAGAATAATCAATATGGTAAGGTAAATAACTAAAAACATTCATTTTAATACATTAAATGAAAATGAAATGTATCCATATACAATGTATACTAAAAAATATCACGAATTGTAATAATAAACGAATTCCCAATATAAGAAGTGATTAAATAATGGATTCCATGTTTCCCATGAATATGGAACCTTTACCATTAGGGCCATTCAATATATGGTTAATAACACACTGGGTAGAAAACCATCTAATTTGGCTAACTAATTTATCTCATGAGTCTACCGATGCATTTTGGGGCCTACATTAACTGTTACTGAACCTATAATGCATGTATTAACAAGTATCCAACCACTAGGGATTAAATTAACCAGTCCAAAACCATTTTATTTTATTTCCAATTAATTCATAATATATCTAATAATTTATTTAAATTAATAAACAATTTACCTTATCAAATATCCATATTGAGTAATAAATACTGATTTTTCAGTATTTACCCAGTAACTCAAATAAATCTAAAGTAAAAACCAATTGTAAATTTTTTTTATGGTTTTTGAAATAATAAAATTCATAATATAAGAATACAGATATAAAAAATAATTATAATTTATAATGAAAAAATTATATAATAATGTTATTTTTAAGTGATTATTAAATATCACAAAATAAATTGAGATTTCAAGATTACTTTTTCTAGTTGGAAATTATCTAATTAAAACTCCTTGGATGAGATAATTTAATGTAAAACCATAAATACCATAAATATAAATTCATTAATTGTATAATATATCATAACGGTATTACATATGACACAAAAAATAAGTATTTGTGGAATATGATATTTACCTCAATGATTCAGAAAGTATGATTAAAATAACTTAAATTGCATTCTATCTTGGTTGAATAATGGATTCCATGTTTCCCATGAATATGGAATCTTTACCATCAGGTCCATTCAATATATGGTTAATAACACACTGGGTAAAAAACCATCTAATTTGGATAACTAATTCATCTCATGAGTTTACAGATGCATTTTGGGGCCTACGTTAACCGTTCCCCAACCCGTAATGCATGTATTAACAAGTACCCATCCACTAGGGATTGAATTAACCAGTCCACAACCAATGTATTATATTTCTAATTAATTCTTAATATATCTAATAATTTTTTTAAATTAATAAACAATGTACCTTATCAAATATCCATATTGAGTAATAAATATTGATTTTTCTGTATTTACTCAGTAACTAAAATAAAATTAAAGGAAAAACCAATTGTAAATTTTTTTATGGTTTTGGAAATAATAAAATTACTATTATAAGAATATAGATGTAAATTTTTTTTATAATTTATAATGAAAAAAGTATATAATAATGTTATTTTTAAGTGATTATTAAAAATCACAAAAGAAAGTGAGATTGCAAGATAACTTTTTCTAGTTGGAAATTATCTAGTTAAAACTACTTGGGTGAGATAATTCAATGTAAAACCATAAATACCATAAATATAAATTCATTAATTGTATAATATATCATAACGGTATTAGATATGACACAAAAAATAAGTATTTGTGGAATATGATATTTACCTCATAGATTCAGAAAGTAAGATTAAAATAACTTAAATTACATTCTCTCTTGGTTGAATGTGATTTATTGTCATTTATAATGGTTTTAATAATTTTATTAAATAATTAAATAACCATATTAATTCATATTAATACATATTTAGTCCATTTTAAACATATTATGACCCTCTCATTAATAATGATTCTTCATTTTCATCGTTTCAAGTGTTAATTTCTCTGTTTATCGATTATGTTTTGACTTGTAATTTTTTGTTCCTATTACATATATCACAGTTAAAAAATATCCATAATTTAAAACATAATTTAAATATTGTGTATTTTAATTATATATGTATTTACTGTTGTCTATAATATTTGGAGATAGTAAATTAAATACATTATAAATGGAGATAGTAGACCGTATATATACATGATCGTTGCTTCTGTTTTCTTTTCATATTAAAAAAAATTAAATATAAATGATATTTATTTATATTATATTTAATGTATCATATTTATTTCATATTTATCAAATATTTTTATTAAAACCATCTTAATTGAAGTCTCTCCAGTGCGTAAATGAATCCTGTTGATTTGAGGAGTGGGTAGTCCACACATCTATAATAGAATTTATTGTATTCCCACAAAATGGAAGAAATAAAGATATATGTTATATAAAAATTAAATAAGAATAATGGAATTATGAATATCATATATAAACTAAAAATTCATAAACATTCCAACCATCAAATGAGGTAATAGAACAAGGAACAACATCAGTTCGCGAGGTGGTAGTTCTTCGTACACACAAATAAAAATTGTATATCCCATTATACAGAAGTGTGTGAAGTTCTAGGTAGTACCCATACGTTAAAAACATCTCATTATATTTCAGATATAAATTTCATTAAATAATTATGATATAAAAATAATTTAAGTACTAGAGAATGAAATAAAACAAAAGTTCTCAGTGGGGAATGCTTCGTCCTCTGTTAGAAACTCTTTTTGGTTAGCACCAAAAAACATTAATTCATTTCTTTAATAAATAATTTATACTTATATGATTAGGGGAGGAATGTTTTGAAGATATTTTTTCTTATTTTTGACGATCTATATGGCTTTATAGGTACAAATATGTGAGGGGGTGAATATCGTTTTATAGTGGGGGCGGGTAGTGGCATTATTATAAATAAAAGGTAAAACTTATTGTGAGGTATCTCTTAATTCATCTATCTTAAATATTAACAAATAATGGATTAATATTAACATATTTTAGATAATCACCTCTAAATCAAAAAAAAAATAAAAGTATTTTTTACATTTTTTCCTTAAATTCTATGATTCTCTATTTTTTCCATTAGGATTTCACTAGGGTAATTTAATTTTTATCCTAGGTAATTTAAAAATTAAACCTAAATTAAAGTGTGATTTATTATTTAATATAGACACAATAAATTTTAAAAATGTCATATAATTTAAAAATTATTGATCCCATGTTTGATGGAAATTAATTTTGATAGAAGCGCTTATAACACATAAATATAATATTTTATCTTGTACCACACTGACAATGTTTTTACTAATTTGAGAAAAAATTTATTATAAAAAATAAATTTGCCCATAAACAATATTTATTTGATATTTATTACCATTAAAAAAATTGGAAGAATTAATTTTTTTTAGCACTGTTATTTTTTTTACAAATTATCATTACTATTAAATAACATTAATGTCAATTTTGACACTATTTATTTTATTTAAATTTGAAAACATCAAGTAAATGATAGAATTATAATATATTAAGTTAAAAAATGTGTAATATTATATATTCACATAAAAATTAATAATTGACGATAAATCAAGAATTTTTCTTCAATTTTAATATTTTTAGTATTATTTAGTGTAGATAATTATTAACTAAATAATTACAGCATTGGGATTCCTTATGTAGTTTAAATATATAATTAATCCTTAAAAATTAAAAATAAATTATGTTGATAAATAAATGTCACTTATATTAAATAATTTTCTAAAACCAACTAATGTTTTTTTCTGTATCTCATGGCTTTATAAATGTTAAAGGTATGGAATATTTCGTTTTTTTCTTTATCCTTGTTTAACTTATTACAAAGGTTAATTTCATGTAATATTATCCAAAAAACTAATAAAATTATATAAATTAAAGTATATGGTTATAATATTTCCTTTTAAAGGGGTTTTTAAAATTTTCTAGGTCATTTAACCTGTTATGATTAAAGTTTGACCACTAAGTGTACTCAGTTTTATCAAAATCACTATAATGAATTTTAACAACTTTCAAAAAATATTATTGTCAGAAATTAAATTGATATCATTAGACTATAAATATTATTAAATCCAAATATTTATATCCATTTTTAAAAATTAATTTTACAGATGTGGAAAAATTAAATTTAAATCTATTCCCGCAGACGTGGCGAGAAAATGATTTTTTAAGTTAAAAAGTTTACTATGTTTTTATATCTAAATTTATTGTAAAAATTGTTCCAATTTCATTAATATTATTAACACATTTATTATTCTTATTTAGTTACATTATAAAAATTTAAAATATAATCTGACAATAATAATTATTTAAACTAAATGGTAGATTTCAACGAAATGTAGTATTTTTTACTTTTAATCAAAAACAAAATTTCCCACAAAAGTACAAAAAATTCACCCTAATATAATTTTGAAATGAAACATTCCTGAATTATGTAATTTTTTAAAATTTAAAAATATAATATTTTCAAAACATAGTTTTAATAAAATTTTATCATTAAACCGTGACAGACTGACGTTAGAAAAATACAACTTTTTCTGTATAAACTGGATTCATTTTTATTCTATGTTGATCAACCATATTGGATGAATGTAAAAATATTTTATTAAATATATTATATATATAAATATTCATATTTAAGTTAATAATATTAATAAATACAAATTTAATGGCTTAGAGATAACTTTTATATTTATAATATAAATAATATATTATTATTCAGTAAAACCTCGCCTTGTCTGATATGAAAGACATGAAAGAAATATATTATTGGGTGAACCATTAGATAATGTTAGTATTGTGTATAGTGAAATAGAATCATGGTGTTACGTGTCATATACTATATCAAATAAATTATTATTCTTTTCTAATTTCTGGGTGTTACATTCTACTCATCTTAAATAAATTGCATTCCTACAATACAAACAAAATCCTAGTAATCAAGATCCTGACATTTGGATATAATATTTTTGAAAAATTAAAATCATAAATAGGGTTAAAAAACTTTTTTAAAAGTTGGAAATGGTCATGTGAAGGCCACTAAAAAAAGGCATTCAAATAGTAGAAAATTATTTAAAACATAAACATGGATGAGAAATGTAACTATTATGTTATGATGGAGTGTGAAAGATAACATGTTCATGTTGATGTTGTATACCACAAATCCATGATCAAAAGGTTTGTAAAATGACATTGATATCATAAACAATTATGATAATATGATAATTTATTTGATTAATGAATCATTTCTTATAGTATAGGGATTCTTTAATTCTCAAAGAATATATATAAACACATTTTATAATAAAAAAAATATTATATTTTGGTTGTTCATTGAACTATTTATACTTCATTTATTAAAATATGTTATAGTGAATGTTGAAGAAGAAAATTGACCAATTAGACCTCATCCAAATTTAAAAAAAAAACATTTCAAAAATGATTTAATTTTTGAAACATTTGTGAAACAATTATTATAAATAGGGTCACTTAATTTCCAAAATTATCATATTAAACATCATATAGTATATCCTAATTTTCATAATCCAAACAAGTAAATATTTTCATTATGTATTTTCTAATAAAATTTTAAAAATTAAAATTAACATATATACTAATTGAAAAGATTCATTCTTCTCTACTCCTAATGTAAAATATAAGTTATTGGATATATTCTTTAAATAAAAAATATTTGAGACTCTATCAATTATAATATAAAATAATTTTTAATAAATTATTTATCAGTTCCAAGGTGGTGAGTAATATCAAATTTACTTTTACCATATCAACCATCCCTTTATTTTAACATCATTGTAAATAAATTAAGATCATATCGAAGGTTGTATTTCCCTCAATCAAAGTTTTTCCAATAAGTTCAAATTGTCACTAAATCATTTTTCATGGACCTCAGTACCATTAAACATGTGATCTCAAATACTTAATGATATAGTACTACATTATAATAATTACATATTTCATAATTCTTATACCTATAAAATCATGGATAAAATAATAAGTTTCCACAATTCTTGAATCCAAACACATGAAAATTAATCATTCCTACTTGTCTGTGGTAGTAGACTAATCTTGAATAGGACCCATTAACATATTTTGACTTATATTATCTTGACTCTAGAGAAATTCATTTTCATTTTACCACATATACATTAAGATGTAACACTTAATTATTTCCATTTTATTCTTTCATTTCCATTATTTATCACGGTTTCCATTATGTATACACTTATAAAAAATTCTAATTCTCTTCAAGAATGTATAAGGGAGTCGATTTCCATTATTATCACATGTGGGAAAGTCATTATTCACCTACTTCCATTTATCAATATATTCCCAGGTTTTCATCTTCTTCTCTCTCTTCCCTCCAATGATATAATACTTATATAATTATTTTTTTGTCTTTTTATCACATGATATTATTCCATCGCATTATGATATTGTCTAGGATAGTAGTTCCCTTCAAAATATTGAATTAATACCATAAAAATATTATCTATTTTACTATTTGGATCACATTAAATGTTTTGGTTCCCATAATTTCTAATAGTTTCTTTTTATAAATTATTATTTACAAAATATTTGGTCATATCATGGTGAAAAATATTCATAATCTCAAAACAATTTTAATAGTTATCATAAATGGAGTCATTTATTATTATATAACCTAAAAATCAAAAACATGACTTTTTTGATTCTCTAATATACTTATCCTAAAATTATTTCATTGGGTTATGTTATTTAATTTATATATTTCAAAATCTAGTTTCCGAGGTTATTACAAATCATGTTTTTATACCAACTATAATTCCCTGACCCTAGTGGCTCGAAGCCAGTTCATGACTTTATTAAATTGGTATGATTATAATGAATCAAATCCATAAGTATCGACAAATTTAGTTGTTTTTTAAAAACTAATTACATTCTTGAAATCCAATATAAATTTGGGATAGAAAATAAAGCATAAGAAACTAAAATCTCAGCATCCTTGAAACTCATTCCAAAAATTCATCCTCATACCCTAGGGAAAGGAAACAAAATAAGGGTAAACAAAGATTCTCAGTAAGGGTTAAGTAAATAATAATTCATATTGAATCAATGATAATTATAATAATTATGGATTGGAAAAATAACTAAAAGTAATTATATCTAATCATTTAATGGTGAATTAAATGCATTCATACATAATGTCTAAGAAATAATCTCTTCGATAATAATAATTACTATATTATCAATGTAAGAAATTGTTAAATATTTAATGAAATGATTCTTAGGAACAAGGAACTATTAGCATAAATAACTTTCACAAGATAGTTTGAAACATAATGGGTTTAAACACATCTGATTTGGAAAACTGATTCATCGCATGAGACTACTGATACATCTAGGGGATAGCTTTTAACTGCACCGACCAGTAACTAGTCCCCTACAATAAGTATTGAATTAAAAGGTCACCAAAACATTTATCACATGTTCAATTCATTTATTATATATTAAATAATATATTTAAAATAATATACAATGTTTCTTATAAAATATCTATATCGAGTAAATGATACAAATTTTCTGATATTAACCCACTAAATTAAGTAACTTTCAAAGAAAAAACCACATGTTTAAATGATATAAAGATTAGAAAATAATAACATCAATTATACAAGAATTTTTATATCACAAATAACTATAATTTCTAATGGAAAATAATTATGAATATTTAACCAGTCTAAGAGAAAGTCAATAATCACAAAAAGAAAGTGAAATTGCAATATAACTTTTACCGGTTGGTAATTTTCATGTTCAAACCCCATGGATGAAGTAATTCAAAGTAAAATAACACGAATAAATTTAATATAAATGAATTAATGATATAATGTATTATAATAAAATGTAGATACATCATAAAAATAAGTAAGTAGTGAATATGATATTAATCAAACAAATGGAAAATCGGAGATGAACAACCATCATCTTACGCTCTATTTTGGTTGAATAACATTTAACCTCAGGTATAATGAAATAAATAATCATATTAAATTATAATAGAACAATATTAATATTTATAACATCATTTATAGTCCTTTTATGACATATTATAACACATTCATTAAATATATTTCATCATTTTTATCATTTCGAGTGTTAATTGCCTCGTTTTCAAGTATGTTTAGACTTGTATATTTTTTATTCATATTAATTAGATAATGATTAATAAAATCCATAATGTGAACCATTATTTAAATATTATATATATTCAGCATATATTTATTTATAGTTATCCAAAAATTTTGGAGATAGGAAATGAAATACATTGTTTATGAAGATGGTAGGTCGTACGTACGAAAGGATGCTACTTCCATTTTCTTATTGTATTAAAATATGGAAATGTAAATTTTATATATTTATATTATTGTTTCGGAATAATTTTAATTTCATATATATAAAATATTTTAACTAAAACAATTTTTAATACATTCCATGTAGTTTATGAATGAATCACATTACTACGAGGAGGGGGTAGTCCACACATCCACACACAAAGTAATCGTAAACCCAAAAAATGGATAACATGACTGTATGTTTTATATAAAAATTAATAATAAATAATTAAATAGTACATATGATATATCTTATATATAAACTATAAATTCATCACAATTAAAACCTTGAATGGTACTAATGGAAGAATGAATGGCATTGATTCGTGAAGCTGTAGTCTGTCATACACATGAACGATAATTGTGTATCACATTTGAAAGAAGTGTGTGAATTTATAGTTCCTATAATTAAGATAAAATAATCTTATTATATTTAATATACTTATTTCATTATATAAGAGTGATATTAAATGAATAAAAGGAGTAGATAATGAAATCGAACCAAAGGGCTAGATGAAGAATGTTAGCCCTTATTTATGTACCTTTTTTAGTAAATGATAAAAGACTTCCTTCAATTGATTTCATCCCAAATAGATTATTCTTGGGTTAGGGTAGGGATTTTGGGGAGATATTTTTAAGGGTTTTGAATATCCAAAGTTCTTTATAGGTGCAAGGATGTGAGATGAGTGAATGCCTTTTTATAGTGTATGAGGAGTGGAATTCTTGAAAATATAACAAGGTTAAAAATTAGGGATAAATCACATACCTCATGTGCGCCAAAAAATTATAAATAATGGATTATATTGAAATTATATATGATAAAACCCCCCAATACACGATAATAAAAGTGTTTTTATCATTTTTTTCATTAACTTATGAGTTTCCCTATTTTTTACTTTTTAGTATCCAATAGGGTGTATAATTTTCAAACCTAGTTAACTAAAACATTAATACATAATTAATTTGACATGTATTAGTGAAAATAGATGCAATTAATTATAAATATTATAACTAATTTACATAATAAAAATACCATTTGTTCTATAAATTCAATTTAACTGAAGCGCGTTTAACGCGACAAAATACCGCTTTAACCTGAACTGTGCTAACACTATTATTTTTATTTAGGGGTCAATATGTAAATCATAAAAGATAAATTGGTCTATAGATATTTTATATTTTATATTTATAAATATTTGAAAATAAATTTTTATAATATATTTTTTTATTAATTTTACATCATTTAATAAAACATCATTTAGTATAAAATAACATTAATTTATATTTTGACATTATTAAATTAAATTTTAAAAAATATTAATAAAATGATTAAATTTAAAAATAATATGCTAAAACATGAATATAGTGATATATTAATCTAAATAATAATCTATAGACAATTTTTTAATAATTTTACACCACTTTTAATATTTTTAGTATCACATATTTTATTTAATTATCAAATAAATAATTACTGGATTGGAATTCTGTAAGTAGTTCAACTATCTAATTGATATCTAAAATTAAAATATAAAAAATATATGAAAATAAATCCTTTTAAATTTCACAATAATTTTAATAAAAAACCAATGGGTTTTTTGGTCCACATCATAAGGCTTTATAAATGTTAGATGTAAAGAAGGTTCTTTTTTTCCTTTTTTAATAATTAAGTTATTATATTAGAAAATTTCATGAAATAGTTTACTTGTTACTCATAAAATTAGATAAAATAGGGTACATGTTCATAATAATTCCATAAAATGGGGTTTAAACATGTTTCTATGTAATTTTATTCCTTATGATTAATTTTTAATATCTAAGTAAACTCAATTTTACCTAAATCATTGTAATTAATTTTTACTACCTTCACTATTTAATATAGTTAAAAATTATGATAATATTATTAGAATATAAATATTATAATTATTCAAAATATTTTTATCCAATATTATGAATTCAATTAACATAAGTGGAAGAATTAAATTTAATGTTATTCCCATAGACTTAGAGAGAAAGCGAGTTTTTAAAGTGAACATTTTCAAATGTTAACAATTATTTTATATATATATATAAATATATAAATTATTGAAATGAAATAAATTGTATTATTATATGTATAATTTCTCTATTGTGACCTTAAAACTAAGTTAAAATAAAATGAAACATTAATAAATATTTAAACAAAAAGTCGGTTTTCAACTAAAAAGTAGTATTTTTTTACCAATCGTCAATAAATAAAACTTCTCAAAAAAATTTAAAAAATTGTACCTAATATAATTTTTAATTTTAAAAATAAAAATTATATTTATTTTGAGATATAAAATTTATAAAATTATAAAAATTTATTATTAAAACAAGTCTGTAATTAAAAGGAAACAAAAATACCTTTTAAAAAATAAACATTTTTATCTGTAAACTAGACCTGTTCTTATCATATATCAATCAATCTTTTTTGACAAATGTAAATATTGTCGATTCAATATATAATGTTTATTATCATAAATAAGTTAATATTATTCCTTACTAAAAATCTAATGTCTAAGAGATAACTATTAAATTAATAATATTAATTTTGTATTGTTATTTTAAAAAACCCAAACTTGAATGTTGTGCAAGCTATCAAAGAAACTCATTGTTTCATACACGAGAAGATGATGTCAGTATTTCATTTAGTGTAATACAAAAAAGGTGTTTTATTTCAATTGAACTATCAAATAAAATATTCATCTATTATAATTCTCAGGTGTTATAATTGTTGATAGTTAGGTTATGTGACATATTTTGGTATCACATTTTATGTTCACAAATTACAAGTGTGGAACTGACATTATTTATAAAACGACACATCAATGTTATCATTTTAAAACATCATAATCTAATTGAATAAACCATTATTTATCCAAACATATTCATTACTTTATTTCTAAGGACTTATATCCAATAATATTATATGAAATACATCGATAGAATGATTTTGGTGGAACCATAAATAGGTTTTCTAAATAATAGTTATCATGGTTACCCGATAAATTTTATTTTATTTCTACTTCTACCACCTTAAATATTATTAAATTAATATTATATAATAAAACTAGTATCTATTACATAATAAGATGTTATTATATTAATTAAATAACTTAAATCTAGGGATACTGATTCTAACAGCCCTGAGCTAATGTATATATTTCTAAATATGAATAAGATAAAAGTGATTTCATTACAAAGGAAATTATAGTTTATTAGTCTTGGTATAAATGATACATACAACATTCCGAAGATAAAATTGAGTAAAAAAATTACAATGTAATGTTTCTATGAATATCATTATTCCTTCAAGCATATCATTGCATATCATCAATAGTAATATTCCTAGATTACAATGAAAGGAATCAAAATAACAATGAGTTCAAATTCTCAGTAATAGTTATGTAAAATGGATGATATTATGAATCAATAATAATAATCAATATTGAAAGGTAAACAACTAAAAACACATTCCATATAATAAATAACATGACTATGATGATTAAATATTGTATAATTTCTAGAGAATGTTAAAAAACATAAAATAAATTCCATTCAATCTGTAAACTAAGAATTAGATTCATTCAAATATAATATATGGATAATAAAAAAATTCTTAATGAAAAAAATGTATAATTATTGGATTATATGATTTCAAGAGTCATGATACCTCTACTTTCAAGACCTTTATCAAGATAATTCTATACTTATTGGTATGTCTATATCAAAAACTCATTTATATAAGGGTAGCCAACTAATTAGTCTCATGATACTAACAACACATCTAGGGGATATCATTAACTAGGCCTCAACAATATTTTCATATTGAAATAATTCCTCATATATTGAATAATCAACATAAATTTTGAATAATATTCCCTATAAAAAAATTTTAGTATAAAGTAAAGAATAATGATTAAAAATGGTTTCCCAAAAAATCATTTAACATTCAAAGTAAAATAAAGTATTTTGAATTGAAATATAGTATATATATATGATAATTAATATTGATAGTTAGAAAAAATTTAATGTCTACTGATGAAATGGAAATTAATATTCTATGGGAACCAAAATGATTAAAATAATTAATCAAGAATGAGAATTTCAATACATTCTTTTGAAAAACTAATCATAAACAATACAGATAAATAAAAAATATGGTATTAATAGAACATAAACCCCATATATCATATGTTAAATAAATTTTTTATGTTAATGATGAATATAAATAATGTAAAATATTTCATTACAAATAACCTTGAGAAAAATAACTTTTTCATTTGAAAATATCTTTTAAACTAATATATCACATAATATTTTAAAAATAATTTTCAATAAACATAAACTTTTAAAATTTAAATGTAATACTTACCACATTTAGTGGTTATGATGGCTTGAAATGATATTTTTTCCATACTCATTAAAATTAATATTTTGTTTACTTTTTTGGGTAAAACAATGGGCCTTGATTAAAAAATGGCATGAAAAATAATTTCAATTTTTTAATAAAATTGTATCATGGGAAAATATTTCTTTGATAAATAATTTTTCTAATTTTAGAAACATTTTTTAAAACATTTTTTTAAAACATGCACTTCAAGGGATAATGATTTTTTACTAAGGAGAGAAATGATGTTCGATTTTATTAAAAATCATTTCGTTATAATTTTAAACATAAAATAGTTGAAAATTGGTAAAATAAAATAAAAAAATAAAAACAACCACTATGTGAATAATATTAAATGTGTTTTTATCCAATGAGTAAATACTTTACATTTAATATAAATTCATTCACAAAAAAATTCCGATTAAAATGAGATTCTGAAATAAACACTAAAAAGATCGTGAAATTTAATTGGGAATAAATTAATTAATCATTTTTTCTATAAAATTAAAAAAAAATAAAGTGGAAATTAATCATAATATAATAGATAGTAATTATAAACAAAATCATTTAATATAAAATACAACTATGAAGTAATCTAATCTAACGAAAAGAAATTGTGTTATGATATCCATTACAACGTTCTAAATTTAAATTCTATTGAACATGGATAAAATAATTCAAATTTAATCTCAAAATACCATTATTATAAAGATTTTATGATATTAAACAGAAAATGGGTGGTATATAAACAATATAAAATAAATTCTATTTATAACATTTGAACAAGCCTTAATGAATTGAAATTGAGAAGAAGTTCCTTATATGACACTAATTTTTAGTTAAACCAATATTAAAATAATTTATATTGGTTTTAAACAAGTTATTTACTTATTAATGAACCATATTTATATTTATAAGATCATATATGATCCTTTTATTATATATTATAACACTTTTGATAATAAAGCTTCATTTTTAAAATTACTTCGTGTGTTAACTGGATTACATTCTCAAGCACATTTTAACATGAAAATTTTAATTATTAAGTATATTATGTGGTTTTATAATCAAAATAATTATTTTATTTTATAATTATTATTTTTTTTCATTAGATAAATTTTTAAAATAAATTATTTAATTTGGAAATAGAGAATGGATCACATCACTTTGTGGAGTTGATAGGTTGTACACAATCCATAGTGATGAAATAATTTCATCAACAAGTGGAACGATTAAGAAATAGGATATATATTATTTACATAATCAATATAATTCAATAAATATCACATATATTCTTTAAATTTATCCATTTTTACTTCCTATTTATTGCTTAGTTGAAAAAAAATCATATCACGTCATGAGGTGGTAGTCCACCGTACACACAAACAACATTAAACAATTTTTTACAAAGAGGAAAGTAAGAAGGTAAATGTGATATTATAATTTCATAAGTATAATAATATTTTAAATATTATTTATATACATTAAATCTATCATTATATAAAATCTTGATACGTGTTGATGGAAAACCAACAACATTGGTTCGTGAGGCGGTAGTTTTTTGTACACATGATTATTGATTTTGTTTCCAAATTGATGAAGAAGGAGATAATTAAATATTAATACATAAAAATAACAACATCTTCTTATATGGGAGATACTATTTTTATTATATTATTTACTTTATGAAATAAATTAAGGTGGAAAACAAAGAAAGAAACCAAATGGGCTTAGTTAAATCAATTGCATTCTCTTAGGGAAACCTCCTTTAGATATCCACTTAAGAAACCTATGGTTGAAATTCATTAAATACATGAAGATCTATAATATGGATATGGTTGTTGGGGAGATATTTTTATATGGTTTGGTCTAGGGAAAGGACCTGAAAGGTGTGAATAAGTAATGATAGGACTATCCTTTTATAAGTGGGGGATAGGACACACATTGAAATTTGAAAAAGAATAAATTATACCAATGTTTTTTCCATGAAAAAAGGTTGAAAAATGATAAGATAATAAAATTTATATGTTTTAATTTTTAAATATGGATATCCAATTAGTTTTGGATAATTTTTGTTCATTTTTAACCATTATTATTTTAGATTAACTCCCAGCAAACTCATCTTCAGTTAAACAATGATAATAATTTTTTAATATTTTCATTATTCATTAGGGTATTTTTTTCAAAACGGCATATAATAAAATATTTTCTAATTCAAAATATGGAATACATTTTTATAAATTCAATTCAAATATTTTTTTGAATTCATTTTAAAATTAAACTTGTAAACGCAATGAAAACATAGTTTTCCATAGTTAGTAACTTCTAAAATTTAAAACGTTTATATATAAAAATTCAATATGACACTGATAAAAATGAAATAAATTGTATTAATAAAATCATAATTGAACTAATTTTACTTTAAAATTTTATGTAACATAAAATGGGGCATGCATATACTTTAAATGAAAAAGAATATTTTTTAAAAAATAATAATATTTTACTATTTATCAAAGAATAAATCATCATAGAAAAATCTCAAAAATCCCCCCAAAGATAATTTATATATATCGTAATTTATAAAATAATTTTATTTTTAAAATAATTTTTTTATAATTTTTGAAAATTTATTTGAACATAATTTTTTAAAATGCGGTGAAACTGTTTTCTATGAAAAAATACAGTTTTTCAAATGACCTTTCAATTTTTCTTTTAACTGATTCTTATATTTTTATATAATCAATATATATCCATTTAATTGATTATATAAATTTAAAAGTCATATAATTTTAACAAAATTTTTAATACTATTCATACCCTCTAATGTAATGATTTGGTCATAATAATATTCTATTTTATAGTTCTATTATACTCGGGGTTTCATGTATCATATAATATCAACAAAATTAAATTTAATGAAATTTATTACATACGTGGTTTAGGATAGATGATTCATGTCACATATAGGATATAATACAATTTATTCCTGTATAATTTTGTGTTTTTATATTCTCTATGCATAAAAAAATTATATCCTCAATATTTGTTATTCTACTCAAAAATCAATGTTTTGATATTAGAAAATTCCAATTTTGAAAACCCACATTGTAAATAGGGTTAATAAATTTGCAATAAAAAATATAAACAGGGAAGCAAAAATTTCATGTGGAATAACAATAAAACTATTTTTATATGTATGATATCGTTGTTGGAAATTAATGATATGGATATAGAAAAACACATAAATAATTATAATGAGAGGTAGATGTCATTGATCCCATGAAATGAATGATCACTAATATTTTTAGGATCAAAAAACTGTAAATCTAAGATGATTTAAAATACCATTTGATTATTAATATCTGAAGTCAATATGATATAATGTTTTTTCAATATGATTTTCAAATCGTTGATGAATTAGTTTATATTTTAAAAATATAATTAAATATAATTAGTTTATGTATTTCTCTTGTATAAGAAATGTTTATTTCTTTGTTTAGGCCTTGATTAATTTCCTACATATTATTTACACTATGGAATTAATAAAAAAAATTCTATGAATGAACCACTAAAATTAGATGTTAATGAATCATAATGTCCATAAAAAAGTAACATGTCTCTTCTTATGTTTTAGATATTTTCCAAAACCAAAATAGTTAAAAAAATTCTCCAATATAATTCATTAATATCAAAACATTAATAGCAACACCACTGGTTCATAATGGGAAATTATCTATCAAATAATTTAATTAAAAAATGGCATATTAATCATACCCTCAAATAGGTAAGTGGAAGGCATAACACCCTCATCACACTTTAGTTGTGGGATTCAAGCCCCATGACTTTTCCAGATGCAATGGGTTGTCACATGGAATACATGTCATCCATTTTCAAAAACATTATTAATATAATTATTATAATGTTCACAATTTTCCATAACCCATAATTAACCCATCTATAAAATATTATAAATCTAATAGGTTACCAATAACTCTAATCTTATTCCCAAAAGAGGTAAAGTAATTCATCCTTGAATAAAATATTCCCTACAACCTATACTAAACTAATGGGTGGAATTGAAATAAAATTTTCCGAAAATATTCATAATATTTATAGACTCCCTTCATATAAAATGTATAAATAGGTGTTTATTACATTTAACCTATGACCAATATTATACTCCTAAACCCATAATGGTGTCTATAACTATTATTTGTATGAATACATATATAATCCCAAAATTAAAAAATTATATATATTTCTTGGTGATTATTGAAACCAAAATACCATTAGAGAAAATTATTCTACAATATAATTATGGAATAAAAAATACACATCAACCATTTTATTTAAACAGAGTTCTGTACTTGGCCACGAATATTACCTTAAAAAGAGGGAATTTACTCAGATAATTCCTAGATCCACCTGATTTATTTCCTTCCATAATATGCTTCGTTTCTCCATGTAAATTCATTTCATTATACCCATATTTTCAACACATAATAACTGTTCTTATAATGTTGTGACAATTTATTGGGTTTCTCTTTCCAAATTTATTATATGAAGAAAATGGATCCCTCCTTCATCTATGGTATCCACCATTCAAGATCTTAGCGAACTCCATTATGTTTTCATTTGGTTATTCCAAGAGTTTATTAATTTATAGTTTTTAGTCATATTTGTAATAACCACTTATTCATGATGATGGTATATTTTATTTCATTCATAATCATATTTTTTCTCATAGTCACTATATTTTCCATCATATTCAATGTAAACATGATTCCTTTAAAAAAAAATAATAGTTTGAGAAATAAGATTCATATATGGAAAAAAATATAATAATTTATATTTGTTCTAAATCATGAGACCTTGTTTTCAATATAATCATTTTTTAAAATCCTTCATAATAGTTTGCAATGAAAATGTGAATTATCTAGATAATATCCCCCTAGAGAGTCAAACCAGTTGTACAGTAAGTCCCATTGTCATGTAAAAGGTAATGATCAAGTAAACATCAACATGATTTTTTTTCTAGGTTATTAACCCTTGGGAAATCTATTCTAGAACTAAATCCACATCAAGTATCCAAATTGGTCTGTATGTCTAGTTAAAATCATGTATTATATTCCTTATATAAACATTAGGATATTTTTCTGTATTTATTCCCAAATTCTAACAAATGTTTATGTTCCCAAATCTATATATTCCAAAATCAAGTATACATGGTTTCTAGAAATATTAAATTGATACCATCTATACTTCCACCTACACCATTATCATAGAGTCAGTGTCTATATTACTACATTTGTATAAGATATAATTGAATATATCCCAACAGATAAAACAATTTAGTAGTCTGGGTAAACTTGATAAATAAATCATTCACATTTTATATTTGAATTCAAAAATCATATCAAAATTAATTATTTAATATCATTAATCCCTCTAGAATATCAATTAATATTATTTGATTTAATGTTTTTGGCTTCCTATGTAAGGGAAACAAATAAGGGAGTGATAAAATACTTAGTAAAAGATACATATGATGAAAGTTTTCATAAATAAAAAATCATAATCAACAAAGAATGGTAAATAACAAAAAAACACATTAAATATTAGAAATAAATTTATTATCTAGATTAGATAATCCAAAATATATATGGAAAAGTGAAAAACTCTAAACAAATTCCATTTTATCAATAAAATTTTGAATGAAATAAATACAAAGATAATATTGATTGGAAATAATCATGTATAACAATAACAAAATACATCATGATGTAAACTATTATTTATTGGATTTCATGATATTGGGAATCATAATACCATTATCCCCATGAAATTTCCCAAGAATGGTTAAAATGGATGGGTAGGTATAAATAGAAACCCATTTAACAAATGATGTCCAACCAATTCATCTCATGATACTACAAATGCTTCAAGGGTATATCTATAGTTGGGTCCCAGCCTTTTCTAAATGTCCAAATAATTCCATATATATCAAATAATCAATTTATTTAATGAAAAATATTCTATATCTATAAAATTTCCATATCGAGTAGGGAATACAAATTAACCATAATTTCCCCACTCAATCACATAACATTCAATGTAAAATTACGTGTGTAAAAATATATATGTTTTAGTTAATATATACATCCATGAAAAATAATAGGGTTATTTAGGGGAAATTTAATGTCCAATGATGAGAATGAGGTGAATATTTCAAGGGGATTTTAATGATTGAAAAAATGAATAATGAAATATAAAATCATTACATTCTCTTGTCAAATTGATATTAAACCATCAAGATAAATAAAAAAATGGCATCGATACAATATATAACCATTGAATCATATCATAAATAAATTGTTGATGTCTTTGATGACTATAAATACCATAAAAATGGAATTAGTAACCTTATTTAAGAAAATAACTTTTTATCATTGAAAATATTTCCAAACCTAAAAGTTTAAAGAATATTTTGAAAATAATGTTCATTAAAAAAATGGTTTAGAATTAAATGTATGCATTAAAACAGTGATTGGTAGTGATGGCGAGAAATTATGATCCTTCCATACAAAATAAAATAATCGTTTCTTTTACTTTTTTGATAAGAGATAAAAATTAATTCTTTGGAAAATGATAAGAAGAATAATTTAAAACCATTTAGTAAAAATTTACAAAATTTAAATGGCGACTTTAATAAATAATTTTGAGAATGTTAATAAAATTTTGGATTTTTTAGAAAAAATTAATATTGATGAAAATGGATTTTCGACAAAAGGGAAAATGGAGTTGAATTTTATTAAAAATGTTTTCTAAATCATTTTATATACCAATGAGTTAAAATTGTAACTTTACATAAAAAATTAATGAAAAAATATTGGATAATAATTTTAGAGGGGGTTTTATCCTATTATTAAATAAATTATTTCAATTGAAATTCCTGTATAAACAATCTCGATTAAAATGATAATATAACATAAACGCTCAAAAAGATAATGGTATTAAAGTGATAATTAATCAATGAATTAATTATGTGTTTTAAATTTAAATCCACCTAAACCAATTTAAAATAACACATAACATAATAAGAGGACATTACACATGTAATATTATAATATCAATCATAATAAATAAGTGACAAAACCCAAATAAATTCAAATTGAGATACAAAATTCTTTACCACTTGGTAAATTTTATATCAAATACCTTTATACGAAATAATTGAAAATAAAACATCAAATACCATTAACTAGGAATAATTCATGGTATTAAATTAAAAATGGTATGTCTCAGCATGATATAAAATAAATTAGGTGCATAACATTATAATATTCCTCAATAAATGGAAATTTTGACGAAGTATCTTTCATAAGTTATCCTTTTAGTTAAACATGATTTAACCTCTTTAATAGTGGTTTAAATCATGTTATTAACATATATTTTAACATTATTAATATTTATAATATCATATATGATCCTTTTATAACATATCATCACCCGTTCATTAATAATATTTAATTATTATTATTATATATAGAGTTAACTACCTTGTTTTCTCATGCTTGTTTTAACATGGTTGTTTGGTTCTTGATAATATTATAGAGTTCCATAATCTATAGAATTATATTAATTTTAAAACTATAATTTTTTTTCATTCAAAACATTTTTAGTATAATTATTGATATTTTTAAATGGATGATGGATCACATCTCTTTGTAGAGATGATAAGTCATATGTACACTTGAGAAACATTATCATTTCAGTAATGTGTGAAATGGTAAAGAATTAGGTGATATATTAGTTTTAATGAATCAATATCGTGTCTTATATATCATATATATTAATCTTATATGTTTTTATTACCTTCCATGAATATAAAAAGTGAAAAAAATCATATCACTCCTAAAGGCGATAGTCCGTCATACACAAGAGCGATGTTATCATAATTTAAATGAAATGGAATGTAATAAGGTATATGAAATAAAATTAATAAATCAGTATATTAATATCATAAATATTATATACATATATATTCTCCTTCATTATATACATTCGTGAAAGTTTTTGATGGAAAATTATTTACTTCAGTTCATGAAGCTACTGTCTTCTATATAGCTGACCGATGATTTTGTTTCCCATTTAATGTTGGAGGAGATAGAGGAATATTACACCATATAAAAAATAAAATCACAGTATATATGATTTACTATTATTATTATATTATATTTTTTATGACATAATTTATGGTTGAAAAAAATAAAAGAAAACAAAAGTTATTCGTTAAGAAAATTACATTCTATAAGAGAAATATCATTTGGATTTCATATCAAGAAGTTAGTGTTGCATTTTGGGATGAAAAAAAGATCTTGATTTTGAATAAGGTTTTGGGGGAGATATTATTGTAGGTTTTTTTCAAGAAAAATTTCTTGATAGGTGTGAATAGGTGAATATACTAAGTGAAATATTATCAATGGTGGAGAGGACACACATAGAGTTTTCAAAAGTAATAAAGTGTATGTACATTATTTACATTCCAAAATTATCCAAAATTGTAAATTAATGAACATTATAGGTTATAATGTAAAACTATTTAATTGAAAAGTTTTTGTTGATTTCTAACCTATATCCACTTAGTTTAACCCCTGATAAACTCGTTTTCACATTAACTATATTGATTAATTTTTATTATTATAAATATTCATTAAAGTAAGAAAAAATAATTTTTACTTATTAGATAATATACATTATTCTTATTAAAATTTATTTCAAATAAATTCCTATATGATCCATATAAAAATGAAAAATTGAACCCACAATGCTGATGGAAAATCGATTTTGATATGTAAAAATGTAAAAAAGTTTAAAAAGTTTTTATATAATATTTTTATATAAAATTTAATAAAATGACCAAATTTCAATAAGTAAATATATAATTATCTAAATATAGTTTGAAAAAAATATTAAAATATGTTGTTCTTGAATTTTATTTAAATGTAAAAAAATTTCTTTAATAAAAATCGGTATTTTTTACTATTCATTATGAAATGATGCTTTTCTTAATAATCCAAAAAAGTAACACTAAGATAATATTTATATTATCATAATAAAAATAAATCATAATTTTAAAATAAATTTTCCAAAGCATTTAATAATTTATTTTATCTTATGTGATCACCACTCAATGAAACTATTTTCAATAAATAATACAATTATGCAGAAAACATTTCTTTTCGTTCAACAGATTCTTAATTTATTTTTTGTAAATTTTTATCCATTGAATTTAATTTTAAAGGGTTTAAATATGATATTTTTAATAATTTACTTAGTACTATTTATACCCTCTATTTTAATATAGTGTTTATAATGGTATTCTATTTTTTGGTTCTTTTAGATTCGGGGTTGGGTGTGACACAAACTGTCGAAGAAATTAAATTTGAAAAAATATCTTACATGGAAATTTGAATACTATGTTTCATGTTTTATACAATAGAAAATAAAATTTTATTATTTTTAAATTTTTGGGTGTTATACGAAATCCATCATCACATCCATTAAAAGGGATAGAAAATCATTATTTTTGAGGACGACAAACTCCTGCCTCACAAACTAATATTATTCATTTTCCAAAATTTCCTCACTAGGATTGTCATAAAAAACATTAAATATGTAAATATATATATATATATGATATTCTTAACATATCTATAATTATGTATTTTTTATATCGTATACATCTTTTTAATTTCCATTTAATGGGGGATATGAAAATGTTTCTTGTGTGTATGGGGGAATAACTCCCCACAAAGCGATGTGGTACATTTTTCATCAACACAATACATAGAAAGTAATATGGAAAATAAATTTAATATAAGTGATACAAATGAAATAATTATGATATTAATGAAATATTTATCATTATGTAAATATATTTTTTCATTTTTTTCATACACAATAAAATTAAAATGTTATTTGTGCATACATGTGGTCTACATCCTCCATGAAGTGATATGATTATATTTTCATAAAAAACATATAAGTGATATTAATAATTGTTATTAATGAAATTATATCATATTTATTATATTATTATAATTTTTTATTTGAAAATATTAATCATATTATTTATATAATGATAGATGAAAAATGGAATCGTTACCCATACGTACGTATCAAATACTATCTACATGATTCTAATGTAATTCATTTTAAATAACCATATTTCTTAATGTTTTTGGAAATTTTAAATTATTTAAAAAATGAAATATATTTGTACTATTTTTTTAATATGGATATGTTGAAATAACGACATGTTTGATCAAATTAATCTTACCAAATCTATTTTAAAATAACGAATTTAACATCCTTGAAAAAATAGATGTGGGATTAATTGTTTATATATTTAAATATTTCATTAAAATAAATAAAATAAATGATTAAATTATAATTTATAAAATGTGGAAAATATTATTAAGATACCAAATAATTGATAAAATCTTAATATATTAATCTTAAGGGACATGCATGGAATTTCTAGAATGATTGTAGGGGTTTCTCATATCATGTTTATTTATGTATGCATATGCCATTTTTACCAATTATTTATATTTTGTTGTGTATATACTTCCCATTTTATATTTTATACCATAAATCCACTAGATATTATTGTATTTTAAATTTTAATTTTATTTATTTCATATATTGTGATATGGATTGATAGTTACTATGTTATAAATAATTTCATATCTCAATTTCTTTTCATTTTGTATAAGTACATATTTATTATTTTTAATATTCAATGATTCTGTGTATAATGATTTTTTATATTATGTTGTTTTGGAACATATTTTATGTGGATAAATAGTTGATAGAGAAATTGATTTCTTGATTAATTTTAAAATTCAATTCTATGATTTTTTTACTGTTTATTCATATCAAATTTATATTTTGTTGAGACATATGTTTTTGATATGAAAGTATATAAATTTGTGAGGATTAAATACATCCCAATGTTATTCTATACCATGAAAATATTTATGGTTATGAATTTTTAAGAATCATTTTAATGAAATTATTTCATGGGGATAATTATTGAAGTGTTACCAAATAGGAAATGGGTTTATATTACAACATAATATCATGGGATATTGTTTATGTTAAAGGTTATTTTAAAAGCAAATAATTTGACAATATTTTCATGAAACACATTTATGTTTGTCTCTTATATTTATGAATCTAGATCTGATTACTTATTTCAATTTCCACCTTTATTTATAAAAGAAACCTAAATTAGGTAATTTTATGTGATACCAATCATGTATTTTTTTAGATCAGGTATTTTTCTCTTCCATATATATATTTTCTAAAATGATATTTTCTAAAAACAAATGAGTTACTAACGAAATTTTAAATTATCTTTTATCTCATTTAAAAAGTTATAAAAGTATATTTCATAATATTTTCTATATAGTTCTCTTCTAACTTCCAATTTTTTTTTTCAAAAGAATTTTTATTATTAACATTTATGAAATGAACATATTTTAAAATTATCATGTTAATCAATTTTAATTTAAGAATCATTTATATATTTACAAGGTTGTTTCCAAATATTGTTTTAAATATTTTATAAATATTTTGTATTTTAAATATATTCTGAAATTGAAAAGGTTATTTTCATTATAAAAATATTTTTAATGATATTTTATTGGTATTTCCACAAATCAATTTCAACAACCATTATTGTTTTTTATGCTCTAATTGGGATATTTTTTAACGATACCATTTTAATTCCTTATCTAGATGGATACATTTTTTCAAAGAGATTAACCTAGAAAATTTGTCATTCCCACGAGTTAATCATATTTCAATGATATTTTTATAGAACATATTTAGTTTCCATAGGTTAATCATGTTTCAGTGATATTTTTGTGGAACCAATTTATTTTCCATGGGTTAATTGTGCTTCAAAATGATCATTATGGAACCATTTTATTTTACTTGGGTTATTCATGTTCTAAAAATAATAAAATTTTCCCCATAAGATTATGATGAAATGAATACTCTATATAACTTATTCATGATAATATTCTAGGAAATTATTTACAATTAATGATGGTTATGTTTTAATCCAATGAGAAGTGGTTCCATTTTAAGCTATGTATAGGTGATTACATTATTAACCATTGATGGATAGTTCCTTTATAAATGAATAGTGTATATATTACTAACAAAAAAATGTGTATCTATTATAAACCTAGTATGGTTGGTTACAATTTTAACCATGTATGGGTGGTTATTTTATAAACTACGGATGGGTGGTTTCAAGATAACTAAGGATGGGTGGGTCTATAATATCCCTACAATTAATTGGGGAATCCAAAGATGTAATTCAAAGATATTTGTATTCCATTTTTAGAGTGATATGAATACGATGTACCAAGATACCAAATTTTTTTACATATGTATCTACGGGGTTTTAATGAATCTTGTTATGATGACTGATATCATACAACTAATGATTATTGATTCAGATGAACTGTGCCTTTCTAAAATCCTAATTCCATGTTTTTGAGTTTGATGTTATATGTATTGATTGTTATGAATATTATTACCTTATTCTCATTCACAATGATTTTATAAACATGCACTCATGTTATTTATCTACTAACTGATGATATTCAATTGTTAATGATTATGTCTACCATTACTGAACATTTGATCTCAAAAATCCTATGTTTCTTTTTTCATTGTTTATCAATAATTCTTTTGAATGAATTATGTCTACAAGGGTTTCATATAGATGATTAATATGAATTATTAGGAAATAATAAAATATAGTTTAACTGGGTGGAAGGAATATTTAGAATCATGAGTATTGTTTATGTAACAATTTTTCATTATTCATGAAAACTCTAAACCCAAAAGAACCATGGGTATATAATTGATACAATATTTCCTTCAAAGGTTTTATATTTTAGATAGAAAAAATTGGTTCACCTTCATAGGTATGAAATCTAGAAATTTATGGTTTATGATGTAAGTAATAGATATGGGAGTGATGATTCAGGGTTTTTATACTTTGTATCAGAGTAAAAGATTATTTAAATTTAGATATTATGATATTTTTCTATGTGTTTATATCAATATTTATATATACCATCATAGTTTTATAAGAAATATATTTATAAAATGCTTCATATTCATGGAAAAACCTTTTGAGTTTTTATGTGATGAGATCATGAAGTGATTAATGAAATTTTTAGAGAATTTTTTTTTGGTATGAAATATATGTAAAGTTGTGGTTAAACATGAAATATGAATTTACACTTTATGTATGAAATATATAAGGAATTGATAATTGTTAATGTTTATTTAAGCTTTCATATTTATGTAACTATGTGGACACATGTTTTATCACATAGATGACCATGGAATTTAATAGTGACTTAGTAACTAAGTGATTAATATTATTTAATAATAAGATCAATATATTTATGGGATTATAAGCTGAAAGGAATGAGTTAAAATATTTGGCAAAAATCAACCGTTAATTTTGTGTTTATCGGGTTTATTTGGGATATAAGGTTATAAATATATGAAATGATATTGGTTAAACACTTGGTACAATAGTTGAATTTTGGAGATTAATGTATTATTTTATCGTACGATGGTTCATTAATTTTCAGAATTACCTAACCTTGTGAAACAAATGTGGTTTTTGAATTCCAAAAGAAATAAGGAATAGTTTTTACTCTATTATATATATTTGATCTTTTATAACATTATTATTTTTCTTCAGGAATGGAACAAAATTTGTCTTCAATACTTATAATTTGAAGAAAAAGACAAGATTACTGTAAGAATTGATAAAATTATGAAATTAAACACATCATGAAGTGTATAAACATATTAACCTAGATAATATGAAAATGTAATTCCTAAAATATATAAAAAGGATATTGAAACAAAATTTTGTCCCATTACCAACATTTGTGGTGGTATTAATGTACTTTTTTATAGCACATTGTTTTATTGTTTTCTCTCTATTGATTATCTCATGATCATACACATTATTTTGATAAATTATATCTTTCACATTCCATAATTTGTTAGAATTTTATTCCATTTCCATATCAAAACATATAAAAAATGTTATCCTAGGTCGAATCCTAGTTATGTGATCACTTTCTTATTTCTCTTTGAATCTCTTTAATATGATGTTTTATTAACCCTTTATATGATGGGGGTTTCCAAAAATGTTATTTTAAAATGCAAAATAATTATTTACAGAGATCATGTTAAAATTTTTAAGATGAAATCTATCCCTGTTGGGTATTGTAACACTCTTATGTTTTAAAATAAGAGTACTATGATAGGTAGTGTATGCCACATGAAACACTAAGCTTAAAATACCCAAAAAATATTAAATTGTAATTGCATAGCCATAAAATTAGATGACATGAATAATATTAACTAATTTATGATATATATATATATATATATATATATATTACTCAATATAAATAATTGATAACATCTTAATAAATAATCATTAAATTTTACATTAATGAAATTTTATTCTTCAAAATTATTTTTTCTTCGAAAAGGATTTTTATTTATTTTTCTTATAAAATATTATAATATATTTGTGGAACCATTAGAAAGCATATTTTATGAAATTAAACTAATTTTTTAAATTATCATATAAATATTAATTTGGGGTGAAATTGTTGTATTTTTCAAAAAATATTAACATATCAATAAAGAATGAAAAATGAATTTTTTCTATAACAATCATTTTTGGAAATAAATTAGGAAAATTGAAATTACCATTAGGTTTTGAAAATTATATAAATTAGAATAAATATTATTTATTTAAATTTGTCCCACTAAAATAAATTTTAATCATCTTTATTTTTTATTTTAGTATAATTTAATTTAAAGGATTTAAAAGAATATTTTTCTAAAAACAGTTTTGAAGCAAATTATGTTTATACTATTTAATTAATTAATAAACAATAATGAGGAAGTATTTAAATAAAATTAAAAGATTATATATCAAGAAATATTAATTTTTATTCAATAAAATATTATTATTAGTCATATAGTTAACATATAATCATATAGTATTTTAAACAAATATTGTTTCGGATAACCCTCTTTTGCATTGCCTATGTTAGTTTAATTTGAAATTAAATCATGCCACTTATTTGAATTTAATTTGAAAATATTGATTCAATAATTGGAATCATAATCATTAATATTATATAATATTTTCAAATAAAATTTTTATCATAATTAATAGTGAAAGTAGTTAAAAGTAATTACAACGATTAAGGTGAAAATGAGTTTACAAGTAGATTGAACTAAAATGATAAGAGTCAAAATGAACTAAATTTAATTTAAAATATATATTATTGAAATATTCAGACATTATAATTTACAATTATGGAGAATTTTCTATTTTAGATCTGTGTTTCATGTGAATGATGTAGGTATCACTTTTCATTTTCAACAATTACAAGTGTACCACTCACCTCACCTATAAAATGTCACCCCCTATTCTGTTCTCTTTACATATTCAAATAACTTCTTATTTGAAATGTCTAAACCAAATATATCCCTTACATCCCTAAGCATTATATTAGTACTTTATTTTGATCATAAATACATCCTATGTAGTCATTTGGTACTAACCTAAGAAGGATGTTCCAAGAATAGGTATCATACTTAGCCGAGCACTTTAAATTTATTTCTTCCTCCACCTCCTTCAAATATTGTTCAATTAAAATGATATAATAAAACTATTATATATAATATAATGAGTTTTTTTATTTAATATCCATATTCCATTTACTTTTCAATCAAATGGTTTATGAAAACCATATACATGTGTATTGTAGCCTACCCTCACACAGACCGATGTCATTCATTTTCCATCATCCCCTATCACAACTTAACATAAAGATAGATTTATATTAGATAAATATATATATATATGATATTTATATAATATTTATATTTATTTAGTTATTATATATAATATAACTTTATACTATCCATACCATGGTGGATATGATAAAGACGGTCTTTTGTATGGAGGACTAAAAAATCACGAAGTCGTGTGATTTATTTTCCAAAAAAGCATTACATGGATAAAAGTAAAGATATATTTAATTAATATACATTGAATAAATGAAATATTTATGATATTAATGATATATATATCATTCTGAAAATATAATATATTGGTTTATTTCATAAACTTACAAACGATAATGTCGTTAATGCGTACATGTGGATTACTGCCGTTATGAAGCAATGTGAATCATTTTTCAAGACCAGAACACTTGAATGATATAAATAAATATATTGGAGGAAAAAATATGTGTTTTTTAAATATTAATTTCATTATATAGTGGTAAAATATTTCTTACATTCTTTCCATAATGATTGCTGAAAAATGGAAACATTAATCATGCCTACGTATGACCTATCATGATCACGATTGTAACGTAGGTAATTTTCCATTAATAACTATCATGATTTGTTATAAATTTATAAATTATGTATATAAATGATAAATATTTTATGATTATTATTATTTATATGTTCATATGATTTATACATTTATAATCATAAAGAAACCAAATATGTTTTGAAATAATGAACTAAGCGTCCTAAAAACACCCAGTTCAAACTTAACTAATTATGTAATTAAATATCAAATTAAAATTAAAAAAATAAATGACTTAAGTATAATTATTATAATATTAATTTTTTTAATAATAAATAAAATAATTTTTTTATAATTATTATAATAGATTTAATAGATTTTCATGGAATGTATGGACTTGAGATGAGGGCTTATCGTCTCACTTTTAGTTATATGATATATATATACGATATTAAAAAATAATTTATATTGTATAGTGTATAAATTTTATCTTTTTAGATGTAATTTCATTAATCATTCAACAATAATTTTATTTTAATTTAAATTTGAATTAATTCATCCAATGGGATTTGAATTGAAGGTTACCAAGTGGTAATGAATTTCATAACTCAATTTAGTTTAATTGGGTTATATTTTATATTCACTGTATTTTATATTTTATTATAATGTGTTTAATGAATTATGCTAATATATTTCCATATTTAAAAAAACAATATGTTTATTTACCTTTTATAAAAATAATTTATTCATTTATTAATTCCAAAATTCAATGGTATGATTTTTATATGGGGAATTTGTCTCAAATTATCTTTCTTTGAGACATACAATATTAATATGCACCATTATTTATTTTTGAGGTGCATACATTACCCTTTGAAATTTTAAATCAGGATAAACATAATTATAATGATATTTTAAGTATTTTTTAATGATATTATTTTCTGGGTTTTAGAATATAAGAGTAATCAAATTGATAGAGGCTTTATGTTACAATCATTACTATTCCCAAAAAATTTATTCTCAGGGACCTTTTGAACTAAATAATGTGATATTATTTTATTAAACCACATATATTTTATTCTCCTATAATTATAAAAATGTTTAGGATCTTTAATTTCCATTTACTCCCTTATTAATTCCTTAAAAATTAATAAAGATGTTTTTTCAGTAATACTAATATTATATTTTCTTTCAAATATTGTATTTTTAATTTCTATATAAAAATTTTTATAAAAATTTTAAAAAATTCTAGTTTCTAATTTTTTTCCAAAATCCATTTTAAAAGATATTCTAAATTCTATTAATTTTTTTTAATAAATATAACGTTTTTTAATTTTTTTAAATGGGTCACTTTTGAATCCCGTTTTTAAATTTTTTAAAGTAAGGTTTAATTTTAACATTTAAGACATGAATGAATTTTCCCACTGCCATGTCTATTAAGTTTACCTGAAAATTCATTGATATGATTCCAAATTTTTTTAATAAAATATATTTTCAAAAAATTTTGTATATTTTTTTAAAGTGATTTTCATAATGAAAATATTATTTTCCTAGAAAATGTTTTTAATTATTTTTTAATGGTATTTAAATTCATCAGAATAAACAGACCTTGTAATTAATAATGATATAATTGGGATATTTTTTAATATAATCATTCTAATTATTTTATGGATAAAATAATATTATTTTAATGATATTAAAATTGAACCCATTTCTTTTACAAAAGTTAATCATGTTTCATAGAGATTGTTGTAAAACAATTAATATTACAAAAAATAATAATTATGTTTCAGAGAGATTTTATATAACCCACTTATTTAACATGGGTTAATCATTTCAAATATATTTTCTATAATCCATTTCATTTCTATAGGTTTATCATGTTTCAAAAATAAAAAACAGGTTTCATTCAGTTTATGATTAAATGATTACTATATGTAACTTATTTAAGATATGGTTGTTTAGAAATGTTTTTAATGATATGTGGTTCCATTATAAATAAACAGTAGGTCGTTTCAATATAAAACATGGATGAGTGTTTATGTTATTAACCATTGATGGGTGGTTCTGTTATAAACCTTGGATTTGTGGTTACATCATTTTCCATGGACCACTAATAGAAAATAAGGCTCTTCCCAGAGTTGTGAAAAAAAAACCATGGGTATTGGATTCACCTGTACCCATGGTTTTCAATAAACCATTTTTAAATGGTTTAGTTCATAACTATAACCATTCTTTTATAATACCTTCAGTATTGGTTTTTGTTGAAGAGAAATACCCATAGTTTTTTCAAAAACCATGGGTATAGGGGTTGGTTGAAGGCCAATACCCACTATTTTTCCAAAAAACATTAGTATAGGTCAAACATATACCCACAGTTCTCAAAGATTCATTTGTATAATTATTCTATATATAGCCACATTGTTTGTAAACTGTGGATAAAAATTTCCCACATTAGCATGGGAAAAACATATCCCATGGGAATAGATATTGCCAAAATTTTCAACATATATCCACAGTTTATATATATATATATATATTCCAATAATAATATGTGGTGTAGTGGTTAGGTACATCGATTTTATACTAGATGTACAAGGTTCAAAATTGGTGGAATGCATTTTCTTAAATCATATAGCCATTATTTCATAAATATGGGTATAAGGTTATTGATATGGTGGACTATTTATCATATACAAATTTCCATGTTACATAATTATCAAAATAGAATTTTCAAACCGTGGGTAGAACTTAGAGCTATACTATTGACTTAATATCTAATTATTATTTGATATATGGGTATATCTCATTCTAACAGTTTTATTTACTATACCCATAGTTACAAACCAAGGGTAAAGGTTAATTTTATAGTCGCGGATGGGTGGTTCCATTATAAAGAAAGGCTGGTTGGTTTGATGATTAACCATAGATTTTTGGTTCCAATAAAATCAGCGAAGGGTGCTTCTATTATAAACCAAGGATATGTGGATATTTGATATCCACTAATACATTGGGTACTCTAGATAAGGAAGTCAAGAATATTGGTTAACCCATTTGTAAGAGTGATATAAAGATTGTTTATCAACATACAAAAAACGTTTCTATGATTTTATGGTATTTTAATGATTCTTATTATGAATATTGATATCTTATGGATCATGATTATTGATTATGATTATTATTTTATTTTTGTAATCCTGATACCTTGTTTTTATGTTTTATGACTCTGTTATTGATTAGTATAAATAGTCTTATGTTATGCTCATGCACTTTTATTATATCATATTACCCTTATGATTTTCTTATTCCAACTAACAATATTCAATAATAAATTCCTATGTATACCCTTTATGTCCATTTTATCTCACCCTTCTTTTGTTTTATTTTTTCCCAACATATCAAGAATTATGATTGATGAAGTATATCATTAAGGTGTACATATGTATAATGATGATGAATTAATGTGAAAAAATATGTGTTATATGGGATAAGTGGTCATTAAATGATAAAATTACTTATTTATGTAATAATTTTTCCTAATTCTGTAGAAATATAAATGTAAAAGGTCATATGGTATAAAAGTAATCCAATATTTAATTATTTGATGTTGTATGTTTTGGATGGTCAAAATTTGGTAACCTTCATTAGCATAAATTTTATAAATGTAATGTTTATGATTTCAGCACAAGATCTGGGATTGTGGTATCACGTATGTTATAGCCCATCAATGCAAGGGATGTAAAATGACACTTAGTAGGTCTGTATTAGTATTGGATTCCTTAATTATTATTCTGAAAAGCATAACTAAAAAAAGGTTGTGGCCACACTTTTTACTTCCACAAATTTCAAAAAGTATGTTTGTAGTTATCCTATAACCATAGTTTCGGAAAACTGTGGTTATATCCTAACTTATAACCACAATTATATGAAACCATGACAATATGTTTCCTGAGCGAAACCAGAAATAGTATGAAATTGGAAGGAAATGGCTAATACCACGGTTCAGTAAACTGTGGCCATATACACCTATTTCAACATATTAAACCATTTTCATAGCTACTTTTTTCAACAGTTTAATGTGTGGCTATAGACACCTACTTCATGGATTTAAAATATGTGTATAAGAAGATATTTCTATGTTTTAAATCATGTCCATAGCTCCATATTTCCACATTTTATACCATTTCCATAGTTTCCTATTTACATGGTTTAAATCGTGGATTTAACAACCCATTTTCACTATTTACAATTGTGGAAATAGCCACCAATTTCCATAGTTCGAACCACAAAAATAGGGATTATTTATTTTTAAAATGATTATTAATTATATATAATATAATTATTTATATATATGCATATAGTAGTGATCAGTGTAGCGGTAAAATCAAGGAAAAAATATTGAAGTGGATTTATAATCAAATGTCATTAGAAGAATTTTTTATGGATGTTTTTATAGTTACAATATAAAAAACAGCGTCGTAATACCAGAGTTTCAGAACATTTCCATAGCCAACAAATTACATAGTTTAAATTGTGGCTATAACCACCAATTTATATAGCTTAGACGATGGATATATCCGTAGATTTTTATAGATTTAACCATGGCTATATCCACATATTTATATGGTGTAAAATAAGGATATAACAACATATTATCATGGTCTAAACCATGGGAATAAGTCAGAACCTATTTAAATATCAATGGAGGCCATGGTTAAAAAAGTTGTGCTTTAGGCATTGACCACAGTTTTGGGCCTTATTTACATGGTTTTAAACCATGGAAATAATGTGATTTTGTATTTGTGAATGAAAATTTGTTCACTTACATTAAATTTCAATGAAAACCCATATCATTTTCCTATATATCTTCTTGGTGGAATTATTTATAACTGAACTAAAAATCAATGGTTTACTAAATCTTAGTCATCTTAAGATGATTTCAATATATGTTCATTAATGTGACATGATCCCAGTTGTGGGTAGTCTATTATATGGATGTACAATGATATTAGGTTCCCAACAATGGGTGGTGATTTTGATTTTGATTCTTAATTTTTATATATAGAAACAAAAGAGTGGGTTGTTTTTAACCCAAATTTTTTTACAACATGTTACTGTGTTCATGAATGTTTTCCCATTATTTTAGGACTATTTGTGATATGTTTTACGGGTTGTGTGGGGGAATATAATGTCATTTATATATAAAATGAAATATTTGTTTGTTGGGTGATACAATCAAGAATAATTGAGGTGAGCATTAGTATGAGAGAGTAACCTATGTGATGTTTTATCCCTAACCAGTGAGTACTCTTAGAGATAGGAAGCATGCATATATGCTCGTTGATGAGATTTATGATTCAGAAGTGATATGAAATGTGGCATGTGAGAATATAAATACCTTATTCACTAGGGATGTGGATTACTATGAGAGGGTTGATGAATGGCTTTTGATATTACTTAAACTATTATAATAAAAAATAACATGAAGTGATTTTGGAATTAATATTGGATTTTGGAGGGAAAGATGTGTTGGATTCTTATCCTTCAGATATCGTGTGTGGTTCTTGATGAGATATTAGATCATTAACCTAGATATAAGAACTTTTATTGGATAGTTTATGGGTAGGTTCTTCGAGTTTATTTATAATTCTTAGGTGGTGGGTGATCTGGATGTTATCAATAGAATGGGAAAGATGCTGAGATTCTTTGAATGTAAACAAGATGGTTCTTCAAGTATGATGTGGTTGACACATGTGGGGAACATTTATATTGGTCTAATTCTGTGATCCTTTGTCTAACGAGACATGATTCATGGGATTTTTAGTAGGGTTGTGTGAATTGGAGGTATAGGTGCATAAAATATTTTAGGTTTTAATGTGAATGATGCAGATAATGGGTAATAAACTGTGATAAGGTTTTTAGTGGATCAATGTACCTCAGGAGATGAGATTAAGAGTTGGAATACATATTCAGGGAACAGATTTGGTATGAGTGAATTTGTGTACTTATTATGAATTGTTCCCATTGAATTTTTGAATTAGTGATAGTTTTTTGTATTCTATGAAATTGTTGTTTTTATGATAATATTATCGGAATAAAGGGTAAGAGTGTTTTATGAGAATGAGAGGTTTCACCTCAGCAATAGAAATTGGATTTTGAAATAGATCACGGTGTCGTGGAATGGTCTATCAATGTTTTATTATAGATACATGTTTCTTGGTAAAGGATGAGTGAATCTCTGGTGGAGTGACACAAATATGACATTGAAGCCTATCAATTATTGTACTCAACATATGAAATGAGAAAGATAAATAATGGGGATCTCACCATTGAAAATTAGATGGTGTGAGCCATATTGTATATAAAATTTTAGAAAAGGTTGAGGGTGATATTCCTCCTCAGATGGAATAGAGTAGAAACTATTGTCTTAGTTATAGATTAGGTATGAGTTGGAAAGTCACTTCCCTTGATTATATTTAAGAATGGATTGATTGTGGTGTAGTGAGAATACTTTTTTGGTTTAGTGGAGTGATTAAAATGACACTCTTATAGGGGGCATCAAATACGATAAATTTTTCTTATATCCATAACCCCAGTTTATAAAAACTATGGATATATCTATCCCTAATCCATTGGAAATAGGATAGTCATGGAACTACCACCTCCCCTTGTGCTTACTCCTTCCCACCCCCATTATCCCTCATGAATCCCCTTCCCTCCCTTGAGATTCCTTCACCTACCTCCCTCTTTATTCCTCACAATTCTTCCCTCTCCCACCCTCATTATCCTCATCAACCTAACTCCTATGATTCCTCCTCCCCCTATTCCCTCTGGTACTCCCCCACCCCCCACTAACACTTCTTGGAGGCAACCTTCCCATATCCCTACTCACACATCCTCTGCACATCTCTTCCAACGTGGCTCTGGCATAACCATACCTCCTCCTCACTAACATGACCTCCACACCTAATTGACAACGTGTCTCTTACATCACCAACCACATCTCACCACGACACTCCTCATTCGATGTGGCTCACTACCACTCAGTGAAATAATGATACGGCCACACCACCTTCCGCAGTCCTGCTCAGATACATCCATGACACTTTCCCAATATCCTTTTCCTCTAATGTGGCCACCACTCACCCTTCTGATTTATACCAGTGTGTAGGGATTCTTAGGTTTCAGATCTCTATCCTCTCAAATTTTTACTTCTTAAGCTTTATTTGTTTATATTTATTATCTTATTAATTGTAATATTTATCCTGGATATTCTTTAATTGTTTTGAATTATTGTATTTTTTATGATTTCAATGATTTTTTTGTCTTAATTTTATTGGGTATTTTGAACTCATTAGTATCCATGATTTTTGAGATCCGGAATAGCCGGTTTATTGATATCCAATTTAGGCCACTCGTAGTCATGTTAAGTTAATATTAACCCCACCCCTCTCTTAATCTGGCCATATTATTTTATCTCCATTATTGTCTATTTTTTTCCTACAAAGATGTTATTTTTTACTATATCTTTGATATCATTGGGATGAACTTCTTCAGAGAAGCACCTCATATATTACCACATAACAATATCTTTTTAATGTTTTTACCCTATACATTTACAAAATGCATGAATTAATTAGCATAAATAATGAAACCTTATTTTGTAAATATTTAGAGAAAATAAATATATATATATTCAATAGTTATATGTGTTTTATCTTTATATTCATAGAATATTTTGTCTACCTTGAATAGTGACATAAATTTAAATAATATTGTGTCATGAATATGGGTTCTTTTGAGTTATGATTTTCATATTTGAGGCATTTCCCCCATTTTCATAACCCCATCATTAATCCACCCAATTTTTTAGAATTTCTTTATTATGAAATAATTTTAATTCACCTTTGTATAAAACATAAGCATTATGTTTTTAAATGATGTATTTTCCAATATATAATGACATATAATTTTTTTTAGTTTTTTTATTTTAAGTACTAATGAATTATTGGAATTCGAAATTAGGATTGGAATTTTCATAATTTAATCATAATAGCTCCAATCAGTTGATATTCTTAATTCCCATAAATTTTTAATGATTAATTTCTTATTATTAGAGTACTTTTTATATAAAATTATATCATCATTTGAGATGAATTTTACAGAGGTACATTTGATTTTATAGATTCCAAAATAACATTAACTATCTAAAAACATGAATTCTATGGAAAAAATATTCATTCCTAATTGGTTAGAAGAAAATATTTTTATTATCTTTCAATAAAATTTTTTTACAATAAATGATTATGTATTGTGTTATTCCGAAGGGTGGGGTATAATATCCTTTTAATATTTCATCGACATATAATTCTATCACTTCATTGAAAGGTTGGAAAATGGTTATTTTTTCTATAATTTAACATAATGAATGGATAATTTTTTAAATTATAATAAGTAGATTTAATTGGGGTATCTCTTACTAGAAATATTGAATGAGTTGTGATTGGGAAGAAATATTTTTTATTAATGTCTATCTTCACCCATCTGTTCATATGGGACTGTGTTGACTTAAACAAGATATTGTTTTCCCAATGTGTTAGTCATGGTGATGATGTTTCTTGTCGATAATGTTAGAGTTCATTACATCACACCAACATATTTATACTCTATGATAAACATATATTCCTTGTTTTCAATATTAATAAACTAATTATCACATCAATTTGGTCTTGTACATGACATTTATATGATAATGTTTTAAGAGTAACTGTTACACTAAAAGGTCATAGAAGTTTCCTACTATGATTAGATCTCAGAAGTGATAGGAAACAATTCTTGAATATAGTTTCAATATCCATAATATGTTGAAAACAATATATGTTATTTGAGGTGGAGACTCATAGAAATTTGAGATATGTTTTCATGGTGTATGCTTTCAGTAATATCAACTAATATATTATGAGAATTGTACCCTCAATTAGGAAATAAAAAATTATATGTGTCATTAAATGTTCCAATATATGGATGTTTGTATTTTTACTTAAACATTAGGATTATTATTAATTATTATTATGAGTCACACATTTATATATATTGAATAAAAACCATGATAAAAAATTTTTTCAGTAAGGTTGGGTGTGTTGTGTGTGTCATGAGTAATATTGTATTAACAAATAATGTGAGAAAGAAGTTATCCCACCTTTTCATTAAATGGATGTTAATATCTCATTCCCTTTGATGAAAATTATATATCTAAAATAAATACATAGATATTGTGTTTTATAGGAATTTTAATTTTCAGAAATTCAAAAAAAGAGATATTGGGCATATATGTTGATGGAGCTGACATAAAACCTTCTTGACATGAGATATTGTGATAAAAAGATTATATTACATCATAAGAATTTTTATTATATGGCATGTCATTGTGGAATTTTTTTTCTATGCGTGCCTTGGAATATTTCTAGATGCTAACATTGGACTTCATGCTACTACTGCTAATGCCATAAAGAAAGAGGCATAGAGGTTCACACACTAAGTGTGTCAATAATCTTAGTTAAATAATATATTCTTTTTTATTATTTAATAAGTTGAATAAATATTCTTCTTTTATATGGTTTAATAGTTATTCAGGTATAATAAATCACATTTATCCCATCACTATTTATTTGAGATAGTATATTATGAGTTAAATATTTAATAAATAGTTATTTTCAATTTAGTGAGTATAATATTTATTTAATTTTAGGATAATACTAGAGTGATATTTATTTAATAAATAAATAAACAATGTTCAAGGGCTGATAAATATTGCAGAGGAATGAAAGACTGAGTTTAATTATCTGATGATAAATAATAATATGGAATAATATTTAATTAAATAAAATTTATTTATAATTCTAATGTTTGGTGCATGTTGAGAATAAATAATATTATTGTTATTATTTGAAATGGGATTTGGATAGTATTAAATAAATAATAGCGGAACTATTATAGTTATTTAATTTTAACCCTAGAATAAATAAATACCCAATTATGTTATTTTTTCACGACCAAATTTAGTTGTGAAAAACGAATATTTGAGGGTCCTATGAAGCCTAAATAGCTACATTTATACATGAATTATTCCATGAATGATGAGAAATCCACCTCCACCCAATCAAGGATAACACTTTGGAAGTGATTCACAAGGGGATCAAGGTGGATGATGCAAGCACAGTGATATTATGTGCTGGAAACTGGGGACTCCTTAAGTGACATATATAGATTATGAGAATACATGTAGATCACCATTGCAAGAAATAAACATATGGTTTCTATAATAAAATGACAGTTCACTGTAGATCTATCACATGTCTCGTAATTGAAGAAGAAATTACTTATAGTTTATTCATTATGCAATTTAATTAATTATAAAAAATATGTTTTGATACCACTCTCTTGGTTTTAGAAAAAGTTCTATTTTTCTATTTAATTGAATCAACTATTTAGATCCAATATTCATCATTGTATATATCCATGATTGATCACTAATTAGGGAAAAAATTAAACTTGGGTACCACAGAACACATGATTCTTCAGGGCTCTATCCTAAAAACCGGTATAAAATAAGGGGAAAATTATTTTTTATAATTATTTACAAATCATTGGTGATTTACACATTAATAATTTATTTTTTACAATTATTTTTTGATAATTATTTTAATCTTAATTGATAGATCTATTCTTCTTCATTCATTTCATGTATATAAAATCGAGACTCTAAATTTAATGATTAAAATAAAATTGAGGAACTCATCTGGCAGTTACAAGATATATGGAAAGATAAAAAAGGAATAAAAGATGTGAATCCACAGTTTCGTGTTGTGTAATGGAGGTCTATGCATTGATATTTATTTGAAAATCTATTCAATATTATTAATTAATTACCACATTAATTACAGAATTAATGCACAGTATGTTGACAAAAATTAAATGGTTTACGGTTAGCCAGACTACATGTTGTGTGGACCTTTGGAAATGTCATTTAATACCTTTTGGTTAGAGATGGTCCATGTATAAAAAATACGAACTACTTGACTATTGATAGTGTAACATGAAGTAAACATGGTTTGTGGCCCACATGAAATGCATTTAATCTAAAATTTCAAAGGAATGCTTCACTCGCAGAGTCTATAGGCATGTACCTCAGATAGACAGTGGAATATTTATATATTGTGTAGATTAGATATACACACGGTGTACTTATACCTATTTCATATATTGAAAATTTATTTATTTTACAATGTGATCCTTGATACATGTACTTGTTTCTGGTCATAATGATATAAAATGATATGAGATAGGTTTTAATATACACAAATATTAAAAATTTAATTAATATCTACATTATTTTCAGATCATCATATCATATATGAGTTGTGTAATATGTTGTTAATAAATGTGAATTTAAGAAGAACACAAGGTCGAAAAACCATATAATTCATGTAATAATTCATGAATTGAATTTCATAAATGTTATTGATTACTCATATAAACTCTATGTCACAATATTAATATAGTATAAGCGGATAATACATTTTCGGTAGAATAGGCTGATTATTCACCATGTTATGCCAAAGGTACAATTTATGTAATTAGTTAATTTAGAATAAATTTACTTAATTTGTAAAAAATTATGATGGATGGCAATCTAATGGAAATTCAGATCAGAATTATGAGAAAATGATTGATTAATTAAATAAAATAATTAATCGATTTATGTGAGATTTATCTTAATTAATATCGATTAACAATTGAATTCAAGTTTTATTAATTTCATAATTCGTTGCATGCTATTGGATGATAATAAGGTAGACTATAACTTTGTGTATATGATTGGTTTCATTTAATTTATTTTTAAATTAAATTCTTGGACTTCAATCCTTATCTCCTTTTATTATTTAGGTCATATGTGCCCATGGTTTCTTTAATGTAAACCCCCCTTTCCCCTAACCTATGTGAGTGTAAAAGTCATATATAATGGATGGATCACCCAAGCCAGTTTAGGATGTTCAATTATGGAGCTAAGGTGAAACCAATAAAAGGAGATACAAAGGGTGAAGGGTGGAGAGCTATAAACAAAAACCTAAATTGGTTCAAGGTGTTTCTCCTATAGGTCAATGGATAGTTTAACAATCACTATAAAGAATAACCATTAGAATAAGATCAGGATTATACACATAATTTTATTTTATTTAGTTGAATGTTTATTTTATTATGGATGTCTTGTCGTGATAACATAGATAATGAATTAACATGCATTCAAGACAGAACAAAAATAAATTGGCTAATGTGTAAACACTATCTATGACATGGTTAATAACATATGTAATTCCAATTAATATTAAAAATCATGTAATGAAGATAATAATTAGACATTTACAAATAAATGATAAATTTTTTTAATAAAAATTAATTTCGGTATAGCCTTCCATTACTTTTTTAAGATTCTAACAATAGTTCAATGTTCTTGAACAACTGAAGTTATAGTGCTTTCAATTATTGTGGAATTCAAACATTAGGTTTTGGGTTAACGTAACTCTGTTCACATCAAGGGTTGACTGCCAAAGATGAAATTTGTGTAACTAAGAGGAAATGATAAGGAAATCCAAATTAATGATTTCATGATTGGGGAGTCCACACAACATATCAAGGAATATTGAGATAATGCAGTTGGCATTCAGAATGCCTACCTAAAACCATTCAAGTTTCTTGACCAACAAAATTTGGGGTTATAAAAAGGGGAATATGAATCAGTCAAACTAGAATACCCAATAAACATTATATTTCTAAGCCAATGGTGAGGGATATTGGGTTTTTATAATATAGTGGGAGACTAATAAATTTAATATTAATTTATCTGTATAAAAGTTTCTTAGATAATGTAACAAAATTAAACTTATCTTATTGTTTGATAAAAAATAATAAAATTTCATGAAACATATCATTTTTGCTTATTATTAAGAAGGAAAATATTCTCACCGGCACAAAATTTCAAAGAGTAGTAGAGGTTCTTATGTGTAATCCTTCGTTATGAAAGGAAATTGTTTGTGATGGAAGAATGTTTATCTGTTTCACTTGGAAATGAGTCAAGTTATGAAGAAATACCTCTCTATAAGAAACCTCACAATGATGATACAAATGTTTAGTTCATGAAGTAATCATTCATGTCCAATGATATTTTAAGCAACATGAGGATATTGATGCGTACAGAATGATGTATCACATGTGGGATCTCTATCAAGAGAAGAAGAGACAAGGCATGTACGATATATCCAATGATTTGTTCACAACTATGCTTGAAGAGTCTGGGCGAACTGGGCCTCATTTATTCATGCTTATAAAAATAATCATACATCCTAACATCTTAGGGAATAAATTCCCATATAATTTGCATAAAGATCTCATACCTTCATCACTACTAAAGACTTTATCCACATTTATTATGAATTATAATATAATCCTTAATGAGAAGAGTTTTTTGTAAATCCTAACCTTAATTCTCCAAGTGAATAAGGCCATGGGGAATGATAAACCCACATTCCTTATCATGAATATGAAAAGAGAGAACAAGGAAAAAGGGACAAAGTCCTATAAATAGCCTAAACCTCCTAATCACAATTCTTCTAATAAGAAAATGATGCATAATAAAGTTAAGGAAAAGGAGGTGACATGTTTTTCATGAGGAAATCCAGGCTACTGGAATAGTAAATGCACCTAAAAACAAGAGGAAGAAAAAGGTGTACACATTATTGAGTGAAATATTTCAATTTCTACACATTCATTATAAGATATAGCTTTTGGTTATCAAATCTACATATAAATGCACTAACCAAGTAGATTCTAGAAGATTTCCAGAGTATAGGAGGATTTGAGAGCTACCAATGGTTTGAGGGTGGGTTATCTGGACACTGGTGACTACCACCTTTCATTTATAACATGAATGATTTTGGTTTCAAGAGATTGTTATTATGTACCTACAGTTACCAAAAACATAATTCTTGGGTCATTTTTTGATACTGATGTTTTCATTTTCAAATTTGGAAATAAGATTTTTTTTCTTTCATAAGGTAAAAAAATGTTATTGTACATCACATTTAAATAACAGTCTTTATTTATTAATGTATGATATCTATGTGTTTGAAATAGATAATGAATCATGTTCAAATGAATAATATACAATTGAGTTGTGGAATCACCATCTTTTTCATGTAAAGAATAATAATTTTAAAAAAGCTATTTCAAGATGATTATTTATGATTTTTTGAGCTAAAAACATGATAAATGTCATAATTATTAACAAGGTAAAATGACCAAACCACCATTCGGTGAATTGGGTGAAAGGGCTACAAAACATCTAGTATTGGTACACACTGATGTCTGTGGATCATTTTATGTAGTATCTATAAGTGGATATTCTTACGTCATTCAATAAACTGATGACTTGGGTAGATATCGCTCTATCTACATGATGAGTTATATGTCTAAGTCCTTTGAGAAATAAAATGAATTCAATAATGAAGTAGAGAATCATATTGGTATGAATATTAAGAATCTTCATCCAGATTGAGGTTGTGAATATCTTAAGCAAGAGTGCATAAAATTTTTATGATATTTTGTGACTATTTCTCAAATCAATACAACATATACACCAATGTGGAATGGTGTTAGTGAAAGGAGGAACCATACCATGTTTGAGATGGTATGGTCGATGTATAGTCATACAGATCATTAATTATCCTTTTGTGGATATACATTACGAACTACATCATACACATTAAACCAAGTACAAAATAAATTGAAAAATGGAATTCCTTTCGAGAAAGAAATGAAAATAGGAGTATTTTTTCATATAATCATGTATATGGTTGGGAAGAATATTTTATGGATTTCTTAGGAAACAAAATATCACCCTAGGGAATAATGGGTATCACTATAAGGTATCATAAGGAAACAAAGTGATACTACCTATACAACCCATAAGACAAGAATGTGAATGTGGCCAAAAAACTATATTTCATAAGAGGGATCACATAGTCAAAATGTATAGTGGGAGAAAGATTGACTTCGACAAAGTTGATGCCCTTGATACACAAGAGTTGGTACACGAACAATTTCCACAGGTCCTAGTGGAAGAAGTAGTTACTAAAACACATGTTCTACATAGGAGAGTATCAATGGTTGGAGGAACAGAGAGATAGGGTTTTCCATTCGCTGAGGATGGTAGCTCATTATTGGTTTATAATGATGATGCTATATCCGAAATGAAATCAGTAGAGATCATAGAAGCTCAAAGATGGATAGAAGTTATGAATTCAAATATTGATTCCATGTATCAAAACAAAGTTTGGGTTCTAGTTTATGCACCATTTTATGTCAATACAATCATTAAAAAGGTTATTTAAGATCAAAATTGTAATGGAAGTTATAGTATGTACCTATAAACAAAGGATAGTGGATAAAGGTTATAAAAATCATTATGGAATTGACTAAAGTGAATGATTATCACTAATTTCCATTTTTATATCCTTAATAAAAATACTTGATATAGAATCTTACAATGACTCTGAGATTTGGAAGATGGATTTAAAAACATCCTTCCCTAAAATGAACCTTCATTAAGATTTATATATTACCAAATCAAAAGGGTTTGTAACACCATGTGGTTCAAAAAGGATTTGGAAGTAATAGATAACCATTTATGGATTTAAGCTAGAATCCAGGTTATAAAAAGTTATATAAGATAAAGTTATAAAAGAATTTGGTTTCATTAATAATTAATGTGATCCACGTGTCTGCAAAAGGTTTAATGGGAATAAATCGTTATACTTGCAGTATATGCTGAAAACATATTAGTTATTTGAAATGACATATTATTCATGCAATCTGTTATAGACTAGTTGAAGATGTTCTTATCCATGAAAGACTTAGGTGATACAACATATATTCAAGGGATCTGGATTATTTATGATAGATCCAAGATGATACTTATGTAGGACCCTGGGACACCCTGAGAGGGGAGGGGTGAATCAGGGTGACAACTATTTCTTTTAAAGAGATGGATCTAGTTCCCACGATGGTATAAACTTGTTAAACCTGTATGATGAAAATGATCAGAAAACAAACATTCACGTGCAGAGAGATGACACAACACTTTTTATTTTTTTCACCACTAAGGGCTATGTCCAAGGATCATACGTCGACAAGTTGTTAGTCGTACCGAATTCAACTAATCTTCACTAGTTATGGATTACAATGGTTCGGGAATAATAACTCTATCCCTGGCTCACTGCCTTTACAAAAGTTTAGGGATAGCTCACTACGTCCATTGGGTCACTCCCATTGACTCCCCCTGGCTCACTAGATTTGGTGAAGTCCCACTTAGTTTATAGACGTGTAGGTCTATTCATCATTCCAAAATAATGCATCCTCTATTGTATATAGATGATCTGTTGAAGTCCAACTCTCACTAGTAGACGAATCTCACTTTGTGCTGAGGGTACCGGGCAATATTCCAGCTTTCGTGCATCTTCAAAATGACGGGAATACTTCGAAAACACCTGGAGCTCTTCTCCAAGATGGCACACAAGTTTCAAGGATGGCACACAAGTTATAACTGGCGCGCAGGTCCATCTCCAACACTTGTGAAACTCAACCTTCTTCAATAAAAAACTTGTATGACTCAGATTATTTTCCACCAAAAACATTTTTGTCTTGAAAAAAACAACTATTGCGTAGATTATACTTGCGCGACCCATAACCACTTGCGTGACCACTTCACCTGCGCGATGGGAGCACTGAATTTCTCGAAGTCTCGAACATCGTTTCAAATGAGGAGGGGTGGTACACTATTTATAGGCAAACTGGGTACCCTACGCAGTGGCGCACAAACCTCCTCTCAGAGTGCATGTTCCGGCACGCATCTCCAACCGCCTAAGCCTATGTTGCGCTACTCACTTGTGCGACCAAACCAATACCCACACAACCCTCTTTCCTGTACCATATTTTGATGTTCTGATCTAAAAAAAATTTATGGCATGCAGGTTTCCAATCCTCCTCAGCACCGGCATGCAAGTCCATTCTCGATGCGCAAGTCACTTACGCAACACATATACGACACACAAGTCTCTTTCCCAAAAATCATTGTTTTCTCCTTTTGTCCATTTTGAGACCCGGAAATTTGGAAAACACTGGATAATGATGCCACCATGAATACTGTTATCTGCTAAACCTGTATAAGTACTCTGCTGTCACACATTCGGAACTTCCTCTCAGGATTGACAACAAACACAAATCATACTCCAATTAGTGCATATATAACCATGGTTCCAACAACATAGAGTATGTAAATGTATATATATTGACTACATACTAAAGAGATTTAGTATTGAGTAATCCAAGATGGAATTGGTTCTAGTGTACATGGTTTACATATTTATAAGAAAATGTGTAACTAGAAACAACAATAGAATGAGATAATGAGTAGAAAACCGTACACTTTAGTGATAGGATCAATCATGAATTACATTTTATTTACAAGACCTAATGTTTCATATGCATTGATCATGGTAAGAAGGTATCAAGAAGGTCCAAGGTAAAAAAAGTTAGACTAATTTTAACACCATCTTTATATATTTGAGAAGAACTATTGATATGTTCTTATTTTATAGTGTAGATTAGGAGCTAGTAATCAAAGGGTTATACTAATGCTAATTTTTAGACTAATTATAATGACCTACAGTCACAATCAGGATATGTTTTCTATCTCAATGGATGAGATGTGAGGTCTAAGAGTTTAGAGTTTTTTTTGTGATTCTATACTGGAATCCGTGTATATAGTGATTTATTATATAGAAAAAATTTTGAACATTGTTTAGGATATTGATGTGGTACCTAGTCGTAAATATCAAATATTTTTGTATTGAGATACTATAATAGTGGAGGATCTTCAATAAAGCCAAGGTTATACCAAAAAACAAAGAGTATACTCTATATTCATCACCTCATGAGGTATTTTTATTAGAGGGGTGATATATTTGCGAGCAAAGTACCCGTAGAAGAGAGTTTCGTGGACCCTGTGAATAAAGGTCTATATTAACAAAAGCATGAATATCATATGAGACCTAGAAGACTGAAGGATGCTAGTAGTTGGCTCCAGTATATATGGGAGTATATTATATTTGGTTCCCTAGAACCAATTTATTCATAATTTATTGAAGAATATTACAGTGACATTTATTTAAAAATATAAAAAGACATTATTCAAGGCCTAATAAAAACTATAAAGAAATGGTAGACATTGTTTAATATTCTTGAGAGAAATGATAATATTGAATATTTTTTAATTTATTATTTTATAATTATAATTTTAATGTTTAGTGCATATTTCAATATAATAATATTATGATTAATATTTGACATGGGAGACTTCTAGGATGAAATAATTAATATGGGAACTTGTGAAATTATTTTATTTTATCCATTGAAATATAGAAACCAAATTATGTTATTTTATCAAGAACAAATTTAGTTGTGCATAATGAATCTTGTATGATCCTCTTAGTCCTAAAAAACTACCTTTCTCTAAGAACTCTCCCAAGAACAGTGAGAAATCCTCCCCCAATGGATCAAGGAGAATGCATTAGAAGATATTCTCAAGGTGATCAGGGTAGATGACAAAATCGTAATGATATTCCTTACTAGCACCTAATAACTCATTAAGAGATGTCTAGAAATTATTGAAATTAGGTTGGAAAACCACTATAGTAAATCTATACTTGGTTTCTACAATGAAATTATGGTGCACTGCAGATCTATCACCAGAATCATATATAATGTAATAATTAATTAGAATTAAATATTTATCTTATTAAATTAATTTTATAAAACATGTGTTGATCACAATATATCAGTTCTAGTGCAATTCTTTTTTTATATTTCTTTTACTCAATTCCATGTATCATGATGTTCATAATCATATAGATCCTAGATTGATCATTAATTATAGAAACAATTAATGATGGTAACCACCTAGAGCATGTTTTCGTTATTCCAGAACCAAAATAAACTGCTATCATTGTCCCATGATTAGTTATATCATTTATCACTAATCATGTTTTTTGCACTTCCATTTTTAAGTTCAAATAATGATGATTCATCAAATCAATGACAATTTTTTTATGTTACACCACATTAATGAATCATTTTGATTTGATATAGGGCATATGGGAAGTTTTTGTGATGATGAATCTACATTTTAGTATTTTTGTGAGAAAAGGTTTGTTGCCTATGATTTTTTTGGTAAATGTTTTCACAATTTTCTTCATCATTGAATTTGTATTTTCTATGGATTTTCAATTTTTAATTGCAAAAAAAAATATTAATACTTTTTTTAATTTGAAATCTTGTGATCACATGAATTCATTTTTTAATATATTTTAATATCCTCCATGGAATTTTTTATCACGTGTTATATTGGCCATGAGTTATTTCATTGTGAGTATTACTTCTGGTGTGTATTTTAACATAAATTTGATGTTTTTTTGTGGTTCTTAATAAAAAATCACTGGTGTTATAAATGAAATTTCTTAATAAACTAATGGTGAAAGGATTTTAGAAAAAATAATGTGTGTTTACATTGATCATTATTTTGTTTAATATATTTTCAAAGATTTGTTTTTGGATAAATTATATAATATTTATTATTCTTTTTAGTATCAAATATATTATAATTTTTATTTTAATTTACTTTATTATTTGAAATGTTTTGATAATAATTTTTCAGTTATATTTGATATAAACTAAAATTTTCAATCTTATATAATCTCATATTTTTAGTATTATTTTAAATATATCAGTTATTAAGAACATGATTTCAAATAACACCCCATAATGTTCAATAAAAATACAATAACATATTTATTAATCATTCAACTGTAGTGTAATTGTTTAAATTATAATTTATATTATATATAAAATAACCACTACCACAATCATTTTATCCTAACTATTTCTCAAGTATTATATTCTCTATAGTAAAATAACATATTTTTCCATTAGTTTCATTTATGTAGTTGTTTTGTAACAACAATTCTAGGCTAATTGGATCTTTAAAAAAAATAATATTTTACTACAAAAAATATAGGTATATTATTCACTTTTACCGAATATATGTGTGCAATTATGATAATGAACTATTATGTTACAAATTATATACAATGATGAAATAAAAAAATGAACTACTTTCATAGTTGTATTTTTTAGTGCTATTTAAATAGATTCGGTATATTATTTTTATAGAGTAATTTAATAAGACGTATGCTCAATGTTAAGGGATGTATAATTTATGTTTCTTGGTAATCAATTAATGATAAAATTTCTTATGATCATATTCGATATAGAATGTATTTTATGTAATACATATTTCTATTCCTATAATGTTTTTTTATAAAGAATGGCAGTAAACCCATACTTATATTAAGAAACTCCAATAAAATGTCTTTAATAATATGTTTATTCCATATGTTTATTTCACAACATAAGAGTCATAAAAACTCTATACATTTCAATTACACTAATAACATTCTTTATCAACACATATTGATATCCAAATTTTCATGTTAATTTATATATTTTTTATCTTTATTCTTAGCTTATATTTCCCTACTAAATTTATTATAGAAAATTGATTTGTTTATTTACTTTTTTATGAAACATTTTCTCCATTATTTTCATGAAAAAATATTTCCACACATTGATAACAGTTTAATACATTTCATTGATAGAATATTGAGATACATAGATAATCCAAATCAATATAGTGGGGATTTAACCCTAAAAAAATTAATACAAATAAGAGTAAAAAAACTATGATTTATAATTTCATTTTAATTCTTAGAATATTTTCTAAATGATTTTAGAAACACTTAAAAAGGATGTAAAAGAATACAATTTTAAATAAAATCACGTAAAACTACTCTCTTTAATTTATATGACAATAAAAATGGGATACCCACACTATTTATTTTGTATGATTAGTGTTTATGTATGATTTTCCTTTTTTTCTATTATTTTGAAAATATTGAATATTAATTTCCCCTTACTATTAGATTTTTTTGTTACGTATATTGTGTAAAAATTATATTGGAATATGTTATATAATCATATTATATATCCACTTTTCAATATATTAATTTTTTTGTATATGCATAATGTATATTCTGTTATGTGACGCTATATTTTCATACTAAAATTTGTATAATGTTATTTTTATAATTATTATTCATTTTATTCAAACTTCATACTATATATAGTAATGTACTCATAGTAAAATTTGTCTTCAATATAATGTGAATAAATTTATTTTAGTATTTAAAATATAATTTAAAAATGTTATTTTTTGTATATACAATATAATTTAACAATGTTTTTTAGTTTTTTTATTTCATAATATGTTTTATATATACATTTTTGAATATCATGATAGTGACCCAAGTCCTGGCAATTTTAATAATGGTTTCTTTCAATAATATTGGGATGATATTGTATTTTATTTGGCAATATTGTTAATATGGTCTTCTCTAAAGGTGTTCTTCCTCATTTTCAAAATACTCAATTTAATTACTTAATCCCCAATGAGGATAATTCATTTGATACTTATTTGTTTAATCTCAATTATATCATTAACATTCTTATAAATTAATCACTAAAATCATTTATAACAGACTTTCAACCATCATGGAAAATGTTTTCTCATAGAAATAATTTGGGTTTATTAATTGTACATCTATACAAGAATGCATTTTTCATACCTCTGAGTGAATCAACACATTAAAAATAAATAATATAGGAGGTAAAATTTCTATTAAACATGACATATAAAATTCTTTTGATACAATATATTAGAGCTTTATCTTCAATATTATTCAAGGTTTTGGATTTAGTGACTCCTTTATCACTATAATCAGAACACTGTTCAACTCAGCCTCTATTTCCATTATAATAAATGTCTCTCCCAACGGGATATTTAAAATGAACCAAATGTGTTATGAAAGGTTACCCGTATCTCTCGTACGATTATCTATTGCCGAAGATTGCCTTAGTCTCCGACTCACTGGTCTTGTGGAACAGACCAAACATAAGCGCATTCATGTATATAAGAATGTGAATGCTCCCAATCACCTATTATATGCTGATTATACCATCCTTTAAATACAAGGTGATAGACAAAATATTCAAAACCTCAAAAATACTCACTCTTATTATGAAAAGTTTTATGATCAAACCATTAGTTGGAAAAAAATCATGTATCTTCTTTTGATAAACCATTCATCCTAGTAGAAAATGAAACATTATTAGTGAATTAGGCCATAAAAAGCTTTTTTACCTTTACATATCTTGGTGTTCCCAATTTTTGGGGCTGAACCAATTCCTGATTCTTTTCTATAGTAGTTTACCATGTTCTTAATTATCTATCCTCTTGGAATGGTATAACTCAATCTATCGAAGGTAGAACATGATTAGTAAAATCTATGTCTATTTATAATATGTTTTACTCTATGATGGATGATAAATGGCCTATTATTCATATGAAAAAAATGAATTTCTCAATCAAAACTTTTATTTGGACATGTAGTAGCTTGAAAAAAAAACCTATGACTATCCCATGTTCAACTTGTTGCAAACCTATTGAAAAGAATGGTATTGTAATAAAAAATCATAAATAAATAAATGAGGACCTCCAAGAAAGAAAAATTTTGAACCTTATTTATAACAATTCTGATTATATTTCTTTTCTAAAAAAATATATTTCATAGAAAACCAAAGTGATGCAATTTGAATATTCTCTATAAAGCCCCATCCTTAAACATTACTTATTCTTTAGGTAAGTCAATACTTTTACTTTAATTCACATCTAGGATATTTTTAGTTTTAAATATTTAGATAATTAGGTCATTAATTGTACATAACATCTTGAATATTATATGCAGACACTTTTACTTAGTATCCTTTTCTTCATAAAACAAAAAAAAAATTAAAACGAAATATGAAATCATTTCATGTTTTAACAACATAACATTTCCTTGATCACATACTTGAATATTTTCTTCATTAAGTCCTATGAAAAAACATTTCAAAACATTGGATGATAGTAAAAATATCATAAAGGGATACATAATGAAAGAAAATAGTTATTCATGAAAAAACATTCAAACCATGAAATCTTTGTCATAAGCTAATATTTTTCACCATCATGAAGTAGAAAAAATACTTCACTAAATATAAGATCATTGAATCCCATTTTTGTAGCAAAAGTTTTTCCAAAAATCCCATAGAAAGAAACATGTGACATATTAATGTATCTTGGGACATAAAAATACTTTAATGGAATAACCATACAATCTACATCCACACATGTCAATAAATAAAATATCCATACGTCCGACTTCCATACCCAATGCCTTGGAGGTTATAATGTATCCAACCATCCTTGGTTTATCATGGAACCACCAGTAAATTGGATTATCACATAACCACCTATCATTGGATTATCACGTAACCACCCATATAATGTCAAAGTACCATTACATAATCCAAACACATAAAATGTTGCAAATATCAACATATCACTAATGACATTTCATTTGAAATCATAGGAAATCATTTCAAGATATTGAAATAATAAATCCTTTTCAAAATCCATTTTCAATACCAACATACTAAAAATGGTATATGTTATTTATTTTAATTTTTAAAAACATTTCTACTTGTTAAGGAAGCCAAATATCAAATAATTCATGTAGCGGTGGAAAGGTCGTTGTTGCTGCATGCATAAAAATATACTTATTTTGTATAGTAAAAAAATTTGTAGAAAAAGATTCCCTTTGAATGAAATTAAAATTCAAATGGGTTTATTATACACCATGTAATAGAATAAGGGGTATATTATCAATATATGCCTCATTGAGAGGGGAGTGAGATGAAATCCCTTACATTTAGTCTGATTCATCACGTATATTCCACATTCATCCTGAATAATAATCTTATGATAATTTATACTTTTTTAAGAACCCCTCTCAATATTATAATTTCTTTTATGTCACTTATTACCATGTTATAAAAATTACATAATTATTTAAGTAAATATAGGTCATTTTTTCGATATTGGGTACTTGAGTCAAAAATGAAAATGTTATAATTACAAATTTTCCATATGGTCAAAAGTACACTATGTACTTAATAGTATTAATGATATAAATATCTTATATATCCTGTATATATATATTTATAATATTACATAACATTTGAATATAGTAATGAAATTCACTATTAATGGGGATGGAAAGCCGTACGTACGCATGAACACTACTTTCATTTATTGTTCATATTAAATAAATTAAAATTAATGAAACAAAGGTATATTATAATTATATAATAATATCATGTGATATATTGGTTTCATAAGTTAATTTACAATGTCTTTAATATGTTCCATGTATGGCATGAATGATTCATATCACTTTGATGGGCGGTAGTCAACACTTCTTCAAATGAAATTAATGTGTTCACAAATTATGGAAATCATAAAGGTATGTTGTAAATAAAAATACATAAGTATAGAGATAATGTAAATATAATATATATATATATATATAAATTTCTATCATAATGGCCACCATGAGGGGTTTTAGGGGAAAATTAAACAATCATCGTTTCGTGATGCAGTAGTTTTCTATCCATAGAAATAATATGATTTTATCCATTAGATGAAGGTTTGTGTAAGTGTAGTTTGAATAATTCTCATTAAAAAATACTAGTATATTAAGGATACATGTTTTATTATGTAATCTACAAATAATAATAGAATATAGAGTGTAGAAGTAAAATAATGGAAAGGATCTTTAGATAAGACACTACCTCTTAAAACGTGTAACTCCCTTTGATTTGAGGCAAAAGGATTTCTTGATTTATTTTATTTTGAGGTAAAGATTCCATGAGGAATATAGGAATTTTTTTATTTGATTTGGGTTTATTTTTTAGGATTCATGGGTCTTGAGAGGTGTGATTAAATTTGTAGAGGTGGTTCCCTTTTATAAGAGGGATGGGGGGCTCTTTAGGAAGGTATTAAAATATTATTTTATTATAAAATTATATTCCATTTAAAATAGTCCCAATATCATTTATATAAAATATAATATGTTTTCGGGTTGGAAAACACTCAACCAATATCTTTTAGAAAAGTATAGTTCACAAATTTTACCTTATCATTTAGCTTTAACCCATATTTAACTAATTTGACTCTTACCAAGTCTTCTTGTATATTAATTCTCTACGGTTAATATTGTTACAATAAAATTCCAATAGAACCTAAAGTGTTTCATTATTGAAATTTTAAAAATTATATATTTAATTTGCGAGAATATTTTTTTTCTATGCCTATTATATCAATTAATAAAATATTATTTATTTTAAAACCTATTTCTGTAATGTTTTATACTATTCATATCATGACTTTTTTTAAAAAAAATACATAACAACTTGATTCATTTAAAAAACTTCATTATTTTAAATATAAAAATTCATAATAATCTATAAAATTATTTTATGACTTAAAATGTTTAAAAATAAATTTATTTTAATTTTTATAATCCCATTTATTTAAATCATTCATTAAAAAGGTAATCACTGCGCCATCATTGTGTTATATATATATATATTTAATTAGTTGATGTATAAAATACATAAATAAGATACCATAATATAGGAAATATTAATATATTTATAATTACTATATGTAGTCTAATATATCACTTATATACCCCTACATAAATTTTTTTTTAGTGAAATATAGATTTTTATGTTACATTTTTTTACTTGAAATTAATGTTTATAAAATTTCATTTTCACATCTAAGTGGATCCATGGGGTCCCAAAATCATCCCATGAATGCCAACATCTAGAAATATATTCTAAAATAGGATTTTCACATGTTTTAGGGTAGTTTAGTATTTTTATAATTATATTTTTAGCCTTATTTACCAGATTTACCCTTTAAGCATGGTATATAAAATAATTAATAAAGTTATTATTCATAATGTCTAAAAATAAAAGGTACTTATTTAAACAATTTGGACATAATTATTAAAAATATGGAGTCCATTTTTCCAAATTCAAAACACATAATTGGATGATATTAATTTTATATTATTTCCCATTGTCAAAACAAAAATGTAAGTTTTTACGAAGTAATAACTGTCAAAATATTGACCTGAGTTTATATATAATTTTAAAGTGAAATTTCCTCCAATGACCATAATTTAATTAAATTACAAAAATATGATCCTATTTAAATTTAAAACCATTTAAACGTACAATAAAACTATTAAAATAAATTAGATGAAAAGGCGGTTTTGACTTAAATTGTGGTATTTTTACTATTCATTGAAAAATAAACATTATCAAAAAATTACCAAAAATTTATCGAATGTAAATTTTGTTGTACTTATTTTATAGAAGAAAATTTATATTTTAAAATATTACGTATAAAATTGAAAAAAACTAGATTTAAAATGGGTTCATCATCAAAATGTGGAAAAACAATCTTTTAAAAATATCAGAGTAATTCATACTTAAAATTGGATTTATTCTCCATTTAAGCCTCTAAAGTGAATTGGATAAATGTAAATACATTTAACAAACATTTATATTCATATTTTGGTTGGTACTATAAATTCCCACTAATAAAATGTCTAGGATTTAACTACCAATTAAAATAATAAAATAATAGAATTATTTTTCACTATAAGTCAATGTTATATGCAACATATGATTTTGGAGAAACCTGTTATTGCATGTCAATTACCCTATCAGAACAATAGTCCCAGTTAATAAAAAAATTATTGTATTATCCATTAGTATTAATAGAAATCAAAATGTAGTATTCTATAAATACCTCAGTTGTTATATGCTTCCCCCTTTTAGAAATTTTGCCCTTGATATTTTAATATTCATCTGGGAGACTTCATTGAAAATCCCACATTGGGAAAATATTAAATAAAACAATAAATTAATAAAAAAATAATTACAATGGTCATACATGACAAAACATACTAGAATTACATGTAGAAAAACATGGATAAAGAAGGAAAAATAACTCTCATAATCTAATATAGAGTGATAGAGGACTTGATCACAAAAAGTTAACCACCACAATAACATAAATTTGTGGTTGGGTAAAATTATGTTGATAAAATCAAGAATATAATATTTTTTCTTCAAGATCCTTATCATATATTTGATGAATATTATTTCAACATAGACTTTGATCATAAAGAAATATACTTACTTGAAAAGTGGTGTTTCATCCTCAAATCAATTTCCCCCAAAAGTAATATTTTTCTCCAAATGATGTGTAATCAGGATTAATCAACTTATAGAGAATCAGATAATCAAAAAAATATTAACTATCCATTCATTATATATAGAAACATTAACCAAAACCAAAATGGTTTGTACAAGATCAGATAATCCCCCAAATGAATAAGCCTTTAATCTCCAAAAATGAACGAACAATAAGGAATGTTCAACAAAGACCATTAAATAAACAATTATCCTTAATGTTATTTAAAATAATATAAACTGAGATGCAAACAAAACATTCATAAGGATTTTATCACATAGTCTTCCATAAAAAATATTAACATTTATCTTCAAATAATATCAAATAATATTAGAGTATCATACTTAAATGTAATTAACCAAATCACATATTCTCCATGATAGGTTAATAATTTTCATTTATTACCCAATTTTCCATATGTACACAATAAAAACATATATTCTTCTATAAAAAAATTCAACCACTACTCCACAAATTTATTCAAATATTATTCTATCACACTAAGGCATATATAGTTTCACCAAAGAGAAAATGTCTTCCAAAATAACATTTATCACTTAATCACACTATAATTTTAAAATACTAAGGATATACTTTTGATAAAATAGAAGTTCCCAAAGTCAACATATTCTTGATCCATAAAATAATTTTACTAAAAAGAATAATTTATACTAACCAATAAATTCACGTAGTCCCATGTCATGTGATATGTCCTCGTCACACATTGGTTGTGGGTTCGATTACTGTAGCTTTTTCTAACGCGGTCGGTTAACATAAGGTATTTCATACATCATTTTTAGTTTCAAAATATTCAATTGGAATGAAATTATGAAAATTGGTAAAAATATATTTGTATGGTTATAATGATTCAATTCCTCAAACCATATTAATAGGACATCTATTTGTGTAATGATAATTCACACCATATTTAAAACATTCAATTGATCACTCAGAAAGAACTTCTTTTCCTTTTCTGGAGTCAACTGTATGCTTCCATTTTCCAGGGAAGGTTATTGATTTATGAATTTCATTACCATGTCTATAAAATCTTCCCATCCCTTTGAATCAGTTTCCTAGGTGTTTTTTCCACAACCAAGACAAATATATTTTTTAATATTCTTAAATTTATGATTACAACCTAATGTTCCATATGGATTCATTTCTCACATATATGATGCCTTATAAATTTCACAAAGATTACAGTGGTCAATCATGGCTCTAGATATTAGGTTAATAATAACCAAATGATTTCTCAATTTATCTCCCATTTTTTTCAATTTCTTAATAATAAAAGTTTCACAGTTTCTTGGATATCCGTTGTTACTTTGGAGCCTACTAGATCCAGCCTTTTACTAAAAACAAAAATTCCAGTGTGATTAAATCAATAAAATCATCACATACTATCTTATGAGAAGGGTAAACAGTAAAAAATACTGATTCATGTTATCTTAAACTCATTCAAAAAGACTACAACTCTTTCTAATATGCTAACCATAATGGTTATATAAAAAATGTAACTTATGCTTAAATAACACAAAAACCTATAAAGATATCTAAAACAACATCTAATACTAACTATAATACCCCATCATTAAACATTACTTATTATTGATATAATTAAATAATTTAACATTCATTCACATAGAGGGTATTTTAATGTTTAGAGATTTATAGAATTAGGACATAACATATTCATAACATCATGAATATTTAAAGTATACACTTCTACTCACTATAATTTTTTTTCGTAAATCAAACACTTTCAAATAAAATATGACATCATTTCCTATTTTAATATCATCAATTTCCCATCATCCCTTCATTGAGTCTATTAATCATTAAGTCCTATAAAAAACATTTAAAAACATGGGATGAGTATAAATATATCACTAAGGGATACATAATGAAAAAAAATTTAGTCTTTCAAAAACATGTAATCCATGAAAATGTTATCATACATTAATACTTTTTACCATTAAAAAGTTGAAAAAAAAACTTCCCTAAATATAAACTCATTTACTACCCTTTTTGTAACCAAATTATTACCATAAATCCCATAAAAATCAATATATAAAATATAATGGTATCTTTTGACATAAACATACATAAATGGAATAATCATACGGTCAACTTCAACACATTTAACTAAATGGAATAACCATATGACCGAATTCCCTACCCAATGCATTGGATGTTATTACATAACATCACATCCTTTTTTTATAATGTAACCACTATTCATTTTGTTTACCACGTAACCACATATCATTGGCTTATCATATAACCTCCCATCAAATTTCCAAGTACTATTATATAATCATAACACATAAAATATTGAAAATATCAACATTTCACTAATAAAATATCATTTCAAATAACAAGAAATCATTTCAAGATATTGAAATATTTAATTATATTCAAAAACCATTATCAAAACCAAAATATGTATTAATGGAATATGGTATTTATTTTTCTCTTAAAAAACCTCATGCTTTTTAAAGAAGCCATATATCAAATAACGCTTGTCATGGAAGAAATGTCGTTGTCACTGTATATGTTAAAAACATTCTTTTTTTCAGTTAGTAAAACACTTCGTAGAAAAATATTTTCATTGAATGAATGTAAAATTCAAAGGGGTTTATTATACACCATGTAAAAAAAGGAGCTGTTTATTATCAAAATATTCCTCAGTGAACGTAGAGTGAGACAAAATCCCTTACATGGAGTCTGATTCATCACATATATTTCTTGTTCTTCCTGAATAATAAAATTAACTTCATTTATAATTTCATAAGAACCTTTTTAATTTTTTTTAATTCTTTTATATCACTTATTACCACATTATAAAAATTACATAATTATTTAATTTAATATCGTCTATTTTATCGGTATTGGGTACTTGAGTCCAAAATGATAGTGTTATAATTAAAAATTGTCCATATGGTCAAGAGTAAATTACCTCCATAATATTTTTCATGATTTAAAAATCATATATATATCTATTATATATGAATTTATAATTTTACATAATAGTTGGAGAAAAAATTGAATCACCATTTGTGGAAACGGTAAGCCGTATGCTCCCAAGAACACTACTTTCATTTATTTTTTATATTGATGAAATAATTACTAAATGATACATAGGTATACTATAATTCCAATATAATATCAAAATAAATATACATTACATAAGTTCATTAACTCCATCCTTTATATGTTCCATGTATTGCATAAATGAGTCATATCACATTAAGGGGTGGTAGACTGCACTTCCTCAAATGAAATTGTCATATTTAAAAATTATGGAAAGCATAATGGTATGTTGTAAATAAAAAAAATCATAGAGAAAATATAAATATATTATATATCATATATAAATACAGTTCCATTATAATAGTCGTTAAAAGAGGTGGTAGGGGATGATTGAACAATCATCGTATCTTGAGGCAGTAGTTCTTCATCCACAGAAACTTATGTTCGTATCCATTAGATTGAGGTGTGTGTTTTTTAATTAGAATACATATCATTAGAACATAATTTTATATTAATGATACTATTTTAGTTATTCAATCAAAAAATAAGTATATAATAGGACGTTTATAAGTAAACTAATAAAAACGAACTTTAGAGAAGACTCTACTTCTTAAAACATGTAACTCGCTTTTATTTGAGCCAAAATGATTTCTTGAATTTCATTATGCCTAAAGTAAGACATATAATAAAAATATAGTTATTTAGGGTTCTTATTTGGGAAGATTTGGGATGATCCAAGCGTCTTGAGATGTGTGATTAAATGTATAGAGGTGGTGCTCTTTTATAATAGGTAGGAGGGGCACTTTAGGAATGTATTGAAATATTATTTTATTATAAAATGATTTTCTTTTCCAAATGGTCACAATTTCATTTATATAAAATATAATATTCTTTTGGGTGAAAAAACTCTCAATAAATAGTTTTTAGAGAATTCTAGTTCACAAATATAACTATATCTTTTAGCTTTAATCAATAGTTAAATAATTTGACTCGTACCATGTATTATTGTATATTTATACTAAATGGTCAATATAGTCACTAAAAAAATCCAATCGAAGCACAAGTGGTTGATTAATGACATGTTATACGTTATGTATGTCATTTTTCTGAATCTTATATTTTTAAGACTTTAATATCATTTAATAAAACCATATTTGTTTTAAAAAAACCCATTTATTTCATTTTTTATACTATTAATATAATGACTTTTTAAAACTCCATAACAACATGATTATTTTAAGAAAACTTCATTAATTTAAAGATAACAATTCATAATCGTATATAAAATTCTTATAAGGAATAAAAAGTTTCAATATAAATTTATTTTAATGTTTTTAATCCCATTTATTCAAATCATTCATTAAAAATTTAATCACTACATCATCATTGTGTCATAAATATATTTATTTATTTGATGTCTAAAATTTATAAATTAAAAACAATTATATAGGAATTCTTTTTATATTTATAATTACTATTTATAATCGAAAATGTTTCTTATATAACTTCACATAAATTTTTTTTTAGTAAAAGATACATTTTAATATTAGATTTGTATTTAATTTAAATTAATTCTTATAAAATGTCATTTTCACATCCATGTGGCTCCATGAGGTCCAAAAATTGACCCATGGATTCCCATTGTCAGACATATCTCATCCAATTGGATTATGACACATTTTAGGGTTTTTTAATATTAATATATTATTTTTTACCTTTATTTACCAGATTTACCATTTTACCACGCTAAATAAAATAATTATAGAACTGAATATTCAAAATCACTAAAAATAAAAGGTAACTATTTACAAAATTTGGACCTCCTGGTTCCAAATATGGAATCAATTTTTCCAAATACAATGTCTATTATTTAACTACCATTTAAACTAATAATAATAATATTTTATTTTTTAATATAACTCAAATTTTTGTGAAAAGTAAGATTTCTGAGAACCCGTTGTTGCGTATCATGTACGCTATCAGAAAAAGTGTCCCCTTTAACATTAAATTAATATCTTATTCATAATTATTAATAGAAATCCAAAATATTATTCTATAAATACCTGGATTATTATATCCTCATCTCTTCTATGTGTCCATACATTAAGAAATGTTTTCCCTGTTTTAAGAATAATTCTAGATGGATGGTTTCTAGGGTTTCCTCCCTGAATTTATGGTTGGATAATTGGACTGGAATGCCCTTAATATACATGATAACACCAGATCAAACCCCTAATAATAAAAACTATTAAATTAAAGATATGATAAATTCTTAAAATGATCATCTTTTTAAATCTATTATGTCTGCCAATGAAAAATACCCTTTCTCAAACACTGAGGACTTTTTAATTTGGGATACTTCTCATAATGGTTTGCGTAACTCTAAAAATATAAAATTATTTTTTTTATAATTCTGAATGTGAGTTTGCTGGGTTAAAATTTTTTAGCAGTCCATGGATAAATCCTTCAATATTCACTATTTTTCAGTTCTTTTCCCACATCAGAGTTCCCATAGATAGGTTCCTTGAATCCTTCAGAATTCAACTTTTCTGTAAATTTAGATTTTGAGACCAACACTGAGAGGATGATAATAATATTTTTATTTCTTATAGAACTTATTCCACTATTTGAAACTACATTTTTGACATATTTGACTAAAAAAGGTTGATTCCTGACTTTGTAAACTATCAACCGAGGAGATGTGCAGAATTGGATTGTTCTCATCAAATTAGGAACCTTTTCCTTTCTCTTATTTTTGAGATCCATCATGTAATCTGTTAGGATTGAAATTATATAATTCATAACTATTACTCATTAAACCATAATTATGGTCATATGCTAATCCTTATTTCCATACGTGAAGTTGTTTTAATGAAAAAGGGTCATTGCAACAACATTGTTGATGACTAAAGAATTCTGCAACATCTCCGAATTGATAAGAACTTTTTCCACCCTCATCGAACTTTTGAATTGATATAGAGATCTCCTTTTTCCTAGAAATATTATAGTAAATGTATATGGTTCTTTCAAAGGAAATATGAGTCTTGAGGGTTGTGGCGCCATCATTATAAATCACATTGGTCAGATCCTTGGATTTTTTCAAAGTAGCTTCCACATTTCCCCTTCTTTAGAGGCAGAAATGATGAGTATGGTACATGCTATTACATTTACTAAGCTCTTTGTTTGGAAAAATATATGTTTTGAATGTGATTTTTCTACCATTGTATAAGAGATTTGGAATGGTTTGGTACATATTTCATGGTCGATTACTACCCATTGGATGGATTTCATCTGCTTACTTCTCGACACCAATTACATTATCACTCATGTTTATTGTGAAGAAAATATGGTTGCAGATGGCCTTGATAATAAGTGTGTAAATCAAGAAATTACTTTAATCCTTGATCCACTCGCTGAACTAGTCTATCTTCATGATAAGCATTGAAACATGATTCTATATTTTAAACTCTTATAACAATATTAATTTATAAAATTTATACTTTAGTCATTTTGGACAGGGACCATCCCTAAAAAAGTATATCTGATGCTTTATATTAGAGTAGGTATATTCTACCCCATTTTATTATTCCAAATTGATATATTCTAGACAGTTAATGAATTAAGGTATCTCATACTCTTAGTTTGTCAAATTAACTTATTATTATTTTTAAATTATTATAGTGAAATTTCATTTATTATCTATATATAATAACTCTTTATTTATAATTACTCACCCCATATGTATCATTTACATATATAATCCATTTTTAAAAAATTTAGATATATTTTTATACTCTACTATTCTATTTTTTACTTATCAACAAGAAATTATTTATATAATCTATTTCGGAGTTCTAAATGTTTTATTCAAAATAGAGAATTTAATATTTTTTATTACATTTACCTTATATATTATATTTATTTTTACCTTATATCCAAACTAAACTTTATATTAATTTTTTATATCATGGATATTTCATTTATTTCCATTTATATTTATTCTATTGTTTTTTTCCTCAATCATTCAGTTCATCTTATAAGGCATCCAATTATAAAACCACATTAATAATGTTTTAATACTATAATACAACCACTATGATTTTTGGGATGGGAGTGATATCATAAACACCTATCTATATTGAATTCATACGTAGGTGATGTTTACATTAGGTTGTGTGAAAGGGGCCTGTTTTCAAATAATAGATGATAAAACTTTTTTCCTTTAGAATATTTCCCACACTAGTGGACATACACAATGTAATAAAAAACACTAGAATATCACACATCATAGTGTAATGGTATTAGGAATTCTTCATTACCCTTATATCCTCTATTATGTCACAATTTACACACATGATTTCAAGAAAATCCAACACAAAATTCAAATAAATGGACAGTAGTAAAATTAAAATGGATATAAAAACTTTAAATTGTTCAAATAGGTGTATAAATTATTGTTTTCTAAAAAATAGGAACCATTTTAACATAAATTCATAAAAAATAGTGATCTTATTAAAACTTGACAAATAGGTATCTTCGTCCACTTCTATATATAATTTCGAATGTATGCTTTAAATACACAAAATATCTTCGCGCAAATGAAATAATTTTCAAACCAATAATTTTATTTCTTCATTTCCTCTCTTCATACTCACAATATATATGAATATTATTTACTCATTTTCTATTAGTTATCATTTATAGTTTACTTGGGTGTAACATTAGTTTTTGATAATATGGTGGAGTTGAAAAAGATGAAAAATGGGACAAATTACAATTTTATAAGACCTATTTACATCTATTGTGATTCAATTTTCATTTAATCATTTGTTTCCTAGTTGGGAATATCTTCACGAATGATTGTTTCACCATCCCATGTTAACAATATATTTTTTCCCACTTTAATGACTCTTACATTTGAATTGTGTTCACTAGTTTTGGCTTCCATTCCTATCGAGGTATATCTTATTGGACTTTTCATAGTTGGAGTGGCCATTTAGATTTACTAAATTTTATGTTCATATAATAATACCAAATAGAGAATAGAATATAAGTAAATAAAATTTAATCGTATGAGTAAATAATTATGGTGGATAAGTTTAGAAATTAATTCAAGTGAGTGAAAGTTAGAGTTACAATGATTAATGAAAAGACTACTGTGGGAAAATAAAGATGGTTTGATCAATGTAGTTGACTCAATAAAAATGAATTTAAGTCTAGTTTGTTGTTGTTTGTATCAAGTAAATATAAATGATCTATTTTTTTCTTATGTTAGATTGGTGTATTTTTAATTCATATTCATACATCTGTGAAATCGGGATGACAATGCATGAGTTATCACTGCTTGTTTAAAGGTTTTTTTTGGAATAATCTCTATAAACATTCTATTTTCATCCAATTCAATGGAATAATAACATTCTATATCGTTTTTCATGATCTTTTTCACTGTAAAAAATATAGAATCTTCCATGATGTTATTAGAAGATCCTTTATTAGTAACGTGAGGTTCTCAATCTTCATCATACCGAGCAACATATAATCCTTTCATGTATTTAGATTCATTGAGTTATCATTCATAATTATATTCTTATTTATATTTATATTATTATACATTATATGAAATTCTCTATTTTATAGATTTTTGTTATATCTTCATTGATTACATAGTTAAGAAATGTCATATTTTATATATTTCAATACTTTTAGGAAAGGATTATGAAAAACATTTAAATATGACATTATAATACATAAAATAGACTATATTGGAAAACATAACTAAATTTTCCATATCATTACCAGTGCTTATTAGGATTTCACACCCAAAAATATACCCTTATTATTGAAACCATATCATTGAGTGTGCATCCTACAATTGTTTTTGGTTCATCCATCTCATAGGTATATCACACATCATTATAATGATAACCACTCAGGAAGCTATAAGAGTCTTCCTAGACTTGAGAACACTTAAATATTATTTATGTGATGTTTATTCTTATCCCTTTTCCTCACATACTGTTACAACATCATATAATTTCTTCCACTTCCTTTATATGTAAATAGAGACATAGAAAAAACTTGATTACACTTCATATAATCATGTTATAAGTGTTTTATAACATAATATAAAGCCTTTTTACATATATAACATACATTGAACATTATAAGACTTAACATCCATTATCTTCTTCTTCAGTGCAAAAAAAAATTAATTGGATCTCCCTCTTCTATTTAGCTATGAAGTAAAATGATTCATTGAGAATACATCAGTGTTGGGATGCCTTCTTTATCAACATCAATACTCAATTATTTTCTTTTCCTATTATAGTATCTGATCTCTAACTATTTTCATCAAAACACATATTTTTGTATAATGTTGTTTTAGTTATTTTTTAAAATTTATATTACCCTAATATATATATATATATATATATAAGAAATTGATATTTTAATTTATTCTATGATCATATATTCTTATCAATTCAAAATATCATGTGAATACTTCATTTTGAATTACCAATATTCTAATTAATTCACAATATTACAAACTAATGCCAATCTTGTTAATAAATAACAATACCCACATGAAACATGAAGTTACTATCATGATTCTCTTCTAACCATTATTCATTCATATTCTTCTATCCATGATATCTATATACATTTTTATTCACCATGGTTTCATTTAATCTTCCCATAACTAATTCATGTATCCATCCATGAGAAACCTACATTTTATGGGAAATATTTCATTTCTAGTAAATAGGAAAGTATTGATTCCACAAATAATTTATGAGAAAGAGTTAATTTGTCAATTCTTTTTAATATATTCTCAATTTATTTTTCTTGAACTAAAATTATTTAATCTAATGTTTTTTCGTTTTTCTGTACTTAATTTGAACAACATGTTTGAGTGAAATTGACAGTGTGAATGATGAATGGTTCATCTACTAAGAGGAAAACATACATTCATTGTAAGAGAGTATATTTTTTCTACTTATTATATAGATTCTTTCTTTAAAATTTCCACTCATTAGAATAATTATATATTTGTGAGACTCCAATGAATTGTGGGAGGTAATGGTGTCTCACAAAATACATTGTAAATTTGGATTCACATGATGAGTTCTATGAGATATATTATTGATTGGTTGGAGTTTAATTTAAATTTTATAATGATATGTAACTTATGTAATGTGATTGGATACAAGTTTCTAATAGGTATAGTGTATACCTTTTGATAAGTTACAAGTATGCTGTGTATTTGGGAGCATAACTTCGTTATTTTAATATTTTGAATTCTACTATTATTCAAGGTATGAGTGATGTTTAAGAAATAGGGTATGAGATTAAGGATATGAGTGGAAATATGTTATGTTGGCTTGGTTCTTGTCCTGTTAGATGTGAATCCAAGTATCATATTAATAGCGGTGGTTTTTGGTTTGTATTCCTAAATAATGACATAATGAATTTGTAAAGTAGTGTCAATCATGGAGGATTGAACCCAAAAAAACTTGAAGATAATGATATTATATCCTTTCATTAAACATATTAATCGAAAAAGGTTTTACCGATCATACCATAGTCGAAATTATTGAATTTATTATCCTTGATAGAAAATATGGATTAGAAATTTTGATATTTAAGGGTTCTATTTGGAATGTATTTACATGCTTCTTATAACAGCTTAATGTATTAAAATTATATACCTTTTTTGGTAATTTGATTCATTTTATGATAGATCATGAATTCAGTTCTAGAAATTATATTTGTAAATATTCATGAAACTGTGATAGTATGAGTTTTTTTATGGTATGTGTAGGGTATAACCACAGTTAGAAACCATGGTAGTAGATATATTTCCTTATTTTAAACCATGTAAGTAGAATTATATCCATGGTTTAGAATTGTGGGTATTAGGATAAGAGGAAGAATCAATATCCATAGCTGGAGACTATGGATATTGGTAAACATCCATAGGTGAAATCATGGTTATAACCTTTTAGCCATAGTTTCATACAATGGATATATGTCGGAAGTACATGAGCAATATCCACATTTGAAAACTATGACTATAGTTTTACTACCAATCTGTCAACCTTATGTATAACATTGACACTATGACCACACCAATAGGAGCCACGTTCCACCAATCCATGGATATTACCCATAATGAAAATTTCATGACCTATATCCATGGATCATAACATTGGAAATATCCTAAATTTCAAGAAGATATCTTATTTTCCACAGATGTAGAACCCTTATACATGAAGGGTCACAGATGTATGAAAATAATTAATTCATCACTGAGATAGAAGTATGGTTAGAGTGTGGTGATGGATCCAATTTTATCATGATTCTTGTGAATAAATTTTTTTTTATTTAGATGTGACATTGGATGGAGTCTCTATACAATATCACTCTTTCGATAGTGTTGATGTGAATCAATAGAAAGATGTATCATAAGTGTTTTGGTGATTATGGTAAGTGAAAGATGGCATGTGTAGGTTAATAGTGATCCAACCATAAAACTACATAGAGTGTCCTGTTTAGAATACCTGTGTAGGTGATTGGACAATAGTGTCATTCCTTCAAAGATTTAGGCTTCGATATTGGGTTATGATATATATCCTTAGTGGTTGAAACTATGTGATTTTTAGAATGGTTTTCTAGAGGAGGTTCAAACATTGTTTTTCTAGGATGTTGGGTGTACTTATTGGGAAAACACATTGGGCAGGTAGATGGAGAATTTGATGTATGTTCATGTGGTAGATTTATATGGTAGGAAGACAAGAAATTAGAAGGATACTTTGTGATTTTTGCCTTATGATGGGTGAAATATAAGCATAAGGATGAATATTATGATCACACATGGTGTCATGTGATATATGGGTGTGGTTGATATCCATAGAAGTATTGTAAATAACGATGAGTGTGTTGATTAGATTTTGAATAATAATGAGCCCTTATTTTTGGATTTTTGCAGTCGATTCTTTTTCGATGTTCATGGATGGAACATGGTTGATTGAAATTAATGCTTCACTACTACAAACATGACTTTTATCAGTGATAAAAATGGCCTTTAATAGCGCTAGAAAATCACTGTTAATGCCAGTGAAGATAAAGGGGGGGTCCCCTTTATCAGTGCTCCAAAAATCACAGATAAAGTCCCCTTTTATCAGCGCTAAAAAAGCGCTGATAAAAGGGGTCTTTTGTCAACGCTATAACGAAGCCCCGATAAAATGGACTTTTATCAGCGCTTTCTTTTTAGCACTAATAAAAGATTCCTTTTATGATCACTTTTTTTAGCGCTGATAAAACTAAAAAAATTAAAATAAATTAAAAAAATACTACCAACCTGGGGGGTCTTTTTACAGCGCTTGAGCCCCCCGCCCCCCCTTATCAGTGCTTTGCTACAACTCCAGCTTTGCATGCACCACCTACACCATTTATCAACGCTAGCCCCTCTAAATCCCCCTTCCGCGTACATCCCTGCCTCCACCCGGATTTGATCTCGAGAACTCCCCCTGGGCACCTAAAGCCTTTGCCACTCCCCTATATTGATTTGTTCTCTTATTTATGATATATCTATTATTTTTATATATATTTATATATATTTATTCATATAGTAATATATATTTATATTTATATATATATTTATATTAATATATATATATATATAGTTATGTTAATATATATATTTATTGATATATTAATATATATATTTATAGTTATATTAATATATATATATATAGTTATATAAATATATATATACCTATATTAATATATATTTATATAAATATTTATATATTTGTATTTTTAATAAAATTTATATTAGTTATTATTTAGATAAAGCTAATATATTTTATATGTAAATATGTTTAATTATTTATTTAAAAAATTAAATTTTTGGGTGTGAATATATAAATAAAATGTACATATAGTTATATATTTTCTTATAAATAGTAGTTAATTATAAAAAATGATAAAATCTCAAAGACATAATATCAATATGAATGTAATACCTTGGAATAAAATCAGTCCCCACAAAAAAAAATAATACCCCCTTAAACGAGACTGAAAATCCACAAAATGTTAAAAAATTGGGGTACCCCGACTACAAATTCAGTTTTGGAGGCCTTCTAGGACTTTTTTCACCTTGAAAAAACATTGACCCGGGTGTCATGGGTCATAACGAAGTAGAGCTCATCGCAGGCTTCGATTTGTTATGTGGTAGAGCTCAAACAGACACCCTGATCAAAAGTTATGGCCGTTTGAAGTTCGAGTTGCGTTTTCAACATATTTTGGATCTTTTTTTTAATGTTTTTATTTTTTTAATCTTCAATTTGTTATTAAATGAATATTAATCCATAATAAATAGAAAATTATTAATTAATTTTTTTATTTTTTTATAAGACATTTTCACTAAATATCTTATATATTAAGTATATTAAGTTTAAATGTATATTTATACTTATCTAAAATATATTTAAAAAATATATATTATATTTATATCAATATAACTATTTTGATATATTGATATATTAATATATTAATTTTAATTTTGTTTGAAGTCCATCCCATTATCTGCACTTTTAAAAAAAGCATCGATAAAGGCCCCCCCTTTATCAACGCTACTAAAAAAAGCGCTCATAAAGGGGGTCCCTTTATCAGCGCTAAAAAAGTGATGATAAAGGGGGTACCTTAATCAGCGCTAAAAAAAGCACTGATAAAGGGGTACGTTTATCAGCGCTTATTTTAGCGCTGATAAAGGTACCCCCCTTTATTAGCGCTTTTTCGTTAGCGCTGATAAAGGGGTGGTGCTGGCCTTGCCCAGTTTTATGGTAGTTCTTGTGGTCGGTAGATATTGATATTTGAAGGACTACAAATGCCTCCAAGGGATAATAAGTGATATGGTGGGGGGGGGGGGGTGTAAGTAGTCATGTGTTTATAAGTTGTTATATTTACATAAGATTTCATATTTTATTTCCAAATTCATGGTCGTTTAGAGAATCATGTTTTAGATTATAACTATTAGAGTTATATTATCCTAAAGAGGATTTTTGGATATACGTCAATTTATTTTAAAGGTTTCAGGGTGATTATGAAGTTTTTGTCTTCTTGGGGATTGAGTTCAAATATTTATAAGGTTTTTATCTCTATTAAGGGTAACTACATGATTAGGGACAACCGTGAAGGTGGCCAATGAAATCCATGTAGAGAAATTTTTCTCAAATGGGTGTTGTACTCATCTTGGGCATGATTATAAAAAACTGTATGAGAAAACCATGTACAATGATGTGATTTACTCAGAGGGTTCCATATAGTTACCAAATGTTTTGGTAACTCGTGAGTCCAAACCATGAATGTTTATGTTACTGGAAATAGTTTTAGCTTCATGGTTACAACATTGATTGGAAAATAATATGGCTACCTATAAATATTGAAAAATATTAAAATTATCATTTCTCACTGCAAATTGTTTTCTCCAAATACCTTATCCTCCCTCTTCAATGGTTTGGGTTCCCTCACCTCTAACTCCTTCAATCCACCTAAATATGGGGTTTTATGTTGATTTCTATTGAGTTAGGGGTATATATTATTCTCATTCATCCCCTTATTATTCGACTTTTATCTCTCCCTAATTATTTTATCATGGTTTTGGTTTATATTAATGATTACACCAATATTTTGTGTAATGAAACCAAATTACAGGGATTATTCCCACTTTTTATTGTTGGTGTCTCATAATATGGAACACACCCCATATATCACTGTTTCAATACAGATACAATCCCATAAAAATTATTTTATTATATTTTTTTAAAAAAATCATCTTATTGGATAATCAATGTCATTTGATGTGGATTTTGTGTGAGTATGTTCTAGAGGAATTTATTGGGATTTTGGATTGTTTTTTCTCATGGATTTAGATAGTGGTCATGACTAGGTAAATTTTTAGGTGTTAATTACCTTTTAAAATTAAACCTCAAAATATATTATAAGTGGTTATAATTAATTATATTGTTATTGTGGATTTTAATTGGTTCCCTAAGAATGATACATGAATGTTTGTGGCTTAGACAAGCTTATGTGGTTTGCTATGAGCTTTATTAAATTGGGAAATATCCTTATGAGATAATAGGTCTCAAAAAATACCCTGATGGTTTGATATTTCATATGTGGAATTTGATATAATGTCCCCTCCATCTATGGGATTAATATTAAATATAAAATAAATTATTTAACTCAATATCTAAAGTAATGAATAATGTTACAACACCTATTATAGATTCATGGAAAATTATTTGATTGATCATACATTGAAGTCTAAGGTCTTGATTTTAACTGTACAATATAATATTTATATACATTGGAAGTGTTTTAACGTGATGAGTGATAGATAAGGGAACCCGTGAAATGTTCCATTTATACTCTTCGGGTTTGAATATTGATAGATTGGATTTTTTTATCCATGGTATATGGAATTATAATCCTTGAGATATGTTATAGTACTTATGATGATTGAATAGGAGTGGGGTGATTGGTCCCTCCCCATTGGTATGAGATAATCTAGTTGGGTAAAAATCTGGTAGGATTATGTGTAGGATGTTCATGAGAGGACAAACATAGGATATATTTTGATGTAAGATGATATTTAGGTCCCCACTTTAGGATGATAACCATATGAATCTTATTTTATGTCCAATGAGAATATTTTGAATTTAAATAGACATCAAGGTCCATAATTCCATCCAAGTGAAAGGATTGGGTGGAGTGATGGAAAAATGATAGAGTAACGCCCATGGGATTTCCAGAATATAGTGTGACATTGTATACTATTATGGATTCCCTAGTGTTATGTTGACCTTAGAGTTGATTAGTGTAGAGAGGTATATATTTTTGATTCCCATGTCACCATAAAAATTGAGAGTTGGTGATGGGAGCCTAGATTCTATTTATTGAAAAGGGATGGGTCGTGCACTTGAGAAGATGAAAATTGGTATGTGTGATGGGTATGTGAGGTGAACCATGAATATATAAATAAATATTACATCATTTAAAGGAATATTAAATACATTTTATAATGACAGATCCTAGAACTGTAATGGTTTATTATATATGAGATACTCTATATGTAATCAAATTGTTTAATAAATTTTTTTCATCATATAACATAAAGATATTCTCACATAATTCCCTTTTAAGAAATACCAAGTTTAAAAACATTATTTATAACCTAAGGTAAAAACAATATAATAAATGTTGAGCTCAGATTCCTGATAAGGGTAAACATAGGAGATCATAATCAATGATCACATGTGAGAATAAGATAAGCATAAGGTTATGAGATTATTAGTATAACCTATAAAAGAAAAACAAAATTATTAAAATATAATTAACAATTAATCAAGGTTTAAGTAATTTTAATAACAAATGAAATAAGTCATAAATTTTGGAAATCAGCAATAATCAGTCACAAACCATGAAAACATATCACAGGAATGAGATATATGTTTTTGACAAACATATATGCATTGAAAAAAAATTACATTATAAATGCTCATTACTAGGAATATCAATGTGGGAAAAGTCTCTTAGTGGATTTCTCTTACTACCCATTATATAATTTCTGTAGTCATGATTCACTTCTAAAACTATCATAGTGAATAGAATTACATAACGAACTACGTCCACTCCCCATTAGAGTTTATATTATATCTTGAATATTATATTTTTTCCCAATAAACTAATAGGATATATAATTGTTTCCCCAACCTTAACATAATTAAAACCATACATATGTGCTCCAAAATATCATAAAGTCATTCATCATCCCATTACCATAGTAAAAGAAACAGTTTTCAAAAAGATTTTATCATAATGTGAATAACCCATGGAAAATTGATGAGTTTCATAGAATAATCATTAAAAAATCATCATTATATGCCATTTATTATAGTAATGTGGATGGTATCATACATTCATATACCTATTGATATATAACCTTCTTTAATGTACACTAAAATGGATAAAAAAAATACAGTTTAATGAGTATTTTGACATTTCTTAAAAATGGATAATTTTATTTTATATTAGAATCTTTAATAAAATCCCAAAATATTTTGAAAAAAAAAATTATTTAAAATTATACATGGTATATTGTAATTTAATCATTAAAGAAAAGAACACTCATCCTTTTGGGAAAATATGTCTGTACCATACACATTAAAAGAGAACATTCTTTTCATAATTTTTTCTAAAAAGTGATTCATATGTGAAACATTTGAGAAGATTATTTTTAATAATTTTTAATTGTAGAAAAAATGTAACAAAATAATATTTCTCAGACATTACTAAAATGCTAAATACTTTCATAAAAATGTTAATGAATATGGACAATAAGGGTAAAGATTCATAACCTATAAAAATAATTGATTAGGAATTTATTAAAAATTGATTCTCGATCATTTTAATTAAATAAGACTATATTATTAAAAATGGATGATAATTAAATAAAAAATTGGAGATTTAAATATATGCAGTTTGAAGCATAAAGATCATATAATTTCCCTTATGTTAAACTAAATATAGATAATCCCAAAAATAATCGTGGCTGCAACATAAAGCCTCACCTCAAGTCCCATATTTCTTCATACATGTTCAGAACACATTTATAATATATATATATATATTATAAATATATTCAATAAATATATTCATTTATAAAATCATAAATATAATTCCTTTATAATTATCAATTACCCTTTTAATAATAATTCATTACTAAAAAGAATATTCTGGCAAAAAGTTGTCTATTTTCCATGCATATTTTAGTTTCATTTTTTTCCTTATATCATCATAATGGTTTTATAATATAAATAATATTACTCATTTTATAATTATCATATTTATTCATTATATAAACATTTATATACTCTAATATTGTGTGGCGATGAAAAAAGTATTTAAATTTCTTCATGGAGATTGTAATTCATATGTATACACGAATGATGTTTCCAATTTAATATGGATGAAATGAAAGAATGAAAATAAATAATTTTAATTTATATAATTGTGATTAAATTAAAAAATATAATATATATATTCATTAAATTTATATTTATGAACATCTATGTAAGGAGGAAATGATAAAAATCACATTTCTTCGTGGAGGGGGTAGTCCACATGTATCTATGAGGGATTTTATTTTTCCCCAAGGATGGGAAGATGATAAAAAATTGATATACCATTAACATAAATACATAATATAATAGTAATTAAATGAAAAAATAATTTCAATATTTTTATAAAACAATTTAATATGTTTTAAAAAGAATTAAACGTGAGAAATATCGATATGAACATATACATGTTCTTTAGAATTCTTCCTTTGAAAAAAACATAAGGCTTCTTGGATGGGCCTTTTAGAATGAAATAACCTCAATATAGTTTATGTTGATATTTGGTGTTTATTTAGGTCTAAATTGGTAAATATAAATTGATTATGTTTCTCATAAAGGTTAGAAGAGGTGGTTACCTTTTAAAAGTGATGTGGATAGAAAACTTATAAATATAAAAAATATTAAAATATAACAATATCACTCTCATTGAATAGTGTATCAATGTTGTATAATAATTTAGTATAATATGGTTTTGGTTGAAATTAAATAAACAAATAAAACTAAATAATGAGTTTTGTGATATTTTTTTCCTTATCTATTAGATTTTCCTCTCTTTTAACCTCTTAACCCTTACCATGGTTACACGATTTATAACATGTAAACTATTCCTCATGGATAAAAATTAATTTAAATATAATAAAAAAATTAATTATGTTGATTATAAATATAAAATAAATTTTTAATGATTCAATTCATATAATTTATTGAAATATATACTAATATATATTCATAAAATGCATCAAAAACATTTTTTAGGAAACAAATATTTTAATGTATAAAAATTATTTCATTATCATTACATTCCTAGTAAAAACCAATAAATGAATGTAAATTAATTTTTCTTGAAAAAATGATTAAATATTTCATTAAAATAATTTAAAAATATTGATTACCTTAATTTAAAATGTTAAAAATACATTGATCCCATAAAACCAATTTTTTGAGAAATAACTCTTTTTACCGTTAAATGATTTAATATAATATTGTAACAAATTTATAAACAATGAATAAGTAAATATTCAATTTTTAAGATTTAATAACAATATAGTTCATGTAAATAATATTTTATTTATGATCACGATACATTATATATAATAAAATACAATACTTTAAAAATTGATACTTAAAAATAAAATTATATTATTTTTAACATTTAAAATTGAGTAATTAATTCAAAATAAATACTAAAATCATTTTCATTAAGGAAAAATTTTATACATATTTTTTTAAAATTATTTATTTATATCTGTACCTTCCAATAAAATAAATGGTTACAACAATCTCATATAATAGTAATATTTTAATACCATATCGTGTTTCTATTATGCTCGATATCATGTAAAAAGTATCCTAACGAATACATAAAATTTATTTAAACAAAAATATATCATAAATTATAGGGATCCTACATTATTCATATATTATAAAAATTTCACACTTAAAATGACATTGCATTGTTAGAAAAAACCATGGATACCTTTTCCTCATCACATCTATGGGGTCTCACATTAAATCATTGAATTTTGGAATCCTCTAGAAAACCATAACAAATTTAAGTATTCAGGTTATGATGCTCATCATAGATGTGGTACAAGATCACCACTGGTTGATTCTCATAATAAATTTCATGCCTCGATGGTCTGAATTATGTATCTACTACACTTGATGAATATGGTATGAACATTATCAATGTAGATAGTAGAAATACACTGTGAACATTGGACGTACTTGGATGAAGTATCAAGTGAAAATATAGGATCTTAACATGATAAGAAATATCATAGAGAATAATATATTTAGGGATTGACCTTCCCATATATTCAAATATCATAACATTCCTAAAAGGAGATATTCATAGGAATACCTTGTGACCATGTGTAAACTCTAAATATCACTTATGATTTTGAAATTGAATTTTATATTAAATTTGAGTTTCCCTAATGTATTTCTAATTTTATTTAACCTTATACTATAATTTAATAGACATATTAGGTTCCAAATACATTCATTCTCTAACATCATCCCAAATTTTTGGAATCTTATAATTATTTCCATTGATCTATTTCAAAGTATAAATTTTAATACACATATGAAATATATTTTTAATAAAATTTTACTTCTGCATAGTGTTGATATCAACTTCCTTTGAAATCAGTAGATTAATATTTATGAACGAATTATATGGTTTCAATGGTCCTCTTAGAGTAATCATCTTTTTATGGGTGATATAAATTGATAAGGATCAAATATATATTCAATGATTTCTGAATACTTCTCCATAACATTGAGGTAAACATAAAAATCGACCAGATTTTATTGAGAGTAGTACTTCACGCAGCCTCGCCACTTTTTTAATGATCATCTTTGAAAGATGATTGAGGAAGAAATATAAACGTAAATGAATTAAATTTGTTTATTTTATGAGGTTATAGATTATAACCCAAATTAAAATTTCCCTTTTTATATATTGGAGAGTCCCATGATGAAGTCTACGGTGATGTTTTTTAATTTTCATTTAGTATGGTTAATTTTGATAAAATATCATTATAATTATGTCCTATATCCTTTACTTACTAGCATACTAAAAACACGATACATAATCCATAATATCTCCCTTCATGTTTCTATACATTAAATTCTATTTAAAATCCCAATACATCTTCGTACAAATTAGATGAATAAATAATGATAAAATATGATCTTCCTCCAAAAAATACTTTAATCATAGTGGTGAATGGAAATATACACTATTCATGGAAATTATTATTTCATCACTATAATGATTAAACAATGGAACAATTTTACCTTATTTTTTAGCTCTACATCCCACTTCTTCAACTCCTTAATCCTTACATGAAAAAATAGTTGAAAATTTTATAAAGAATGATATAAGATTTCTAATTTATTTTTCATTTCATGGTCCATCCTATACAAATATTTCATCATTTTATCTCTTTAAATGTTAATAATTGAAAAAAATAATGTTTTTTCCAGCTCAAAGAATTATCCATCATGTTCACTATCGAAGTGTTGTAATGTTTTGAGAAGTCATAATCATTAATCAGTTCTGACTACATTCATCGAAATATATGAAAATATTTCAGTATGAAAATATACATTAAGGTTTTTGGATTATTATATATGTCAAAACTTTCACTATATTGATATTTTCATTATATCATTAAATAAAATTAATGTTTCAAGTTCAAATAATTATTCTACTAATTTTTATTAATACCCGTAGATTTAAATGAATAATAAGAAACAACCATTAAATTATACAAAAGAATGAATGGCAATATATTCTATGATTCATCACTATATATCACAATACATTATCTATTATAGGTTAGTGTGATAATATATTCATCATCCAACATTCTCTTCATTTCCTTGAAATTTTCATCACATTTGTTCATGTATTGAAACATGGATCCTCTCACAACCCGTGCCCCGGGGCCCGTATCATGACAACCCCAAGACCGCCTTCCATAGGCCAGGGGCTAGAGACTAGCACAAAAGGGATACCACTCTAAACTGGGAAGGAATTTCCTTAATAACTGTAAACAAACACATCAGAGTAAACAATTGTAAGAAAAACCCTAAGTAAAACTGTTTAGAAAATAAATGCTGGAATGTAGAAGGGGTTGGAAATACAAGCCCAACAGGAAAGTACAAGTACAACTAAAACCATGTACAACTGAAGAAAAGTAAAGTAGCTACTGGGTCATCCTCTGGGGTTCCAACCTGAAGGGTAGGTACAAATGGCCTCCTTAGCACTCTCGTTCATTCGTCTCCTCCATGTATCATCACACCGAGTGGTCCACCTCCGAGTACCGTCAAGTCCTACTACTCTCTGCCTCAGTCAGTGCTTTCTGTCGTTTGTAACAAAAACAATGAGGTGTGTGCATTTCCAGTGCATGGGTAAGTATAATGATACTAAGTAGGGAACCCGAGACCCTCATGGTCTCAAAAAACCCAAAAAAAAGATAAACCAAAACGTATGAAATCAACGAATAACCATTTCATAGGTATATGCCCATACATATACCTAAGTTATCTAGTAAACAATCTCAATCCTAATGAAAAAAATAAATTCCTTAACTCAACTCAAACCAGGATTTTATTCTAGGGATAATATCAATCTGAACCCCCGGCTACTGGAGGACTCCTCCTCGATCGAGTATAGTGGTCTTGCTTCATAAAAAATGGTACTTCTCACTAACATGGACTGCTCAGGTACTCCACCTATTGTGTACCGTGGATCTTTAGTGCTCACATAGAGGCGCTCCCCACCATGGGTCTATTGCGCTAACATAGAGGCGTTCCCCCTCATATCCTACTGAGGTAATCCACGTGTCTAGTGCCATGGGTATGGTGTGATCACATAGAGGCGCTCCCCACCATGGGTCTGCTGCACTCACACAGAGGAGCTCCCCAGTCGGCTAGTCTAATCACGTCAAGTCCAATCGGTCAGTAATCATCAAGTCTTAACTAGATACTAGGTTCCTAGACAAATGTCTTCCTGTCTCTAGGAAATCTACTCCATATGCTGCTGGTCAATAATCCAACTATCATGAAGTCCATAATAGAATTATCTCAATGTTCTGCCACATCATTGGGGTCTCAATGCAATAGACAACACGTCAATTGGATGCCCGGTCTGCTAGTTATTAGTATTTTGGTCCCAGGGGCCTGATAGGATTCATGTACGATCCAACCTAACTGTTTCTCAACTATACCTTGAACTCCTATGGGGTATTCTCAAAGGGAAAGGTTTGTGCCAAGACTACCAGTGCCTTTTACGGTTCGTCAAATGGATGTATGGTGCCAATGATATGACCCAATAAGGTAAATGGATCAGTAATGGGCATGGGCCCAGTCTGACCCCATCGGATTGACTCGGCCCAACCCTGTTTGGTCCGACCCGGTCTCGGTCGACCCAGTCAGACCCGCTGGGTCTGACCCCATCTGTTGGGTGGGTTAGCCCGTTATGTTCAGCCCAGTCCGTTGGGCCAGGCCATGCGGACTACGAGGGCAGTTCGACCCAGATGTCGCCAAATTGGCAGCTCGGGTCGAAGGCTGAGGCTGGTTTGGTCAGTGCCATGAGGGGAACTACATGAGAGACTCGACCTAAGAGGCACGTCGGCCGGGAGGCCAGCGGGCATGCCGCGTGGGGTGCGTGTAGGCCGGCTGGACGCCGGGCACGCCGCAGGTGCACTGGGTAGGGCGCAGCAGGGCCCGGGCAGGCCGCGAGGGCACCAGAAGGCTGCCAGGCAGGCCGTGGTGGTGCAGGGTAGGGCGCGGTAGGGGCCAAGTAGGCCGCGGGGTTGCCGGGCAGGGAGCGCCAGGGGCCGAGCAGGCTGTGGGGGCGCCAACAGGGCACCGAGTAGGCCGCGGGCAGGCGGGCCGCGCGCCGGGCCGGGTTCGGGAGGCTGTGGGGGCACCGAGCAGGGCGTGGCAGGGGCCAGGCAGGCCACGGGGGCACCACGTAGGCTGCTGGTAGCCGGGCTGGGCACCGGGTTGGGCGCATGGAGGCCACAGGGGCACCGGGCAGAGTACGGTAGTGGTCGGGCAGGTGGAAAGGGTGCCTGATAGGGCATGAAAGGGCACCGGGACGCCGCATGGGCCCCGAGCTAGGCGGGGCAGGGGTCTTCCAAGCTACGGGGGTGCTGGCAGAGGATCGGTTAGGCCGCGGGCAGGCGGGCCGCGTGCCAGGACGGGGTCCGGGAGGATGCAGGTAGAAGGTGTTCGGCTGGGAACATCTGTGCGTCGCAGGGGCGGCGTGATTCGCGGAGCATGCAGGTAGCGTGACCTTCGTTTCTGCCTGCTTCAGTGTCCTCATCGAATCGACATGCCATAGAATGCCACAATAATAGGGAAATTGATGGAGGATGTCAGGCCATGTTAGGTTGGCCCGCACCCTCCACGTTTAGGGAGGTATCAGTTGGCCCATCATGAGAAGAAGATGATCATTAATACGTTCTCAAAAATCCAATTTTATCCTTTGAAGATGGTAATAAAAATGTTACAACATCAACAAGTAATAATCCACCTACCTTTTATTCTCCAGTCGTCGTTGGTTGATGTCGCAGAAAGATGGTCGTCAACCCGTGGTAGACGAACACGTCCCACATTGAAGGAGTTTGAGGAAGAACGTTGGAGGGGGTCGTTCTTCATAGTTGAAGGCCTCACTCATCGGCGTTCTTCGTCAGGAGATCATTCTTCACCATAAGATAATTCTTTGTTGAAGAGCGGTCTTCGTTGGAGAGAGTTATCTCTTCACCCAAGCTCCACCAAATGAAATATTCCCACCAAATGAAATAATACATTGTCTATTATTTTGTTGGAACATAGATTTCAAAATTGAGAAATAAATGAGAAGGATCCGCCTAATTAATTCTTGAGGATAGCACATTTAATCAATTGTGTTTGCTGAAAAATTAAAGAGGGGGATTTGGCATAATAAATAAGAGGAGTTAGGTCAATGAAGAGGGAGGTGGTGGCTCTATTAATTGGGGGTTTAGTCTCAGGTGGTCCCCACATCGTAACCTCTCATGGGAGGTTAGGTTCGGGTGGGCCCCACCACCAAAACCTCTCAAGAGAGGTTAAGGTGTGGTGGTTCAACCTCCAACCTCCATGGGGAGGTTTTAACAACCACACACCTAATGTTGGCAGAAAATAAAATAAATTGTTTTCTCAATTTATTTTATTAATTTTTTTATAATACTCAAAAATTATCTTTCAAACTCAACCCACTTCAATTGAATTTTATGTTTTCTTAAGCGAATACAAGCGTTGTGATTCCAACGGTGCCCTCAGATTTCAATTCTGAGCACCGTTTAAAAACTTATAAAATCCCTCTCAAATGTTTAATGATTATACATGAACAAAACTTTAGAAATTGATTCTTGGAACACTGGGCCTCAGAATCAAGCACCATAACTTTTCCCAGACGTGTGAAAATACCATGTATTTAAGAAAAAAATTCCATTGAATTCATGGGTCTTTACATTCTCCCCACTTTAAGGATTTATGTCCCAGTAAGCTACAACTCAAACTATAAGAATAAATGGGGGTACTGAGCACGCATCAGAGCCTCTCGCTCCCATGTGCTTTCGGGAGGTTCCCATGCTGCCAGCGTACGCACACCAGAGGTATCGACCATCCACTTAGGACCCACTCTTGATGATCCTCAATCTCCACTGGAACCTCTATAAAAGACGACCCAGTGTCGATGTCCAGCTCTCCAGGGTTGATGATGTGATAAAGGTCATGCACGTATCTTCTCAATTGAGATACATGGAAGACTTCGTGCACCCACTGCAAATGATTTGGAAGAGGTAAGTGGTAACCCAACTCGCCTACCTAGTTGAGGACCTGAAAAGGTCCGATTAATAACAAAGATAACTTTCTGCCTTAGCCAAATCTCTATAGACGTTGGTGAGGTGAGAACCCTAGAAAGAAATGGTCTCCATCCTCGAACTCTAGAGGCCTCCGTATCATGTCAGAATAAGACTTATACGTTCTCAGTGTAGTCTTCATCCACTCTTAGGTGATCTGCACCTTCTCGGTGGTAGCTCGCACCATCTATGGTCCCACTTGTTCTAACACCCCTCAGTCAGTATAGCACAAGGGTGATCTGCAAGGTCTCTCGTACAACACCTCAAAAGGTGCCATACCGATGGTGGAGTGATAACTTTTGTTTTATGAAAACTCCACCAAAGACAACTGATCCTCCTGGCTATGACCGAAGTCTAGGACACATGAACATAGCATGTCCTCGATGGTCTGAATGGTCCGATCAGTCTGACCATCTATCGGAGGACGGAAGGCGGTTCTCAAGCATAGTTGTGTCCTGAAATCCTCTTGAAACCCCTTCCATAGCCAGGAAGTAAACTATGCATCATGGTCGGAGACAATAGAAGAAGGTACACCATGTAAATGCACAATCTCTTGCACATATAGGTGTCTAATTCTCTCTACTGAACCCTACTCTCTAATCGGTAGGATGTGGGCTAACTTGGTCAGTCAGTTGATGATCAATTAAATGGAGTCATCACTGCTGGATATATATGGAATACCCATCACGATGTCCATGGATATGTCATCCCACTTCCACTCTGGGACCTTTAAAGGCTGTACCAAGCCTGCTGGTACCTGTTGCTCCACCTTCACATACTGTCAAGTGAGGCATCGAGAGATAAACTCGAGTTCCTTCTTCTTCATTCATGGACACCAGTGCTATTGACAAAGGTCCTGGTACATATTCTCAACTACTGGATGTATAGCTAGAGGGGATGAGTGCAACTCCTTCAACACTTCCTCCTGGAGTGGCACTGGTACCAAGGTACGTCCTCTGAAGAGGATGACCTGATCTCCACCTTCAGAAAATCCATCAGGTTCCTGCCTTATGGATATCTGAGCACGTCATGTCTCGCAGTCAGGGTCCACATGTTTTTCCTCATTGACTCACTGAAGAAGTGGGGGAGTGACTATAAGAGAGTGTAGGAATGCTGCTCCATCTCTATCAACAATGGAAATTTGTAAAGCATCCAACTGCTCTGTCGCCTCTCCTAGCAGGTGTATACCATTCCTCCTACTGAGTGCATCTACAAAAACGTTCCCCTTTCTAGAAGTATATATTATCTCGAAGACATAGTCTCGGAGGAACTCAATTTATCATCCCTGTCTCAGGTTCATGTCCTTTTGAGAGAAGATATTCCTAAGACCCTTGTGATCAAAATATACGGTAAAATTCTCGCTCATCAGATACTGCTGCCACATCTTCAAGGTGAAGACCACTACTGCTAACTCTAGGTTATGGGTAGCGTAGTTGTGGTCATCCTGTCTCAGCTACCAAAAACCATAAAAAATAATTTCTTGTTCTTACATCAAGACACACTCGGGTACGGTCCCCGATGTGTTCCAGTAAACTACATACCCTACGCCCTCCTCTGGAAGCCTCATGATGGGGGAACTAGTTAGCCTCTACCTCAGCTCCTGAAAGCTCTACTGGAATTTCTAAAACCACACAAAGGGTTTCCCCTTCTTTTTCAAGGATGATAGTGGTGCTGCAAATCTGGAGAAGTTTGGAAGAAACCTCTGATAGTGACCAGCCAATCCCAGGAAACTCCAAACCTTCATCACACTGCTGGGTGGCTCCCAATCAAGTACCGCTTTAATCATCACTAGATCTGGTGCAAATCTAGCCTCTGAGATGACGTTTCCCAAGAATTGAACCCCTAGAATCCAAAACTCGCACTTCGAGAGCTTACCATTAAGCTGGTGCTCTAAGACTCTATCTAGTAATTACCACAAATGGTTGGCATGTTCCTCCTTAGTAGTTGAGTAGATCAGAATGTCATTGATGAAGACTACGACAAAGTGATCAAGGAATGGATGGAAGATCATGTTCATGAGTCCCATGAACACTGTTGGATCGTTAGTTATGCCGAAAGGCATAACTAAGAACTTGTAGTGGCCATAAAAACACCTGAAGGTTGTCCTCTCCACATCCTCATCTCAAACATTGAGTTGGTGATAGCATGATCTGAGGTCTATCTTCTAGATCCACCGTTCTACCTTCAACTGATCAAAGAGGTCATCAATCCTCAAGAGTGGGTAATTGTTCTTCACGGTGACCTGGTTTAGGAGTTGATAGTCAACACAAAGCCTCAAGATCCCATCTGCCTTCTTGGAGAATAGTATCAGGGCTGCCTAGAGAGAAACACTGGACTGAATTAATCCCTTCCCCCGAAAGTCCTCTTGTTGTATGCGTAGAACAAGAAGCTTAGTGAGAGACATCCGATATGATGAAGTAGATATTGGTACTGTCTTAGGGTACATGTCGATGTATAAGTCCACCTCCTTGTGAGGAGGTAGTCTTGGAACATCATCAGTGAAAATATCCGCATATTGGTCTACCACTATAGGATAAGTCAGACTCTCCACATCAACTGCTCTGAGGGTAAGGCAAGAAAACTTGTGAGTGATTGGATGCACCCTCCTCCGAGTAATTCTGTCATGTGCTACAAAGGTTCCTTTATCTCCGGTGAAGGTAAACCTAGTCTCATCCACGCAGACACACCGCACATTTCTCCTAATATAGTTAATATAAGCATGGACTATAGATAACCAGTCCATACCCAATATGGTGTCGTAAGGCCTTGAAGTAGCTACTTGGAGATCCTAGCCGAAGCTCTCGCCTCCTAGAGTAAGCTTACACTACCAACACCAATATGTAATCATTGAGTCTGCACCCGTAGGAGTCTCTAACCATAAGGATCGAGCCAACGGCTCCGTCGGAATCTCCGAGCTCCGAATGAGGGTAGTGGAAATGAAATAGTGACTAGCACCAGTGTTTATAATTACTACAGATAAGGTGTAGTAGACACATATCATACCTCAAATCATCTCTAGAGTACCATGATCGTAGGCCTCAGCTACAAGAAGCTGATCACTTCTATGTCCACTGGCTCCCTGTGGTCGAGGTGGGCCTCCTATTAGTGGTGGTGGTAATACCTCGTAACTTCATCCACCACTAGATGCACGTCCAAATCCTCTTTCAAATCAGAATTCTTCTTGTGGATTGCCTCGTTCGAACCATTTCCTCTTCCTGGGAGGTCCCTCAACAGTCTGGTGATCATATGAACGGAGTGTCGGACAGTCACGCGCAATGTGACCCTACCCACTTCATGAGTAACACTTCCTTCTACTGGCATGTGTTTCTCTTCTCTGTATGCCCCGCACAGCCGATTATAAGTCATGTGGTTGACCACATATAGGTATGGTCCTCTTGGACTTCTACATCATCTGTTTACTTCCAACTGTATAAGACATCGCTGCATGTCGACTAGTGGTGGGTCTTGCTGTTGGAGACTGCTCAGCAAAGAAAATCTCCATTAGGAGGTCTCTCTTTAACACCCTCGCCTGCATCGGGATGATGAGTGTGATCATTGATGCTATGATTTCCCATTTGATCCCCTTCTCGAAGGTCATGGCCTTAAAGTATTGGTCCCCATCATATCTGTGGAGTAGGATGAGAGGTCGGTGAACCTCGCTATGTACTATGCTACTGTCATGATTCCCTCCATCAAATCATGTAGCTTTTGTATCTACACCGCACTTAGGGTTGTTGGGACATACTCCGCCCAGAACCGGCTCTCGAAGACTACCCAGAGTAGTGTCTCCTTGTTATTTACCTGGAGCATCAAGATCCACCATATTCCTGATTATTCCTGAAGGATACTCGTAGAACGGATCACCAAGAAGTCTGTTGGTGTCTCTACTAGCCCGAAGACTCTCACCATAGCCTCCAGCCAATCCTGAACCACTTGTGGGTCCATCTATACGCTGAACATGGGTGGCCTCTATCACTGGAACTCATGCAACACACTCATGTGTCGTGCATCGTATGCTGCTGGGGCTGGTGGCATCAGTGGACCAACAGAAATTAATAATGCTGGTGCCTCCGCTGGTGAAGGGCCATGCATAGAGGCCTCATCATTCGGTGGGATATTAGTGTGTATGACTCTCGAGGCTCTAACTGGTCATCCGCAGAGGGGAATCCTAAAAGAAAAAGATGTGATACGGTCAAAAGATTATACCTGGTGAGCAGACCCGGCTGAGTTGACTTATGGAAAAGTTTCGGATACACGCACGCAATCAGCGTTCTCATGCTCTGAGTCAAAAATCAGAAGTCAGGGTCCTGGTGTATGGATACGTCGGCCGCCTGCACCAACACTAGATTCCCTGAACTAAAAATCACAATTAGTACCCTTAAAATTATTTCATGTTAGAAAATAAAGATCAGAGTTCTATGTTTTGTGGTAGAACTGAATCCTCTGATACCAATTTGTTACAACCCATCCCCTGGGGCCCGTATCATGACTACCCCAAGCCCGTATTCCATAGGCCAGGGGAAAGAGACTACCACCAAAGGTGTAAATCCCTAAACTGGGAAGGAATTGCCTTTGTAACTGTAAACAAACACATCAGAGTATACAACTAGAATAAGAACACTAAGTAAAACTATATAAAAAATAAGTGCTGCAAAGTAGAAGCGGCCGAAAATTCAAGCCCAAATGGAAAATTAAAGTAAAACTGAAATGAATTACAATTGAAGAAAAGTAAATCAGCTACTGGGTCATACTCCAGGGTTCCTACCTGAAGGTTAGGTACAGATGGCTCCTCAGTACTCTCGTCCATCTGTATCCTCCATGTACCGTCACACCGAGTGGTCCACCTCCAGGTACTGTCCAGTCCTGCTACTCTCTACCTCTGTTAGAGCTGTCTGTCATCTCCCACCTACAAAACATGGTGGGGGTATAGCCTATGTAGGGGTGAGTATCACGATACTCAGTAGGGACCCCGAGACCCTCACGGTCTCACAAAACCCAAAATGGATAAACTAAAATGTATGAAATCTATAGATAACCATTTCTTAGGTATATGCCCATGAATTTGATTATGTTTTCTAGTAACCCATCTCAATCATCAGAAAAACACAAAAGTAATTGACTAAGATCAAACCAGGATTTTAATCTTGGGATAGTATCAATCTAAACCCTCGGCTGCTAGAGAACTCCTCCTCTATCGAGTACTGTTGGCCTGCCGCATCACAAAGAGGTGCTTCCCACTAATATGGACTGCTGAGGTACTCCTCTTATCGAGTACCGCAGATCTCCCGCGCTCACACAGAGGTGCTCCCTACTATGGGTCTACTGTTCTCACACAGAGGCACTTCCCCTCGTAGCCTGCTGAGGTACTCCACATGTTGAGTACCATGGGCCTGCCATGCTCACATAGGGGCACTCCCCACCATGGGTCAGCTGCGCTCACACAGAGGCGCTCTCCACAGGGATAGTCGAATCACTCTAAGTCTAATCGGTCTGTAGTCTTCACATCTAAACCAGCTACTGTGTTCCTACGCAAATGCCTAGTTGTCTCTGGAATACATGCTTAACAAGCTACCGGTCGATACTCCAACTATCACGATGTCCCACGTAGATGTATCTCAATGATCCTCCATGTCATTGCGGTCTCAATGCAATAGACGGTGAATCAATTGGACGCCCGGGCTGTTAGTTATTAGCCTTTTTGTCCCAGGGCCCGGCTAGATTTTTGTATGATCCAACTGGACCGTATATCAACTATACCCCGAACGCTAGTGTGGTATTCTCAAAGGGACAACTTCGCTCCAAAAAATATCAGCACCACTGAAGGTTCGTCAAACAGACGTCTAGTACCAAAGACATGGCCCAAGAAGGTAATGAGATTAGTAATAGGCCTGGGCATGGTCCATCCCGATCTGACTGACTCGGCGCAACCCAGTATAGGCTAACCCGGTCTGGGTTGACCTTGTCAAATACTCTAGGTCTCACCTTGTCTGTTGGGTGGTTCATCCCGTTATGTTCGGCCCGATCCGCTAGGCCCGACCCAATGGACTGCGAGGGCGGTTCAACCTGGATGTCGCCACGTAGGCAGTTTGGCCCGAATGCCGGGGCAGGTTCGGCTAGCGCATGGGGTGTGGGCAGGCCGGCTGGATGTCGGGTAGGCTGCGGGTGTGCCGGGTAGGGCACGGAAGGGGCTGGGCAGGCCGCCGGGGCGCCGACAGGACATGGTAGGGGCGTGGCAAGTCGCGGGGGTGCCGGGTAGGCCGTGAGTAGGTGGTCTACGTGCTGGGAAGGGGACCAAGAGGCCGCAGGGGGCACCGGGCAGGGTAGGGTAGGGGCTAGGCAGGCCACGAGGTCACCGACAGGGTTCCAGGTAGGCCACGGGCAGGCAGGTCATGCACTGGGTAGGGCACCGGGTGGCTGAGAGGGCGCTGGGCAGGGAGCAGCAGGGGCCAAGCAGGCCATGAGGGCACCAACAAGGAGCTGGGTAGGCCGCAGGTATGCAGGTCATACACCAGGTAGGGTGCTAGGAGGCTGCGGGTAGGCGGTGTTCGGCCAAGAGCATCGGTACGCTGCAGGTGTGCCGTGATTATCAGAGGTCGCAAGTAGACCGGCCTTCATCTCTGTCGCCTTTAGTGCCATCGCCTCATCTCCATGCCGTAGAATGACACAAGAAGAGAGAAATCAACAGAGGATGTCAGGCCGTGTTATGTGGGCCCGCACCCTCTGTGTTTAAGGAGGTATCATTTGGCTCATCATGAGAAGAAGATGATCATTAATATGCCCGAAACAATCCCATTTTATCTTTTGATGATGGTAAGAAAAAGGGAACAAATTCAACAAGTAATAATCCCACTACCTTTGATTCGTTGATCGTCATTCGTTGACACCGCAAAAATATGGTCGTCGATCTGAGGTAGACGAACACATCCCACATCAAAGGAGTCTGAGGAAGAATGTCAAAGGGGGTCGTTCTTCGTAGTCAAAGGCGTCCCTTGTCTGCGTTTTTTGTCGGAGAGCGTTTTTTCGCCAGAAGAGTGTTCTTCATTGAAGAGCGGTCTTCGATGGAGAGAGTTATCTCTTCTCCCAAGCACCCCCATATGAAAGATACCCACCAAATGAAATAATAGATTGTCTATTATTTTTTGGCACAATGGTTTTAAAATGGATAAATAAATGAGAAGGCTCCACCAAATTAATTCTTGAGGTTAGCACATTTAATTATTTGTGTTGGCTCAAAAATTATAGAGGTGGCTTTGGAATAATAAATAAGGGAAGTTGGCTCACTGAAGAGGGATGTGGTGGCACCATTAATTGGGGGGTTTAGTCCTGGGTGGTATCCACATCGTAAGCTTTCGTGGGAGGATATGTTCGGGTGGGCCCCAGTAACAAAACCTCTCAAGAGAGGTTAAGGTATGGTGGCCCCACCTCCAACCTCCATGGTGAGGTTTTAACCACCACATACCAAATGGCGGCTCAAAATAAAATAAAGCATTGGATCAGTTTATTTTATTAATTTTTTTGTAACACACAAAAACTATCATTCAAACTCAACCAACAATCATTGAAGTTAAAGGCTTATTAAGGGAATATCGGTGTTGCGAGTTCAATAGGGCCATCAGATTTCATTTCCGAGAACCGGTTCAAAAGATAAAAAACCCCGCTCGTACGTTTGTGGAACGTACCCGAACAAAACATCAGGAATTGATTCTGGGCACACCAGGCCTCGGAATCAAGCGACATAAATTTTCATGGATACATAAAAATACCATGTATTTACGAAAAACATTTCCTCAGAATTTTAAGGTCTTTACAGATCAATTCCATATCAACTAGGTTAGTGGATTTGATAGTCATGAAATCTTTCTCAAGAATCATTAGTTGTATCCATCCAAACCAATAAAACCATTGATATCGATCAATGAGAGTGGAAAATCCTAATATTAAATAAATTCTATTTTTTGGATCTACTAATATAAATTTTCATTTAGTTATATAAACTAAGAATAATGAATTCAATATCTCAAATTCATAAAAGATTAAATTTGATAATAAGTTATCATTTATCAAGGCCATCAATACAATCCAAAACTGATATTTATTCTCTTTATTTCTCTTGTAATTTATAGTAACACGATTTATAAATACAATAAAATACCGATCATGGTAGTATCTAAATAATGTATTCATTACATCCATGATGTTTGAAGGGTCACATGTATATATGAATAGAATCACATTAAATTCATAGTGACCTTACCTTGCCTAAAATTATTTTTTGGATATGTCCTCTATTTTATCCCTTAATAAATTATATCAATATTGAAGATGAGTTTTGGGAAAATATTGAGATCTTTATAATTAATATTAAAAATCATCTTCATAGGGTATATTATACATATTATTTATAGTAATCATTTTTAGTTCCTGATAATCAATGAAAAGATATATTATCCCAATATTCTTATTATTAGAAATAACAGGTTCATCCCATGGTGACTCACATGGCCAATAGAATTAGTTCTCTTGATTCTCTTACAGTCGTTTATTGAATTCTAGTAAATGAAACTGGAAATTTTCAAAGGAGTCTTAAAAAAATTTTGTAACAATAGGTATGTTTTTTTATTGAAAACATAAATTTATGACTGTAGGTAAGGTGTGGAAAATATTTTGGATATACATTTGTATATTCTAAAATAATAGGAAATTACTCAATGTTGAGTTCTTCACTAAACATTTGAGTTGGATGCCTCTCTAGAGTAGGTAATATGACTCATAAAATAGTATTAATTTACATTAAAAGGTTATATTTCTTCATCACACTAGTAGAAAATCATTTTATCACATAGAATATGAAAGCAAAATTACCTTACTGAAAAATTGTAATAGAATCTATATAAAAAAAATACATGGCGAAAATTACATCAAATTCAACAAGAGTTTAAATAAAAAAACTTAGAAAGAAAATTTTAGAAACATCTATCTAAGATTATAAATATACATGGGATGTGATTATCATTCAATTTGATTTTTCTATTAGAAACTCTATATGTAATCATTATGGATATAGACTAATATTTTTGTAATAATTACAAGAAAAAAGGGAATCCTATGAGTAAGATAAAATAATTCACATAAATATTTGAGAATACTATCCACCACCACCACATCATCATTTTAACTTAAATCCATTAACAAAACCAAAATTCTTTGTGTGAGAATAAATAAAAATTAATTGGGGTAATAAATAAAATTATAATTAAAATAATTTATAACAAGTCATGAATAAAAATACTTTTTTTCATCCTATGATTGTTTAGGATTATCATATATCAATTTTTGTTCATCATAAGTTTTCTTAGATTTTATCTTCTTATTATTTATTATGGTTCATAAAGAGAATTTAAAATAATTAAATAATATCATCATGATTGTTAAACCAGGTGTTCATTTAAGACTCATTTAAAGGAATCATGTGATGATTAAGTTAACACAAAACCCTATTTTTCATGGGTTTAACCCATGTTTTCATATTTTATATATTGTATATTATTTTTTCTGTATAAATAATAGGAAATAATATCTTTGAAACCAGGAAATATCCAATTTACATAAAAACCATGTGGATATCCCATAATTAAACATATCTCGTGCAGTTTTAATAATTCTATCTAATCCCGATATCTAAATATATCTAAGCCATACTCTAATTCTATCTAAGGTAAACTAGTAATTAAATACATAAATATGTCCTCATCTTTGATAAACATTCAAAGAAATTAATAAAAAATTTCCTATAATCATAATTTATTCATGTATTTTGAGAATAGAAATATAGTAAAATTATTTCATGAATCATCATAAATATATCCTTCAATGTTATTTTCATATAGTAAATTTATTAGTCCTACATTATTAGAAACCATTATTGATAACCTATATAGAAGGAATGATAAAAAAGAGTAAGATCGGTTTCATAATAAGAGTAAACAAAGGAAATATCAATAAATGATCATAAAAAAGAAGAATATAATAATAATTGTATGATAACATGATTATAAATTATAGAACACATACCAAATCAACTAATGATCATTAATCATGAGTCATGGAATATTCTTTTTCATAACAAAATTCATAATTCATAAGATTGTGGGATCATCAATAATCAATATTCATCCATGAGAACATATCATAAAAATATTAGTCATATTTTTTTTATACACATAATAATTGAAAACAATTTCCTTTGACAAATATCATTATAATAACTATCGTACTGGAAAAAGTTGCATAGTGTATTGGGTTCACTCCCAATTCTATCATTACCTTAGTCAAGGTTCACTTCCAATGTAAAACTGAAGCTTAATTTTTATCAAGAGAAAATTATATATTATAAAATAAATAATAAAATGAATATTTTAATACTTTTTTCAGAAATATTTAAATTTTGTAGGATTAATATTGATTTTAAACTTACTATGTTAAAATAATTTGGGAATGTGTTTTTGAAATTTAAACTTAGAAGTACGATTTTATGTATAATTAAAAAGAGAGTATTTAATTATTTAATCTTTTATATATAATAATGATTCTTAATATTGATAATTAACCATATATTGACAAAAAAATTTATAAATAAATATAATATCACTTAGAGGTAAAAAGAATATATTTTATAACACTATTTATTAATGCATAATGAATTTTTATTTATATAAATTATAAAAATATATATACTGATGAATGGTTAAATGAAATGTATATATTATATATCCAACTATTTAAATTTTAATCCATATAATGATGATCACAAGTAAGAAATTTAATGTAAGATCTTGTTATTCTTGATAAAATAATTTTTTAAACTGTTTGTCAATATGTTTAGCGGGTTTATTAATAAATTATATTCTAAAATATTTCAAATATAATATAATAAATTATATTCCATATTTAGAATTATAATTTCCAAACTATTTAATGTGGTTAATTTTATTATTTGTTTCATTGAATAGTAAAAATAAATAAAATTTGTCCCCATGGATAAGGTTAAAACGATTTTACTATGGGGTTAACATACATTGATATGTTTCAAAATTTCATAAATACATGAAAACCAAATTTTTCTTTATCTTTACATTAAAATAATAAAAATAAAATATGAACTATATTGTATCCATTTTTCCCTTAAATTGAATTTTCATTATTTTAAAATAATAAAAAATTACAGCTGTGCCACTCACCCCTCTATAAAATTGATCTTCATCTCTTGAATTTTTCCCACCTCATTATCCATTTATCTTGAACAAAACATAACAATTTATCACTAAAAATATATTTATACATTTTTCATTGATTACTTGATCCTCAAAATAAAATCCATAGGGTTCTTAAAAGTATATCCAATGGAGGTTTTCCTAGTCGAAGGTAGTCATCTTCACCCAAAACATTCTTATTTTACATAATATCATACCCCCATAAATTATCTATTAATAATTCAATTATAATAACACTTGTATTTACCATATAATGAGTCATTATTATTTTAAGGGAATAATATTTATCCATCATTTCCTCCATCAATGGGGATGAAAAACTATCACTCATGTGTACGACAGACTAGCACCTCGTGACCCGATGTAACTTTTCTTCCATCACTAACTCAAATGTATAGTCATAAAGATGGAAATAAAAATTATAAATCATATTCCTGAAATAATATTGATTCTATAAAATTAAGGTATCTTCTTATTCATTACCATTTCATACATTAAGTAAATGATAATGTCTATTGGGCATACATACGACCTACAATCTCAATGAAGTGATGTGATTTATCATTCAAATCTATATTTGATGAATGATTAAAAAAATTTCTAACGAATAAATATTATATTTATAACTATAATATAAAAACTTATATTATGTTACTACATCATTTTAATATTAAATATAACTTTCATCACAAAACATGTACTAAAAAATGATGTTGTTGACACGAGAAACAATGGTAATAATGAAATATTATTTCTGAATGGGAGATAATATGTTGTAAAAGGCAATATATTATTTTTTAATTTTCATATGATTATGTATAAAATTAATAAAAAATTTAAAAATATGAGTATATATTATAATGGATGATTAACTGAACAGAATCATAAGTTAATGGTTTTCACCACAATTTCAGTTCTATGAAAAATATTTAATATTATGAACCTATATAATTTTATATACAGTACATATTACCCCTTATATATATTTAACACGAATAAAAATTTATTATTGTGATAAATATTTTAGATAATTTTATACTTTTATATGGTTATAATTTAAATGTTACCAATTTGGTAGGTATTTATTTTAATATATCAAATATTTTAGGATTTCCTTAATATTCATTCAAATAATCATCAAATAAATCCGTCATAAAATCCATCTATTTTTTTATAAATCGGATATTTGAGGGTTTAAAATATTATATTCATTTTTTTACTTTATTGGGAAGTTGAATGGAGTAAAAAAAATTTAAATAAGAAAATTATTTTATTTATCATTTAATAAGAAATTATTGTTTAGAACACCCTTATTTTTGAATTTTATTTACCAATTTCCTTTTTGATAATGAAAATTTTTATTTAGGAGACTTTATATTATTCATTAATTTTTAAATTAATTTAGTGTAACATTTATAATTTTTTTTAAAATTTTTTTGTTAACAATCTTTACACTGATTCAAAAATAATGTTTTTTTAACATATATGACATTAATTGACATTCCTGCCAGAATAACCATTTTTTGATACTTAGCTTTTTACACATATTTGAAGTGGTGTTAAAAATATAAATATATAATGAAGGATTATTTTAGAATTTCACCTCAATAATATTTATTTGTCTAATGTAAGTGGTTTTATTACAAAAATAATTCTAATGAATCAATGGTTATTAATTATATATTATTATAATTTAGTCATTAATTTTGTATTTAAAAATTCACGGTCTTATTATTACTGGAAATTATATTTTCTTAAGTATAGATATCATTTTTATCATGAATATTATAATTTTTTATACAGTATTACCTTTTTACCTAAAAAGGTTTCTATGAAACAATCATTTGTTTACTAGGGAATATAATTATAAATCCATATTATTTACTAAATATATATATATATATTGATAAATAAAATTGTTTATGAATTTGTATTATAATTAAATATATGATAAATGAATTGAATATTTAGTGATGGTTAGAGACCGATTATAGATATCCCCTTGATTCATCAACAAGTCTCTTGAGAAAAATCAGTTAGATAAATTAATTGGGTTTTATATGTATAACTAATCATTGAATAAACAGTATTGGAACATGGTATTGAGGTTATATATAGATATAATGAATTTTGAGATAATGAGATCCAACATTAATTGTTTCCTTAATTGATAATTAAATTATATTTATCAATGATTTTATTCATTGATATTATCCACGGATGTATTTTGTGCTCAAGTTATTAAGAAGATGGAATTTTTTAGTTATTTTTCTTTATATACGGATAATCTATATTTATCCATGATAACATATATTTTATTTAAAAATTTATAAACTTTTAGAACACACTTATTTTGTTCCATTCCCTGGCATTTGAATAAGAATTCAACGAATGCTTTAAGTGTATAGAATGTTCTCTATTACTATGTTTTATGTTTTACATCTAATAAAAAAATATGAATCATATACGCATATAGTTCCCTAATACAAATAAATTTACTAGTCCTTAAATATTATATCCATTTTACATATGAAAATATAATATAGTAGTCTCAATCTTGAGGTTACTATAGTTGGGGTTGTTACAACTAGAATCAGGTGATGTTTAATGGAAACCTTAAGAACTAAATTTATGAAAACATAGATTAGGGGATAAAATCATATGATATAATTTGATGATATTAGTCATTAAGTAATAATGTCATAATTTTTTGCTATGTTAAAGAGTAGGTGGTTTTATTCGCACTATATCCTTGTCTGGATACTATAGGTGGATATGGTTCTGGTATATATTCATATTGGAATTATGAGTCCAAAAAGAAATGATCATGTATATCCCATCAATTATTCTGATGAATAGTGAATGGTCCCTTGATAGAAATCCAATATAACTCTCCTAGGGGATATAAAAAATTAAATACACATTTTCTTTGTAATTCATTGTAAAATATTTTAAAATATTTCTAGGAATTAAGGATATCCTCAAAGAAACGATGTTTATGATTCTAATATTAAAAATGTAGAAATGTAAATATTTTGTTTTGTTTTACACCAGATTTATAATTATATTCTTTCATTTAAAATTCATAATGTTATGAACTAATTTAGTGGTTTTAATTGTTTAGAAATAGAACATGGTATAAATAATGGTATTAATAAACATGGATAATGTACAAATATCCTTGTTGATCAAGATAATTCTTTTAGTGTTGGATCTGAGAAGATCATGGCCATATTAATTCCACTAACCTAGCTCATAATTAGTCACTTTAAAAAAATAGTGCAAAATGGCGTTTAATGGAACGATACTAAACCATTTTTATCACTACCTTTGAAAACATATCCCATATTTTATTAGAACTACCAATCTAGTAATATATGAGAAATGGATTTAGTCCACTGAAAATATATTTGATCACTTGGGATATGATGAAAGGTTAATGGTTAGTGATAAAGTTTATTTTCCCAATGGTGATGCTAATCAATGGATGTTTTTGAACCATAATAAAATTGGAAGAAACAATAAAACACATTGAATAGAGTAATTTTAATGTAATAAACATCAGAAATATTTCCTACACAATCTACAAATTTAATTTAAGATAATGTAACTCAATCTTTTAAAGCACTTGAATTTTAGTGTTGGATTAATTCATGAATCTTAAAGGGAATGGTTTCTCAGTCTTTTTCATCACATGATGAAATTATTTTACACACCCTCAAAAAAGAGAAGGAATTTTCTAGATCATATATATTCAAGAGAAACCAAGAGAAAATGATGTAAGATAAGAAAAGAAAAAATTTAAAACATCAAGGAATCATAATAAGATGAATCATTCATATAATTTAAATATCATAGAAATAAATATATCCTAAAATTATTGAATTGAATGGGAGTTTTTTAAATGTGTATATATTAGGGTCCTTAGGCTAGTGAATATTAGGGAATGAAATAGAAAAATGTCATCTAGTGCTTTAAAAAAATGTGGAATTATTCAATCCAATATCCCATGGGTTAAGGGAACATAACATAACAGATACTAAGGGGATAAGTGGACATCCCATTGGGTCTTGTTAAATACCCATTGGGATGCAAAAATTAACATAATTAATAAAAATAAAAAACCCTATTAAAAATATTTTTTTAGAATGTATATGTATTAAAACCCCAAAGATGGTCTATATTACCTAAATTAGTTAAATTAAATGAAATTTAAATGGATGTGTTGTTTGTATTGAGATATAAAAAGTACAACAAAGACAAATTTTAGAAATCAAGAGATGAGGTATCCATGTTTTGTAATTATTTGGTTTGTGTGTTAGAGATTCAATTCATTACAATTTCATTCATGCTATGTTGCCAAAATAGGGTCTTTATTGATCAACGAACATGAAAATGTTTCTTCACAGACTCTTGAAGCTAATTTCATTAAATTATAGTCCATATAACTTTTATCTTTATTATATATACTTTTTGTATTATTTGGAGTCTCTATTGTTTCCATACTCCTTGTCATAGACTCGATTTTGGGACCGATCTAGTTACAATCCACCTTTTTCACCCCTTCCACTTGTCCTTATTATAGATTCCACTAAAAACTATTACTGGACATCTCATCTAATAAATTATAACACTAATCCAATGATTATCTCTTATGTGATTCTGTTATAGCTATAATTTTTTTTATAAATAGTATGTTTTAGAATTTAAATTTAGATTAGATAATGAGGAAATCATATCATTAATCTCTTAAATAACATCCATGATCTATGTAAATATTATTCTGTAATTTAATGAAAATTTGGAATACTTACCCATATATCCATTAACATTAAGGAAAAATATGTAGTCATGAATTCTAATTCATGAACCTCCCAGTGGCGATTGAATACATGGAAAAAAATTCAATATACTATTTATAATTATATTTAATGATAATATTATAAGTTGTAGTTTGACATAATAATTTGTGACATTTTAAAATTTTAACATGTCATAAATTTCTAATAAAACCACAATGTGAGAGTTTCGGTCATCATGAGGTAGACCAAAAAATTGTATTTAATATGTGATCAATTAGATAATCTATGAATTGATCTTGAAATATCTATCAATATCATGGGGTGTGAGAATAATTGGATTGACGTCCCATGTTTGAGGGTCTTCCATAGTTGATGGGTGCTTTCTCCCTTGATTTATTCCTTGGATATCTAGTCTTACTATATGAACAAGCTCAAATTCATCTCCAAGAGATTCATTACATCCATCCATGATGTAATATTATTTCTAGGCCTATTCCATTACATTCCATTTCATATGAATGTTCCTTTCCAACTCTAGGTTGTATAATGAATCATTGGTTTTCTATTTCCTATGAGTTGAGGATTCGTACAATGGATTATTAATTGAAACTAAAAAATCAAAATAACAAGGAGAAAATAATGAAATAAAATAAAATAAAATACTGTAATACATAATAATATTAAACATAGCAGTAACTATCACCAGTAACAATTCAAATAATTTGATATCCATCAGTGTGTTGTTAAATTATTATAGTGCTACATAAATTTAATAATTAATAAAATAATTAAACCTTACTAGTAATGCGGTACATGTAGATTTAGAGTGTCAAACCCATACGTATAGTCATTACAACCTAAATTAATTGACGTAATTGAAATATCAATTTTTTTGGAGAGTTAAATTAAGTGAGGAAATATAATGTTTTTTAATCAAGAGATTGATCATGCTAGATTGATTGATTTTCAGCTTTGTGTTCTTGGTATGCAATTGATTATGAGTTTGTTCATCATTTTTTTTAATAATGAGGTCTTTATGGATATTTGGTCTGGGTTTCCTACATTAATATAGTAATTTCACAATTCATATGGTCAACTACTATGTTACATCACAAAACATAGTGACCTAAATCATTATTTAAATATAACTCACCTAGTATTCATAATGGTCATAAAAAAAGTAAATTAAATAATGAGATAAAACATAACTCCTTAGATCCAAATAAATTGTCTTGAAATAATAAATAGAAAAAAATAGAATTAATAAATTGATTTAATGTAATCTAAACATGAATACAATGTAGAAATGATCATTAAGAAACACTTCTTGTAGAAATAATAACACATGGAATAAAAATATAATGTCACTCATTCTATAGAACGTGATAAAAATAACATGTATAACTTGAGAAGATTGGTAGTGAAGAATAGTATCAGTAGGGCTCTACAGTCAAGTACATGTTATCTAGGAGTACTTATTGAATATTCAAGGTCTCTACTCTAATATTTTGTAGACAAGGGGATCCATATATAAGGCTCCACTATAATCAAAAATCAGGAGGATTCAAAAAACTTCCAAATCTCTAATGAGTTTATAACATGTTTTAGTCACAATACATGGATTTAGTTGAAGAAACTTATCCTAATATGCTTCTCCAAACAGTCTCATGATGTGAATGATGTACATGTTTTGAATGGATTCAAATTTTGAATCATGAATGGGTGAAACAAAATTTTATTTATCTTAATATTGACACCATGAATGAAAATAAATACTTGTAGAATGTTCATCATGTTAACAAATATTCCCTTATTTTTTTAGTCTACTCTTTATCCATGTGAATTTGTATTATTGATTCAATTTTCTTATGTCAAAAAATTCTGCTTCGCATCGTGGTGCAAAGTATATTTTTGATCCTATATTCATATATTTTTGTTCTTTTCAAAATATTAGTAGTATCCTCCCATGAATAACAAAACATTTTAAAAAATATAAATATTTAAAATAATATAAATTTAATTATATAAATCACTATTTTAAAATACTGTAAAATACATTCATGAAATTCATATATCAAAATACCAAGCTTATGTGATCAGTACATATAAGGTTGAAATTATTAATGATTTGGGGAATGATAGATTAATCATATCTTCAAATTCATGTAATTATTTGTCTGATTATGGATTCTTTTACTCTTAATATATTACATTATCTCTAAGAAAATTTGATATTTCTTAATCACATTAATAATGGAGTTGTTAGTCAAAACTCTAAGTGGAAATATCAATGCAATGAGGATGTGTTAAGAAGTTCTTACATGACAGAAAACAGGATATATGTTATAATGTTATAATTATAACTATTTTTAACTATGATATATTCCATGGAATGGAATAAATTACAAAATATTTTGAAAAACATATTGTAAAGAGAAAAAAAATTCATTCATGATGAATATATGAAATTCCTAATCAATATAGGGGAGAATTCAACATCTACCTATTTTCTATATATCTTATATGTATAGAATCTTATTGAGATTATTATTGTATTCGTATGGACAAAATCTATAGAGTAAAAAAGGTAACTAAAAAATTGAGGATGTACCTATTGTACATGAATACATTGATTTATTTCTCGAGGAATTACGTGAACATCCACTCGAAAATTTTCTTATATTTTAAATTTATTTAATTATTGATCCATGCACAATATCTAGGAATACCTTTAAAATATACAGTATGTAATTAGTGGAGTTGGAGAATTAGGTAGAATAGTTGTGTAATAAGGGATAAAAAATAACCTATTGATTCACCTTGGGAGGCCCATATTATTTTTGTTAATACGAATTATGGATCCATAAGGTTGTGCATTTATTTTAGTATAATCAATGCTATTATGAAAAATAACACGTATCATATGCCATGGAATATTAAATTTTCTCAACAACTTCATATACATGAATATTTTTGAAACAATAAACATCATTTTCAGTGTAATTAATTTCTATTCAAGAAGTGTGATATTACAATAGAAGTCTTTTGATTGAGGTATGGACATTAAAGGATTAAAATAATTCCATTTTTTAAACTAATGCACCATATGTTTTTTTATTTAATGAAAAGAGTATTAAGGTAATATCTAAGATATATTTTTGGTGTTTGTGGATGATATATTATACATTATAAAATCATTGAAAAGCATAAAAATCACTTCCAGATCTTTCTCGAGATTTCTAAAGGAACATATTTATATGTAATGTTTAGTAAATGTAAAATCTAGATTTAGAATGTTTCTTTTCCTGGGTATATTTTCTCAAATGATGTAATCATAGTTACTCTTATGAAGACAAATTTTGTAAAATAATGTCCTACACTAGTGAATATATCCATGTTATGTAGTTTTATTGGTTTGGTTATTTTTTTAAAACATTCCTAATTAGGTAACCCATTAACTAAGATTACACGTAAAGGGGTTAATTTCTCATAGGCAACAAAATGTAGAGAATGTTTTAATGAATTGAATGGGATATTGGTTAATGATATAAATCATTATGAAATTATGGATTTATTATATATAGTTATGTATAGAATAATTGAATCAATTGTCACGTTTTGAAGAATAACAATGTTATTGGTTATGAATCAAGGATGGTAAAGACTCCTCAAAAGAATTATCTAATTTATGATCTTGAGTTAGAATCCATATTATTTTCATTGAAGATATATTTTAATTATATATTTGGTTAAATATGTGAGATATGTCTATCTTATAAGGTCCTAAAATACATCTTTTCCATGTGGTAGATCAGAATTAGGAAAAGGTGATGGCTCAGAATACAAATTTTTATTATTTTTTAATACATTACACCTCAAGAAAGGAAAATAAGGTAGAAAATTCATTAACATAGATCGATCATGATATCTTGAACAATGTGAGTGACTAAAAGGATCATATATTTATGGATTTAATAACTAGGATTATAGAAATTACAACGAGAGGGAAAATATTAGGCATTTTTCATATTAATTCCAACACTTATTTATTGGAAAAGATAAAAATGTATTAGCCCGATGAGGATAACTTTCAGAATAAAATTAAATATGCATCTGATGGGAAATTATAAGACATTTTATATGAATATGGAGTTATAAAATTAGTAATGTGGAAATGTGTTCCAACTATACATCATTTCAATATAGAATTATAGGATTATAATGATAGGTCTTTTTTATTTTTAAACCCTTATGATACCAAGTTGTAATGGGTTTTTATGGATCATTTCTTGTTGGATAATATGAATTAGGAAACTACTAATTTTGTTTTAATATACATGGATTTTAAGAAGATGAAGGTTGAGATATAACACCCTAAAAATTTAATACAACCTTTAGCAATTCCTGTGTGGAAATAAGAAAAATTAATTCAAAATTTCTTATTGGACTATCAAATACTCTTAAAAATAATGATGAAACATGGGGTCTTATTGACCTCCTAACCAAATCTACACATTTCCTTTCTATAAGATAAGCTTTTCTGCATGATCACCTTTAATGGGTCTATATAAAAAATGTTTTAAGACATTACAGAGAAACTATTTTTTTTCCTAACTATGTACCATGAATTCCAAATAAATTCTAGAAATTTCATGAGAAGGCTCATGATACCTAGCTTTATTTGCGAACTACATATCATCCTCAGACTAATGGAATGATAAGACAGAATATTAAAACATTAGAATATATGTTGAGATAATTATCACTTTAATTTAATGGTATATATCATTAGTATTTTCCATTTTTATAGTTTTCATTCGAAAATATATTACATTAAATTATTCGATTGGTGCCCTATGAAGCATTATATGTCAATGGACATTGTATTCTATCCTGTTCAGATGAAATTGGTGAAAGAAAAATTTTTATACAAGAACATTTTGAAGAGAAAAAAATGATGGTAAAGTCTATTTCGACTCATGTTAATGGAGTTAAAGATATGAAAAATAGTTATGTTGAAAAAAATAGAAGGATTAGGAATTTAATGTTTGAGATCTTGATTTCTTGAATGTTTCACCACAAAAATGGGTTATAAAGTTTGGATGTAATGGAAAACTAAGCCCCGAGTATATCAGACCCATGCATGTTCTAGAAACTATTTGAGCTATCTCTTAACAATTTAAAATTACACCATGTATATCTAATGTACATGATGTTTTCCATATATCATTAGGAACAAAGAACATTCCAAACTTTACACATGTGCTCACCTATGAAGAAATCGAATAGTAACCAGATCTATCAAACTATGAAGAGTCTATCCTGATACATGATACTATAGAACAAGTGTTGTGGAATTACATGGTATAAATGATAAATTTATATTATATAAATCATTAAATTGAGGATCTAATGTGGTAAGAATATGATGTCATAAATAAGAACCATCCTATTTTGTTTAGAAAGAAATAACCATGATAATTTGAATAATGAAATTTTTATAGGAGGTCAGAATGGGACACATGACTATAAATTATTGTTAGTGAACATTATATTTTTATTAAACTATAATAAAATATACTTTTTAATATTTTATTGAAATTAAATTCAAATTTTATAATATAAATATCAAATTTAAGCTTATTGTGTCAAAATTACCCAGGAATGAGTTTTTGAATATTTATTTTAGAAATAAGATTTAATAAGTAATTGAAAATGTTGTATTACAATGTTGATAATTTTATATATAATAATATGTTGTAATATTTATAATTAACCATGTGTTGAATATCAATTTTATATAAATAATGGTAATATCATTTGGTGGTAAAAAGAGATAGTTTTGAGTATTATTTTAAATTCATAATGTATTTTAATTTAAATAAAATTAAATAATATTTAATGATGAATCATTGAAATAAAATTTAAAGATTATACATCTAAATACATGAATTTCAATGCATATATTTATCATCACTCATCATATAATTAATGTGTGGTCATCTTATTATGGAAAAATGCATTTTTTTAGAAATCATTTTTCGATACATTTTCCAGGTTTATTTAAAAAAATAAATAAATAGACTATGTGGATTGAATTAAATAAAATAGTTTCCATATTTTTTATTATAATATCAAAATTTTTTAGTCATGTCACTTTAATTTTGGGTCAGAATGAATATTTAAAATTGAAAAAAAAATCACCATTGTTAAGGGTAACACGGGTTTACTTGGGGATTAGCTATAAACATAATTGATAAAAGGACCTAAAATATTTATAAAACATTTTTTTTGTAATTAGATCTTAATGATAAAAATTATAATAAAATCCATCATGAAGGAATTTTTTCATAAAAGTTAATTGTCGTTATTTTAAACATGTAAAAAAATGCAGGTGTGTCACTCACCTAAATTATAAAAAAGAACCTACTACCATAAATTATTTACACATATTAAGCCACTTATCATGAAAAAAACCTACCAAACTATCTTCCAAAAATACTCATACACATTATAGATCTACTAGTCCTTCCAAAAATACCAAACATGTGGTCTTTAATAAGATATTCAAAGGTCGTTTTTCAAAGTGAAGGTAATTATCTTCACAAAACTCTTTTTTTAAATTATACTTTTACCTCATTAAATTATTTAATAAAAATTGAAATATAATAACACTTTTATATTCCATATATTAAGATTTTTTTATTATTACTCAATATGTTTTATCTAAATTATTTTCTAATAAAGAAAAAACAAAACCATCACTCGTGTATACGGAGAACTACCACAACACAAAACAGTGAAATGTTTTTCTATAAATCAGTCACGTGGATAGTAATAATGATTAAAATAATGAATATATATGATAATAATTACATTATATTTATTTTAGTTAATTAATATGTTTTTTTATTATTTATTCTTTCACCCATTATGGCAAATATAACACCACTTGTGGGTAAATATGACCTACTATCTTCCAAAGGCGATGTGATTCATTTTCCATCGCCAAACATAATGAATTTTTCTAAAAATATTTATAATGTATATATTTTATATTTAATATCTTAATATAATTATTTATATGATGGTAATATATTCTATTCATAATAACTATAGGTTTTGTGAAAAAACATGTATGAGAAAATGAAGTAGTTGACACCCTAAACAATCCAAATTATGAAATAATATTATGTAATAGGTGATAAGATGTTATAATATGATCATATATGACATTGTAAATATGATAATGGTTATGATATAAATTAATAACATTTTCAAAACCATTATACATTAGTTTAGATCATATTCAACTAAAGAAAAGTTTATGGTAAGGGGTTTTGTCTCAATTTCCATTCCTTTGAGATATATTTTATATTATGAACCGATTTACCTTTATGTGGTTAATATAATAAAACTTTAATATTTTTGACAAGAACAAATATGTAAAAATTATTAATAATGTTAAAATTTATTTTTTTTCATTCAAGCTGTTATAATTAAAATGTCACCAAATAGGTAATTATTTACTTTAAAGATTCACTTTTTTGGGATTGAATTAACTAATTTTGGACTTATTATAATACATCCTTCATAAATTATTGTATTTTAGTATTTTTTAGATATTCAAGGATTCATCATGTTTCACTCGAACATTTACCCTATTTTACACTTCAATAAAAAAATTCTTAAATGAAATCAGAGTTTATTTCCCTTTTATTAATATTTTTTTTCTAGGTACATATTTTTTATAATTATTTTATTAATTGAATTTTTATTACTAAAATGGATTGTTAAGGAAATTATATGTTCTACTTGAATTTTAAATTTTTTTGAAAGGAATATTTATAATTTTTTCTAAAGGGTTATTTTGATACTTTCTTTATAGATAATCAAAAAGGAATTCTTTTTATCATATATAGCTTTAACAGACTTCCCCACCAACATAATCATTTTTTTATATTTTTATTCATCCACACTTCTCCAATGTTTTAACAATTATAAATAATAATTAAATATTATATTAATATTTAAATTCCATTTTCATTATTTTTCCAAAGGTCGTGATTTTATTATAAATCCTATATGTCCGAAGAACCGATGGTCATATCTTATCTATTATTATTTTTTTCGGAGATAACTTTTTCTTAAAGGAAAAATAATATTTTGATCATTTTAGATTAAATTCATTTAAAATATATCTAATCTATGTTTCATGTATTTGATTATTTCTTAAACTATATACCAATTATAAATATGATGTCAATCAATGAATTTAATTTGATTAACTGTTGAATATATTGATTGATCTATATTCTTTAATCAATACATATATTTTTTCATAAGGAATATTATTTATGAATTTAATTGATCATTTAATAAATGATTAATTATTTTTAAATTTATTAACGTGTAAATTATGGTTATAGATAGACCCTAGATGGATTGACATTTCATATGAGAGAAATAAGTTCGCCAAACCAAATTGGATTTTAATGTATAATTTCCAATCGATGGCAATTTATTGATTATTATCTACTGAAAGAGGATAATATTCATTGATAATATCATAATATTAATGTTTTTTAAAGTGTATAAACATCAATTTGATTCCAATTTAGAAATTCAACTTCATTTCCCATCGTTGTGCAATTCTTGATAAAATTGTCAATTTGGGCCCACTAAATAAATTACTTATGAAAAAAATTCATAATTTTAATTTTCTATTTTTTATATGATTCATAACATTATTTTTAACATTTTATCTTTTCGGTATTATGGATGAATCCAAAGGGAAGATGGATATTTTTGCACCTGAATGTAGAAATTTTCTAGAAAACGCATAATGGGCCTATGGCCCATCAAAAAAATATGGGGCCCAAAAACCAAGCCCAATGAAGCTCAAATGTTTACAGTAGAAATATAAAAATATGAGGATTATTTTATATAACTATGGCCGGAGCTAATTCTAATTTTTTCTTGATGATAACGGGATCTGAAGTTAAGATTTAAATGGTGGGCCCGGCATGGATGCACATAAAGTCATCTCACCATTTCAACCATAACATCCAAAAGGATGCGCTAAATTCCCTGAAATATTTACATCTCATATAGGACAGATGGATGATAAAATTTCTCTTCTACGACCCCTATTGATTCGGCATTTTTCAATTACAAATTCATACGTCAAAACGTTGGGCGAATCTGGTTAGTTTTGAGGTCCACCTTGTAACATCAATTTCCATTTTATATTTCACCGTCCTTTTGACTACCTTAATTTTTGGGGGTGAATGTATTGTTGGGGTGTGGACCTAAGGATCCTAATATTCAAATATAAGGATCTGGTGGTGAAGAGAATAAGGATCTCAAATTTTTCTTATCATCTTTTGAGTATTACTTTCATTGTAATATTGTTATGCCAAATTGCCTTTGTAATGTTCTTCTTTTGCATGTAAGTTATTTGAATCACATTAGTTTTCAATAAAAGTTCTTCTTCTTCTCTTTTTGTGTTCTTCTTATTTTTACATTGATATCGTTTCTCCAAGGTCTGATCTTATTCACACCCCCACTTGTGAATTTATTCACACAACGGTGGAGTGATCGTTTTATTGTTTTATTTTTCTTCTTCAATCCCGTTTTTTATGTTGACATCCCGATTCATTTATTGAATGGCACATATGGAGTGATGAACCCTTATGGTTTGATCCTAGGTAGTTGCATGGTGTGGATGGGATGTTATTTAATTTCCTTAAATTCATAATCATTTCATTATTTTAAGACTAACATTGGATGATTTATTTTCTTCTTCCTTTTCGCCAACATTAATAATGACACATTTCGAGTGCTAGTGCGACCCAATTAATTGGAGTGATAATTAAATGTATCCTACAAGTGCATTGGTTATTTTCCTTGTAATTGTGTAGGGATTAAATTGGTGAATGATGTTGAGGAATTATATCATTTTGTGGATACATCTTGAATTAGTGAAATGAATGTTATAAGAAAATAAATACATCAAATCTAACCCTAGTAACAAATTAGGATCAAATCATATCCATTAATTGTTTTAGACTGAGTAATTGTATGTTTTAATTTATTTTCATTAAAACAAATCCATAGTTATTTAATCGAATCAAACCAAATAGTTGGCCACCCCAAAGCCAAATCCTTCCAAAATCATAGTATCTCTATGTTTCTTCTTCGATCCCTGTGGATTAGTCCCCTATATGTCACCTTAGAAAATATTTATGTTCTCCGTAATTTCTATTTTCTCATCCCCATTTCTCTTCTCTTTTCCCCTTTCTATTTTTTTGACTCCCGAAAATCACGATTCCAAATTTCTAAATGAATCCAATGAAGTATAATCAACAATATCCATTCACAAACATGGGATGAAATCAATTATAAAATCCACATTAGGAATCACCAACCTTTTTTAATTACTTTGATCAACCTTTGAATGAATACCCCACACCTGATAACATGAACTATATTTGTAATGATGAATGTTTAAAAGATCAATTTCTATACCTATCAAGAAAGATTGAAAAGATGAATAATGAGGAATTCCATAATATACAGACATCTATCAATCCTAATTCTGAAAAAATTCTTGAACATTTGTGTGAAAAAATGGTTAAAATAAATTCATAAGTTTTATCACTGAGATTAGAAATACAATGCATTATGTCTTCTGAGGAACCCATTCCCACTCAGGATGTACTTTCCTCATCACCGATAGAAGAATATTTTATCCTAGAAACCACTAATGAATTTAAAAAAGAACTAACATTTGGATATGGTATAACTAAAGAATATGAATTAAATGATAAAGGGTATTTAAATAAGGAAGAAATTAATCTTTTGAATTCACAAGGGGAAACTTTTTCTTCACGGATTGAGTGTTTGGAATACTACTCCAATAAATTTTTTTTTGAATCACTTGTTATTTAACCATTGGGAGATATAAAGAATATTGAGTCTATACCTACTCATGAAATTCAAATGGAAAATTTTGGGGATGAATTATCTTTTCAAAAGAAACTAATTCTTTTAAATGTTTTTGAAGAAGAAACAATTTTTGATTCAATTTTTCATTCTTCATTAGGAGAATTCAATCAAAATGAACTCAATGTTTTGATATTTCCTAACCAACTCAATAATACCTCCATTAATGATAACCTAGACCATTCAATGATCATCCTTTTTCATCAAGAATCCCAATGAAATAGATTCACCCTTAAAGTCTTAGGAAGGAATCTTGATGAAACTCAATCAACCATTACCAAAATTCTATGGACATTAACATTCATTGTTGAACATGGTATTTCACATGGCAGACATTCTAAAAAAAAATTATTCTCAATCTTGTTGAAGTGGGAAAAAATGGGATCCTAAAAATTTTTAAAGTTGGAATTGGATAATTTGGGGGATCTAAGTCAAGCTAACGACTTTAAATTAAGTGTTTCATGGAAGGAAACCCATGGTTTTTTATGTTTCCATTAAAGTGAATCATTTTTTTTTCATTTTAAAAAAATAACCATATACTGTTGACCTATTCTTCTTTTAAGAGTAAGGATGGGTATGAAAGGAGAGCACCATATTCTTCCATGTCACGTGGCGTGATCTCTGGGTAATATCTTACCTAGAAATTTAGAAAAGAAGACAATGTATGATTAGTTTATTTTATTTTAATTTTACTTTATTTACTTTAAAAACTTTATATATAAAAAAAATAAAATAACATGTTATAGGTCGTTGGAAAAGCCTATCACAACCATCCAAGCCATGGAGACTCAATCCCAGGATTTAAGAGAGACTGTGGAACAAATTTTCATCTTCAACCACCAGGTGAATTCATTCCATGATTCTCATTTTAAATTTTCTCTTTGAACACCTCTCCCATTCCCCCTTATAAGTTTTCGTTAAACATTGGGGACAGTGTTATTCTATTTTGGGGGAGATGAGATAAAAAATGATTTTTTTTGTGAATAAAAACATGCATGAGTAGAAAAATTCCATTACCCGTGAACATGATAACACACAATGCAAATTCGGAAATTGGATATTAAATAATTTTTCATGCCTTGATTCTAATTTTAATGCATGGTTAAGTTCATGAGCAGAGTTTTTGGAAATTGTGGTTGTCCGATGTGATTTTTCGAAGTTTAAGTTTTCATCCTTTCAATAAAAATTCCACAATGAACATCTACAGGTTCTTGGGTGTAAATTTGAGTTATTGGGTACCTTTCATTATAGCATAGGGTTCTGGGGTCACTTTTAGTTTAATTTTAGTATCCAAAAAAATAACAAAAAAACAAACAAAAAAACAAACAAAATTTAAAAACAATCAATGACTGCAAAGAGAAATGTTTTGTCCAAATGTGTGGCGTCTGATAATTGGGAATTGTGATTACATAGTTGTCTTGACCAGATTTAGGCTTTATATCTCTATTTTAGATCATGAAATTGAAAATATGTGTAGCGTCCGGTACTTGGGGATCGTGACTCCATAATTTTCTTTCCCAAAGTTAGTCTTTTCATATATATTGTGGATAAAAAAAATTAAAAAAAAATACAAAAAAATCATAAAAAAATGGATACTCAACTTAAGGTTCAATGTGATTCCCACCTATCGCTTCTAATTTTCCCCTTTAATAACAAAATGGGCCCCATAAATTTTGTGATGCACAACACTTTGTTAGTCTTAATTGAAATTGGATGAAATATGGTGATATATTTGAACAAAGGAATGGTCTTGGGGTTGGGATATGCTTAGGGACCTAGCTTATTTTAAATTATTTTGATGGGTTTTAAAATGTTTTTTGGTATGAGGTCTTTTAGTGAGCAATGTGTATTAAAATGTTTTTGGAAAAGGGGATTCAAATTTCATATTTGTAATATATTTTTCTCGGGACTAGAAAAACTCATGTTGGGGGGTGTGATTAGCCACTGAAAGAGGATAATAGTAAATTATTATATCATAATATTATGTTTTTTAAAATTGTAGAAACATCAATTTTATTCCAATTCAAAAATTGAACTTCATTTCCCATTATTGTCCAATTCATGCTTAAAGTGTCAATTTGGGCCCACTCAATAAATTACATGTGAAAAATTCATTGTTCATAATTTAAATTTTATATTTTTTCATGTTATTCATCATTGTAATTGGAAAATTTTATTTTTTAGGGCTTATGGATGAATACAAAGGGAAGATTGATATTTTTGCACCTGAATGCAGAAATTTGCTGGAAAAAGCATAATGGGCATAAGGCCCATCAAACAAATGTAGAGCCCACAAACAAATCCCAATGAAGCTCAAATTTTATTAGTAGAAAGATAAAAATATGAGAAGCATGTTATTCAACCGTGGCCAGAGCTAATTCTGAAGTTTTCATGATGATAATGGGATCTGAATTCAAGATTTAAATGGTGGGCCTGACATGAATGCACATAATGTCGTCTCACAATCTCGACCATAACATCCAAACAGCTATTCTGAATTTCCTAAATGTTTTACATGTCATAGAGGAAATATGGAAGAGAATATTTCTCTTCTACGACCCTCTATATTCTTCCTTCTTCAATTACAAATTCATTCATCAAAACGGTGGGTGAATCTGGCTGGTTTTGTGGTCAACTTTGTAATGTCAATTTCCTTTTGATTCTTCACCCTCCTTTTGATTATCTTAATTTTTGGGGGGTGGACCTAAGGCTCCTAATATTCCTATACAAGGATCTAGTGGTGAAGGGAATAATGATCTCATATTTGTATTGTCAACTTTTGAGTTTAACTTTCATTGTAATATTGTTATGCTAAATTTCCTTTGTAACGTTCTTCTTTCACATGTATGTTGTTTGAATCACCTATGTTTTTAATAAAATTTATTCTTATTATCTTTTTTCTTATTATTATATTCACATTGATACCGTTTCTCCAATATGTGATCTTGTTGACACCATCACTCATGAATTTAATCACACAATGATGGAATGATCGTTTCATTGTTTTATTTTTCTTCTTCAATCCCACTTCTTTAAGTCGACTTCCCGCTTCCATTTATTGAAAAACAAGAATGGAGGGCTAACCCGTTATGGGTTGATCATAGGGAGTTTAATGGGGTGGATTTCATGTTATTTAATGTTCTTAAATTCATAATCATTTCATTATTTTAAGATTTCCATTTGATGATTAATTTTCTTCTTCGTCTATGACTACTTTAACAATGACACATTTCGAGTGCTAGTGAGATCCAATTCCTTGGAGTGATCATTAAATTGATCCTACAAGTGAATTGGTGATTAGACTTGAAATTTTTTAGGGATTAAGTTGGTGAATGATGTTGAGGAGTTATATTATTTTGTGGACAGATCTTGAATTAGCGAAACGAACCTTATAAAAAAATAAATACATCCAATCTAACCCTAGTAACAACTTAGGATCAAATCATCTCCATTAATTGTTTTAGAATAAGTAATTGTTTGTTTTACTTTATTTTCATTAAATTAAATCAGTATTTATTCAATGAAATCAGTCCAAATAGTTGGCCACTCCATATCCAAATCCTACCAAAATCAGAGTGTCTCTTGGTTTCTTCTTCGGCCCCTGTGGATTCGACCCCTACCAGTGCTACAAAAACCGCATATCTGTAGGGTAAATTTGGGTGAAACCAATTGTTGAATGGCCTTGAGAGTGTAGATATAAGAATTAGTAATATCATGATATATAATATTTAAAATTTAATTTAATTAGAATTTATTTAATATTATCTATGAGATTAATTCATTTAAATTATCCATGGTTCCATTTTGTGCACAAGTAATTGATTAAAATTAATGTGTTTTTAGTTATTTAACATGAAATATTGATTACTAATTATTTATAAATTATATATTATACTATATAAAACCATTAATAATAATTTTTTCTCACCCTTGTTTTTTTACTTTCCTAACGATAGGAAGAATATTTCTTCGAATGAGTTTAAGGAGGATATATGTTTTTTATTACTATGTTTTATGTTTTACATCCAATGAAAAAATGGTTATAAATTATATATCTTATTCTCTATGATTAATGAACTGATTAGTCCATTGATATTATCTCCCTTGTATCTGTGAAAATGTAATAAATCATACACCAAATATTAGTTACTAGTTTTTGGTTGTTACATCCATGAATATCATAGTGGAAAAACTTCATTACTAAACTGGGTTTACTCTCAATTATATTTCATTTTTTATGATGAGAAATATATATCTACCTATTGCATCAGAAGGATATATAATTATGTTAACACACACAAAATATTAAAAAACATACATATTTCTACAATAATATCATGAAAACATTCATCATAACATTTCCCAATGAAAAGAAATGGGCTTGGAAAAGTATTCCTCATAACAGAATTAACCCATGGAAAGTAACCAGCTTCATAGAATCATCATTAAAATATCATAATCATAGGAAATTAAGATGATTAATTCAGATGGTATCATAATATAATATTCATAGTGATTCATAAAAATCATTCTAGGATGATTTAAGAGATAAGAAATATTATTATAATAGAATTTGTAAATTTATTTGAATATAAGGAAAATATCATTTTATTTCTGTGTATTTGAAAACTAAATTTTTTTGGAATAATGAAAAAAGATATTTCTATAAAAACATAACCATGGAAACTATTATATTAATATTCCAAGAGAATAATTTTCATGATGTATGGAAAAAAATTTCATTCCTTATACGTTAAAGGATAATATTATCTTCAATATATTATTAAAATATAAAAGTGTTTTGTATGAAACCAATTTAAATATCACAACATGTCCCAGTGGGGCCCATGTCGTGACTCCCCATGCCCACCTCTAATAGTCATGGGGCTAGTGACTAGTACTGAGAAGGAATATTACTAATCATGGGAGGAATTTCCTGAGTACCTGTACACACACAGACATCTCCAAGCCCACAAAAGATGAAATTTAAAAACACTAAGGAACAAAATGCATGCATACAAATAAACCCTACCAATAGTGTACGACGGAAGGTAAAGCACTGAAAGTAAAATAGGCCAGAATAAAACCCCACCAAAACAGAAGTTTGAAAACTGAAAAGTCCAACCTGTAAACACGAAAGGTTCTGGGATTGTAGCTCATAGCCATAGGAACGCCTTGATCTATAGGGAACTTAGAAAGCTCGATCTGGTCCTAGTCCGCCATGGACTCTGTCAAAAGTCTGCTCGTCTGCACTAGACACGACACATGCGAGCAAAGTCCATGTAGGGGTGAGTATAACAATACTCAGTAGCGGACCTCTAAAACTACAAAGAAATACAAAAAGTAAAGGTACAGTTAGCTATTCACAATATATGTCTACAGAACATATAGAAAAAACCAGATATACTCAAAACCCAGACCCGTAGTCTAGAGAGAAGTCACACAACCGCATACCCCCAGCTAGGGGTTCAGTTTGAAGATTCCACAAAGCACTCATTCTGGGAGAACACACTCCATGAGTCTTATAGCTATGATGACGTCCATACGAGAAGTATTGTTCATTGAGAAGAATCACGAGAGGTAGTTACAATCATTACGAGAGACACACTTCTGAGTGATAAGGATACGATTGATAGTTTCATTCATTACGGGAGATAAACTCTTGAGTAGGAAAGATCATGATACATAGATGAGGATCACTACCAGGGCCTTTGCGGATACCACAGATCATCTGGAATTCACCTGCTAGGTAGAGTATCGACACCCGATGGTGTTTATCACATCAATACCAGACACTACCTAGGGTCAAGAATGGATAGAGGATCTTGATCCGGGCATCCTGGATGGATGTCTAACTATATCACTGAAATTTATGCTGAAGGGATCATACTCTTATAAAAGGAAATGATGCCTGACCTTTAGGGGAACGATAAGAAGGGGCACAAACCCAAAAAAATGATGTCCAAGATGCGGTGAACAATAGGACCATGACATTTTCCAAAAAAGTACACGGTCTGTAGAAAGGTTACACGCCGTGTTGTCTGACCCCATGATCCGATCATGTAAAACGTCTTGTGTCATAAGGCTGGTCATGTAGAAAAACTGAGTACACGGTGTGTATTATGGTGTACACTCTGTGTCCGAGTGACTGGAGTTGGCTCCGTTTATTCTAGCCATGTGCCCGTACACAGTCATAAACCCGTGTACATCAACCCATTTAATCAGTACATAGGGTGGCCCACGTTACTGGCCTCGACTGGACACTTGATGGAGTACATGGTCATTTACTCCATCCCTTGTTCATGTACCCCCCGAATAGACACCGTGTTCTGCATATCCGCCTCTGCCATCTTGTACATGCCGTTTCTCCTGAAGCCGTGTAATCCATCCCATGTCCGTCGACTTTTTAAAATATATGCTGAGCTTTGGGGAAAGTCTAACATGCCATGTGTCCAGGGTCCCACACTTTTTGATTCCTCTCTGACCCCCAAAACCCTAGCCTCCACTACCCGTACTACACATCATGTTCTTCAGAGGTACACTCCCAGTATTGTTGGAATTTCTAGAAATGCGGACCTTTGCCATCGCGCCTCCGATGATGCTCTGTTCATCGATCCGATCATGCAATCACCACAAAACTCCCAGGTTTTGGTTTCCCCGACACCATGAATCCAATTCCATTTTTTCAAACCTCCAATTGGCTCTGAAAACATGTGACGGTCCATCCACACAAAGAATGCTAGAAGAACGGACCTTCCCGATCTAGTCCAATTCGTCATCCTCTATCATCGTCGCACCTCCGCAAGGTAGTTGGGGTGTCGATTCTTCAATTTGGGATCGTTGTTTTGCATAAAGGATGTGGAATGATCCGTTGTTCATAGACCCACGAAGAATGTGAAGAACGCACGAGAAGAAAATGGGGGGATGAAAACCAATCAAACAAAAAGAGGAACGAACCTCCACCGTCGTTCGTCAAGGTGTTGATCTGCTCCCATTAATACGCCTAAACGTAGTAGAAAATCAACAAAAAAATCAACATTCATTAATTTCTCCCATAATCATCCCAACAAAATTCCTCCCTCAAGAATGTAAAAATCCACGGATCAACATGTTCATGGTTGATCCGCATTCTTCATTTAAATCAAAAGCGGGAAAAAGAATAATTAGATAAAAATCCCCTACCTCAAAAAGGGATCAATCATCGACGAAGAGGTTGTGCTACCATCGTCGTCGAGATCCTCCAACCTTGTTGGCACAACGATTCACATCTTTGATTCGACATCATTCATCGCCATGAGTTTTTTTACAGCATTTCTCTCAATCTTTCTTCAATGATCGATGATCGATTATCCAAAAAAAAGGGAAACATATTTTAAATTAAAAAATATGCTGCAGTATTAATGATTCCTACTTGCAATTCTTGATTCATTATGACATGCCATTTATAAAGGAAACTGCTACCCCATTGCTGCACTGCAACGGATTTTTCGATAAAAGAAATAAAATAATCATGCAAATTTATTTTATTTTATTTTACATAAAATGTATGAAAAATAACTTTTTCCCTCAACCACTACCTGTCGAGGTTAGGCTCGTTCTTAAGTAATTTTGTTTCCCTAGACACATTTGTTCCCTTATATTTTTAATCCAGGTATCCATTTGAAAACTGCAACAACCACACACAAGTGCTGACTCACTTGACATAAAAAAGGTCAAACCACTATTCCGGTCTCACTGTGCCTCCAAGATGATCTAACGTTTTTGAGCCCGCTTTCAAAATAATTCCATATAATATTTAAAAATAATACATGGAAAATATGAGACATTACATTCTCTCCACCTTGGGGATTTACCTCCGAAAAATCCAAAACAATTTCTACTCAAAAATATGTTTGTACTGGACATGGATATGGGCCTCCCGCTCCCACGTTCTCTCCAAAAGATTCTCGTGCTGCCACCAGATGCGCAACAAGGGAATCATTCACCCACGAAGGATCCTCTACTGCAGATCCTCGATCTCCAACCGGTAATCAACAAAGGTCACTCCATCATCAATGTCCAGGTATCCCCATTCGATGATGTGCAATGGGTCATGCACGTACCTCCTCAGCTGCGACACGTGGAAGACATCATGTACCAGATTCAACATTGGTGGTAGAGCTAGGTGGTACGCTACCTCGCTAACTCTGAATAGTATCTAGAAAGGTCTGATGAACCTTCAAGATAACTTACCGCCTCATCCAAATCTCTGTAACCCCCGTCGAGGTGATACCTGAAGAAACACATGGTCTCCCTTTTCAAACTCATGAGGTCTCTGTCGTATATCAGCATAAGACTTCTACTGGCTCTGTGCAGTCTTCATCTGCTCCCGGATGACCTGCAACTTCTTGGTGGTAGCACGCACCAACTTTGGACCCATGTGTGCTGACTCACCGGGGTCAGTCCAATAATGCGGTGACCGATAGGGTCTCTCATATAAGGCCTCTAATGGTGTCATACCAATGGTGGAGTGTTAGCTATTGTTGTATGCAAACTCCACCAGTGGTAGGTGGTCCTCCCAACTACGATCGAAGTCCAAGATACATGCTCACAACATATCCTCCAGAACCTGAATGGTCCTCTCCTTATGACCATCTGTCTGGGGATGAAATGTTGTGCTCGAGCGTAGCTGAGTCCTAAAAGCCTCCTACAATCCCCTCCACAATGGGGATGTGTAACATGTGTCTCGGTCCGAGACAATTGTCAAATGTAATCCATGAAGTCAAACTATCTCCTACACGTAGAGGCGTCCCAAGCTCTCTACATAACTCTTCTCCATGATAGCTAGGAAGTGGGAAGACAAGGTGAGTCTGTCAATGATCTCCCAGATGGAATCATGCCCCTTGGACGTCAGTGGTAAGCCTGTCATGAATTCCATCGATATTCCATCCCACTTCCACTCTGGAACATACATGGGTGAGCTAATCCCTCTAGAACCTGGTGCTCGGCCTTCACCTGCTGGCATGTAAGGCATCGATAAATGAACTCTTATACTGCCTTCTTCATGCCTGACCACCAGGAATGTCTTCAGAGATCTTGGTACATCATTTCCACTCCAGGATGTACAGCAAAGGGTGACGTATGAAACTCCCTCAGGAACTCCTCCTGAAATTCCACCGGTAAAACAGTGCATCCTCTGAAAAAGAGTAAATTCTCCCGACCTTGTGAATATTAATCAGGATCATGTCCTATGGATAACTGAGCATGTAAAACCACACAGTATACATATCCTAGTTCCTCCTCCCTATCCCACTGTAAGAGTGTAGGGGTGACAACCATCGACTATAGGTAGGTTGTATCTTCCATGTCCACGAAGGACAACTGCAATGTGGATAACTGCTCTGTCGCCTCACTCAATAGTTGTGAGCTCGATCTTCTGCTCAGAGCATTTTCCACCTTGTTCCCCTTCCAAAGAGTATAAATGATCTCAACCTCATAGTATCGGAGGAACTCTATCCAACGCTTCTATCTCAGATTCAGATATATCTTTGAAAAGATGTACCTTAGGCTCTTGTGGTTAGAGTAAATGATAAACCGCTTTCCCATAAGGTAGTTTCACCAGATCTTCAACTCAAAGACTACCACAACCAACTCAATATCATGGGTCAAATAGTTCTGCTCATGTGGACTAAGATGGTATGAACCATAAGAAATCAATGTCTACCTTTTCATTAAGACACAGTCGAGCCTGGTCTCTGATGAGTCGCATAATGTTATATACTCGATACCCTCCTCTGGAAATCTCAAGACTAGGGCACTCTTCAAACTCTATCTGAACTTCATGAAATCCCGCTAGAACTTCTTTATCCATATGAAGGGGTTCCCTTCCTTGGTCAAGGATGTCATCGGTGCTGATATCCGGGAGAGGTGAGGAATGAATCTCTAGTAATATCATGCCAATCCATGGAGGCTCCCCACCTTTGCTGTGCTCCGAGGTGACTCCCATGCTAACACAACCTCCACCTAGGCTATGTTTAGAGCTACTCCATCTGCTGAGATGACATGTCCCAGAATGTGGACCTCCTATATTCTGAACTGGCACTTCGAGAGCTTCCCATGAAGCTTCTTCTCCTGATGTATGTCCAGAACCATCTGCATATGTCTTTCAAGATCCTCTTCTGATGCCAAGTACACAAGGATGTCGTGGATGAGGACCACTATGAACTGGTCTATGTAGGGTAGGATAATCCAGTTCATCAGTCCCATGAACACTGATGGGGCGTTCGTCATGCCAAAGGCATCACCAAGTACTCATAGTGACCGTAAAGGCATCTGAAAGTCGTCTTTATTATATCCTCATCTCGTACTCGTAACTAGTGATAACCTTATCGATGGTCAACCTTCAAGAACCAATCTACCCCTCTTAGCTGATCAAAGATGTCATTGATCCTTGGCAGTGGATACTTGTTATACACTATCACCTAGTTAGGGCACCGGTAATCCATGCACAACCTTAGACTCCCTTCTACCTTCTTGGAAAACAAGACTAGGGCTGCCCAAGGTGAAATGCTTAGTCTCATGAAACCCTTGCTCTGCAATACCTCCAACTGCACCCTCAGCTCACGAAGCTCTGCGGGAGCCATCCGATACTCTATAGAAGAAATCAGGGTCATCTCGGGGTGTAAGTTGATGCAGAAGTCGATTTCCCAGTGGGGAGGTAATCTTGGTACATCTTCGGGAACGTCGTCCTCATACTCCACCACTACAAATAGGAACTAGGAACTCACAACATCCACTACTCCAAGGGAAATTCTAGCCCACTCATGAGCGGTTGGTATCACCCTCCTATGCATATGCTCATTCTACAGAGCTTGGGATTTCCTTTCTCCAACAAAGGAAAACCTCATTCCATCAGGGTAGACACAACACACTCTTCACCTAAAATAGTCAATTTGGGTATGGATCAATGATCACCAATCTATACCGAGAATGATGTTGTAAGGCCTCGACGCTACCACCATGAGGTTCAATCCAAAACTCTCACCTCCAAGGGTAAGATCACACTGCCTGCAAAGGTGCGTGATCATCAAGTATCCTTCTGTAGGTGTCTCCATGATTAAGGATTTAGGCAACGGTTCTACCGGAATATTAAGGTTTCATACAAGACACCTGTCTATGAAAGAATGATTGGAACCTATCTATACAAGTACGGAGACTAAGGTAGAAAAGATACAAACCATATCTTGAATCATCCATGGATCCCTTCGGTCATATGCCTTGACCGCATGCACCTATCCCCATCCATGTCCTCCAGCTCCCAGAGCCTGGTGCGGGCCTCCTAGGGGTGGTGGTGGAAGTAAGTAAAAATGTCTTCCACCACCCGCAGCTCGCCATACTCCTCTTCAACGTCCACTGCCTGGCGGGTCTGTCTGCTTCACTCTCTGCCCCTGCGTCGGTGGTTCAGCCACCGCTACCCTGTCAGCTGCTCGACAGGTCATGAAATCTCTAGTGAGATATCCCCTACTATGGCACGCGTAGCATCGTTTCTCCCTAGGCTGACTGGTTCCATCCGGAGAGATCTAGACTATCGATCCTCTGTCCTGGGTCCTCATATGATGCCTCCTACATACAGATCATTATGTATGACACCAACTCCCTGCTGCCGGTGTCTCTGCACTTGTTTTCCTGCTACTAACTATCTTTTACTGTCTATGCTCCGCCAAGAAGCTCTTGATCACCAAGGCCCGCTCAAGAACTCCAACATAAGTCCATATGCAAAGAGTTACAATACTAGCTCAGATGTCCCGCCATAGACCTCTTTCAAGGGACCAAGATCTGAAGTACTGATCCCTGACTATATCTGTCTACTACTGGGTGAGGTTGGTGAACCTCGATGAATAGTCAGATAATGTCATATTGCCCTGCTGGAGCTGGAGAATCTTCTGGATGTGTACTTCTCTCAATGTAACCAGAGAGAAATCCTCCCTGAAAATTAACTAAAACTATGTCCATGAAAGAGTCTCCTCATCGTGAGTCATTATGGTCAGACTCCACAATCGTCCCTCCGAACCCTGAAGAAGGCTCGCTCCTAAGATCACCATCTGGTCTGCTGGTGTCCTCACTAGACAAAAAACTATGGTCACCGCCTCAAGCCAGTCCTCAGCCTCCTGAGGATCGGGTGAGGAGTCTCTGTCTCTAGAACTCATAGAGTGTGATAAGCCTACGCTCCTCGTCGGTGGGTACCATAGGTACCACAGGCATCTCCACTGGTGGTGGCATAGCAGGTGCCCCACCTGGTGGCAACGCCCGGGGGACTGGTCCTTGTATCGAAGCCTCGTCGCTGAGGGGGTCATCCTTGTGATCACGCTACTGAACCCTAGTGGGTATGCGTCGCGAAGGCAACCTATAATGAAACAATATGTACCATGGTCAATGAGTATATCTAGATAGCTGACACTAAGGATATGGAAAACACATTCCACTCCTATATGATTCGCGTACCATTCTTTTATTTACCCGAAACAAGTGTCTTTGTGTACCGATTCGAAAAGTAGTTTATCAGAGTCCTGCTGTATAGATACGTCGGCCGCCGCACCAACACTAGAGTCTCTAGCCTGAAATATGAGCTCGATACACTTAACATTGTATCCCCATACCAATCTCACATACTCATTGTCCTAAGGTAGAACCGACCACCTATGATACCACTCTGTCATGACCTGTCCTAGTGGGGCTCGTGTCGTGACTCCCCATGCCCGCCTCCAATAGGCCAGGGGCTGGTGACTAGCACCTATTATACATAAAACTAATCATGTGGGTAATTCCCTGAGTACTTATACACACGAACAGATCTCTATGCCCCCAAAAGCTAAAATGTAAAAATACTAAGAAACAAAATGAATGCATACAACTAAACCCAACCAAAAGAGTACGCTGGAAGTTAAAGTAGTGAAAGTAAAGTGGGCCAGAATAGAAGCCCACAAAACTAAAATTGTAAAAACTGAAAAGTCCAACCTGTAAACACAAAAGGTAATGGGACTGTCACTCGTAGTCGTAGGAACAGCTCAGCCTGTAGGGAACTTAGAATGCTCGGTCTTGTCCTGGTCCTCCCTGGACTATATTGAAAGGCTGCTTTTCTGCACAAGACATGACACGTGTAGGCAAATCCCATGTAGGGGTGAGTATAACAATACTCAGTAGAGGAACCCAAAATCCAAAAATTAGTAAAAAAATGTAAAGGTACAGTAAGAAATGCACATTATATGTCTATAGAACATATAGCACAAACCATATATAATCAAAACCCAGACCTGTATTCTAGAGAAAAGTCACAGAACCACATACCCCCAGCTAGGGGTCCAGTTCGATGATTCCATGAATCACTCATTCCGGGAGAACACACTCCACGAGTCTTATAGCTGTGACGACATCCGTCCGAGAAGTACTGTTCATCGGGAAGCATCACGAAAGGTAGTTACACTCATTACGGGAGACACACTCTTGAGTGAGAAGGTTACGATATATAGATTCACTCATTACGGGAGACACACTATTGAGTGGGAAAGATCACGATACATAGAAGTGGATCACTACTAGGGCCATGGAGGATACCATCACTCATCCGGAATTCACATTCTAGGTAGAGGATCAACGCCCTGTGGAGTTGGTCACGTCGATGTTAGACTCTACCCAGGGTCATGAATGGATAGAGGATCTTGATCCTGGCCTATCGGATGGATGCCTGACTCTATCACAGAAAGTCCTACTGAAGGGATCATATTATTGTAAAAGGAAACGCTGCCTAACCTTCAGGGGAACGAGAAGAAGGGGAACTAACCCAACAGAATGATATCCAAGATGAGGTGAACAATAGGACCATGCCATTTTCCAAAAAGTACATGATGTGTAGAAATGTTACACACCCTGTTGTTTAACCCCGGGTACTTCCCGTGTACAATAGCCCGTGCCATAAGGTTGGTCATGTAGAAAAACTAGTACAAGGCATGTAGTACTGTCACGACCCCCTCCCACCATAGATGCCCTTCCTGAGCTGGCAATGGCGAAAGGGAGATAATGACCCCCCGAGTCCCACCTCCAGTAGGCCCCGGGGTGGTGACTAGCACTAAGGGTTTGAGTTTTTCACAAATATGGGAGGCATTACCCTTTTTATTTTTAAAGATCGGGAAATAGGACAAGTCAACCACCAAAAAGGAAAAGAGGAAGTGTATAGAAATAAACCCTAACCAATCCCACAAGCATGTTTAAACAATTTTATATCAAGGTGTAAGTACAAGAATGCTTAAATTACAATACCAAAAGAAAACAAGAGTACAACAACTGCAACAACTCCAACTATCCGACTAGTAAGGTCCCGCACGGCCCTGGTAGTCCTCCTGGAAACCTGAAAGTAAACGTAGGGTGAGCATACAAGTATAATCAGTAGGGAAACCTGAAGCTCTCATGAAAAAGTGGGGAGACGTCCTAATGTCTTGTGAGAACAACAGAAGAAAACTAGCAAGGAATTCTATCCACCCAACCTCACCAGCCACACTCACCATAAACACAATCACAACAAGTACTAGTATATAAGAAACAAGAGTATTGGGTTCCCCGCACCATTTTCCCCCACTAGCTAGCTGCTCTTCCTAACGGCGAATGTCCTGACGCTTCCACACTCTCCCCGCCCGCACACACCGGGGCCTCACAACCACGTATCCCACCCGCACACACCTGGGCCTCACAACCACGTATCCCTCCCGCACACACCTGGGCCTCAGAACCACGTATCCTGCCAGCACACACTTGGGCCTCACAACCATGTATCCCGCCCACACACACCTAGGCCTCACAACCACGTATCACACCCGCACACACCTGGGCCCCATCCCGAATATTCTTGGGAACAGTAATAGTAACAGAACTCTCACCTGAAGACACCTGGGCCTCATCCTGAAGATTCTTGGGAAAAAGACTGCCTGAAGAGTCTTGGGCCTAACCACCCCAATAGAAACCTACGTGATGAGTCTTAGGTGTAAGGTCGCCTCAATCCATCACAGCCAAGGGGAGAAGGAGCATGAAGGAGCTAGTAACTAAGGAAAAAACACCGTCTCCCATAGAATTTGAGTGTTCGGCACTAAGTGCTCAACATGGGTGGGGTGTGATAAAACACAAAAGATACAGATATATATATGTATACCAAACACACAGCCCAACCTATGTCTTATAAATAGGGAAACTGGGCACGTTCCTTGACACTGCTACTACGAAGCATTAATACAACAAACAACCCCAACCCCATTATGGTTTTCATGTTCCAGCAGCAATAGTTTATTTAGTTCCTTAACTACTGGGAAACTATCCACAACCAACCACATCGATCGTTCGTAAAACATATCCTTGCCATCCACCAAAACAAGTTAGGAAAACACAACCAACACAACCATGTCCTTCTTATTAACCAACGAACCCCATTGATTATTAATCTCGTTCCAATTATCATGACCCATCATTCATTAAATTTTCCAATTTTTATTTATTATTCACAACCCATAGCCCATTCACATTCACACCCATCCCTGCAGCCCTACTGCCAACCACCATAACCACAAACACACTGAATCCCGCACATTATTATCCCTTTAATACCATTTATCGCTGCCCCGCTGCCCATCACCTAATCCACAACAACCCATAAAATACCCCCATCACATGCCACGTAACCAAGACAACACCCACATGTTCATTATTCCATTTTGTTGAACTAGGGTGATCACACAAGGGTTCCATATTTTCATTTAATCAGCCAACATTAAGTGATTAACCAAATTCCACATTCAACAAGGTTCCATTCAAAAAAATGGTCTAGAAGATAGGGAAAATGTTAATTGTGAAATCAAAGACCCCCAACGACTATGATTTTTAGTAGGCATAAGCCTATTCAATTAACAATATAATATCACAGTATATAAAAAGTAAGGTAACAGCAATCACAGACTTCCCATCCCCGTTATATAAGCCAGTTATTATATTCATTAAACTTGTTCGACTGTGTTTCATAAAACAAGAGGAAACCCACCCCGCATGATGCACAATTTAGAGAGACGAAGGTAAAATCCCTACCTCAACAGGTTCCGATAACAACGCTCCTCCCCAGATCAACTTTAGAAGACGTCCGTCGGTGCCCGTCACTTATGCCGGGTCCCAAAAGAACCTCCTTGGGTGGAAGTCAGAAAAGAAAAGGCTGATGGAAAGACAACGGATCCAAGCTCGGATGCTCCGCCTCATCGTTATGATCCTGTGGCCTCTGACGGATCGTAAATCGGGGCTTGGACGAAGAAGTTATGGAAGAAAGAGCCTTCAAGTATCTTGGGAGAGCTCTGCTCAGAGGGGAGGGGAGGAGAGGGGTGTGTTGAAAAGGAGGAGGGGACCCCTCCTTTTATAGGAGAGAAATGAAAAAGTACATGGTGTGTAATTTATGGTACACAACGTGTACTTGGAAATTTCACGTGTCCACCACACGACTACCAACACGGCCTTCATTGCGGCACGCGGCCGTTGACTGGTCAACACCTGACTTGAAGGTAACGCATACGCGGGGAGGGACTACACGGCGTGTGGTATTGGATACACAGCGTGTACCCATTTATTTCACACGGCTCCAACACGGCACATGGACATTGACTGGCCAACACTCGGTAATGCGTACGCGGGGAAGGACTACACGGCATGTAGTACTGGACACATGGTGTGTAGTACTGGACACACGGCGTGTACCCATTTATTTCACACGGCTCCAACACGGCAGACGTTCGTTGACTAGTCAACACATGGTAACACGTACGTGAGGAAGGACTACACGGTGTGTAGTACTAGACACACGACGTGTACCCATTTATTGCACATGGTAAGGACACGACCTTCAACATGGGGTATACACGGAAAGGGGGTACACAACATGTACTCAAACTACACGTCGTGTAGTTTCAAAATTCTGGAAAGTGTAGGAAACGTCCATTTTACCCTCCAGATCACTTTGTGGCCTTCTTTTGACAAAGGAATGGGTCGGAGAGGTCCGGGGCATTACTTCAGATACCTCTTAAAACATTCTCGTCCTCGAGAAATCAAAAACCAACCCAGAAGAACCCATAAATATACCTCTTAGGGTTCTCATTATAACAGGAACCCAACCAACAACCCAAATCGTATGTGTTGGGAATTCCCTCTCCTATGTCATGATATTATCCGTTTTAGGTGAGACTGACTCACCTGCACGGGTTTAATCACATCCACATTAATGTGTCCCAATTAACGATTGGGCCTTACCACTTCCATATATTAGGATTTTCCAACGTACACTACCCCCAACACCACACAACCAACACACTTCCCGAACAGGTGGTTTGGGAAAAAAATTCCTTTTCATATGTCGAGATATTATCCGCTTTGGGCGGCACTTACTCGCCTTTACAGGTTCAATCACATCCTCATTAATGTGTCTCGATTAAGGATCATGTTTTTCCCTTCCCCACAAGCCTGGACATGTTACACGCTCCAAGAGTGTAAGGAAAAAAGGTATCATAACCAACATGAAAAGCATTACATATATAAAAGGTACAGGGTACAACATCAACACAAAGCTCAGAAGAAAAAGGAAAAAAACTAGTCAAAACAACTCCGGGTACTGAGCATGCATCTGGGTCTCCTGCTCCCAAGTGATCTCCTCGAGGCCTCCATGCCTCCACAACACACGAACCAAGGGAATGGTTTGTCCACAGAGCACCTTCTCTTTACGATCCTCGATTCTGACTGGTCGTTCCTTGGAGGTCGCATCGTCTCCCATGTCTAAATCTCCCTAGTAGATAACGTGAGAGTCATCGTGTAAGTACCGACGAAGCTGGGATATGTGGAAGACGTCATGAACCTTCTCCAACTGAGGTGGCAGGGCCAGCTGATATGCCACCTCACCGACTCGCATTAGCACCTCAAAAGGTCTGATGAACCTAGGTGAGAGCTTGCTCCCTTTAGCAAACCTCCTCCTCCCCCGTCGAGGGGAAACCTTCAAAACACATGATCTCCCACCTCGAACTCCAAGGTCCTCCTCCGGCGATCAGCATACGACTTCTGTCAGTCCTGAGCCGATTTCAACCTCTCACATACAAGCTGGACTTTCTCTATGGTGCTCTGTACTACCTCTGGCCCAAGAGCGCCTGTCTCACCAACCTCTGCCCAGAAAATGGATGAATGAAATGGTCTTCCATACAAAGCCTCAAACGATGCCATGCCAATAGTAGAGTGGAAGCTGTTGTTGCAGGAAAACTCTACTAAAGGAAAGTGTCGTACCCATGACCCTCCGAAATCCAGAATGCATGCTCGTAGCAAGTCCTCCAATGTTTGGATAGTCCGCTCCATCTTCCCATTGGTCTGGGGGTGGAAATCCGTGCTAAGGCGTAGCTGGGTGTCAAAAGCATCTTGTAACCCCCTCTAGTGTCATGAGGTAAACCAAGTATCCCGGTCTGAGATGATAGTCCTCAGAACTCCATGCAAACGCACCACCTCGTCTATGTACCTTTGTGCTAAGGTACTCACCAGACCCGACTCCTTAATTGCGAAGAAGTGAGATGATTTTGTCATATGATCCACCACCACCCAGATAGCATCATAACCACCCTGGGCTCTGGGTAATCATGTGACGAAGTCCATTGAGATGTCATCCAACTTCCACTCGGGGACATCTAATGGATGCAACAAACCACTGAGAACATGGTGTTCAGCCTTCACATGCTGACACACTAGGCATTTAGCCACAAACTCCACCACTTCCCATCTCACCCCGGGCCACCAAAACTGTTCCCTCATGCCTCAAAACCTTTTTGAAACTCTTAGATGTACCACCAAGGCTGAGCTATGGAACTCACGGAGAACTACTTCACGCATCTCCCCCAGAACAAACAACCTTCCATGGAAAGCATCTGATGTCAGCTGTCCTCTGACCATCCTTCTGGAGCATTCCCCTGATCGACATGATCCCGTATCACTTCCACCTCGGAGTCCCCCCACTGAGACTCTTCCACCTGCTGCAACAAGGAGGACTGCATTATCATCTAAAGCAAACAGCCTCTCACACCTTCTACCATTGCATCCAAGTGCAAGGCAGCCAACTCTCCCATCGCCTTCCAAGCATCAACATATTCCGGAACCACTTCCTGATGTGACTTCATATTCAGGGAATCCGCCACAATGTTGCCCCTGCCTTCAGTGTAAGAGATCTCAAAGTCATAGTCTTGGAGAAACTCGACCCATCTCTACTGCCGCAAGTTCAGGTCACGCTGAGAGATGATATAACGCAGACTCTTGTGATCTGAGAAGACAAAAAAGTGCTCTCCAAAAAGGTAATGTCGCCATGACTTTAGTACGAACACTACTGATGAATGATCCAGGTCATGGGTGTCATAGTTACACTCGGGAGGGAGTAACTGCCTAGACCCATAACAGATCACTCCCTTCTTCTGCATCAGCACGCACCCCAGACCAAGGCCAGAAGCATCAAAAAACACCTCATACAACAACCCTTCCTCTGGAAACCTGACTATGGGAGCACTGACCAACTTCTCCTTCAGATAGTCGAAAGATTTTTGGCACTGCTCGCTCCATAGGAAGACCTGGTTTTTCCTAGACAAAGCTGTCAAAGGAGCAGCAACTCATGAGAAGTCCAAAACGAACCTCCGATAGTAACCTGGAAACCCTAGGAAACTACAAACTTCTGGCATGCTCTTGGGTTCTGCCCAAGAAACAACTGCCTCCACCTTCGATGGGTCCACTGACACTCCATGCTGAGACACCGTGTGCCCAAGGAAGTGTAATTCTTACATCAAGAACTTACACTTCGACAATTTTCCATAAAGACGGTGGTGTCGAAGGACATCCAAGACTTCCCTAAGATTCTCAACGTGCTCCTCCTCTGATCTTGAGTAGATCAGGATGTCATCAATAAACACAATGATGAACAGGTCCAGAAACTCTCGGATGACAAAGTTCATAAGTCCCATGAACATAGTCGGTGCATTCGTAACTCCAAACAGTATCACTACAAACTCGAAGTTCTCATACCTGCACCTGAAAGCTGTTTTCGAGATGTCATTGTCCTTCAACCTCATCTGATGATATCCCGATCGCAGATCAATCTTAGAGAACCAACCATCTCCCCTCACCTGGTCGACGATATCATCTATCCTTGGGAGGGTGTAACGGTTCTTGACCGTTACCTGGTTCAACCTTCGGTAGTCTATGCATAGCTTGAGACCACCATCTGCCTTCTTCACAAAAAAACTAGAGCACCCCATAGTAATAAGATGGGTTGAACAAAACCCTTTTCCATTAGATTATCAATCTGAATTCGCAACTCTCGCAACTCCGAAGGCGCCATTCGATAAGGGGACATCGAAATCGAACGAACACCAGGTTGTAAGTCTATCCCGAAATCAACATCACATCGGGGGGGGGGGGGGGGGGTAGAGTCACAAACTCCTCGGTAAAAACATCTAGGAACTCCCCAACAACCTCTGGGACATCCATCATCTCTGTATAACCTGGAACCACTGATAACCCACCTAACAAGGAAAGGAGAGGATTCACATGTCGGCTTCCCACCTGATAGCTCCTCTCACCAACAAATGATATGTTCTTCCCATCCATGTTGGAGAACACGACTCTTCTTTGGAAGTATTCGATAATGGAACTAACTGAAAACAACCCGTCGATGCCTAGGATGACATCGTATGGCTGCATCTGTAACTGAAGAAGATCCCCACTAGATCGATATGGTCCCAACATCACCCCACATCCCTGGAAAACACAAGATACACTAGTTTGGCCTCTAACTGGTGTACTCAGCACAAGTGGTATGGAAAGTCTCTCTATGTCTAGTCCCAGGGCATGGGCTAGACCAGGTGCAAAAAAGGAGTGTGAAGCTCCTTAATCGAAGAATGCAGAAACGAGAGTGCTGAACAAACAAATCGTACCTCGTACCACCTCTGGTCCTGCGGGAGAAACCAACTGTGTTGCATGCAACTGTCCACCCCTAGATCCTCTGCCTCTCAGATTTCGTCCACCTCCCTGACCATGCCCTGGTCAACGTCCCTGAGGAGAACCCTGAGGTCGTCCTCCTCCTGCAAAGTCTTCCCTCGGAGGAGCATGGTCCTCCTGCTACTGGAAGGGCCTTGGTTGCAACTGGTGCTGCTGAGGTGGGAACTGAACCTGTCCACCTCCACTGTACTGAGCTCGGGTCGGGCACTGATTCTGAATGTGCCCGAAACCTCCACAAGAGAAAAACTATGGTCCTGGTCTCGTGGAAAAGGGACGAGGACCTAATGATCTGAACTGGAACTGTTGGGGCCTTCTCCCCACTAGCATGAACCTGGAAGGTCCAATTGCAGGAGACCTTCTACTGACTGCCTTCCCATTCGACGAGCCTGGTGGAAACCCCTCACGTGGTGCACCTCCCAGTGAGTGCATCCTCTCTACAACCTCTGCCTTCTTCTGTACTTCCAAGTATGTCGGATGGGTAAACGGGGTGATAGCATACTGGAGCGAAGGACGAAGCACCTCCTCCAAACGTCTTGCCCGAGACTCTTCATCCGGAAAGAGATCTGGAGAAAAGCGTAGGAGATCCTTGAACTTGATCCCCAACTCTCGTACTGTCATACTCCCCTACTGAAGTTAGAGTAACTCATGCCGCTTCTCTGCCATGATCATGGAAGGAAGGAATTCCTCTCATAATTCCTTTGCAAAGTCATCCCACGAAACCTCTGCCTCTATCCTCTCTCCGAGGTAGAGCATCCACCACTGTCACGCCGCACCTCTCAGCTGACTGACTGCTAGGGGAACCCAGTACTCCCTCAGAGCATGGATCAAGGTAATAGAAATCCCTAGCTCTTCAAGCCACCCTTCTGTCATCATAGCTGAAGTACTACCCTCGTAATTCTTGAGGTTCTGCCACTGGAAAGAGCAGAGAGTCTTCTGCCACTTGCTATCTTCCTCCTCTCGGTCAATCCTCAACTGATCGACCACCTGAATCTGCAGGGCCTCGGCCATCTAAGCCACCCAGGGACGACGTCCAGGTGCCATAGCTGTACGGTAAACAAAGATTGCATAAGCCCAAGTAGCAAAGAATTTCACAAGGTTTCATTTTATTCATTTTATTCAATTTCCTTCTCAGAACACCCAAATCAAGTAAAACACAATCATGATGATGCATGTACCTTCCCTAGGGTCTCTACCCTGCAATCAATGTGGTCTCACTTGGTCGTTAGGTAAGCTCAGAGTCCTTGCATCAGATCATAGGGGGCCCTAAAATCCCGTGTCCTATCCGGCCTTCCCTGGCCTATGTCACGCACCACGATTAACCAACACCATTGCCATACAATCCCATGCAATTTTTACTGTGACTAACTGAAGACACCATCCTATCTCTCAACCATCACCTCTAATACCATTCTATCACGACCCCCTCCCACCAAAGATGCCCCTCCTGAGCTTCCAATGGCGAAAGGGAGATAATGACCCATGAGTCCTGCCTCCAGTAGGCCCCAGGGTGGCGACTAGCACCAAGGGTATGAGTTTTTCACAAATATGGGAGGAATTACCCTTTTTTTAAGATCGGGAAATAGGACAAGTCAACCACAAAAAGTAAAAGAGAAAGTGTATAGAAATAAACCCAAACCAATCCCACATGCATGTTTAAACAATTTTATAACATTGTGTAAGTACAAGAAGGCTCAAAGTAAAATACCAAAACAAAACAAGAGTACAAAAACTGCAAAAAATCTAGCTGTCCGACTAGTAGGGCCCCGCACGACAATGGTAGTCCTCCTGGAAACCTCAAAGTAAACGTAGGGTGAGCATACAAGTATACCCATTAGGGAAACGTAAAGCTCTTGTGCACAAGTTGGGAGACATCCTAATTTACCATGAGAACAACAGAAGAAACCTAGAAAGGAATTATATCCACCCATCCTCACTAGCCACACTCACGAAAAACCCATTCACAACAGGTAGTAGTATATAAGAAAAAAGAGTATTGGGTACCCTGCACCATTTTCCCCCACTAGCTAGCTCCTTTTCCTAAGAGCGAACGTCCTGACGCTGCCACACTCTCCCCGCCTGCACACACTTGGCCCTCACAACCACGTATCCCGCCCGCACACACCTAGGCCTCACAACCATGTATCCTACTCGCACACACCTGGGCCTCACAACCAAGTATCCCACCCACACACAGCTGGGCCTCACAACCATGTAGCCCGCCCGCACACACCTGGGCCTCATCCCGAAGATTCTTGGGAAAACAACCTGCCCAAAGAGTCTTGGGACAATTCACCCCAATCGAAACCTACCCGAAGTGTCTTAGGTGTAAGGTCGCCTCAAGCCATCACAGCCAAGGGGAGAAGGAGTAGGAAGGATCTAATAACTAAGGGAAAAACACCCTCTCCCATAAAATGGGAGTGTTCGACACTAAGTGATCAATATGGGTGGGGTGCGATAAAACAAAAATGATAAAGATATATATATGTATACCAAACACATATCCCAAACTATGGCTTCTAAACAGAGAAACTGACCATGTGACTCAGCACTGCTACTACGAAGCATGAATACAAAAAACAACCCCAACCCCATTTAGGTTTTCATGTTCCAGCAGAATTAATTCATTTAGTTCCTTAACTACTGGGAAACTATCCACAACCAACCACATCGATCGTTTGTAAAACATATCCCTGCCATCCACCAAAACAAGTTAGGATACCACAAGCAACACAACCAAGTCCTTATTATTAACCAACCAACCCCATTGATTATTAATCCCATTCCAATTATCATGACCCATCATTCATAAACTTTTCCACTTTTTATTTATTATTCACAACCCATATCCCATTCACATTGAAACCCATCCATGCAGCCCTACTGCCAACCACCATAACCACAAACACACCAAAACCCGCACATCATTATCCCTTTAATACCATTTATCACAGCCCCGTTGCACATCACCTAATCCATAACAACCCATAAAACACCCCCATCACATGCCATATAACCAAGCCAACACCCACATGTTCATTATTCCATTTTGTTCAACCGGGGTGATCACACAAGGGTTCCGCATTTTCATTTAATCATCCAACTTTACATGATTAACCAAATTACACATTCAACAAGGTTCCATTCACAAAAACGGTCTAGAAGATAAGGAAACATTTAATTGTGCAAGAAAAGGCCCCCAAAGACCGTGATTTTCAGTAGGCATAAGCCTATTCAATTCATAATATAATATCACGGGATATAAAAAGTAAGGTAACAACAATCACAGACTTTCCATCCATGTTATATAAGACAGTTATTATCTTCATTAAACTGGTTCGACTGTGTTTCCTAAAACAAGAAGAAACCCACCCCACATGATGCACAATTTAGGGAGACGAAGGTAAAATCTCTACCTCAACAGGTTCTGATAACAACGCTCCACCCCATATCAACTTTAGAAGACGTCCTTCGGCGTCCGTCACTTCTGTTGGGTCCCTAAAAAACCTCCTCGGGAGGATGTCGGAAAGGAAAAGCCAAAGGAAAGACAATAGATCCAAGGTCAGAAGTTTCGCCTCATCGTTACGATCCCGTGGCCGCTGACAGATTGTAAATAGGGTCTCAGACGAAGAAGTTATGGAATAAAGAGCCTTCGAGTCTCTTGGGATAGCTCTGCTCAGAGGGTAGGGGAGGAGAGGGGAGTGTTGAAATGGAGGAAGGGACCCATCCTTTTATAGGCGAGAAAAGCAAAAGTACACAACGTGTACTTTATGGTACACGATGTGTACTTTTCCATTTCACGCGTCAACCACGCGGCTTCCAACATGGCCATCAATGTGGCATGCTGCCGTTGACTGGTTTACACACGGCTTGAAAGTAATGCATACGCGGGGAGGGACTACACGGCGTGTAGTATTGGATACATGGCGTGTACCCATTTATTTCACATGGCTCCAACACGACACATGGCTGTTGACTGGTCAACACAAGGTAACACGTACATAGGGAAGGACTACACGGCGTGTACCCATTTATTTCACACGGCTTCAACACGGCACACAGCTGTTGACTGGTTAACACACGGTAACACATACGCGGGGAAGGACTACACAGCGTGTAATACTGGACACACGATGTGTACCCATTTATTACACACGGAATGGAAACAACATTCAACACAGGGTATACCCGGCAAGGGGGTACACGACGTGTACTCAAACTACATGGCGCGTAGTTTCAAAATTCTAGAAAGTGTGGGAAAAGTACATTTTACCCTCCAGAACACTTCATGGCCTTCTTTTGAAAATGGAATGGGCCAGAGAGGTCTAGACCATTACATGTACGGTGTACATGCCATGTCCTATTGACTGTGGTTGGCTCCGTGTACGCTAGCCATGTGCCCGTAAACGGTCATCAACATGTGTAATCAGTACATGGGGTGGCCTGATTTACTGGCCTCGCATGGCCGTGTGATATAGTACATGGTCGTGTACTCCATCTCGTGTCCATGTACCCCCTGGATACATGCTGAGTTCCGCATAGCCACCTCTACCATGCTGTATATGCCGTGTCGCCTAATGATGTGTAGTCCAACCCTTGACTATGTACTTCCCAAAATACACTCCAAGCTTTCGGGAAAGTCAAATAAGCCATGTGACTAGAGTTACATGCCGTTTGATTCTTCTCTGACACCCAAAACCCTAGCCGCCACCAATACTACATGGCGTGTTCCTTGGAGGTTCATGGTGTGTATTCTAGAAATTTCCAGAAACTCGAACCTCTTATATCGTGCCTCCTGTGATGTTCAGTTTGTCGATTTGGTCGTCAGATCACCACGAAATCCTAGGTTTTTGTTTCCCTGACACCACGAAGCCAATTCAATTGTTTTCAGACATTCTATCAGTTCAGAAAACATTCCATGATCCATCAAACGAGTAACACTCAAAGAATGTCCCTTCCCAATCCGGTCTGATTCGTCATCCGCTATCGTCGTCGCACCTCTGCAAGGTCATTGGGGTTTCGATTCTTCAAAATGGGATCGATGTGTCTCATAACGGATTTGGAACGATCCATTGTTCGTCACCCCATAAAGAACGTAAAGAATGCGCGAGACGAAAATGGGGGATGGAAAACCAATCAATCAAAAAGAGGAACGAACCTCTGCCGTCGTTCGTCACGGCGTAGATCCACTCCCATTATTACGCTTAAACATTGAAAAAATCAACCAAAAAATCAACATGGATTAATTTCCCCATAATCATCCCAAAGAAATCCCCCCCGCAAGAACGTACATATCTGCGAATCAACTTGTTCGTGGTTGATCCACGTTTTTCGTTTAAATAAAAAGCAGTGAAAAGAAAAATTAGATAACAAGCCCCCAACTCAAGAAGGGATCGATCGCCAATGGAGAGGTTGTGCTACTATCGTCGTCGAGAGGCTCCAAACTTGTTGTTACAGTAATTCGAAGCTTCGATCTGTCGTTGTTCGTCGCCGAGTGTTTTCTCCAGCGTTTCTCTCAATCTATCACCCACGATCGACATTCGATTATCCAAATAAAAAGTGAAACATATTTGACATTCAAAAATATGATAAAGTATTAATGAGTCCAACATTCCATTCTTGAGTCATTATGAAGTTCCATTTATTAAGGAAACAGTTGCCCCTTTTCCATGCTGCAACGGTTGTTTCCATAAATTAAATAAAATAAACCTGGGAATTTATTTTATTTTAATTTACATAAAATGTCGAAAAATTTACTTTTTCCCTCAACCATCGCCGGTCGAGGTTGGGCTCGTTCTGAGGTAAAGTCATCACCCCAGACGCATCAGGGCCCTTATATTTTTAATATGGGCATCTGTTTAGAAGTTTCCACAACCGCTCACAAGTGCCGACTCACTTTACTTAAAAAAAGTTCTAACCACTATTCTAGGCTCACTAGGCCTCAGAATGATGTGTCGTTTTCGAGCCCGGTCTCGAAATAATTACATATAATATTTAAAAATAATACACAGAAAATGCAAGACATTACATTAAAACTATTCCTTTTATAAAATTTGAAATATAGTTAAAGGTATAAAAAATATTTCACTAAAATAAAATTATATTTAAATACTGATATAAAACATTTGAAGACCATGGACAAGGAGGACATATATGGCAGACATGAAAATAATAAATACTGTAGGATTTTTTTAAATATAGTTTTTTTATCAATTTTAGTATTAAATAGAGGATAATGGTACTAATACACGAAAATTACATATTTAATAGATTATAATAGAACATTTGGGGTTTAATGGATAAGTATTATATAATATCCCGCATTGAAAATTTAAAATAAGAAATCCTAAAACATTAATTATATTATAGCATAATCTGTTACCTGATATCCCATATTACATAATATATGTTTAAATATACTATATGATGAATATATATTTATTATTAATCTATTATAGAACAATTTTCTTCAAATAAATTTCAATATATCATTACATTATAATTTCAGACTATACATAGTAATAATTCATTATAAAATTGAACATATGGGTGAAAACATGTATGTTCTACATGCATGTTTCTATTAAAAATTACCATTACTAGAACATTTACCATGGTTTAATAAAATAAAAATTATTAAACATGTTTTCATTATATTATATATTAATTATATTTAATTTTATAACCATCCATATAAGATGGTGATGAAAACTTTTATACATCACTTACAAGAGGGAGTAGTCTGTACACATGCATAAGTGATTGTTCCACTATTTGATGGATTTAAATAAAAAATTAAATAAGAATTCACTTATCATGAATCCATGTTATATCAAAAATATAATATATTATCATTACGTATAACTCTATAAACATCAATGTATATTTTAAATAAAAAAATGCTTTGCTTTGTGGATGTGGTAGTCCACACATACACATAAATGATGCTATAATTTTATAATGGATATGATGGATATAGAAAAGGGATATACTATTAAATTATATAGATATGTTTATATTATTTATTCTTATTCAATAATTTTATATTTTTTTAGAATATTTTTAGAATCTATAAGATGAAATCAATTTTAAAATGTTCAGTAAGAACTTATAAATTTTCTTTGTGTATCTTCCTTTGAAAAGAACCCTACAACATCTTAGATTGGTATTTGGGAAGGAAAACCAATAAGGAATAGATAATTATTTTTTTAATTTTTTTATGAAGATTTTATTAGTGATAAATATCTTATTTTGTGTTTAGATGTGAGAAAACAATGTTCCATTTTAAAAGAGAGTTGGGTGGAAAACATGTAATCGTTGAAAACATGAAAATATAATAATATCACAATGATGGAAAAAATGTAAAAAATTTCTCAATATTATGATTTTGATAAGAATAATTTATAAAATAAAATCGAATAGTAAAATTAAATAAGTTTTTTTTGTGATATTATATACCTTATCTATTAGGTTATCTATCTTTTAACACTTTTTACCCTTACCATGGTAATAATATTATTACCATAGACAATATTATTTATGGAAAACATTTCATTAATCTTATTAAATAATAATAATTTTTGTGATATAATATAATTAATAAATTTTAAAATACAGAATACATATTTTGTTAAAAAATTAATTCTAATATATATTCAAAAAACATGAAAAAAGAAATTTTTGAAGATAATGTATTTTCAATCATAAAAATCATTTTTTTCTATTTATATTAATAATAAAAATTATTACATAAATGATAAAATATTTTATTTTATACATAATCTATAAATTATATTGAAATAATTCATAAATAATTATTAATTTAATTATCCAAGATAAAAATACATTTTCCCATAATAGTTTTTCTGAAAAAATGGATATTTTTATATCAAATGATTTTATCTATAATTATAACCTATTGATAATAAATATATAAATAATTATACATTTTTATATATTAAATACCAATATAATTATTTAAAATAATAGTTTATTAGTTCTCAAAATAAATAATATCTATATAAATAAAATACATAGAAAATTGATAATTAAATATTCTATATTATTATTTTTAATATTTTAATTTGAGTACTAATTTCCTATCTATTAATAAATAAATCATTTGTAAAGAAATATTTTGTAAATAAATTTAATAACATAGATAATACAATTCATACATGAGAATTTGAGGACTATATTATAAAACACACATTTATTAACAACATTTCAATAACACATCATAGTTCGTCTAATATTGATGTTTCATCTAAAATAAGCTATCAAAAAAATAAAATTTATTAAAAATAAATTTATCATAAAATACTCTAGTGTTATGGTACAAGTGAATTTCAATCCCATGTGTTCTACCTGAGGTTTGGGGGATGATATTCCCCAGGTATATATGTTTTTTATTTTATGCATTTATATGTGACATATGAATTTAGGGTTTATATATCAAGGGTGGTATATGGCCCAAGTGTAATAGAGTCGTGGTACTAATATAGGGTTAGTTAAGACCCCATGGGTTTATGTTGTATGGTTCCAAATATTACTTTGTGTGCGATAAGTTTCCCAATGTCCTATCATTTCTAATGTAGTTCCAGGATATGTGCTTTACCCTAGGTGTATCTTATATGATTCTACGTTATACATGTTTCCATCAGATGTATGTATTATTATTAGAGATTAAAATCAGTTTATTCACCCATTATTTTAAAATTTCAGAAATAGTGCTTTCTTATATGAGTTTCCCTTGGTGTTTTTTGAATTATGTGATTCTAGGTGATTTGAGTCCCCCCCTATCTGTGTGATCGTACTATGTGGTTTCTGAGTGAGTTGTGTTCCATAGGGTATATGATCTCCAATTCCATTATTTTTCTAGATACGGTTCCCATTTAGTGGTTAAATAAATTCTCATTAATATCTTAAAATGGTTAAAGAATGTATTGTCAGTCTCAAATTTCACCTTATAACTCAAGGATTGATGGTTATTTATATTATTAATCATCAATGTTTATTTCAATAGATAATTTAACATTTTTCTTACATGTCATTACAAATTATTGTAAAAAATTATTAATGGTTCTCTACTATGTTTCACTAACCACGTGATCAGGTGTCCATGCAAATTTTATACCCGATCAAGCCTAATTGATCATGGGTTTAGGTTGGGTAGAGGCACATTACAACATGACTAGACTAGAGATGCTAAATAGGGATTTGAGACTAGGATTCAATGTCACAATGAACCATGATTATTATACATAGATATTACAAAATTTTTATGAATATTTATCACATTACACAATTAAATGCTTTAATACCATAAATGTATAATTCTTTTGGAAATGTAGAAACATAAACAACTTATTCATGGGTAAACTAAATAATGTCCTACTTTGTTCTTTATAAGTATCAAACTCCTTATAAATATCATATTTAATGAATTAATTAATAAACTATATAAAATAAACATAATAAAGTGTGATATCATATTATCATTAAGTGAAAATGGAGATACATAAGAATAAAATAAACATAATGTAATGAGAACATTATCATTACATTTGAAAACCATAACCCACATACTAAAGATTTTAATATTGGTTCATGGTAAAGAGATTAGAAATTCATAAGACATGAATAATAGGGGAATAAGATAAAATTTTCAATGATATCATAAAATTTTCATAATACATATATTTTTCAGGAATATATACATATAAAAACTATTTGGTCAACACTACCCACTAAGACATTAATAACATGTTTGGATTTGGAAATCCACCTATGTACCTAGTGTGCACTTGGGATGACCTCTTTTGTACCCTCTTTCAAGATTGGGATTACTACTCAAACACCTTTTGTGCTCATATAAAATTAATCAGTACCTAATGCATTAGACAGAGATATAGGTAACACACATCACATAATGAAAATAAAACGTAGGTATTCCATAAGATTATAAAACATTCATCATTTTATAACCAATTAAATTAAATGTATTCTATAAACACTTCATTATATCAAAAATTATGTAAAATAGATTGGTTTAATAATAATTTCATCATTTCGTCATAGAAAAACCGATGGAAGAAAAAGCAGGTGTCACAAGAATTTTATCACTGTATAAACTATGAAACAAAATGGAATTCATGAAAATATTTTTGTTATAAATATAAACCAATGATATAATTAATATTTATTTTATCCTTGTATAATAACCCCATTAAAGAATATGTGACATCAAAATAATTCATCTAAGATGAAAAATGATTTTAAAACATTACATAGAACATTTATCTTAGGGAAATTATCCTTTTCATTTTGAAAAATGCGTTTTAAAACAAAATTAACGAAAAAAATTGGATGCAAGTAACCATAAATATTTTTCAATAAATATAACAATAAATTATTTATAATGTTTGTGGGAAATTATGTTCTTTATATACACATTAAAACATAGATTTCCTTCACATTTTAGTAAAATCCAAATTGATTTTTTTTGAAAATGACATGAAGATTACAATAAAAACATTTCATAAAAATTTAAACAAGGGTAGAAATGTATTTTATATATCATTTGAATAACGCTAAAAATATTGGCGATAACATTTTTTGAGAACATAGTTTTAGAAGAAGGGTTTTCAACCGAAGAGATAAAAAACAAGATAATTTTTATAAAAAAAATATTTTATAATCATGAGTCAATAAAGAGATGAAAAAAGGGAAAATTATTATCATAATATATCTATATGAGAGTAAATAACATGAGTGTATTCAGGTATGTATCATAATATTTCGTCATTAAGAGCATAAAACAATGATAAACGTAAATATTATTTCATAAAACCCTTACAAATTTGAAAACAATTTAACTGTAATACCCATAAATTAGATGTATAGAAATGGATATATAAATATAAATAATTTTCTGGATAATAATCATAATATAAATTCATGAAATGTACATACACCACATCAAATAATCATTTGGTGAATATGACATGTGTCTCATAGAAAATAAAAGTGAGAGAGAAGTCCATTAACTTAAGTATCAACATCCAATATAAATGTTTAAAACTAGTATATAATAACTGTATAATTTTATTAAAAATATATTATAGAGCCATATTTATATATGTCATACCATATATTATTTACTTATGCCCTTTAATTACCCATTTACTAATAATTTCAAGATAAAACTAGGTTTTGGTTAATAACTGCTTTGTTTTCGTGTATATTTTGGATTTATTATTTTTCATCATATTAATTTTATCAAGGATCCGTAATATATATAATTTTAAAAATGTTATTAATAATATATATATTCAGTTTATATATTTTCTGAGTGATCCTTAAATATTATATATACCAAATAAAATACAATATTCATGGGGATGGTTGGCCATACGTATGCACGAACATTGTTTACATTTTCGCAACAGAAATAATGTTAAAAATTAAAATAATGTATTAAAATTAAAGAATAAAATTTATGTCATGCATATATGATATTTCTATTTCAACAATCCTTATTACCTTCTTTGTAAAACATAACATCGTAACATAATTTTACAAGGGGGTAATCATTATCATCATCATGGAATTTTTTTAATCAATGAGAGGAAATGGAACAAACAAGAGGCCACAAAACGAGGTAGAGAAAAACATGACTAAGGGGGTCCAAAATAGTGGAGACCTAGGGAATACCCTATAATAATATTTATCCCCTTTTGTTTAAGATATTGAGGGGTGTAAAAAATAAGGTCCTCCAGTCCAAAACAATCAAGATAGGCTAAATAATCCGTAGTTTTATTTCCATCTCTTTAGGTATGGTCCACTTTGGAGTTGATTCCAAGGAAACCATCAAACTATATAATGACATAGAAGATATACCATGGAAAAAATTTGAGTCCCTTATGAGCATTGGAAATGAGCATGGAATTGGTTTCCCACTCTGTGGGTTCTAATCCCCTTTGGATTCACAGATATAGGCCAACCAACAGGGTTGTGGCCTATTTGAGGAGTTATGTACCATGAATTAACCAGGTAGAAAATTCCTGGATGAACAATATATTTTAATCAAAAAATTATCCATTTAAATTAGGAATGAGACCCCCTCCATGCATGATTCCCACAGCACAAGACCCGTCAATGTTGAGTTTGATGACGCGAGGGGGGGGGATTCCATCAAACCCATTTACCAATGTAATATCTAGTGACAAGAGAGTAATTATGAAAGGTATGAAGAAGCTGTTGAACGGTAGGATCATCCATCCAGGTGCTGACAAACTAGACCATACCAAGGAGCTGGGTTTTATTTAGAATAATAATCACACGTTCAGATGAGGATACCCCTCCATGAGGATACCCCTTTCGTGCCCGCCAAAGGCACCAACACCCTGCCTGCAACAAAAGAGAGAACTCTCTTCTCTCTATGGCCTCAAATCCTATACCATGGAATTAAATGAAATGGAAGGATTGGTTTTCAATGGATGGAATAGAAAATACAGTGAAATAACCAAAAAATATCTAAAACTCTTTCACCCAATTTTTCTCGAAGAACAAATGATCCGAGGTTTCCCCATTGCGCCTCCTATAAACCATTCTTTTGGAGGCCATGCTCACACCACACCACTTGATATTCTCATATTTATAAATTTCACTGTGAAAAATTATCCAAGGGAGGAAGTTGAACTCTATGGGAATGGCCCGATCCCACAGAGCATCGAAAGGGGGTAATCCACCATACATATGAGCGATGTTTTCATATTCCCATTGAATGGAAAGTATATAATTATGAGTGATATAATGATGATAAAGTATAATATCATCATAAATATTATATATAAATATTTAATCCAAATTTACAACTATCCTTGATAGGTTGAAATGAAAAAAATGAATAACACAAGTTTGTGGGGGTGGTAGTCCACCATACAAACAAATTATAATTTGGTAGCCCGTTTAGTGGGAGGGAATATGGTTATAGGATATTAAATTAACATAGAAAGTATAATCATATATAATATAATGAATTTATTTTACCAAAATATTTTAATTATAATTTAATGAGGTTGATGAGGGAAAAAAATAAAAAAACCTATTCAATAACATTACCTCTTATTCTGGTAACATCATTAGTTTTGCACAAAAATCCAACCAATGTTGTATTTCTTCCCAAAACATGAATCAAATATGGGATGAGGAAATTTGAGTAGTAATTTTGGCAGATATTTTATGATCCATAATAGTATTTATGTGTGATGAAGAGAGGATATACAAGGCATTTCATAAATGAGGTGAGTGGCACACTAGTAATTTTTTGGACTGAAAATGGTGTACCCATGACATTCTCATAAAAAATACTTAAAGTTGGATTATTATTGATAATTATATATTATAGGGTCTCAATATTGGAATAAAATGTAAATTATATAAGTATTTATGTCATTTTGAACCTTATAATTTTAGTTTAAACCCCCGCAAACATATTTTTTTTACTTTAACCACGATAATTGATTTTTAACATCATCACTATTAATTTTGGTCATACAATAAGTTTAACATATTAAATTATATAAAATATGATAATTCAAATTTTATAATTCATTTTTCAAAATTAAATTCACGTATGTGGAAAATATTTATTTAAAATTAATGCCACATATGCAATGAGAAAGATTGTTTTATAAGAGAAAATGATCAAATGTTTACCATGTTTTTATATCCAATTTCAATATAAAATTTATTCCAACAAACTAAATTACACTAATATAAATATATATATATATAAGTACAAAAATATTAGTTTAAATCCAATTTAATATATAATTAAAATTTATAAATAATTTATACAAAAAGAAATTTTCAAATTAAATATATTATATTTTATCTTTCATAAAATTATAATATTTTCTAAAAAATTATAAACAATTCACCTAAAGCAATTTTTCACAGGATTTGTTTAAAAAATTAACATTATTTTATGAAATTAAAAATTTTATTTATCAAAAAATTAATTTTATTTTGTTTCAAATAAATAAATAAACAAACATGTTTTTGAGAACATATTATATTTGAAATATAAGAGATTTTCTTAAAAAGTGTACATTTGATGAATATATGTTTTATTAATATAAATCCAATATAATTAATATTTATAAAGTAATTATTACTATTAATATCTCTATGTTTAATGGTTATGTTATAATATTCATGTTTGAATAAGCCTAATAATATATAATGAATTTGTTACAACTCAATATCAAGTGTCACACATGGTAACCCATTGTTTTTCATGATAAAGGATTAACACGGTGTTATGTGTACCCAATATATGAAATAAATTTAGTTTATTAAAATATAATTAGTGTTGTTACATTATACCCCATTAAAATGGATTTCTCCATTAATTTTTTTCACTTTGATACAATTAAATAAGTATATTTACACCTCATCATTTACTTGGGTTCCCACATAGCATCCTCAAATAGGTGGTTCCACTATAAAACATTGACCATGTGAGTTTTATTATTTCATATAAATATATAAATATGGTATATAATCTCCATCGGTTGTTAATCATAATAAGGCCCTTGATTTAGTGGTTTGACCAATGAGTTTAATTTATGTGAAGGTTCAGGTATGTACTTACTCAGGAGAGAAACATTGGACCCATTTTGGGCTTGAGGGAGGTTTGGTGGATCCACCAAAAGATGGTATATAGTCCTGAGAGGATAAATAATTTTAGATATACTATTATACCAAGGTATTAGTTTCCCTTTCATCAAGAATCATATATACTTCTTTGAAGGATAAATTAATAGAAATATATTATCACAAAATTAAAATTCTATAAAACTATGAGGATTTTCAGCATTATTTTCTAACAACTATTATCTACCATGATGTTTTTATGAATAAATATAACCCTCTATGTTATTTCTTCATCAATATCAGGTCCTAATATATTTATTTCTCCAACTTCATTTCAACATGTTGGAGCTCTATATTTCTTTTAATATAGGGCTTCAAAAAGTCCCATCGAAATTCTTTGGTGAATGCTATTGTTGTATGAAAACTCAACCAGATTAATGTCTTCATACCATCCACTTTTTATATAGAAATAAAAATATTTCAAATTAATCTATGGAGTTTCAATTTTTTTCTCAGACCGACCATCATCACATGAATGATACAAAATGGTCAAATTCCACTCTGTATTATGAGTATGGTAATGACATAACCAAAAAATTGTGATTAACCTCAGATCCCAAGAATAGACAATGTAATGTGGTACTTCATGAGACCTTATGATTTACATAATTTATATCATGGAATGATAATACAGATAGATTTCTTCTCTAATAACATTTATGTGTGAAGAAATTGTTAGGAGATAGACAACAACCCTTATATAATTATTCCCTTTAAACAATTTAGGGACTCCAATGACCATATCCATGAATTTTTTAAAATTTATATTGTTTCATGGGTAATGTATATAACATCTTCTTATAATTATGTATATTATCCTTAACATAATGAAATATTTTGATCCAAGATACAAAATCTATAATATTTCACTTTATTTCATCCCACTAGAAATAGTCTTTTAAAACCTTATAAAGATTCGTACTTCTAAGAAAAATAGAGAATGGAGATATATGTGCATCATCTAATAACTAATTCTTCAAATCTAAAATAAACACAATTAATACACGGTTTATGAACATTATCTTTCTATAATGATCATGGTTAAATTGAAAAACATTTCTTGAATTTATTTTCATCTCTACATCTTACTTATACATATCTTCAATATTCACATGGATAGATAGATGTAAAATCAATTGATAAAGATAAGATTTCTCCCCATCATTCTTATTTCTAGATCATTCATTGAAAATCCTAAAAATATTGGTCATTTTTTAACATCATCACAGATTATCCAGCATGATCTATTCAAAAACAAGCATCATCCATCCTTTTCATTCTCTCAGGGTTGTAATTTATTCAGTTGTCATAATCATTAGTCAAATATAATAATATTCATTATAACATATTCAACTCCTTATATGTGATTATTTAATTTAATGTATTATGATATGTAAATGTATAAAAATTTTCTCTATAAAGATAATGTGTCCATATATTTAATGTAAAAAAATACTGAAGATAATTTCAAATCAGGTGTTGGGTAATTTGCCTCAAGAGTCCTTAATTTTATTGTGGCATAAGATATAACAAAGTCATTTTTCTTTATAACACATACCAATATCATATTTTATTGATAACTATAGATTGCAAACCCTTATTCAATATAGGGTAATGTGATGAAATTTTTGCTGACAAATATTCTCTTTAGCTCCTTGAAATTTTCCTAACATTCATTTGTGTATAGAAACTTGGATCACTTCTGAGTTAACATGGTTAGTGTATTATATAATCACAAATAATTATCCATAAACCGTTTATAATATCTAGATAAACCAAGAAATATATGGATCTCAATCACAGTGGTTATCCTTTTCCAACAATAAATATCCTTTTTCTTTGAAGGACATACTAATATAACATCTCATGAGATAATATTTACAAAAAATTAGACCTTTTGCAGCTAAAATTCACACTTAATAAAAATTTCATAAATTTTATCCTTCATTTGAGTAATTTTTATAATTATTAAGTGATATTTATGGAATTAATTCCTATTTTAATAAATAATAATATATTTTTTAAAGACAACCACAAACTGATAAAGGTAATATCTAAATACTCTATTCATTAAATAAAAAAATGATATAATGGGAATTAGTATGAAAAAATGTAATTAATATATATTCATAGTATCCATGAATTGTATGGAATTTTTTATTTTGTATAACATCTTTAATGACCCAAAATTGATGATATACATAATAATAGTCTATATAGGAAAATTATTTAATATCACACAGTTGATCAAAATAGTCTTCAAGACATGGAAGTGGAAAATTGATCATATTTATGATCTTATTATGGTTCCAATTTTCAATCAATTGTCACATTTCTACATATCCCTATTTAAAAAAAATGAAAATTCATGCCAAAAGGTTACACACTTTACCAAATTAGTCAATTTTCATGGTTTTCATAGAGTTGATTCTTCAAATCATGTATCACAATCAGGGTAATTCTATAGGTAGTCTTTGAAATTGGGGTGACACCAGGTATGGGTTTAATTAAGAACTCAACATCACATTTGGGTGGAAAACAAGAAAAACATTCCAAAAAACACCAAACAATTAACAAAAAAAAGTTATTTCATCTATTCTTTGGTTTTTCACTAACCATATGAGACAAAAAATTATCCTGAATAAGAATAAAAACTGATACAATGGATGTGATTTCTATTGGATGTTCATATTTTTCTTTACAATAATACTCAATCATTGGTTGGTATTGAATATCAAATGTGGCTTCACTTTAACCGAAATCATTGTGCAATTTATGTAGATAAATACAATTGGTGCATATAATACATAAAATTCAATGATATGAATAATAAAATGGTTTTTAGGAAGAACATTTTTAAAAAATTCAATTAGGGAATAATCATAGTTGTATGATGCATTTATTGTACCATTATTGATTTCACATATAATTACAAATATTATCATTTTGGTGTTATCATGATACCCTTACAAAATACATTATATATAAATAATGCATATATCCATAGTCAAATATAAATTACCACTTATATAGTGGATACTAAGTATACCTTTTAGCATATTGTTATTACAACCTTCATAAAAAATTGTGATCACATGAGATTTACCTTTGTATATCACATTAATAGGTTACTAGAATTGATCATAATTATTAACCATCATATTTGGGTACCTTTTAGAGATATTAACAAATTGATTGTAATTTTAAAACTGAATTGTGGGTTGTTTATTCCATAGTGATTTCACATTATTCTCAGCATTAAACAACATCTACAGATCGCTTCAGAATTCAGAAACTCATTGAACATAATTTCCAAAATTATAACACATAATAGTCCACTAGAGAAAATTTCTTACATGATTCTTCAGAACATTGTGGATAATAGAAATAAAATCTTCTTCTCCCTATGATTCTTATAGTTTTCTTTTAATTCCATTTTCTCTTATTATCAAAGCCATTTGATTTATATTAAAACCCAACATCTATTTTCCCCTAGATAGTACATTGAATAATAAATATAAAGAAACTAAATTTATTTGTGGATAACAAGTTTCATAGATTTTATATTTTGATAATACCGAAATTATTAACAATAACTTTAGTTAAGATGATAATATGAGAAGTGTACCACAATAATTCTTGTAAGTTTCCTCATAACAACCAATTCGTTCATTATCCTTTTACATTATCTAAATATGTTAATTATCCATTTTTACATAGTTAAAACAATAAAATTAATTATTAGAAAATATGTTCTTGGAGATTTCCCAATCTATAGAGTGAATTTTATCTTGTTTCCTTGTACTCATGATGAAGATTTCACCATTGATCAGCTTCATATCCCAAATATAAGATTTCCAAATTGATTTTTTTCATATCACAAATACTGGATAATGGAAAATATAACTTCATTGGTGTAGGTCCATTGTTAAGAACTTAATTGATCAGAATATACATGGGAGGATGTTGGATTTTGACTCATGACTGACTCGGTATTTATTTGGTCCCTCATTTTTTCATTTTGAATTATAGCATGATTCTTAGGTGGAGAAAGTTGTGTATACATATCAATGATATTTTTCATTTCAACTCCCATTACATTCGGATTATATAGATGAAAATAATATCATTTTACATCACACTGATAATTAATATAATCTTTCATATTCAATCCATTGAATAAAACCAAAAATAATAGTATAAAAATTAATAATAATTTAGGGGAACCAGATAATCCTAAAAAATTACATATAGTTTGTATAAATCATGACACATTTTTTTAATCCATGACAAAAAAGTATTATATTAAGTAATTCATTATCATCATCTATGTAAATCCTTAATTTTGGATTGTAAAGAGTTTTTTAATATCCAAAATATATCCACTGCGAGTGTCAAACGAGGTGTGCATCAAGGCCCATTTTTTTGCACCTGGTAATGATAAAATATATATCAATGAACCCTTTTGAAGTTATTAGCCATAGTAACATATATTCCATAGACATATGAACTTGTAGTATCTATTCATTGATATAAATTCTTGGTAACTAATCACTCTGTCCTTTAACAAAATTCTATGAAAAAATCATGTTCTTTGAGTCATACTTAGACATGTCCTTAGAAATTCAAATGGGGATCTCAATAAAGGATTCCCATCATAATTTCCATAAGTTAACTAAATATTTCCTTTTATACAAACTATAATTAAATTTTATTATCAAACATAGATATTATATTATTTTCATGAATATTAAATACATTACAGAACGAAATGCCAGGGGACCATAAATGTATGGCACCTTTCGAAACATGAAAACAAAAACAATTAAATAATTATTAAACTGCATTATCCTCAACCTTGTTATTCATATTTAGAACCCTTATTATATAAATCATATATAATAAATTTCTTCACAACATGTGGTAAGGAAACATACGGGTGTGATTAAGTGCTCAATAAGTGAAATTAAGTTTGATGCATTTTTATAATGTCAACATAAGGGCATCAGAACACGATCAAAACATTTTAAAACAATAAATATAATACTAAAGATCATAATATTGAGTCATAGTATAAATATTGGATGTTAATAAGACATTAATAATAATAGAATCAAATACCATGATCCATGAGAGAAAAAACTGACATAATACAAATATATGTGACATACACATAAAAATGTAAAATATTTGGTCATGGCTAACAACAAAGACACACATGACATGTTGGCTTGGGAAAACCACATGTGTACATATTTAAACTTCATATGACCTCCCATTTATGAACATTTATGCTTGGGATGTCCTCCCATGTACCATTTGAGAATATATAACATTAATCATTACCAAATGAAATATATTGACATATACGTCCCACCCATCACATAATTAAAAACATACATATGTGTGTCACATGATCATAATTTTTTTTCATATCATAACTCATGAAATGGAATGGGTTTCATAAACAGTATATCATATAATAACCAATGGAAAAGTGATAGTTTTTATAATCATATCATTATTATATAATAGTATAACAAATGAAAAAAATCCATTTTCATATGATTTTATCATGGTATAACCCATGGAATGAAAAGAGTTTCTTAAATATATTTTCATCATAATGATAAAATTTTTTTGAGAAAGAATAATAATGGAATCCTTGGATAAAAATCAACTTAAATCATAAGTAACATCAAATTATGCCATCTTAGATAAAAATTGATTTTAATATATCAATTGGAATATTTCATCAAAGAAATATTACATTTTCACTTTCAAAAATGATTTTTTAAATGTAGTTATTTTACAAAATAATTTTAGTCGAGGATAAACATAAAAACATAAAAAGGAACATTTAAAGATTTTTTTTAAGGTTGGTAAATTTCATTAAGGGTGTATTTGTTAAAAGAGATTACCTATCACATTTTCGATAAATTCAAAATGATGAATTTTTTCTGAAAATGAAATGCAGTTTCTCTTAAAAATATTTATCAAGAAATGGGTAAAAATATGATTAATAATTAATGATAATAATGATAAAATATTTTTTGAAAACATTTATACATATTATTTTAGAAGAAAAATTGTTTTCGATTGATGAGAGAAATAAAGCTGTTTTTTCTTGAAAAGAAAATATTTTGAACTCTTTTATTCATAGAGTGACTTAAATAAAGTGTTAAATTTTTTTTCTCAAAATATTAACAAAGTAAAATAAAAATTATGATTTTATTGAGATACAGATTATAATATTTCATCTTGAGAAGCATAAATATGAATAATCTTAATAACTGATGAGATTGTATCCTAAAACCCTTACCAATTTTGTACCATTTGAACGATAAACCACATGAAAGAGATAACCCAGAATGGATATATAAATACCAATAATGTTTTAAGAACAATCATAAAATACATTCATGGGCATTATATACACCACATAAAAGAAACACATGGTGAATATGGTATGTGTCTTAGAGAAAAAAATGAGAAGAAAATACCTTACCATAATTCTCTACTTCCTTCACACATGATCGAACCTCTTGTGTAAAATAATATAAGTTTATTATGATCAAATTACAGAACATTATTTATATATATATCATACCATATATTATATTATTATGATGTTTGGTTAAAAATTTATTAATAATTCATTATTAAAACAATGTTTTGGATAATAATTACATTATTTTTCAAATATATTAGGGTTATTCATTTTTGGAATTATTTAATTTATAAATAATTAAAAATATCTATAATTTTAAATATTATATAGATATTATTAATATTTATTATATATTTAATAAAACTGATATATAACAATTAGAGATAGAAAATTAAATATAATGATAATGAAGATGGTAGGTCGTATATATACATGACCGTTATTTAGATTATCCCAATGTAATGAATAAAGGAATGGTAAATAATATATTAAAATTATAATATTATCTTTATTTTCTATATATAAAATATTTTAAATAAATCCATCATTATTACCTTCTATGTAATGCATGAACAAATTGCATCGCTTCGTGAAACGGTAGCCCACCTTAAACACATGCGATGTTGTCGTATTCATAATGAATGGAAAGTATGAGAGTAAATGTGATATAGAAATTAAATATGTATAATAAAATCATAAATTTAATATATATATATATATATAATCCTTCATTATAACCATCCTTGATAGGTGGTAATGAAAAAACGAATAACAATGGTTTGTGAGGCAGTTGTCCACTGTACACACGATTGATGATTTCATGACCCATTTGATGGAAGACAATATGGTTGTAGGTTATTACATTAACATAACAAACTTTTAGTATATTTTATGTTCTAAGGATATTATATATGAATATTTTAATAATAAATTAATTTTTTGGAGTAAAAAGTAATATAAAAACACTCGTTGAAGAACATTGCCTCTTCTTTGGGTAACCTCATTAGGAATGCACAAAAAGACATCCTACCTTAGATATAGGCCCAAAATAACGATTATAAGATGATAATAGTTAAATATGGAAGTTATTTTGGTATATATTTTCATATTTAAAGGGTTTTATAGTGTTGATAATTAAATAGTGGAAATGAACTTTTATATGTGAGCTGAGTGGCACATTTGTTATTTTTTTGTAAAGAAAGTTTGTTCCCGTGTTTTTCTAAAATAAGGATCCAAAATGGATTATTTTAATGTTAAACACACTATAGGGTCTAAATGTTACCATAAAATATATTTAAGATAAGTTTTTATGTCATTTTAGAAAATAAATATTTAATTTAACCCCTGATAAAACCATATTTACCTTAACCACAATAATTAATGACTACTAATTTTACTCTTAATTTTGGTCAAAAATTAAGTTAAAATTATTATATAATATAAATTATTTTGATTCATAATATGTATTTAGTTTTTAAAAATTAAATTCATATAAGAGGAAATTTTTTATTTAATATTAATCTTGTAGATGTGGTAAGAAAACATGTTTTTAAAGAGAAATCGTTCAAAAGATTACAATGGTTTTTATCCAATTTTTTTAATATATTTGATCCCAATAAACTAAATTTAATTAATAAAAATATATTTTTAATTATTATAGAATATCTTTAAAAAAATTTAAATTATAATATAAATTTAAAAATTATTTAAATGAAAATGTAGTTTCAATTATAAGTCAGTATTTTTTACTATTTTCCAAAAAAAATAACATTTCCACATAATTGTCAAGAAATACACCCTAAGATAAATTAGAAATTAAGATTTAAATAATTATAATCAATTAATAAAATTATTTTTTATTGAAGTCAAAAAATTAATTTAATTATTCATCACATAAATAAATATTTATTTTTTAGAAAAACTCATTTATGAAATATATAAATACGTTATCAGATAATTATTATTTTTACTATTATGTTTTATTTATATAAATATCATATATATAATATCTTAAATTTAGTTATTACTATTCATATAATTTGGTTTAGAGGATTGGTTATAACATTCCCTATTGAATAATGTCAACAATATATCACGGTTTTGTTACAACTTAGTGTCATGTGTAATGCTAGCTAAACCAGTGTTACACATAACCAAATATTATCATGGTTTTAAATGTAAAAAAATATATATTTGAAATTTAATTTAATCAAAATAATAATACATAAAAACTTTTTTTTACATATGTGGCTCAAAGATGGTATTACAATCTCATAATATTTTATTCCTTTCAATTAATTCATATATGTGTTTAGCTGATCGGAAATTAATTTGGATGTATGAATTTATGTTTCCATGTTTTATTTTTGATGATATTATTAATTACTATAAGATTATGAGTTATTTGATTATATTTATTAATGTCATGGTTGTATTTAGTCCTTGATACTCTAATGTGTGGGTATAGTCTCCCCATAGTATCGCTTTCAAACCTTAATATTAGTTGAGACCCTTTTCCATACAGGTAAGTGTGTCTTGGAACCTATGATTCCCTTGGTACAGAAATTCGTGGTTGGTCCAGATGGTGTGGGTAGTTATACCGTACATAAACCAATTCAAAAAATATCAATAAAAACATGTATTATATATAGAAAAAAACAAAATTTCATTATATTTATAATTAATTTGCCCTTATAATAATATTTCAAACACTACATAGTGATTTCGAACTGAGTATATATATATCAATAAATTATACATAGCTAAATAGATTTATAATTCAATATAATTAAAAGTATACTAAAATTCATGTTTCAAACCCATCTTTATGAATAATTAACTCATTCATTATAAAAACATTGAAACCAAATACACCATATAATATAAATCCATAAGAAATTATGAACCATATACTCCAAATGAAGTTTAAATTATAAAATTATAAAATTTATCTGGCCTAAACACATTTTATTCTTCAAGAACACATTCCAAAACAATTAATTTTTTTTTTGCATTCATAAAAAAATCTCATTCAATAGACTATTTTAAAATAATTAAAATTAAATAGCACTCTTAATTAAAAATTGCCTTTTAAAAATAGATCATTATAAAAATTGGGATTATTCATTAAAAATCATTTTCATTAAAACACCTTACGGACAACCAATTAAATATTACCCTTTAATTGAAATCCTTCTCAAAATAAACTGGGAATTTGGATTTAGAAGACCCTTTTAAACATTTTCCAACACAAATACAACAACCGAAACCTAAATCAATTTGGATTTTAAATATAATTTCCCATATTAAATAATAAATGAACTATTTAAAGCAAACATGTAGTAATATTGTCTATATTAAAAATATTTAACAAATATAAAAAATATAAAAAAATAATTTAATTATAAAAAATACTTCTATTACCTTGAAAAATAAATTATCAAATCAACTTAATCATCTAAATCTCAATCCCATTACATTAAAACATAATTCTATATGTAAAAATCATGTGGCCAGTAAATATATACTACCCTTACACAAAAAATAAATTTCTTAACACTAAGTGAATGAAAAATTGTGGAAATCACATACCATAGATTCAAAATCAAATGAAAACGAGAATTTATTTATTTTTAAACAACATAAATTCTAATATAACCACTCAAAATTTTTTTATGGAAAATGTAAATAAAAAATTAATTGAATAAGGTATAGTTTAAAGAGATAAATGTATAAAATTTCTTCTAAATAAACTTAATTTTTTAATTTATTTTTTCTTTATAAAAATATATTAAAAAAACCAATACACATTAAACATATATGGAAAAAATCTATAATATTCACCAAAATAACACCATTTTTCCTTTTACTGTATAACACATGTGAAGCCAATACTACTCCAAATTCATAAGAAAATATTCAAAAAAGGGAACTTTCCAAACCCCTTAGATTTAAAAATATCTAGTTTTTTTTATTGAAAAATAAAATAAAACATTTATTATTTGTATGGAATTTATTGTACCTGTGACTCTTGAAAAAAAACATTCCCTTGAAAATAATATTTTAAATATCTTGTTTCTTGATTTAAACATGTATATAATTTTATTATAACCAAATATAAATTATAATAATAATTAAATAACACCTATTTGGTGGGTCTATCGACAATAATAAAAAAGAACACATGAACATAAAAGGGTACAATTTCCCATTTCCAAATATATCACCAATGAAATAAGTCATTTATACATAGCTATAAACTATATATTGTAACATTCAAACTTATTTAAGATTCCATACCATTCTAAAACATCCTGATATATGAAATGGTCTAACTGAATTATACATCGTTTACATAAAAATGATAAAAATCAAAGAACAATTGATGAAAATACCTTAAATGAATACATGTCATAAAAGAAAAATATTACATACAATCAATGTGTGTGAAAAAAATTAGAATAAAATAATGTTATATGATAAAAATATTTCAAACTCATTTTTTATAAAAACCATAGTTCTTGAATTATTTTTTTTATTATAATATCATCCAATTATGTTTGACATATCATAAAGTTTAGTGACATAGCCCATTTGTCATCAATGTTTATTAAAAATCCAAGATTTCTTCATAAATAATCCCTGAAAAGTGAAAATTCAAATTTTATAACCAAAATATTATGAGAAAATGGTTTAAATTAATTTAATTTTTTAAACCATGAATATATCATTCTATTTCATTCATTAGAAAAATATTTTCATGAAATGGATTAAACTTACCAATTCTCCCAAAAATTAGAAAATATTTATTAGAAATTAATTCGTCACAAAAAAAATTCCCATTTTATTTTACTAATTCAATTTAAAAAAACACAAATACTATTAAACAATCAACTAAAATAGTCCAAAACACATTGATAAATATATGAATAATCAGATTCCAACAAATAACCATTTAGGAAGTAGTGAATAATTATACATATAATACAGTTAATCCAAATAATTTCTATCATATATAATGAAAAAATAGAAAACAATAATCATTATGGACTAAATCAATCAAGACATCTGACCATGAAAAGATAAGAGAATGTTTAACCCAATTGAGGGTTGATTGATAACACTCAATTATATACTCCCTTGTAAAACTAATCATTCCTCATAAACAGGTTAATGATTCATATTCATGGTTTACATATCTTATTTGATTATCATTTAGCCAATTTCTATAGATCTAAATATTCACTCATACTCAAAGACATTTTTTTATACCAACAAACCTGAGAAACCTATACCTAATTCCCAAGAAATACCAATATGAGTCCCAAAGGGAATTTTCTATCCTAAAATGCTAAAACATGTTATATGGGATAAATGCTATACCCTTTGGGAATAGTGTTTCCTATAAAAACCATAAAATATAAAGGAATGTAAAATAATTGAAACAATGTGGATTTCAATTATTAGATATGTAATAAATGACATAAAACATCAAAAATATGATGAAAAAACTATACATAGAACTCAAGGGATATATTACCAAATAGAATAAAAAAAATAGATGCTATTATCCCCATATGATACATGAAAACCATATTATGTTACTTACTATAATTCTATATAGGACAGTGGATGGTCCAATAACATTATAAAAGATTAATGGTTAATATCTACACCTAAAAAAATTTGGAGGTGTACAATGAGATTAACATATATCCAAATAGTTTATATAGTGTTAGATCGTAACAAGCTTGCACTACTAAAAAATATCCCTTTAACGGTGCTAAAAATATCTTTTTTCAGTGCTTGAGAAGCACTAACTACATGATAGTGATTAAAATCCTGATTCGTTTACTAGAAAATCAATAAGAATTAAAAATAAACCCTTTATAATATATTTCTCAGAAACTAATAATGGACACATTTATCATCCCTAATAAAATCACTCATAAAGGATCCCCATATTAGTGCTTTTAAAAGCGCTTATAATGAGGCATACTATAGTGTGTTGCTACAACACACTTTCTCAATAGTGTAGTGTGTTGAAAATCACAAAATATCACTAAGGACACCATGAAATCTGAAATATAATGTACGAATATATAAATTAAATGATGTGAATTTTTTTGGCTTTCTTGCTCAGTTTTCGCGGTGTGAGTCTCGTTTGATAATAATATGATAATTTTATATTGAGAAATGCACTTGGATTCATACTAGTCACATTGTGATTCATATTGATATGTGACTAATTATTACATATCTCAAATTATTTATAGATCATTTTTATAAAATATTTAAATAGTCCAAATGTGTTTACTTAGTTTTAAGTAAATCATTTTCCTTTTTTTACTAAAATATCATTTTAAACTAGAAACACACACATTGACTCATACTAGTCATAACGTGTATCATTTTTACTTGATAATAATTCATACATGTTGAAAATTACATATAAATCATTTTCCTAAATTATAATGACCATCTGAGTGCATTTGATTGGTTTTTAGTGAGTGACACTTTTTGAATGGAAATTTTGATTTTGATCAAATAATGGACTCATTGTGTAATACCAAAGACATATTGAATCATATTTTGGTTAGGGTAATTCATACACATCTAAAATTACTTATGGAACATTTTACTAAATTATTAACCCAATCTAAATGAGTTTTCCATGCTTTGAGAAGGTGAGTGGCCCTTTTTACTAAAATTGATGTCAATTTTAAATAAAAAACACACTTTTAGTCAAATTGTTCAAAATGTGTGTTAGATGGAGGTGACACTAATTATTAAGAATTAAAAATTAATTATGAATCATTTTCATAATTTAACAAAACAATCCCAATGTGTTTACTTGGTTTGGAGTATATCACTTTCTTTTTTTTACAAAAAATTCATTTGAAACTAGAAACACGCACTCTGAATCATACTGATCACATTATATATTGGTTTGATGTAAGAAAAATTTCAAAAATCTCAAAAATTAATTATCAATATATTTACTAAATTATAAATTAAATCAATTCATGTTTGATTAGTTTTTAGTGAGTGAAATATTATAAACTAAATTTTCAATTTTAAGATGATAACAGAACACATTGAGTCATACTGGGAACATTGTGCATCATATTGATGTGATTCTGATTCATACAAATAAAATATGAACGTATACAGGTCACACCATGCATCAGATTTAAGATAGGATGATTAAAACATGTGTCAAATAAATTATGGAACATTTTCCTAAAGTATGAAAAAAATATGTCCTTTCTTGCTCTGGTTTGAGCACATCAGTTACATTTTTTTACTAAAGTTTCAGTTTAAGCTTAAAACGCACGCTTTGAAAAATAACAAACAAATTTTATATTGGTTTGATGTGAGACTAGTCCATAAACGTCCCAAATTATTTATTAATAGATGTCTAAAATTATCATGAAATTCCATGATTTTTTTATTTTCTTTTTGCTTGTGACATTTTTTGAACTAAATTATAAATTTAAAACTGATAACACACAAATTGAGTTGTTGTGGTCACATTGTTCATATAATTGAGGTACAGTTTAATCAAGCACATCTCAAATGACATATGGATAATTTCCATAAAGTATCAAAATAAGAAAAATATATTTTATTGTTTTTTAGTATGTCAGTTTAACTTTTTAATAAAATTTATATCAATTTTGAATAAAAATTATCACGTAGAGTCATACCCATCACATCGTGTGTTAGATTGCGGTGTGGATGATTCCTAATCAACCCAAATTCTCAAAATATTCCTAACTACCAATATTACCACACTTACATTGTATTTATTTGCTAAAATACCAACATTTTATATTGAATTAGTGTTCTTGGTTAAAAAACCTTTCTAGTTGTTTAAAATCAGAAGAGTAGTGGATTTCAAAAATGGGAATGGTTTCAAGGATAATAATATCAAATCGATATGTAGTGTTGGAAGTTCAAAAAAGGTAATTTAAATAAATATTATTTAAAATAATAATTTAATCTCTTAGGTGGATTCATTTATATTATTCCAAAAAAAAGACTTACCAAAAGATCTTTTAAAAAAAAATAAGTATTAGATAAAAATGATAATGAAAGTCCATTACAAATAATATATAATTTAATGAAAAAATTAACTAAATAATTAGTAGGAGTTCACCTTTTTATTATGTTTATAGGGATATGTGATACATTTAATAGTTGTAATTATCTCAATTGTATACTTGAAAAAAATAATCTTACTATACCAGAAAATATTTATAATAATAGTAATATTGAGAAGAAAGAATTTAAATATAAATATTAAACAATACATTGATATTATGAATAAATATTTTACTGTGAAATTTTATTCCAAAAGGATATATTGGAAGAAAATCAATAATGAAGATAAAAAATGGAATACATCTCGCCAAACAATCAATAAATGAGTTAGGAGGATGTCTATAATTTCTCCCTTATGGTTAGTGTTATCCTCTAAATTCATTCAATGGTTAAAGTTATAGACAACATTCATCCTCATCAGCTCATCCCCTGATATTTTGTTATAAATTTTTTTACTTGACACACATCCTACATCACTTCTGGACATTCACCTATAATGCTTGAAATACTCTAAGATGTAGTCATACATGTGATGACTAATTCTTAGAGTACTACAAGAATCCTAAAAGTGATGAGGGATGAATCTCAAGGTAAAAACGAAAAAATAAATATTCGAGAGATGAAGATGATATGGATGACAATTGTACATCATTATGTTCTCTAAATGGGGTAATCCCTCCCATTTGTGAGAATTACACCATTGAAACTAGTTATTAACTCAATTCATCCATTTACACCAATTGATTCCAGATAAAATATCCACACAACTAGAGAAATGATAGAGTGAAGGGAAAGAAATAAATGTAGTGGTTGGGTATGGAAGAATTAGAATATCCAATTGAAGTTTTGACCTACCGAGGGTTCTTGGGTTACTACAGTAAAATTTTATCTGACAAGTTTATTTTATTGAAATTATTTTTTTTTGAGTTGAAGTGGAGGTAGAATTAATGATCGGGTACTTTCATTTTTATCTTCCAATTTATCGATGAGGATCTAAATAAAACATAAATTAAATAATTGGATGAGAATTTTTATAAATATATTTTTTATAAAAGAAGGGTTTTTTTAATAGGTTTTATTTTGAGTAAAAATTATAGTGTTTTATATGATTAGAAAATGATTTCGATGGAGGAGAGTACATCATTCACACTATCTTTATTAGGAAAATATCCTGAACAAGGTTCACACCTTCTACCATCAAAAACAATAAACTGAAGGTCACTCCTCATTTGATATATAGATAAATAAATTGAATATAACTAAATAATATCTATATATGTTATATATAAATATATATATATATATATTCTCTATTGGTAACTTTCATTAAATATAATTATATATATTTATATTAGTTATCATATTTAAATTTATGAAAATATAAAGTATAATATTATATATATATATAATAATATTTATTATAATGAATCTAAAAATTACTACTAATGATAATTTTTAAATTATATTAGTTTCAAAAAATTATTAATATGGGTAATTTTCTAGAAAATACAATTATTTAAATTTTTAATGTTTAATTATTTGAAAAAAATGTATATATAGTTACCTAATTAAATTATTTTTAAATTAACATGAGTTTAAAATATTATATTAGTTATTTTAGTATAAATTACATTATGATTTATTAAATTTATATATAGACGTAAACTATATAAAAAATACTAAAGATAATGAATAAATAAAAACAACATATAATATATAGAATTTGATAAATTCCACTATATTTTTTTGGAACAAATGATATTGAAATTTAAGGATTATTGGGAGGTCATATAATATGCATTGACCCAACCTATATATTTTAGGGAGGACTATAATGAAGTTGGAAAAAGGAATAAAATAACAAAAATCTATGAAATATATGTAACCCTTACAGCAAAATATCAGAACATCGTAAAATAAATATAACCCCATACTAATTTTTAAAACATATATCCATTGGAAATAAAATAATATTTTTTCACCCTTTCTATTATATCTATTAAAATAAAACAACACAATTTGTATAAAATAAATTTTTAAGGAACAACCCTTACACCGGAATAATAAAATATATTTTAATAAATAAATTTCTTTACATGAATTGCATAAAATTAGCTTTTGTTGCTTCTTATCACCATCATCAGAGTGAAATTGGTTTTATAAATAAATTTTTTCATTCATTTATGGTTTTTATATACAATCCACAAATATTTATATTGTGGGATAAATATTTATTTATCAGGATTATATGCGGACCAGAGGTGATTCACTAAGATTTCAAAAGAGTGACAAGATTAAGCTTATAGAGAAAGGTAGGTTATAGATGTAGAATTGGATGAAAATTAAATCAATATAACAATTTTAAATGACCAAAACAGGATATCCAAATTTTTACTCAAGGAAAAAAAAGATTTGAAACAAATGAAAAAATTTATACAACAATCAGATAAAAAATACCGAAAGAAAATAAAAACCTATGAAAGAAAAATCAGAAACCCTCAGATTCGGATATTGAAATGGCATATACAAAAAGAAAATAAAAACCTACAAAGGAAAACAGAACCCTGTCTCATTAGGTTGAAAAAAATATAAGATTCTTAGATCAAAATCTTGACATTTTCATTAGAAACACCAACTGAAACTGAAAAATGGATGCGAGATGTTGTAATGAAACTAGATGTAGTGGGTTTCTGTTAATCATGCTTTAATTCTGTGAGGTTTTCTAAAAATGGGTGGCTTTGATATAAATATTATTTTATTAATATGGGTTCTCAATAGGTTAGGTTTTTTTAATTTGATCAAGACACATTTATCAACACTTATTAGATAAGCACTGATGAAAGGCATATGTATTAACGCTTTTTAGCACTGATTAAGGTGTGTATTTATTAGCACTAAAAAAGTGTTGATAAAATCCATATTTATCAATGATAGTGTTTTAACAATGATAAAATGACTTTTATCAGCTCTCAAAAAAGTGCACATAAAGATTTCTTTTATCACTACTTATTACTTAAGTGATGGAAAATTATTTATAATTATAAATATAATTTTTTATATAAATTCATAAAAAATATATATAAAAATATAAACAGTAAATATATTTTGTATTTAAATATATTTAATATAATATTATAATTATTTATGTATATAATTATTTATTTATAATTATATAAATATTTTTTAAATATAATATTTATATTATTATACATATTTTGACTGAATGGCCTGAAGGCCATCTTTTTTACTGATTTTATAATAACCCCCTTTCAAGGGATGAGGGGGAACCCTTACAAGGCCTGTAGGCATAATAATTACATTGATCATAGGCATGGAGACATTACATGACCCGTTGGTCTTAAGGAAATCATACAGATAATTACTACTTTAAATTACTCCTCCCCAACATCTGGATCGTGGTTCTCCACCTTTTCTTGACTGTTCGGCTAGAATGTCCATGTGCAGGGCTGTACAGGTAAAGTATTGATGGAAAATGCCATACCCTCTCAATCTTTCGAAGTCCGTCGAGCCCTGCTCTGGTGGATGTGCCTTTCTCTTTCATATTCTATAGTGGTTCCTTGTAGATTCTGTCTGTGAAACTGCAAATCAGTTGGCCCTGGGGACATTGAGGTGGTCCGAAATCCTTACTGACCTAAAGGCCTTGGGTGGCCCGAAGGCCTTAAGGACTCCAAGCCCAATCTGGTGGCCCAAGGTGAATAGTTCTGGTTGCTACAGTACCGAACAGTAACTGCTACAGTGACTACTACAGTACCTGATATAGTGCATACTACAATACTGGTACAGTACTGTTACAGTACCCACAAAATTATGCCTCCACCTGGTTTTGAACCTGGGTCTTTTGGATGCACTTAGAGAGACCTCACCAACTGGGCTGAGGCTCATGTGCTTATTATACATATTTATATAATTATATATATATATAAATTTAATATAAATATATATTAATATAAATATAGTAAACTTATTCATTATTTATTTCAATGTATTAATTATTTAATAATTATATAATCATATATAATTATATAAATACTTTCAAAAAAATATTTATTTATTTGTAATTATAAAAATGTAAATTTATAAATATAGTACGTAAATTTATAAATATATTTACTTTTAAATATATTTATTTATAATTAATTTTTTTCAAATTTTTGTAACACAGTTTTTAAAACATTATCAATGCATATCTAACTTTATGTGAATTCATGTTAAAAATTGAGTAAAATTGAATAAAAAAATACCCATTAATAATTTTGAAAATATGGATATGTTTTTTGTGTGTTCATTGTATATAAAAATGAATGAATTAATTGTATGTAAAATCAATATAGGACAAATTTGATATATGTTAAATTTAAAATTCAAACTACGTTTAATTATATGTCCATTACTCTACGAAATTAGTTAGTATTTATAGTTCATATGATTTTTTATTTATAACCCATTAATCCTTAAATATATGATTATTTATTTTAAATCAAATACTTTTTTAATATATAAATCATATTTTTATACATTCATATATATATATATTTAATATGTACTATTTATTAATATTATCAATAATCATCTTGTTAAAAAATATTTAATATTTTTCTAAATTTACTTATTTTCAATTTTAATTTTTTTAATTATCAATTTTCATATCTATATATTTTATACATACTATTAATTAGTGTTTATCATATATATATTTATATAGTGTAATAAATTTATTCATATTTATCAAAAATTATTTTATTAATAAAATTTTTGATTTTTTTAAATAAACTCTTTTTTTATTTTTGATATATTTAGTTATTAAATTTTTTTATTCATACCAATATCATAACTAAAAATTATTTGTTGATGAAGGGATAAATAAACCAATACTGATAAATATTCCATTTATTAGTGATTTTTTGTAGTGTTGATAAATACCAGTGCAGTTATATTCTAGTTTTGATGTAGTGACTATTGGTTCTCGACAAGGAATCTATTTACAAACCATATAAATACAACCCTATACTACTATTTTGAACAATAATAAATACATTTATTCTTTGAATTATTATCAAAATAATTAAAAATGTTATTTACATTAAAATGAGTATAAGGAAGAAAAATTAAATAAAATTCTAATCAAATGTACTGAAGTGTAAGGACATATAAATGTGGTAAGGTATTAACATAGAATTATGTGGACATTCATGAATAAAATATGGGGAAGAAAAATTAAGGGCTCTATATAAGACTTACATGGTTCAACAATAATACAATAGTTATAGTCTTATCATTCACAAATTCACGCATATATCATGTAGGGCATAAATGAATTATAATAGGAATGATAAACACTTGACCTAGAGTGTTCCCATTCCAGGAAAGACATACATGAATTACAGTAGTTATGACAACCCCTTCCACTAACAAGTGTATGAATATTAGATCCCCATTAAGTACTATATAATTCCAATGAAATTTAATTGTTTTCAATCTCTCTAGGAAATTATGACTAAATCATAAGGATAAATTTATTACTATAAATTTTAGTTTTTTTGAGTATCACAACTAATACATGATAAACCCCTAATTAAACAACGGGGTTCTTCCTTAATACACATCCACAGTTCGTTATAATTCATGGCTAACTATTTCATAAAGCACCCATGAATAATTTATTGAAAACTATGTCATAGGTTTCAAATAGTATATCAAAAGTTTCATATGACCAAACATGACATCGTTCAGTATAAACCAAAAAAGATAAAAAATAATTATAACTAATAAGAGTTACATCATTAAATGACTCTTTAATTTAAAGAGGAAAATTCAATGATTTAATTTGGATAGACACTTAGTGTACTTGTATTAAAATTAAGGAAATTATATATATTTTAAGAATTTTTTTCATAATAATCTATGATAAACCAAAAAAGAAAAACAATATTATTTTCTTATATTTAAAGTATTTAAAACACTCTATAATAAATTTAAAAATATTTATAAAACCCAAAGATGATCACGAATTTATAGATATAAGAATCAGAAAGAGTCACCTACCTCTTTGTGCCTATGATTATTTTTATTCAAATAATCTACATATTATTATAATTAGACACATATGTATTAATTACAAATTAGTTATAATATCAAAAGAAGAAAAATAATACAATCTTTTGGGTCCATAGAAGTGAAAACAATTACCATAAATCCATAATATATATTTTTATCTTCTATATAGGTATAGATGAATCAAAAAATACTTTTTTTGTGAAATATTGTTAATGACCAACGGATTTTAGTTTTGACACAATAACATTGTGAAACTTCTAAATCTAATAACCCTAGGCATGGATAAACCCATGATAATAATGATTAAGGGTAATGGATATAAGAATTAAAAAAACATACCTTGGAGGAGACTGAAGAATAATAGTTGATGAGATAAAAATTGTTGAGGGGAGAGTGTTATCCCTTACCCCTTACATTCACAAAAACAATGGAGAGTGTATAAAGGGAGAATCCACTATTTCAATTGATATTATTATAAAATTATATTAATATTATAATTTTAATAATTTATTAAAACTCAAAAAAATTATTAGAAACATCTAATACTAATTTCCACAAATCATTTACATCCCATAATTCATAACCGTTAAAATTAGTTTCCATGTCATAGAAAATACAACTATTAATATTTTTATAATTTTATTTTCAACATAGAATACACTTTCACATTAAAAAATAATATTTCATTAAGAAACATAAAATAAACATCTAATGCTTCATTAATTAATTATATTAATATGTTGATAAACCAAAATAATTTAAAAACAATAAAACTGTACATTAAAGCTAGTCTTATGAATTTTGGTTATAAAAAATTAAAGTTAGAGAAACTGAAGACACATAAATGATTTCATTATAAAATCTTAAGGGCCATTCATTCCTATGTATTATATAAATTACAATATATTTTTTAAATGATTAAATTTGATATTAATTTTTATAATTTAAAAATTTAAGGTGTGGAAGATTCTCTTCCAAATGATGAATTTTATAATAGATATTTAGTGGAAAAAACCCAAATATTATTAGGAATGTACTTAAAATTCAAGAGATATGGTGAAAAAATTCATCACATGTACATAATAGTTGATGTGATAATATGATTCAAGTCATCTATTATTATTGTGGTGTGAATAAAGGGAAGGCTTAGTTAGTGATTTCTCTTGGATGGAAATGTGGTAATGTTTTTCATCATCATTCCTTGTAGGAATATGCCTATAGGTAATTAAGGGGAAATATTTCGTTTCCCAAAGTAGTATTCATAAATAATAACCTTGAGTTTTTGTAAAAGGAGAGTATTGATTTACATAACATTAAATGATTCTATTTTTCTAATATTGTTTTTTAGGTTGGATGATATCTCATGGTTATGAGAGAGATTTAAATATATTTTTCTAATTGTTTTATAGTTATTTATTTCTTTCTATCATTGGTTTTGTTGATATTTTTTAATATCCTTGTCAGCACTTTGGGTATAAACTTGGTGGAACTATGCCAATGTATGTATATCACCGCTAGGCTTTTGAATTAATAGAGGAAATCATGTTTTGAATGAAAAATGGGATGAATTAGTGGGATATGATTTTTTCGGAAGAAATAGATATTGATTGGAAGTGTACACATGTTATTATATATATTTGATGTAAAATTGTTTTCTTAGAATCTAAGGAAATATAATTTTAAATGATATAAGATTGTAATAAAATAGAATCATTTCTCTAAAACCAAAAATTATTTTTCGATTAAGGTATATGTCTTTATAATCACAAATCCTTAACTTCCAAACATCAAATTTTATAATATTAATAGAGTATGCTATTTTATTAGAACCCCAAATAAATTTAACAACATAAATTTTTATTATAACCCATTCCATAAATTTTTCCACAGAATTAATTTTTTAAGAAATATAACTGCTTAAATCAATACATTATCAACACATCATAAACACCTATCAGATGTTAAGTGGTATTAATATTTTTTTTTGACTAGCATAATCCTAAATTTGAGAAAATTGAAAATATTAATGTTTAAACATTCTCGTACTTGCCTCTAATTAATTATATTATTATTATAATATCATGATAAAATTCCAAAACATTATTTTCATTAGGAAATATAAATTATTTTATTTTAATAGTGATTTATAAAAAATAAAATATTTCATCCATAACATATATATTATTATATTCATTTTTCCTTTTTTATTAAAAGTAATATTATTATCTAATTTATTCCACAACACTTGGTGTGGTCAAATCCATCATTGATTCAAAAATACCTATATAAACAATTTGCATTGAGACAAAACCTTTTGATCGTATAAATTTCTCAAATAATGTTATAATACCTGATGAATCATAAAAAAGTGTATTGAATCTATCATATAAGAATATTAATAAAAAAATTTCTTAGTTATCAAAATGTAATATCGTACAATGTATATTAGATAAAGATATATATCTTTTAATTAGATATATATGATAATTATATAGTCCTCAAAATTCAAAGCTTTTATGTAACAACTATTTTCATCCACACATGAGTGTAAAATATAAGCACTATAAATTCATACAATGATTTAGAATTCCAATATACTCAAAACATTTGTAATATATACATTATTTTTCACATAACCTTAAAAATTCAAAAAATTATTTCAATATCACTGGTACCTAACATGAAAATTTCACGATGGTTCTAATCTTTTTTAGGTATTTTCGACAATCCCATTATTTGGAAACAATATAAATTATTTATAATAACTCTTATGTTCAATGACCATTGAAACCATCTAAATGAGACATTTTTTGACTATCAAATTAGTATTTTTTTTTTCATATTTTATGATTTATCCACTTGTACTATCAATACATTTCTGGAACTGGAAAATAAAATATCCTTCTTTATCTACCCTCAACAATTTGGGAAAATAGTATAAGCATTTCTCAAAATCATTTCCATTTTTGAAACATTTGAAAAAAAAGAAATAGAATAATTATAAAATTCATAGTAATAAACAGTGAAACTTTTATGAAATTCTTCTAAAATTTGGATAATCATATTAATAGAATTATTTATCTACATTAATAATTTTTTATTCAGGAAGGTATTTATCTTACCCCAATAATTTTATAAATTAAGAATTATTTTTTTATAATTAATATTTTCCTTCAAATTTTTTTTCATAAGTTTACGATTTATGATAATAAAGAATCTGTATTATCGACAAAAAATCCTTTACAAGATGGTTATCATGTAATAAATAAAATTAATATTGATTATTATTAAATTTTATCTCACTAAAATGATAACCCATTTTAAGCTCATAATATCTATTATTGGGAAATAGATTTACAATTCACTATTAAATTACCCTACAATGGATTGAAGCAAACAGCATAGCTATTTAACTTGGCCATTATTCTAATTATAGATTATATAATTCTTATTTAGAAGAATATAAAAAACAATTCCCATTCATGTGTATAAAATCAACATCATTAAATTAGAATAATATATCATATTGTTTCCCAATAATGTGTGACACATTTAAAATGAAAATTAAAAGGAGCCTAAGTCTTAGGATACACTTATAATTTTCTTTAAATACAAAAATCCCAGGACACCACTCTTTATCATGGAATTAAAAATTTCGATGACTAAGGTGGTGAGTTTTTTTTATTAAGAAGAAATCATGAACTTATCGTTTTTAAGGGGATTTAATCTCACCCCTATCTCATTTATTCCCTTTACATATTTAGATGGTTCTAATGATTTACTTTTTAATAATATTTGATCCACCAAATGAATATTTTCATATCATATTTATTTGTATCTTTATACACAACTCATTAATAAAATATAATTAATGTATAAGAAAAATATATTTATTACTAAACATAACATGTAACTCAAAGATGCATGTATGATATCATATATGTATTTTAAATACCTAAAATAATGAATAAATCACAATTCATAATATAAAAAATATACCTATGAATAATTTCCACATAATTATTAAATAAATGAATAATTTAAAAAACTAAACACATGTTAAAGAATTGTGGAAAAATACATAAATTTCGAATAATACAATAATTATAATTTCAATACATTATGGATATTCTTTATAAATATATTTTCTTCATTTTTCAAATATATGGTCATTTATATTATCAATTATATGAAATGTTATTTAAGTATATAAAATTCAAATAAATATAGTGATATTAAATTTCAATTCTATTATGAAAAAAAATTAAATAATCTAAATATCACTTATTTAATAATATTTAATACTTGATCATATCAATGACAAATACTTCTTTTGGAAGGGATTATATAATTTTTCAACTAAGGTGTTCAATTTGAATAATTCAAATTAAGTAATTATATATAATTCTTAATTTTAAGTACAAATTATTTTATATATTCCTTATTTTTTATTTTAAAAACACTTGAAAAATTACCCTTAAATTTTCCATATAAAAATTTTATAATTAAATTATGAACCATTCCATAGAATTCAGTTCAAAATTGAAATATGGAAAAATCCATTTCTTAATATTAAAAATATTTGGTGATATGTTGTGAATCATAACATATAATTGATAGAAAAGGTGTGTGAAGACATTACCATAATTGTATCAAATCTAAATTTTAATGATAAAATGGTTATCATAAGATGATTAAATCACACCTACTACAATTGTAATTTTAATACAGTTTCTAGGGACTACATAAGAATAAATTCTTAGTAGGATGCATGTGAATAACCAATATAACACTGATTAATCAAAAAATAATATAGGTGACTTGGTGTGTATCAATTACTACATAGGATGGTTCTTATACAATTAATATTTCATTAAATAACACACATAGACTTAATTCGACCAGTGCTATGAACTACATCATATAATAATCATCTTCATAGGATTAACCATGTGCTGTATAAAAATAACTCAATTAATGAAAGTCATATCTTGTAATGAGATGTCATGTAAAATAAATGCTATGATAATTATATATAATCTATCAGAAACAAAAAAATCTTCATCAAAACATTATATTTCATAGCCTATATCAAACATATATGTCTCCATTAATATAAGATTCTTTTTTTAAATATTGCATTAAAATTCACAAAAGTTCCATCAGAAAATATGACTAAAAATATCATACATTATAGTGTGTCAAAATTGATATATTTTTACTATTTAAATTATAAATATATTTCATGTTCTATAGGAAATATACATCATGATTTATGATATCATATATCATAAAACTATTGAATGTAAAATGAATCAAACATATTTTATGGAAGGGAACATGAATTCCATATGATATCTGTATTTCATTATTTTAAATTTTATTTCATGAATCATGTAACAAAACATGGATTCGAAACAATTTTTGGGTTTCTTATGGATTGATAAACACTTAATAAAGGTAGAAGAAGTGGTTAAAACCCATAAACATAATACTAACATTTTTGATAATGAAACCAATTATATTTAAAATGAAGAACATACACTTTTGTACCTTACAATAATTATTTGTCATATATTATTCACTAATATGTTTTAGAAAAATATCACATTAAGATGTTTAAGGAAATCCCTTTACTATAGTGATTCCATAGGCTGATGTGAAACACATGTCATTTGGGTGGGATTGTACCAAATTCCCACATCCTTTTTATTTCATTAGAATTAATGGATTTGAAAATTGTGTGGAAAAACTTATATGATCACATATTGATTGAAAATAAGACTTTTATAATCCCCAAGGGAATACCTTTAATTCAATATATTTAATCATGCATAAATAAACATGAGAAAATGTCAATAAATCATTCATGTATTCATAACAAAAATATATGACCATTTCTAATGTTTTATCTTATAAAATATATAATTATGATACTTATATAAGAAATTGATAACCATTAACTTTTAGAAATTTACTACCATAAATTACCATGGTGACTCAAAATTGTATCGTTGGATTCTATACCATATAAAATTCTTTGGTACATTAGGGTTGGGAGTAAGCGGTGAAATTTTATAAATAAAATGCTTCATGATATTAATGTATGTTTATAGATGATCTAACAAAAACTAATAATTTGAGTTTAATGATTTAGGTAAAATCTCCTTAATTTTCCCTATTACGGGCATGGTTTTTGGGAATGTGATTCCCATATCATGTTTAGTTGGATAACTGATTTTTTATTAAAGGGAATTTTTATTATATATTCTAATCCCATGGACCGGATCTCACAAATTACATTGGAGTGAGGGTCAGTACATGACCTCTAATTCACCCCCACATGAGAGAGGTTTCCAAATAGTTAAAAGGTAAAAAATCACGGGGAGATGATTCCTTCTAAAATAAGTCCTACGGGTCTTGAGAAAAACTACCAAAAAATAGTTATAGACCATCATTATAAAAGACATCCTAATATCCTATATATTTAAAATAGGGATCCTCATGTGCCATTGTATCCCAAAATATAATTCAATAAATCTATCTATATGATGAAAAAAAAACATAATAAATACATAATAGATAACAGGGAACCATATATAAATAAATATCACAAGGGATCATACATGCTAAAAAATAACATAAATTAAATAAACCATCTTCATTCCCAATTGACATAGTCACCCTATGGAACCCTATGCCATTAATTTATGTGAATTTTATCAATTTCTATCTCCAATCAAACCTTTCTACAATGACACAACAAGAAATTATACTGATGTAAACAGAAACCCATGCTATTTATATAGGTAGGATATGAGTTCAATAAACTAGTATGAATACCCAATGACTAGAATGTGATATGTGTTTTTTCTCATAAAGTAAACATGCATGACGTTCATATATATATAGTGTATTCATGTTCATAAATACAACCAATAAGAAACTAAATATATTATTCACATACAATTATATATTTATGGTAATCATGTGTTAAACATGCCACTAGCTTACCACATCACATGACCCTAACTACATTGGCACTATTCTAGAAGGAAAGTCGTCTCCTGTTACCAAAAAAACCATAATAAAAATTCAGAGTTAGATAACCATTCATTAGGTAAACCCATTCATTACTATATTAGGTAAGTTGTTATTTCAAGTCTGGAACAGTACCCGAAGGCAAAATGTAGTGAGTCCTAATGTCCCAATCCACACAATATCACTCTAGAGAGGTCACATGTCAAGTATTCATCATTTCCCAAACTAAACCAAATAATTGTGGGTAAGTATTATTCAGAATCCCCTCCAACTATTATAATGAAAATAGAATGGTTTTACATACACAATAATCAACCCATCCATTATCACTCAATGAAGTTGTATTATTTATGTCTTTCATCACTATAAGACACAAATATATCATGGGTGTTCTTCAACCCAGTAATGATCCTCCTAGAATGTTCCCCCGTCATGACACAATAATACTCCATGAAAGGTCCTAATTGATTCATATTAACTCTTTATCATTTTATTCTATTCATCCAACCCACTCATGGAGAGAATATGCCTAAAAACAGCTCTCCCCACATGGTATGTCTTCTTTCACAAGAACATAGTGATTGAAAAAAAAGCATAAAACACCAGGGCACACATCCCATATCATATCTACGCCCCACATTTCTCGGGAACTAGTACCTCATGATATAGTCTTTGTTTAAAAAATATTCTAATTAATATATAAATCCCCAAGTGGTTTCTCTCCATCCACACAGACCAATTCACCTCTTTAATAACAGAAGATATGTTCTCAAATGGATATACACACATACATCGTCATCATACAATGTTGTACATATCACTCTAGAGACATCATGTAATTGACACTATACAAGGTAAATCTCTAACAGGGGGAAAATTTAGAAATTAATATTGGAAAATTGAGGTATCCCCCATATGAGGTAGAACATACCAATACACTTTACAAAACAAATCCCTGTATATTTCATTAAAAAACTCATCAAAAACCCTTTCCCAAACCAATTAATGAAATCACCAATTTCACATTTAAATTACATTTTGATATAGTATCCATTTAAAATAAAATTTTACAATAAAATCCATTTAACATTAACAACTATAAAATTTTACAAAACAATCCATAAGGAGGGATAATAACACTCATTCTACCAAGGAACGAACATTACATTGTTTAGAAAGGTATATTTTTTATGTTAACTATTAGGATGAATCAATCCTATCATATCCTAATAAGTATCTCAAATAGTCATGTAGTATGTAGGAATATAATATACATGTCTCTCAAAAAAATTCAATTATCAAAATAAAAATAGTATCATAAATACAAGGGCCACCTACATAAAAGGGAGAAATTTTCATTATTTCACATCATTAATATTACATCCTCAACAACTCTAAAAAACATCAGAGCTACCTGGAAACTATCTAATCGACATAAAAAATAAAAATAATTCATTTAACAAGTAATATATATAAATATAATTGTAATAATCAATGAAAAATTCACCTTGTGGCATCATTAAACTGAAATCACAAGAAAAAGGGTTTGTTCCACACCCAACATGTGACCAAACCTAGTCCATTGAAAATATATAATTTTCATTGTTGTTCCAATGTCTAATTTCACTCAAAATCATAAAAAAAATATAATAAAAAATGATGGAATAAATCATAATGAATGGCGAATGATGACTGGAATTCACCATTTCGGGGTCTCCTGTTTAAAATACACAAGAAATCCCCATTATGCATTTGACTTTTCCATACACCAGTGAAATCTTTACACTAGAACCCATTCTAGATTACAAGAATCAAATAAAAATTATATAGGAATAAAAAAGGAATAAGTGGAAGTAGATTTCATAGAATCCATGAAAAAAATTATCCTGATAGCATAAATCATTGAATCACTAAGGGGGTGAAATAGGAGATCCAAGATGGTCTACCCACATTAATTCCATCATATATATTTCTAGATGCCTGGGGGTATTCTTACATAGACCCCCTTTCAAATAACTAAAAAAATCATAAAAAATTGGGCTTAGATTATGGTTCTAGGTGTGAACAGTGTGTTCCTGCCTCGAATCCCATGAAATGTATAATGGATCCCCTCTTCCTTTATAGTTTAATGGAATAAAGTATATTTTCACACAAAAAATCATATAGGGTCGTAAACTCTCACACTTTAACCTAGTTCATGGCCTGAAATCTCCCCATGAATCACATTTATGTCAGAAATGATCTCTGGCATTTCATGAATTGAATGTAGTTTCAATATTTACGAACCCCACTACTTGACCACTGAGCAGACATCCTATCGAACTTTTAATACATAAACTAGACCTAAAACCTCATTAAAAACACCTTTGAAGTATATATAGACACATATAATCCCAATGAGTGTCTTTTTTCGAAAAAATAATCTTCCACAAAAATAATTTATATTCCCTCAGAAATTCACAACCCATAATAACATCATTCATTGAAAAGAGAGATGAAAATGGTGTTATATATTTATTGATATGTTATCATAGGATTTGTAAATTTTTTTCATAGGTATGTTAGAATATATTACATACCATTGATTCTATATTTTTGGTTCAATTTCCTTTGGAGGGTTATTATTTCTAGTATATAAAATTTGAGAATATGTGTATATAGATTTTTTATTTTTTAGGATATTTTTAAGGTATACAACATGTAACAGTATAGGTCCTGATCTAAGGGTGACAATTCTTGTCAAAAAAAATTCAAAATATAATATACCTTTTGAGAATTCATTAACACACCTTTTTATTAAATGTAGTTCTATGTTCACATGTTTAAATTCCATCATATGTTTTCAGTGAATATATAATTTTTTTAAAAAATGGGAAAAAATATATTCATCCCTAATGAAGTGTTACATTGAAAAAAGACACCATTGGACCAAGAATTATGTTTTTAATAATTACCAAGAATCGATTAACCCAAATTGGATGTTTAATATTTTACATCAATACATGGTACAAAACATTTCATCGAACAAGATTAAATAGATTAGTAATATTGAGATATAATTTCACACAAAATTCTCAAATTAGATTTGAAAAAATGTAATGAAACATTTAATTACAGTGATAAATTTATGGATAGTAATACAAGTTTTCATAGTGATATAATGCATAATACAAGATATCATAATCATACAATCAAGATCTCATTCATAGACATCATACATATGTAGTAAAGGCATATGCCAAATACCCAATCTTGTGTATCTCATGTGACATATCGATGAATCATGGATATATCTAATATTTTCCCCCACCAATATAATCAATTTTCCCATTAATTAATTATTTCCAAAGAGTGAATAAGAAAATAAATACATAATAAACATTCATTTGTAATAAACCATCATATTTGAAAAATAGGGAATATAATATCAATATTTTATATAGAAAAAATTATTATAAGTTATATAAGTAAATAAATATTATGGTATCATTATTTAATATATCCCATTAAGTATAATATACATTAATGGATTTTAGCATAGATAAAAATTTACAATTCCCAATACATAGTTAGTCTAATTAAAATTAAGAATAAATATCATATTCTTTTGCAAAAATTTTAAAGAAAAAAATACCATAATAATTAGAATAAAATTATCATTAAAAAGTTTATAAAATTATAAAGGAATCATTATAAAAAATAAATGGTCATGAAAATGGTAATGTGTTGATGAGATTTGAATGTTAAAAGATAACATTCATTTCACAAATTCTGGAAAAAGTTCAATATCACACATATGAAATTGTTAAAATTGTATGATTTTAAAATTTTAAATGAAATAAAAATGTAGTTCCAAATAAAATTTGAAACACCCTATGATTTCATAGTATGTTATCTCTTCAATGTAATTCAATAACTTGTGCAACACACTACACCGAGTTTGAGTGCACCACAACAAACCAAACTAGCCGTAAAAAATAGTTATGAATAGTGTTAACTAAATTTTGAATTTTATATACACTATAAAGTTTTAGAATCCATATTATGTGTTTATTAGACATAATATAAGAACAAATTCAATTTTTCAGATAAAAGTAGTATTTTTTAAAAAATGAAATTTTTCCTCCTTTTAAAGGAGAACCCTTTTTAAATACAATATTTGACACTTTTATATATTAAATTTTACAAATTAAACTTTTTCTTTATAACAGCGACATGAAAATGTAGTTTTGATAATTTTTTTGTGTTTTTCCGATAACATTCAAATTTGGGTGAATAACGAAAATTACTAAGTTTTAAGTGAAAATAAATTTTTTAATCAAAATAATTTATAGTGTTCAATTATACATTTGAATGGTTTGTAAAAATTATTATATTATATTATTATCATTTAACACATTTTTTATAATTATATGTAATTTTACATTTAAATTTTACAAAAAAACTTTTCAAAATTTTGATAGTTTTTACTTTTTTGAAAACCTGCTTTTTAGTTTTGACAACGGGAATTAATTATAAATCAATAAATGAAAAATATATGTTTTTAATTTGGTAAAATAGGCTTTATTTTTGAATTAAGAATATCAAAATTATCTTAAGGTGGATTTTTGGTATTTTTCTGAAAACATTCAATTTTTGATGAATAGTGAAAACATTGCGTTATTGTTTAAAACTGACATTTTATTTGAGTAATTAGTTATTTTATTTTAGGTCAAAATATATACATAATACCTATATATGTTAAATTTAATACATTAGTGTCATTTTAAAATAATTGTAGATATATAAAATTTTATTGAATTTTTTACCGTCTTTAACCACCTTCTAGGAGCATTTGAAAATATGAATAAAATATAATTTTACGACTTCAATGAGTTGAATTTAAAAAATCTGAGAGACACGGTTAACCTCATTAAGTAAATTTTTTTTCAATTAGATAAAAATTATTTTTGGTGAATAGAAAATTTTGCCTTTTATTTACAACAGTTATAAGTAAATAAGAAAATTAACAGTAAAAATGATATTATAATTACCGTAACACATGTCCTAATTCTATTAGATAATTTTAATTCTACCAAAAAAACCTTAGGAATAAAATATGATTCTTTGTCTCCACTTGGATTAGATTAGGACATTTATTATTATTTAATTTAAAGAAGAGTTAAGATTGTTAAATTCGTTTTTTATAACAAAAATTTATTAATATATGGTTAACATAAGATAAATTCAACAATAAATATTCCTTAAAAATCAAAATATATTTCTTATATAATGGTATTTTATTTATAATTTTTAGACATTAAATAATTAAATTTATTTATGACACAATGATAATGCAATAATTACCTTATTAATGAATGATTAAAATAATTGATATTATAAATATTCAAATAATTGTAATTTGAGACTTTTGATGAATTAAACTAATTTTATTTGTTAATATGACATGTTAGGGTTAAGTAAAAAAAATTCAAAGTAATAATGATGTTATGATATTCACAAAAACCAAATACTAAATAATAACAAAATTGACATAAATGTGTTTTAAAAAAACAATATTTTTTGTCGATACAATGTTCTTAAAAATCTGAGGATCAGCAAAAGGGATTAAATAATTTTATATATGTCATCAATTAACCACTTGATGTTATCTTGGTAGATTATAGTACATTCATTAACCATATAGTGTAAGAATACAAGAAGACATAGTTAACGTTATGCTCTTTAACTAATAGTTAAATCTAAAAGATATGGTTAAAATTCTAAACTAACCTTATCTAAAACTTATTTGTTGAGAGGTTTTCCATCTATCCCCACCTAAGATTCGACACAAGTCATTATTGTACCATTATAAACATAAAATTATTTTATTATAAAATAATATTTCAAGGTTTTCCTTAAGTGACCCTCACTTATCTTATAAAAGGCTACATCCCCTTCTCTTAATTTCACACCTCCAAAGCCATTTGGCTCAGCCAACCCCTACCCAAATATCCTCCCAACTTCCCCCATTAATTATAGAGACCTTCCATTGGTCATAAATATATCCTAAGGAGCACTTTTGATCAAATCAAAATGAAGAACCCGAAGAAGATGTAAATATTTCATCACCTCTTTCATGTTCATTTATTCTTCCACTTCCTCTTTCTTTGTTGTTTCCATTATAAAATAATAAATCTAGTCTCTTATATATAATATATTATGATTATAAAAATTTTACAACCATATTCAGTATTCTATCCACCACATGAATGACAAAGTCATCATATGTGCGTACGAACAGATTACTGTCTCCACGTCGTGGGGTAGTTTGTTATTCAAACACTTCATTATTTGGATGGTTATAATAATGAATATGACTAATGTAAATAATAAATATAAAATATTAATTATTATTTTTAGATGATATACCATCCAATTACATACGATTTCACCATCGATATATTGATATTGTTGCTCGTACATACGTACTGATTACCATCTCCACAAACGTGATAAGATTCATTCCTCATCGTAATCATTCAATAATAATTTTCATGTTCTGATTAAAAAGAAGGTTTATAAACAAAATATAATTCTGTGTATGAATCAAATACATCCTATCAACAACATACATGTCTTACATAACCAATCATATAAAGGAAAACGAATCAGTTAACACTTGAAATGATGATACTACTAAAATATTATTAACAAAAAATATTATAAGATCATATATGGTATCATATTTATGTATATGAGTATTTTATAATTTAATAACAATGTTTTAACTATTATACTAGAGGTTAGAATACCATTTACTAAGTAAAAGTACACAGTAAGGGTTAATGTCACAATCTCTTTATTATCTGTGGTTGTTTTCACGTAAGTATCTACCGAGAACTCTTTATCATCCACATTCGTGTTTTCTTAAAAATTTATTTCACAACATTTTTACTATTTAATATAATGTTGCTTAAAGTCATGTATACCATTATTTTACCTTATATGTTTTTAAAATAATCTTTCTATTGTTTTCCAAACAAGGTACATTATGACCTTTTTGAGAAAATTAAGGTAAGATTGTTTTTATTGACTTATACGCTGGGTGAAGCTATTTTATGTCGTTATAACATCATTGAAGCTTACCTTACAAGAATATAAGATTATTTTCTAAATAAATGTATTATTTTTTAATTATGTGACTCTTAAATGATTTCAAAATAGAAAGATATATTTCTCTCAAATGGTTTGATTTCATCCATGTCAACATCCTTTGAAGTATTCTACACTTGTTTGAAGTTGATTTATTTTGATAAAAGCCTTAAATATTGTATTTATGGTTTTGTTATATATTTGACTATGGATGTGTTATTCATATATGATTCTTGGTTTATGGTTTAAGTATTGACATTTTTTATGCTAGTTTTAAAACGAATGTTTTAGTTATGTTTGAACCTTTTCATATGAGGAATGTATTGGACTTAGTAAGTGATGGGTAGAGCCCAATATAGAACCTCGATGCATCGGTAGGTATTTCAACACAATTAGACATGGAATTGGACAAGGACTTTCCCAATTTGACATATTGTTTTGGCCGAGGCCTTAATCATTTTTAGACTCTTGGCCGGGGCCATGAAAAAATGTTTTACAAATCCCGACATAATACATCCACCCATTAAGAAAATATTATTGATGTTTCATGTGTTTATTAAACTAGTAGAATACCCATTGCTATGTAATATTATGGAATTAGTTACTCATCTCATATTCCTTCCATAAAGTGTTCATTTTTATTATTTTTAAAGGCATGTGTTTTAAATTATTCACCATGCCTAATGTTTATGTTATTTTCTGCTGTATTACTTACCCTTACAGAGCGTTTGAGATCTCCACTTTCTTATGTTTTATTTTACTAGGATTTCAAGAAGTGTATTATGATTGATAATTATGGTTAAGCTAGGTGATTAAGGGAATTGTCAAGTGATCATTTATGTTGTGTTTTATTTTCTAATGTACGATGTAAAGATCATGTATGTAATCTATTTTCCAAGATTGATAAACTATTGGTCTTTTGGGACCTGATTCCCTGTAATCATAACAATGTATTAAAATAATGATCCAACTCTAGGCTTCTGGGGTCGGGGCATTATAGTTGGTATTGGAGTAAGTTTAACAACTACCTTAGAAAAATATTTAGATGAACTATTATTAGAGAACATTACTGTAAGATTGACTTTGATGATTAGTATAGAAGAACGTACAAGAATTTTGGTAATGTACAGATTCTCATTATTTTCCCAGAAATAATTCCCTGTCTGGATACAAGCAGGTAGATGCGGCTCTAGAACAGATGTACCAAATATTGAAAACTCTAAAAATGTGTTTTAAGCTTGTCCCGGGGTATCTTGTTACACAAAAATGGGCCTTGATACACTCTTGGTTATGACACTCCTAGGGGATATGATTAGGATAATTCACATTTTCATTACAAGCCATTATGAAGGATTTAGTAATAAATACTTCCACAAAGAATACATTTCCTGATTATAGATTATATGAATAATCTTTTCAGTTTACATTAGGTATTTTAAAAGTTTTTAATTATGCATTGTGATTCATAAACTAACCAAGTGTATGCAATTGTATATATGTGGAATCGAGTAGAAGGAATGAGAATTCCAGCAATACACATGATCAAAATATTATGAAGGATTTAATCTTTCACAAAATTAATCCAACAATTAGAAGTGAAATACTCTTCTATGTACTCTAAACATATGAATAAATAGTATCAAGTGTTAATAAGATAAGTAATGTATTATCTGAGTCTTATGAATTTTAAGGGAAGCATGATAAGAAATAGATGGTTTAAAGAATGATTGATAATGGGAAGAATTGAAAGAAGGATTTTACCGTATGTGATAAATGTGGAAATATTCAACTTGGTAAATTATTGAAGGGAATGAGATTTTGATAAAAGTGTGGAGTAAAAGGACACCACGTACGTGATTTCAGTGGTAAGAAAAAGGTTTCAAATGTACAATGCTTCGTCTATAATGAGTTGAGACACTATTCGAATAAATGTCCCAATCATCAAAGTATAAAAAAAATAATGCTATTGGATAATAATCAAGTTAGGATACTACCACAGATGAAGAGGAATGACTAGTGTTCTTAGGTTGTTATTGAAGAATTATGTCATTTCAGTGTTGAATTGATGATATACCAGTTATATGAGGTATGAAAATTAATATGGATTGTACTGCAGTACAATTTAATTAATGATTTGATATTATATAGTACTATGAAAAGTGACTCAACATCAAGTTAAATTTTTTAGAAAATACATGGTTAACGGAATGACAAAATTTATTATTCTTCTAATAATGGGGTAGTGTTTTTGGAATAAGAGATTGTTGATTTGGATAAATTATATTGGACATTCTTGACTACCTTTGAACTTATTAATGGTTTGTTTATATCATCATTGTTGGAGTATTAAAAATTTTTGGATATAAGGAATATATCTAGTATTCTATAATGAATAAGGGAGCATAAATGTAATAAATTAGGTTGTCACAACCAAACTATACCCGGACTCGAGCTGCAACTACCCCAAGACCGCCTCCATAGGCCAGGGGCTGGCGACAAGCACCGAAGGATAAACAACTCAAGGAGGCCTTTGCCTAAGTACCTGTACACACACATGTAGCCCACTCAATGCATAATTGCTTAGTAAAAAACAAAAGTAATGTACCAACTGCAATAAACAACAAAAAAGGTGCATTGACTGCTAAACAATATAATGTTAGTGCTGAAGGTAAACGGAAAAAAAGTAAAAAACACATGCCCAACTAGAAAAGTACCACAACCCAACAACATGTAAACAAAAGTAAAATACCTGAGAGAGTCCCAAACCTGGAACCCGACTACGACCACCACACGCTGTCCAAGATCCCAAACTCGTAATCTCCTCTATAGTCATGAGAAAACTGTTCATCGTCTGCAAGGGCACTCCAAGTATGTGAAAAGTCCAATTGGGCTGAGTATAAAAATACTCAGTAGGATAACCTGAATGCTTGAGGGAGCAATAAAAAAGGTACTCAAGGGTGAGCAGTAGATCGAAGAGGGAGTAGTAAATGGGTACAAAAGAGAGTGTACTAAAGAGTACATTAGAGTAACAGTTTAACCCAAAAAGAGAGTGGAAGTAGTCTCATCCACACACAAGGATCTAGAAACAGTGAGAATATGAAACATCTCATCGAGTCTTAACTACCTATTATTGTAGTGTAGAGTCATCCAACCATGAGAAGTTATACACGCAAAGAACGTGGTATACCCCGTGCATATTCACCTCTCTGGGAAGGAGAGTAACCAAACCAAAGGAGTGGGTACTAGAACAAGGTATATACATATCTATATGCTCAAACAAGAAACCTGGACAAGATCGTAAGGGGATCTCCCTCCCGTAGTTATGCCCATGAAAATGAGTCGAACACAGTTCTAGAAGTAAACCACATTGATGCCTAGGATCCTTGACATCTGCCCCAAACTGCAAGCCTTGGGGCTCAAATCACCGCACCCTAACACTATCCACATTGGGTGTCACTGACTCGCCCACATGGTGTTAGGTTGCGTCACTAGGACACGCCATGGTGGGGAAATCTCCCATCATACTTGAGTGTTCTGGGGAATGTCAAACCACACCTCTTCACCATCACACAGTCGAGAGGTCTTCTCAAAGTCAAAGTTGTCACATCACTGACCCGTACAACCAAGGGTACTGCTATGGTAGTCATGGAGAAAATCAACAGACTATTCTAGTAGAATGGAATGAATCAGAAAGAAGTCATCGGAAAACCCACTGCCCAGCTTCTGCTGGAGGGTAAACCCTAAGAGGTCATCGGGTAACCCACTGCCTAGCCTCTGCTGGAGAGTAAACTCTAAGAGGTCATCGAGTAACCCACTTCCCAGTCTCTGATCTAGGGTAAACCCTAAGAGGTTTTCGGGTAACGCATTACCCAGTTTCTGCTGGAGGATAAACCCTAAGAAGTAAATGAGTATCCCACTGCCCAGCCCCTGCAGGAGGGTAAACCCGAAGAATTCGATGAGCAACCCACTTCATAGCCTCGCTATAGGGTAAACCCGAAAAAGTTAATGATCAACCCGCTGCCCATCCCTGCTCAAGCGTAAACCCAAAACATCTCTGGGCATCTCTACTGGATGGTACAACACTGGACAATAGAACACATAATGGGTATCGCGCTACCACCCAACTCTAGAAAAATTCAACTAGTAGAGGTTCAGTGCTCGTGTAGTGTGGATCACACCGATACCTAGAGATCTACCTAAGGAAACTTGTCATGGTCAATCACAGGAGGAGGATATGATCTCGGAACTCGGTTGTGGAATTTGTGCCCAGGCTCACTGGGGATTCGTACCCTACTAGAAACAACCTCATGAGTTGAGGATAGATTCCTGCGTAATGTATTTCTCACAATTAATCCCCAAAAAATATACCTGGGAACACGAAGGGATGTGATACTGAAAGCCCACTCAGCTAAAGGGAAAAGGGGAACCCAAAAAACTTCGTTGATCACACCGTCGAGAACAGAAACAAGGGAAACCACCCAACCCTGCTGGTTTAAACCATTGTGAACAGAGGGACCCTCTATGCTGCGATAGATCAAAGTTACATAAAGTAGAACACGAAACACACAAGGGGCCTACACTATGTGTGTCCCTATCTCATCTCCAACACATGTACACAAACATTATTGGGTACAAACTAAAACATGTACCCCAAGCATCCTCGTATACTTCCATAGTATGCCACATCTCTAGCCCAAAGGCTATCGTGCACACGACACCCAATGTCAGCGCGAAGGATGAAAACGTAATTCCACAAACATGCTTCATCCATATCCCTAGAACGGCAATCCATATCACTTCAGACATCTACATCACTCAAATAAGATTGAAGGTGATCACACAACAATGTATTGATTCCTAACACAGCAAGAATAACTGCCACTGGAGCACCATTCATGCTTCCATATTAAATGAGATCTGGAATGAGACTCCACACATCCAAACAGATCATACCATTGTAATCCTCATTAAATAACACACGATATCAACTATTTACTAACCTCCAACAGACATCCGGTGTCAAATTAGTTCAACATAAATTTACGCCCGAACAGCGCCTCGTGGTCTTATGCCTTGGTCTCGAAAATAGTCGGGTGCACCACACCATTGTGATGCCCTTGGGAGAACATGTCAAATTGACTCCTAACTTCGGTGGAATAGATATCTAGAGGAAATGATGCATTTTGTTGTACTGCATACGAGCAGTGCATTATGGGACCCGCATACCGATCCGGAAACGCAACGAATGGATCACACAATTGTAATTCTCTCGGAAAACTACACAATATTGACTATTCACTTCTCTGGAACGGACACCCAGTGAAGAAGATGCAATTTACCGTCAATGACCAAAACGACCCTCATGGGTCCTGCACCACAATGATGAATTAGAGAGGCATGATTGCACCATTGAAATGACCTCAAAAAAACACTCAGAATAGACTACTCTCATGCCCTGAATGGGCATCCGATGAAAAAGTTTCCAAACACTGCTCATAGCTTAAATGAAGGGATGTGGGGCCAATGCCTCAACTCCGGTTCAATGCCCGAAACCACCATGGAAAACTCCATCTCGACGTTAGGGTCCCAATTCAACTGACAGAACCCAAATCGGACTTCGGATGTGCTCGCGCCGACTGAAAGAAGAATCTCAGAAAGAAAATGCCAAACCACATAACGGACGTGTTGCGCCACTGATCCCCCGTCTCAGGAATTAAAAATTCCCAAGACCATCTCAATACATTCTTCTAGATCCATGTAACGCGTCGCCATAGACAGTATGTGAATCCAACACCCAGTTTAAGAGTTACACCAGTTTAAACATCATCGGACGCAAGTGTGGGTGGAACAGACCATTCCGGCCGGTCCACACCCCCTGGACCGGCCTAGTCGGCCGGCCCACAGCTCAACCGGCTAAGCCACCGTGGCCCGTGGTTTGCCCGCGCGGATCGTGTCCATCGATCTGGACCGGCCCGTTGGCCGGTCTTCCTTCCACGCGGGGACCCACAAAGGGCGGGTCCGCTGTCTGACGGATGGGTTCGCTGACCCCGGTCTTCTACTTTGTTGCGCCCTACTGGCGCCCTGCCACCGCGTTCGGTTTCACCGTCTGCAGCCATTCCCTCACAGCCGACCACCCGACCGCCTTTCACCCGTGCTGAGCCGTCGTCTTGGATGACCGCAGCCGACGGCCTCGCTGAAGAAGCCATGACCGCCTCTTCGAGCCGTCGTCCGCTGCCGCGCTTCCTGAGTCGAGCCACCACCAGACCGGCCAGAACTGCCGGAAGACCACCAGAATCCCACAGAACATCATAGGACCGCAGCGGTTGCCTCGGGACTCATAGTTCGAATATAAAAAATGAATCGGAATGATTATAACAAATCCTACTCATATATGGGATTTTCTCGGCATGATAATGGCAATTCAATGCATATATATGAATTCAAAGAAGGTGAAGAAGTTTAAAATGAAATACACATGATCCTACCCTGTTGGGCATAGCCTGGAGCATCGTCGTTGATACACCGAAGCCGCACACCACCTTGGGGAGGATAGGATAGAGGAGTGTTTGGGAGGGGATCTCCTTGGTTTCTTGAGGATCCTTTGCCAGAGAGAGAACAAGGTAAGGGGAGGGGTGAGTTTAAGATTAAATAAAAACTAATTAAAGTTTAATTAATTTAAACCCCCAAATTAACCCGCATTCGAAACTATCAACGGGGTCGAGGATAATCCCCCTCTTGGGTAAAAACTGCATCTCGAGCACAATAGAAGTATCATAATTTTAATCCAAGGCCCCGTTCAAATGTTATAAAACTTAACGTATGAGGCCTCTAAATTATGAAAACACCACTGGTGAATTTTTTTCACAGGAGGCCCGTGCCCAAGAAAAATCCACCCCCAATAGGGTAAAAGGCACACTCCAGACTCAAAGGTTCCCTCGGTGTTCTGATCCAAGTTACCGTTTAGGAGTTATTCTATTTATTTTGTGTGCCTAGTGTGAACACACTGAAAATTTTATTCTGGAAACACCGGGGCTCAGAATCCCACATTGTCTGAAGGCGCTACTCTGGAATAATATAAAGAAAATTTAAAAGTCTTTTATCGCAAAAACCAGGTTCTTAAATAATTCCCTCATTCATGATTTTTGTCCCTGAAAATAAAAAACAGGGAGAAACTCAGGGTACTAAGCCCGCACCTAGCTCTTCCGTACTCAGAAGAACTCATGCACAGTTCTACACCACCACACATTGACCAAAGGATTTGATCAGTTCACGCGAGGTCTTCCCTCTCCGATAAAGTGTATAGGAGCACACACACATCTCCTTAGGCTGTAGGAACTCTGGGGTAGCTCACGCGAGGTCTCATACAGCCTGGAGGACCTCTGGGGTAGCTCACCTACCCGGTCGAACCTCTACGTTTCATAGTATGACTGGAAATCACTATTTGAACATGGGACCAGGCTCGTTGATACCCTCCTCCAGAATATCCATATAGTGGAAAACCCAAGTATATCTTGTCACACAAGGTTTCATAGTCGATGTATCGTAACCAAGTCTCTCTTACAGGCTCGGAAAGTGATGGAGTCGATACCATCGACTAACGGAAAAAGGTTATACGCCATCTACTCTACTAACACATGGTTACACCAATTCCCCGCATCACCATGGTAACACATCAAACAAGGAGTAGGGAGAAAATAATTTCACATACAGAGTATAATAATTATACTTAAAAAAGTAGAAGAGCTCTAAGGCATACCTATTATCACCCCATGCTCTACAGAATCGTAGACATCCAAAGAACACGGTAGTCCGTGGTCCCAACTGTCAGCCCCCAGAGCCTGATGTAGACTGACTGGTGGTGATTGGAAGCCTCATAATGTTGTCCCCCACATCCAGCTCCCCCCGCTCCTTTGCTAGCACCACCTCAATGGGTGCTACTCCGATCAGGACGCTTCCTCTGTCATTGTGGTTCAACTGCTGCCTGCCCAAAGTTCTCTGCATTCCTGGTCTGGCAGTCCCATTCCAAGTGACCTCACCCATCGCAATCATAGAATTGATGCTCTCTAGGCTTCCATGGTTTTCTCTGACGCCACTGTGGTGTACGACCATGCCCCTGGGTCTTCTCATGGAAGGGTCCCCTCGGCTGAGCCCCTATGCTTTACTTCCACAGAGGTGTATGACCACATATCAGAAACTAGAGGGTGGAAGGCCACCTACGTCAAGGTTCTGTATACTGACACCTGCTAGTTGCAGCAGACGTCTCGGCTTCATCGTGCCTACTTCCACGACTAGCTGTAGAACGTGATGGAAATCTCTCTATCATGAGCACATGCTCTAGCACCTCAATGTAAGTGGGAATTTTTAAGGGTACTATGACATCACAAATCTCTCTATAGAGACACTGCTCTATCTTTCGCGCTCAGAAGGTGTCGTCGTGGACTAGGTCTAGTTGAAAAAATGTGCACGATCTGCAAAACTAGTCGCATACTCAGTAACTGTCATCCCTCCCTGCAGAAACTGTAGGAGCTCCTGGATCTGAATGGAGCGTAAGCAAGAGTGGTATAACGCCTCGTGAAAGAGCGGCTGAAAGTCATACCAGGAAGGCGATGATTCAATGAGTAACAGAGTCACCAGACTCCACGAATGCCCATATGGTCCATGGAAAAGGTTGGCGGCCAAATTCACCATCTGATCTGCTGGTGTCTGCGCATGCCTGAAGAGGAAAACCACTATCTCGAGCCAAACCTCTACTGCATGAGGGTCTGGCTAACAACTTAACATCAACGGTCTCTAACGCTAGAACTCGCGGAGCGCGCTCAAGCTCATCCTTCTCTGCTGGAGCTGTTTGATGCTCACCAGGTTGGGGTGCTACTACCGGCCCACCCGGAAAAAGGGGCTCGTATGATGGGTTCTGAACTGAGGCCTCATAGCTCACAGATTTGTCGTCACGAACCAAAGCTAGTATCCTTGTTGGATGTCTTCACAGATGCATCCTGAATCTTATCAAGGAGCACCGCGATCAGATGAGCATATATATATATATGACAGTAACAATAATGGGGAGAGAACTCAAGAATTAATGTCAAAGACTCAATCCTATGTGATGCACAAAAAATTTTCCCTGTAATGGGTTTCTCAGTATGATTAGTGGACAAGCGGGTTATCAGGGTCCATGTGAATGGATATGTCGGCCGCTGGACAATCACTAGACTCCATGGCTTGAGAGATTCTCTCGAGACACGTTGACATTGTTTCCCTAGATCCCAACCAATTCCTTTTTAGGGATGTCCGGACAACGTCCCATGGAATGAACCAGCTCCGATACCTCTTTTTCACGACCCGACCCTACCCGGGAAGAAGCCACAAATATGACATCCCACCTCCATAGGCCAGGGGCTGGCGACAAGCACAGAAGGCTAAACAACTCGTGGAGGCCATTGCCTAAGTACCTGTACACACACACACAAGCAGCCCACTCAATGAAAAAGTGCAGAGTAAAAGGAAAATTAAAGTCCCAACTGCTATAAACAATTAAAAAGGTGAATCAGCCTTTAAACAGTACAATGTGAGTGCTGAAGGTAAACTGAAAATAAATGGAATAAACATGCTCCAAACCAGAAAAATGCCACAACCCGGCAACAGGTAAACAAAAGTAAAAAAACCTGGAGAGTCCCACACCTGGAACCTGAATACGACCACCCCACACAGTCTAAGCTCTCGAAATCCTAATCTTCTCTACAGTCACGAGCAACATGTTAGTCATCTGCAAGGTCACACCATGTTCGGTAAATGCCCAAGCAGGGGTGAGTATAAAAACACTCAGTAGGATACCCCGAAGGGTTTAGGGAGAAATAAAGGAGGTTCCAAAGGGTGAGAAGTAGATCGAAGAGGCAGTATTAAAGGGGAAAAACAGATAGGTAAATAAAGAGTACAATAGAGTAACATCTCAACCCAACAAGAGAATGTATGTAGACTCGTCCAAACACCAGGAGATTGAAACAGTGAGAAGATGAAACTTCTCAATGAGACTTCGCTACCTATAGTTGGAGAGTAAACTCATACAACCACGATAAGCTAGACACGGAAAGCACGTGGAATAACCCACTCATCTTCACTTCTCCTAGAAAAAGAGTATCCAAACCCAAGGAGTGGGTACTGGAACAAGGTATATACATATCTATATGGTCAAATGAGAAACCTGAACAAGATAGTATGGGGATCTTGATCCCGTAGATCAGCCCAAAAAATGAGACGCCAATCGTCCCAGAAGCAAACACCATCAATGCCCAGCATCCTGCACATCTGCCCCGAACCGCAAGACATGGGGCTCAAATCACCGCACCCTGACACTATCCTCTTTGGGTGACATAGACTCACCTGCACGGTTTTAGGATGCATTACAAGGACACACCTTGGTGGGGAAAGTGACCATCATACTTGAGAGTTATAGGGAAATTCAACCCACACCTCTTCACTATCGCATAGTCGAGAGGTCTTCTGAAAGTAAAAGTTGTCACATCACTGACCTGTACAACTAAGGGTCACGCTCCGGTAGTAACGGAGAAAAGCCACAGACTAGCCTAGTAGAAGGGAATGAGTCTGAAAGAAGTTTCCGGATAACCCACTACATAGCCTCTACTAGCGGGTAAACCCTAAGAGGTCATAGGGTAACCCACTGCCCAGTCTCTACTGGAGGGTAAACCCTATGAGGTCATCGGGTACCCCACTACCCAGTCTATCCTCGAGGGTAAACCCTAAAAGGATATCAGGTAACCCACTGCCCAGTCTCTGCTGGAGGGTAAACCCTAAGAAGTCAATGAGAAACCCACTGCCCAGCCCCGGTGGAGGACAAACCCGAAGATGTCGATAAGAAACCCACTGCCTAGTCCCACTGGAGGGTAAACCCGAAGAATTCAATGAGAAACCCACTGCCCAGCCTGCTGGAGGGTAATCCCAGAACTGCTCTGGCCATCCCTACTGGACGGCACAACACTGGCCAACAGAACACGGAGTGGGTATCGTGTAACCACCCAACTCCAGAACAAGTCATCTAGTAAAGGTTCAACGCCCGTGTAGTGTGGGTCACGCCAATACTGGGAGAACTGCATAATGAAACACGTCACAGTAGCTCACAGAAGGAGGATATGATCTCGATACTCATCTTGGGAATCTGGGACTAGGCTCACTGGGGCTCCGTACCCTACTGGAAACAACCTCCTGAGTATTGGATCGGTGCCCGCGTAATTTATTGGTCACATCGAATCCTCAAAAACACTACCAGGGAATACGAAGGGACGTGATACTGAAATCCCACATGGTTGAAGGGAAAAGGGGAACCCAAATATCTCCGCCGATCACACCGTCGAGAACAGAACCAGGGGAAACCACTCAATCTTACTAGTTTAAACCATCGTGAACAGAGGGACCCTCTATGTTGTGAGAGATCAAATGTAGGTAAAGCAGAACATGACACACATAAGGGTCCCATACAATGTGTGGACCTATGTCATCTCTAACCCATGTACACAAACATTAACGGGTAAAAACTACAAAATGTACCCCCATGCATCCCTGTATACTCCCAGAGTATACAACATCTCTAGCCCAAAGTCTATCATGCACACGACACCTAACATCAGTGCGAAGGGCAAAAACGTAATTCCGCCAACCTACTTCCTCAACGACCCTAGCACGACCATCCAAATATCTTAAAACATCAACGTCCCTCACACAGGAGTGAACGTGATCACAATCCAAGGGTTCGCTTACAAACACTACAAGAAGAACCACCACCGGAGCACCTTTCATGATTCCACATTTAATGAGACCTTGAATGAAACTCCACAAATCCAAATAGATCGTTCAGTTGTAATCCTCTTGGAAAAACGTGTGAGATAGACTATTTACTCTCCTCCAATAGACATCTGATGTCAATGTCATTCAACACTACTTTACGCCCGAACGGCGTCCCGTGGTCCCAGGCCTTGGTCCCGAAAATAGTCGGGCACATCGCACCACTGTGATGCCTTCAGGAGAATACATCAAATTGATTGGTTACATGAGTGGAACAGATATCCAGATGAAAAGATGCATTTTTCTATACCACACATGAGCGTTTCTTCGTGGGACCCGCATCCGGATCCCGAAGCGCAACAAACAGATCACACCTTTGAAATTATCTCGTAAAACTACACAAGATTGACTATTCACTTGTCCGGAACAGACACCAGTTAAAAAGATGGAATTTACCATCAATGCAAAAAATGACCCTCATGGGGCCCACACCACCATGCTGAATTAGAGCGGGCAGATTGCATCATTGCAATGCCCTTAGAAAAACACTCTAAATCGACTGCTTGCATGCCCAGAATGGACGTCCGATGAAATAGTCGCAAAACTCTACTAATAGATTAAAATATGGGTCATTGGCCACATGCCCCAGCACTGGTTCAATGCCAGAAAACACCATAGAAAACGTTGTCTTGACGCCTGGGTCCCAACGCCACTGATGGTGCCCAAATCAGACATCAGATGTGCATGTGCCGATCGAAAGAAGAATCTCGGAAAGAAAACACTAAACCACTTAACGAACGTGTCGCGCCACCGAGCCCCCGTCTCAGGAATAAAAATTCTCAATACCATCTCAAAACGTTCACTCGGTCCAAGGAATTCTTAGCTGTAGACGGTACATGAATCCGACAACCTGTTTAAGAGTTACGCCAGTTTAAACGTCATCATATTCAAGTGGTGGTGGATCGGACCGGTCTGGCCGGTCCACACCCCCTAAACCGGCTCGAGCGGGCCAGCCTGCGGTTCGCCTGCGTGGACCGCGGTCCACCGATCTGGACTGGCCCAGAGGCCGGTAATTCTTCCACAAGGGGACCCACAATGTGTGGGTCCACTGTCCGCCAGCCGGGGTCACTGACCCCGGTCTTCCGCATTGTCGCGCCACACTGGTGCCCTGCCGCCACGCTCGACCTCGAAGTCCGCAGCCTCTCTCCCACAGGTGACCACCCGACCGCCTCCCACTCGCACTGAGCCGCCGTACCGGACACCCACAGCCGACCGCCTCGCTAAAGTAGCCGCCGACTGCCACTTCGAGCCGCCTTCCGTTACCACGCCACCTGAGCCGAGCCGCTACCGGACCTGCCAGAACTGCCAAAAAACCACCCAAAACACCCAGAACTTCATTGGACAGATGCGGTCACCTCAGGACTCAGATTTCAAATCCGAAAAATTCATCGGAAATCTTAGAAAAAGTTATATGCATCTATGGGATTCCTTGTACGAGATAACGGAAATTCGACACATATATATAAATTCAAATAAAGTGCGGACGTTTAAAATGAAATACACACGATCCTTCCTTGTAGGGCGTAGCCCGAAGCTTCACCGTCGATCCGCGAAAGTCGTACACCACCTTGGGGAGGAGATGATGGAAGAGGGTTTGTGAGGGGCTCTCCTTTGTTGCTTGAGGTTCCTCTACCAGAGAGAGAACAAGTGAATGGGAGGGGTTTGTTTAGGTTAAAATTTAAAAAAACTAATTAAAATTTTATATAATTTAACCCCCGAAATTAACCCGCAACTGAAACTCTCGACGAGGTTGAGGATAATCCTCCCATTGGCTAAACACCAACTCCCAAAAAAATGGTGGTCTCTGAATTTTAAACTGATACCCCATTCAAAATTTTTAAAACTTAATGTCTGAGGAAGCTAAATTACGAAAACGCCCCTGGTGGCATTTTTCACAGGGGGCCCGCGCCCATGAAAATTACACCTCTCCTAATGTAAACGGAATTCTTCAGACTCAACGGTGCCCTCTGTTTTCTGATTCGTGTTACTATTTTTGACTTATTCCATTTATTTGGTGTGTCCAGTGTGATTGCACTGAAAATTTAATTCCGGCCACACCGGGGCTCAGAATCGCACGCCATCTGAAGGCGTTACTCTGGAATAACATAATGAAAATTCCAAAGACTTTTATAGAAAAAAACAGGTTCTTAAAAAGTTATTAAGGTAATTATGGGTGTTACCATTATTTAAAAGAATACATAATGGAGGTATTCACATGTTATTATGTGGAAAAATAAATCTTGATTGTGTTTACCTTCCTTATAAATTTTGGACAATATGTTTGGACAGAAGTATTTTGGATTAGATTAAAGGATGGAATGAATTAAGTTTTAAATAGGGTACTATTGTTATGGTTAATGAATTTATTAACATTATTTTTGGATTTTTATAAAAAGGACAACCCGGAGGTCAGAAGACAACTCGTCACGTTCGTCAAGGCCGCTAGACTTGAACCCCCATCCAAAGAGCGACAATGGTTCATCACCTACCACTGGCCTATGTGATGTCCTGGATTGTATAATTTAATTTTTTAATAGTCTAATAGATAATTTATAAATTCAATTTTTTTAGAACCGTATACGATTACGATAACTATAAGATTTTTGAATTCTATTATCTTTTGGAGTGAAAGGTGAGTTTATGGTAGGAAGTAGTTAAAGGATGAAAATATACTTGTCAAGTATATATATATATATATATATATATTTCCTCTTCTTCTATGAATAAATTAATTCTAAAACTTTAGGGAAGAGATCTTAATACCAAAAATGTGTTATCCTAAGACCTTATGTTTTGTTGAACCAGTGATATTTTAAATCATCATAGATTGATGGTTTTGAGGCCCTTAATTTTACACTTTTTTGTGATTGATGAACTCAAAAAAATCACTTTAAATATTAATTTATTCCTCCAATTATGTGTCTCTAATTGCCACCAATGTTATCTTAATTGAAATCAATATTTGGTGGTGAATTTTCATTTCCCTTTCCTTCAAATTAATACTAAATTTTATTGACCCAATTTCCAATGCGGGTTTTCAACAATGGTATTTTTCAATTTTAACCTTTTATTTTTGAAGAAAAATTTCAAATAGCATGGGAATAGTTTATTGAATGAGGGGATAATGTAACACCCCAATATTTCATAGTACGTTACCTCTTCATAGAAATTAAATAAAATGTGCAACCCACAACACCGAGTTAGAGCGCACCACAACTTACCAAAATAGCCGATCAAAAAGATATTATGAATAGTGTTAATTGAATTTTGAATTTTATGTACACTATTAAATTTTAAAATCCATATTACGTGTTTCATAGACGTAATATATGAACAAATTCATTTTTTTCAGATAAATGTAGTTTTTTTCAAAAAATGATATTTTACCACCTTTTAATGGTGAACCCTCATTAAATACAATATTTGACACTTTTATAAATTCAATTTGACAAAATAAATTTCTTCTTTAGAATCGTGACATAAAATTTTAATTTCAAAAAAATTTGGTGTTTTTCTGATAACTTTGATAATTGGGTGAATATTGAAAATTACTTAATTTTAACTAAAAACAAATTTTTAAATAAAAAAAATTATAGTGTTCATATTACATTTGATTTTTTTAAGTATAATTAGATTACATTTTTATCATTTAATACAATTTTTTTCTTTATAAATAATTTTACATTTATATTTTACATAAATAGATGTCAATCATTTAATAGTGTTTACTTTTTTAAAAAACCACTCTTTGGTTTTGACAATGAGAATTAATTTTAAATTAATAAATCCAACTTCTATTTTTTGAATTTGGTAAAATAGACTTTATTTTTTAATTTGGAATATCAAAAATATCTTAGGGTGGTTTTTTTTGTACTTTTTGGAAAACTTTCAATTTTTTGAGGAATAGTGAAATACATTGCGTTATTGTTTAAAACAAACATTTTATTTAAATAATTAGTTATATTATTTATGTCAAAATAGATACATAATACCTATATATGTTCAATGTAATTCATCGGAGAAATTTTATAACAGTTTCAGATATATAAAATTTTATTTAACTTTTCTTCGTCTTTTACCCACCATCTAAGAGAATTTGAAAATTTTCATAAAACATAATTTTACCACTTTTGTGAGTTGATTTTCAAAAATACAAGAGAAAAATTTAGCCTCAGTATTTAATTTTTTTTAATAAGATAAAAATAATTTTTTGGTGAATAGTAACTTTTGTCTTTTATTTACCATGGTTAAAATTATATAGGGTAATTAAGGGTAAAAATGATATTATAATTACCCTAACACATGTCCTAATACTATTGGATAAGTGTAACTAGACAAAAAAACAACCTTAAGAATAAAATAAGTTCCTTTAGGACCAGTTAGTTTAGATCATGACATTTATTTTTATTTAATTTAATGAAGAGTTAAAAGTGTTAAATTCAAGTATTTATAACTAAATAATTTTTAATATAGGGTAATACATAAGATAAATTCGACTATAAATATTAATTATAAAGATAAATAGATTTCCTAAATAATGGTAATTAGTTATACATTTATGACATTAAAAACATAAATTTATTTATGAAACTACGATAATACAGTAATTACCTTATTAATGAATGATTAAAATAATTGAATGTATAAATATTCAAATAAATGTAATTTAAGAATTTTGATGAGTTAAACTAATTTTATATCACAATATGACATGATAGGGTAAATTAAATATATATTTTTCTACATAATCAAGCTGTTATGATTTTCACAAAAACCAAATACTAAATAATGTCAAAATTGACATATATTGAATTTTTAAAACAAATAATATATTATTGGTTGATATAATATTAATAAAAATGTAAGGCTCGACCAAAGGGCTTAAATAATATTATATATGTCATTAATATAATACTTGATGTTCTTTTTTAATTATAGATTTTGTTTATTAACCATATAGTGTAAGAATACAAGACGACCCGATTAATGTTAAACTATTTAACTAAGAGTTAAATCTACAAGATAAGTTTAAAATGGTAACCAAAAATTGTCTAAAACCTATTGGTTGATAGTTTCTGACACATAACCACCTTATCATAGAAATAAATAATTTTTTCACTTTTTAAATCGAAAATTATTTTATTTTAAAATAATATTTCAAGGTTTTCCTAAAGTGACCCTCACCTCTATTATAAAAGGGTACCTCCTCTTATCATAATTTCACACATCCAAATCCATTTGGATTAGACAAATCCTCCCCAAATATCCTCCCAACTTTCCCCCGACATCATAGATGACTTCATTTGGTTAGAAATCCATCCTATGGATCCCTTTTGACCAAATCAAAAGGAAAAAACTCGAAGAGGAGGAAAATATTTCATCACCTCTTCCAAGTTCTTTTCTTCTTCCATATACGATATATTTGTGATTTCTATTCTAAAATAATAACTCCAATATCATTTATATACTATGATTTTATTATATAAATGGTTAAACAATATTCATCATTCTATCCATCACATAAATGACAAAGGCACCATACGTGTGTACGTACGGCTTACCGTCTCCACGTTGTGGCGTAGTTTGTTATTCAAAAACATCATTATATTTATTATTATAATAATGAATATAACTAATGTAAATAATTAATATAATATGTTAATTATTCTTTATATATTATATAACATCCCATTACATACTATTTCACTATTGATATAATGATATTGTCGCTCGTGCATACGTATGGATTACTGTCTCCACGAACGCGATGAGATTCATCCACCATGGTAATCATTGAAGTATAATTTTCAAGTTATGAATAAAAATAATTTCTATAAACACAATATAACTCTATTTATGAATCAAATACATCCTATCGATAAAAAACATGTCTTACATAACCTACCATATAAAGGAAAATGAATCATTTAACACCTGAAATGATGATACTACAAAAATATTATTAACAAAAAAATATTATAAGATCAAATATGATAACATATTAATGTATATGATTCATTTATATTTTAATAGAAATTTTTTAACTATTATAAAAAAGGTTAACATACCATTGACTAACAAAAGGTACAAGGTAAGGGTTAATATCACAATCTCTTTATTATCCATGGTTGTTTTTATGTTAGTATGTAAAGTGACCTCATTATCATCCACATCCGTGTTTTCTTAAAAATATATTTCAAAACATTATTACTATTTCATATCCTTTGGGTTAAAGTAATTTATACCCATATTTGACCTTATATGTTTTGAAAGGTATATTTCCTTCATTTTCCAAACAATGTACTTTATGACCTTTTCGTCAAAATTATTGTAAGAATGTTTTTTAACTTATACGGCAAGTGAAGATTTTTTCTGTCATTATAACATCATCAATGATTCCCTTACAAGATTGTAAGATTATTTTCAACTTAAATGTTTTCTTTTATAATGATGTTACTCTTAAATTATTTCAAAATATTAATATATATTTCTCTCAAATTGTTTTGATTTAATCTATGTCAAAATCCTTTAATGAATTGCACACTTATTTGAAATTGATTTATTATGATAGAAATATTTTATATTGTATTTATTGTTTTGTGATATATTTGACTGTGGATGTGTTATTTTTATACGATTCATGGCCTATGTTTAATGTATTAACATATTGTATGCTAGTTTTATTATTAATGTTTAATTTATGTTTCAACCTTTTCATATGAGGAATGTATTAGACTTATTAAGTGACGGGTAGAGACCAATATAGATCCTCGATACATATGTAGGTCTCATGAGATTATTAGACATGGAATTTGCCAAGGCCTTTCCCAATTTGACATATGGTTTTGTCTGAGGCCTTAATCATTTTTAGACGTCTTGGCCGAGGCCTGACTAAATGTTTTAGAATGTACGACATTATACATTCCCTCATTATGAAAATATTATTGATGGTTCATGTGGTTATTCGACTAGTAGAATACACCTGGCTATGTTTTATAATGGAATTATTTACTCATCTCATATTCATGCCATAAAGTGTTCATTTTTATTATTTTTAAATCCATGTATTTTAAATTATTCACAATTCCTAATGTTTATGTTATCCTCCACTATATTGCTTACCCTTGTTGAGAGTTTGAGAACACCCCTTTCTTATGTTTTATTTTACATAGATTCCAAGAATTGTATAATGATTGACATGTAGGGTTAATCTAAGGGAATAATGGGATTTTCAAATAATCATTTATGTTGTGTTTTATTTTCTAATGTGTAATGTAATGTTCATGTATGTAATATTTTTTGTATGACTGGTAAACTATCAGTCTTCCGGGACTTGATTCCTTGTTATCAGACAAATGTAATAAAATAATGCACCGAATATGGGATTCTGGGGTCCAGTTGTTAAAAAATTAAAACACAATTGGAACTTATGTTAGAGGATTCATTAAAAAATTATTTGATTATGGCGTGGAATAAAATGATTTCTGTCCAAAGATGAAAAATTCAGTTAGATTTTCTTGTTAACATTATTTCATTTAATTTTTTAATAAAAAGTTATGGAACTAATAATATTTAATTTAAAACACAATAATACCCATAGTAGAATGAAATATATGATAATTAAGATAACATAGTACATAATGTTTCCCAAGTAAAGTAAAATATTAACAATCAATAATAAAAATGAGTTTGTAAAATAAAACCTTACATTGTATTCTCTCTTGTTACAAAGTGTTAAAAATAATTTATAATAAATTTATATTAAATATTCATATATATCAGATAAAAAATTATATCTATCATTCTATAAATGTTTTATTAATTACTTTTTAACCCATGTAATAATAATTATTTGTTAAAATTAATTACTTAGGTTATAACCTTTTTATTTAAAATGAATTTTTAGATTATGTGGCCACAATCATTTCACCATGTTTAGTGTATTATCAACAGAAAAATATGATAAATATATTATTTATAAAAAACCCCATTTATTGGCATCAATGTACTAAAATTATGAAAAATGAATTACATCACTTCATGAAAGAAGCAGTCCTCTTGCGAAATGAGTGACATTTTAATTTTATAATGAATGAGAGGGAGTGAAATTGAATACTATTTTTTCATTATAGATATATAAATATTTTTTAAATATCATATATACTATATAAATACATATATATCATTTTCTAGGAGTTGAGGTAATGAAAAATGAATTACCTCACTTCAAGGAGGTTGTAGTTTGCATGTACACATGGGTGACAATTTTATTTTCTGTTAGATGGAAAGAAGATAGAATATAGTCATAACATTGACATAAAAACAATTATGTATTGTATATTTTCTTATTTTTCTATATTTATTTTGTTATTTATGATTTTGTGGAGTTTTAATATGATGGAAACTTGAGTCTTTTTGGTAAGAAAATATTCTAATTCTACAGATAATATCCCTTAAAATACACCATAATGATTATTTGATGTGTATTTTTGAAAGGAAATAACCCATATGTCATTGATAAAGGTTTTGGTAAATAATTTTGGTAGATCATGTTAACAATAATGGTCTCGAAGTGTAAGGATTAGAAAGGATATGAGTACACATTGATTAGTGAGTGCAGTGAAATTGTAATAGATATTAATAACTTTTAAATATAATAATAGTATTTATCATAAAATGCATTTATAATTAAGACAAAATTTTAATATAGGATAATTTCTATTTTAAATAAACTCAACCGATCAAATTTATACAAGTTTTATAGATCATTTAAGCCTTAGCTCTTTGATAAATCTATCTTTTTTTACATTTTTACCCATAATCACCGTGATAATCTTTAACCAGAGTAACTATTCATTATGAAAAAAATTAAGATGAAATTATTAAATAAAATTTATTTTTATTATTATAAATATAAAATATGTTTTACAATATTAAATTTCATATGGTGATAGAAATTAATTTTGGTATAATTATTAAAAATGAAAAGTAACACATATGTTTTTTGAAAAATGTATTTATATTTGTAAAATTTTTATTCACCAAAATAATGTTTACTATTGATTATTTGGGAAATTATTGTTTATGAATAAATAGAATATATTTTTATGAAATTAAAACCAATCCAAATCCAAGTATAACCTTTAAATTACTATATTGTAGTAAAGGATACAAAAAGCTCTTTTATTTGAATACAACATCAACTTGGTTTCAAAATGTCAAACATAATTTTCAAAACCGAAATAAAATATTTATAATTGAATTATTTTACCCATTAAATATATTATTTTTCTATTAAAATGTTTTTAAAAACCTTATATTGATGTTTATACCACAATAATACCATAAAAGTTAATATAATTATAAAAGATGTATTTTTCTTTATTCATTTAAAATTTTTCTATTTTAGAAAAATACAAAAATCTTAGACATCAGCAAATTATACCAATAGAACATAAAAATGATATGTGTTTTATCAAAGTAAAATTATAAAATTTTGAAATTTTATTTTTAAATACAACCACAAACTATTTATATTATAATGAAATAATTATAGACTATGCATTGGGAAATAGTTTAGGGGTGTATTTTTTACCTACTATAGAAGTACATCTGGTATTATATTATTTACCAATTTAATTATTTCATCCTATAACTTTTTTATATGCCAATTATTAAAAAATGTTGGTTATTCCTTCCTCGTAGTTTCTTCATGATATTATATAGAATCATCTAGTTTGAGAATTATTTAATGATTTTTCACCATCCAAGTTATATAATTCCTCAATACACACTCTTTAGTGTAAAAATACTCACATGGTATTAATTATAAGAAAATTAACGTTATTACTCTATTACCTCAATTTTGAGTTATTTTTGAATCATATATGTACTTCCTCTATTATTAAATATAGAATATATCGAGTACTTTTCAAAGGATGGGCAGAATAACCAATCAGTAAGACAAAACAATGATTATATTTAAAATTTCAAAAGGCATAGTGTTAATAGTACCTAAAATCCCACCCTTTACAGAATCATATAACTCTCATTAAGTGAGAAACCATTATAAATGTGTGATTCCCACATGAAATCAAATGTATTAACTTTGATTATCATTTTAAATATTTTTCTTTATTGAGATTTGTTGTTATGATTCTAAGGATTCTATTCATTCATGGAAGAATTATCAACATGTTCTTGGACTAATAGATTTAATTCTACATATTCGACTAAAAAAATTAGAGTATGATATATTATCCCATATGATTATCTATATGGTGAAATACGTATACATGAATGGAAGATATTATTTTATAAAAATTCAACAAGAGGAAGATACAGATCTTCTATGCATTGGAAGTCATGATAGAATGATATCATCATGGGTTATCATGTCTAAATATTATTTTAGGACTGACAACTAGTTTAGGGTTAATAGGCGGCACATAATTGATTCTCAGTGTAGAGTGCCTCTAGAAGACTATTCTAAAAATTCAAGGTTTTTGGAAGCCCTTGATAAAATAAAATTGAATAACATGCATCATGATGTTTCAAACCATTTTTTATTGTGTTAGGAAAGGATAAAAAAGGAATGATATTCCCTTATGGATTAGAAATTCATGGACATGGTAAGGAAATAAAAAATGACCCATAAAACAACACTCTTCCAAGGAGTTATTGTTAATCTAGTGAAAAATTCCATTGTAAATTTTTGGAATAATGTTGTTTCTATAGGACTGGTTTATATAATTCTATTAAAGATTTTCCTTTTATCCTATATGTATTTGGGCACCATAAATATGGGCACATAGGGTACAATTTATTACATCATTCAATCCTAAAATAAATGTTCCTTAAATCCATATATATCTTTTTACTACATGGGTGTAGAGATAAATTTGAGATATATTCTTCATTTAGTAGCTCCCTCTTTATCTTTGGTAATGATGAATCCAAAAAAATGTTCCCAAGCATAAAATCATAATTTTAATATATGTGGTCTAGCCGTTTCCTTTTAATTAACTACATTAAAATTTCTTTGGTAATATTTATCATTATGTTTGGAATTCCCTCTCTTATCTAGTAAAGAGTGTTTAATAATTTATTAAAAAAGTAATGAAGTCTCCCATTATATAAAAATTTCCATATCCAAATTTAAAAAATACATGAATATTGGATCCATTCGAATACACATCCTATTAATAAATCTATAACCACTAATACTCAATGCATTAGCCACATTATTTCCTATCCTAGGGTATTATTTCATTCAGCACTCATATCCCTTGAGTAATTCTAACTATCTTATTTTGCTCATATTGATCTCTTTAAAAGAGAATATGTACTTAATAATTTTTTAGCCTATATCTTTTTCACCTCATTCAGGATAGAAATAGTTCCACCATATATTAAAATTAAATAATCAAAATAACATCTTAATATAATGAGTTGGATAGTTCTATTCATGGAACATCAATTTCATTGATTCATAAGAAACCACTCTATCACTTTTTCAAAGGAAACAACCCAATCCTTTCTTCGATGTATCATTTTACATTAAAAATCCATTCATTACTAAAGGTATGTCAGTAAGGTTTTATAAAAAAATAAATTATTTATCTCTTAAAATATATTCTTCACTTTTCATTAGTAATGTGAATTTAACTGATTCTTATGCAAATATAGTTATTTGGATGGAAAATCAAGAAATGTTTTTAACAAACCATTGATATTATCCCTGTAATTGAAAGAGAATATATATCTAAGATGAATTTAGCAATGTGGGATACTTTTTATCCACCTTTTCCATTTTAGTATCAATTGATATTCTATTATTTCAGATAATATGGCAAAGAAAAAAATATTCGTCAATGAAAAATTCAAACTTAATAAATTTTCCATATAACTCATATACCATAAGAGTTACCCGAATAATTAATAAGTGATTATCATGCCCTTAAAATCATTTAAAGTATACCAATATTTCATTAATAAATTCCATTTTCAATTTATTAATACATTTATAATATCCCATGTTTTGAACGAGTTGGGAAATTATTAATGATTTTAAAACATTCATTTGGTGGTTGGACCAAATTTTAAATTTTTTTTTCTGAATATAATTATGAGTATTTGAACACTCTAATGGTGTTTTTTTGGAAATGTTCGAATCACTGAGTGGTTACTCAGGTACACAATATACTTTTAGGAGAATCATTCATTGAAAACCTATTTTCTAGAAAAATTGGAGAGGGTCATGGTTAGTTCATGATTAGTGTTAAATATGAACCCCAGATAATGTGTCTATATAGTGGTTTCACAAGATTTATAAAACTAGGAACATGAGGCTACATAACTATGAAAATGTATATTGTAAATTAAAGTGGTACAAAACACAACATTTACATGGTTTGTCTAATTGTACGCCTAACCGGTGTGAGGTGGGTGGATGTGTCATGACCCATCCCCTAGGGCTCGTTCCGTGACTACCCCAAGCCTGCCTTCCATGGGCTAGGGGCTAGCGTCTAGCACCGAAGGCCTATTCCCTAAATCCTGGAAGAAATTTCCTTTATATCCTATAAGCGCACGCAACCAATCACACAACAAGATGCAAACTCAAGTAAAAATATATAGAAAAAAGTGTGTTGAGAGTAAGTGGGGTTGGAATACAAGCCCAATTGTAATGGTACCAGTACAACTGAAATACAATACAACTGAAGAAAAGAGAATGATAGTTGATGGGTCATCCTCTGAGATTCATACCTAAAGGGTAGGTATAGATCACCTCCACAGAACTCCACATCTGGTTGTCTCGTCTACATACCAACACACCATATTGTCTACCTCTGGGCACCGTCCAGTCCTAGTACCCTCATCCTCAGTTAGCGCTGCCCATCATCTTCACCAAACAAAATGAAGTGCGGGCATATCCCATTAAGGGGTGATTATAATGATACTCTGTAGGGATCCCAGGACCCTCAAGGTATCAAAAAATCCAAAAAAGATAAATCACAAAGAAAGAAATCAACTAACAACCCTACTTAGGTATATGACCATACATATAACAAAGTTATCAAGTATACCCATATCAATCCCGAGGAAACACAAAGTCCAACTCAAAATACCATGCTCAACTATTCCACAAAGGAAAGAGTACCACGAAGGTAAGTACCACACAGGTATTCCACACAGAAGAATACCACCAGGGTATTACCACAAAGGGAAGTACCACACTGGTAAGGACTCAGATCACCCTAGGTATTTCTTAGGTACAATAGTAGAGAAGATTAGATTTAACTACTATATCATCTTACTCAGTAAAGTGGCTCTACTACTGACCCACATAGGATCGCTCAGTGCAAACCCACATAGGATTTTTCTATGCTGACCCACACAGGATGACTCGGTGCTAACCCCAAAAATAACTCTAGGGGATGACCCACATAGGATCGCAGGTGCTGACCCATGCTGGATCCGTCAGTGCTAACCCACGTAGGAACGCTCTTCATTCTCCGCATCACAACCAACAACTAGGTTCCCGCACTAAGCATGCTCACATCTGTGAGAGTCTTCTCATCAATACAATATTCGAAACTATGGCTGCCACGAAGAACCATGGAGAAATATCTCAAAGTACCGCCACATCATAGGGGTCTTAACGCAATAGACTGCGCATCAATCAGACGCCCGATCTATGCGTTATTAGTCTTTTTGTCTGGAGGGCCCAATTGGATTCATGTTTGATCCAACCTGTTTGTTCCCCAAATTTATCCAAATCTCCAGTGTGGTATACCCAAAGGACCATATCACAACAAGGTTCCTAGTACTGCAGATAGTTTGTCAAACAGACATCTGGTGCCAATGTTATTGCCAAGAGAGAGTAAATGGGTCGTAGTGGGCTCGGGTCCATCTGACCCGTCCTAGCCAAGGCCGACTCGGTTTCGGTTGACCCGGCCAGACCCGTTGGGTCTGGCGCGGCTGTGGTGCGGCCCGAACTGGACCGCCCTACAAGTCGCAAGGGACGTAAAGGTGCGGAGGATCGGAGGTCATGGAGGCTCGGAGATCACGGGGGGTCGCGTGCTACAGAGGCAGCGAAGGCATCGCGGAGGCCACGAGGTCCTCGGGTGGTGGTGGCCACGAGGGCGGAGGAGTGGCCATGAGGCGGCAGAGGTCGTGGGCTGTGCGGGGCCGCGGGGCGGTGGAGGACATGGGTAGCGGAGGCCATAGTAGGCGTGGTGGACGTGGGAAGTCGATGTTGCGTCGTCACCTTCATCGTGGTCAGTGGGTGTGCAGGCCACTGTTCTCATTCGTCGTCATGGAAAAAAGTCATCTTCTTCCTTCACATAATACACCAATAATCACCAGAAAAATGCAGAGAGGTCGGGAAATGTTTGGTTGTCCTGTAGTCTTTGTATTAGAGCGGTAGCAAGTGGTTTACAAATTTTGAATCCAAAACGTGTATGGAAGATATATAAAACATAAGAAACCACAAATGTAGTCAATCACTATTCCCAAACCTGCAAAAGAAACATCCATTGATCAAATACTTTATGAGAGTTGATCCACGTTCATTGTTTAGAAGGGAAGAACATGGGAATTGATAATCACTCATAAATAAACCCCTACCTTTATTTCTCATTGACATCAAAATGAAGGAAAGAACAGAGGTCGGTTCGTCGGCGTTTCCCTGATCGTCGGTTCATTGTCCTCTTGGAGATCCTTCGATGGAGTTTGGAGAAAATCTCCTCGAAGGATAAGGGTTCATCATTTACATTATTCGTTGGAGGATGTGTTTCTTCATGTTCTCCCAAGCTCCCACCCTTTCCAATGATTAATTTTCCGCAGCCCACCAAAAAGGAAAGGATAGCCAATATAATTGAATATGTTTAATTTCAATTTGGCACAACATAGGTTGGATTAATTAATTAAAGGATGTGGAATAATTAATCAAGGGGTGGAATAATTAATCAAGGTGAAGTTCATGATACCTCCCCACATTTAAGTGGGAGGTTCATGTGTGGGGTGGTCCCCACCACCATAACCTCTCATGGGAGGTTTAGTACTGGTAGTCCCCACCACCATAACCTCTCATGGGTTGTTTAGTTTTGGTGGTCCCCATCTCTTAAACCTACCACATGGGAGGTTTCAGTAAAAAAAATTCTTTTATTTTATTCCTATTTCCATGATAAACACAATGTCTATATATAACCCTCGACCTACTATGGTTGAGGTGAAGGCCCCCTTAAGGGAATATCTGCACTAAGAGTTCTATGGTGTCTTCATATTTCTATTCCGATCACCGGTTATAATTTTAGAAAAAACCACTCGCACGATTACTGGATATACCCAATATAAAGTTCAGAAATTCATTCCAGGCCCTTCAGGTCCCAGAATCATGCACAGTCAATTTGTGCGGACTCGTAAAATTCTTATATATTTAAATAAAATTTCATCGAAATTATTTGTCCTTACATTCTTCCCCACTCATTGGTTTACATCCTCGTAACGCAAAATTCAAAACTAGGAAAACAAGAAGGTGTATTGAGCACAAACTTGAGCCTCCCGCTCCCATATCCACTTCCTGTGGTTTACGTGCTTCTAAAGAATGCGCTCCCAAGATATCGACCTCCCACGAAGGAATCTCTCATGTCGATCCTGAATCTCTTCTAGAAGCTCTGTTAAAGTTTCCCCATCCTTGATGTCTATCTCTCTATGGTCAATGACATGGGAAGGTTCATGTAGGTATCTCCTCAGATGGGATATGTGGAAGACGTTGTGCACCTGGTGAAACTGAGGTGGAAGAGCTAAGCGATACACCACCTCACCAACTATACTGAGGACCTAAAATGGTCTGATGAACCTCGAATATAACTAGTCGCCTGAGCCAAATCTCTGTAAACCTCATTGAGGTGAGACCCGTAGAAATAAGTGGTCACCATCGTCAAACTCCAGAGGTCTCTGTCTCTTTTTGGAATACGACTTCTACCTTATATGTGTAGTATTAATCTACTACTAGATGATCTACACCTTCTCTGTGGCAGCCCGTACGATCTCGGCTCCCACTAATGTTGACTCCCTTGGGACAGTCCAACACAAATTTGATCTGTAAGGTCGCACATACAATGCCTCAAAAGTTGTCATCCCAATGGTGGTGTCATATCTTTTTTTGTATGAAAACTCCACCTAAGGCAAGTGATCCTCCCAAATATGACCGAAGTCGAGGAAACAAGCATGCAGAATATCCTAGAGGGTCTGAATAGTCCGCTCAGTATAGCCATCCGTTTGAGGATAGAAGGTGGTTCTCAAACAAAGATGCCTCCCGAAAGCCTCTTGCAACCCATTTCAAATCATGGAAGGAAATCATGCATCACGATCAGAGATAATAATCGAGGGTACTCCATGTAACTGCACAATCTCTTGCACATATAGGCGTCCCAAGCTCTCTACTGAACCCTACTCTCTAATCGATATGATGTGGGCTTATTTGGTGAGTCGGTCAACGATCACCCAAATAGAATGAGTACCTATAGATTTTTATGGAAGGCCTGTAACGAATTCCATGGATATCCCACACCACTTCCACTCCAGGACCTCTAAAGGCTGAACCAAGCCTACTGGTACCTGATTCTCCGCCTTCATATGTCAACAATTGAGGCACCGAGAGACAAATTCTGCTATTGCTTTCTTCATTCACAGCCACCAGTGATGTCGTCGGAGGTACTGGTACATCATCACAACTCCTGGATGTATTTCTAGAGGTGATGTGTGGAACTTACTCAACACTTCCTCCCAAAGCGACACTGGTACCATGGTACGTCTTCTGAAAAGAATGAAATTATCCCCACCTTCAACAAATCCATCAGGTTCTGGTCCTGTGGATATCAGAGCACGTGGAGTCTTGCAGTAAGCATCCCCACGCTGAACCTCCCTGACTCGGTGAAGAAGTGAGGGAGTTTCTGTAAGAGACTGAAGAAAATTTTCTCCATCCCGATCCACATATGATATCTGCAAAGTGGTCGACTACTCAGTCGACCCACCTAGTAGTTGTATACCTGATCTATTATTGAGTTCATCTGCTACAACGTACCCCTTCCTAGGAGTATTGATTATCTCAATGTCATAGTCCTGAGTAACTCAAGCCAACACCGCTATCTCCGGTTCAGTTCCTTCTAAGAGAAGATATACCCGGGACTCTTTTGATCCGAGTAGACTATAAAATGTTCGCCCATCAAGTAATGTTGCCACATATTCAAGGTGAAGACCCCTGATGCTAACTCTAGGTCATGGTCAGCATAGTTCTGCTCATGCTATCTTAGATGTCATGAACCATATGTGATCACTGGTCGATCCTGCATCAGGACACATCTGAGTCTGGTCCCTGATGCATCGTAGTAAACTACGTACCCAATACCCTTCTCTTAAATCCTCAATATGGGGGCACTATTTAGCCTCTTCCTTAGCTCTTGAAAACACCAATATCATCTCTTCAACCACACGAAGGGTTGCCACTTCTTCGTCAATGCTGATAAGGCTGCTGCAACTCTGGAAATATCTGGCACTAACCTCCGATAGTATCCAGCCAAACACTTGAAACTCCGTACATCTGTCACACTAATGTGTAGCTCCCAAACATGTACTGCCTCAATATTAACTAGATCCACTACAACTCCATCCTATAAGATTACGTGTCCTAGAATGTGAACCTCTCGGATCCAGAACTGGCTCCTCGAGAGCTTACCATAAAGCTAGTTCTCTTAAAGTGTGTCCAGAACTACATGAAACTGATAGGCATGCTCCTCCTTGGTATTTGAGTAGTTCAGAATGTCATCAATGAGGACTAATACAATGTGATCTGGGTATGGATGGAAAACCATATTCATGGGTCCCACGAACGCTACTGGAGTTTTGGTTATGCTGAATGGAATAACCAAGTACTCGTAATGGTCGTACTGACATCTGAATGTTGTCTTCTGCATATCCACATCCCGTACTCTGAGATGGTGATATCCTGATTTGAGGTCTATCTTTTAGAACCATGGTGCTCCCTTCAACTAATCAAAGAGTTCATCAATCCTCTAAAGTTGGTACTTGTTCTTTATAGTCACCCGGTTCAAGCCCCGATAGTCAATACAAAGTCTCAAGATCCCATCCGCTTTCTTGGTGAAAAATATCATGGCTGACCAAGGAGAAAAACAGGGCTGGATGAATCCCTTCACCTATAAGTCCTCTAGCTATAACCATAGCTAACAAAGCTCCATGGGAGACATCCGATACGCTGGTGTAGATATAGGGGTCATCCCGAGGTAAAAGACAATGTAAAAGTCCACTTCTCTGTGAGGAGGTAGACCCAAAACATCATCAAGGAAGACATACACATACTGGTCCACCACTATAGGATAACTCGGAATCTCCACATCAACTGCTACATGGGTATGGCAATCTTGCTGATGAGTGATTGGCTGCACTCTCATCTGGGTAAGTCCATCCTCTACTGTAAAGGCTCCCTTATCACCGGTGAAGGTAAACACGGTCCCATTCCTGTGGAAACACCATAATTTGTGCGTAATTTATTCAATCTAAGCATCAACTATAGATAACCAGTCCATACCCAAGATGATGTTGCAAGGCCTCGATGCCCCTACTAAGAGATCCCAGCCGAAGCTCTCGTCTCCTAGAGTAAGCTAACACTACTAGAACCAGTGTGTAATCGTTGAATCTGCTCCTGTTGAAGTCTATAGACATAAGGATCAAGTCAACGCATTCGTAAGAATCTCGGACCTCCAAACAAAGGTAGTGGAAATAAAAGAAGAAAGAGCATCTGTGTCTATAAGTACTGCATTTAAGGTGGAGTAGAAACAGATAATACCTCACATCATCTCTACAGTGCTGTGATTGTAAGCCTCAGCTGCCTAGATCTGAGATCGACCCTATCCTCCTAATCCCTATGGTTGGGGTGAACCTCCTAATGGTTTTGTAGGTAACACCTCGAATCATATCCCACTTCCAGCTGCACAACCAGATCCTCTTCCATGTACACCTACTCCCTGTGGACCACCATGATTGAAGATATGTCTCTGTCTGGGAAGTCCCTCAACCATCTACTGATCATCCATATGGAAGGTCTGATAGTCACGAGCCATGTGACCATTCCCACCTCATGTGTAACACTTCCTGCCCCTGATACGACTGACTCTACCTCAGGTACCTTGCACAACCAACCTGACTCATGCAGTCGTCCACCTATAGGTCTGGTCCTTTTGGACCTTTGTGATGACTGTCTCCTGCCAGCTGCAGAAGGCTCAGCTACATGATGTCTTGTGGTGAGTCTCATTGCTTGTTTCTGCTCAGTAATAAAAACCTCCACTAATATGGCTCTCTCTAACACCCCCACCTGCATCGGGATGCTGAGTGAGATCATCGAAACCCTGATCTCCTGCCTGAGTCCCTGCTCAAAGGTCCAGGCTCTGAAGAATGGGTCTCACACAATATCTTTGGAGTAGAGTTAGAGGTTAGTGAACCTATCTGAGTACTGATACATAGTCATATTGCCCTTATGTAGATGAAGCAGCTCCTATATGGGCACTATGCATTGATTCGCTGGAAAAAACTCTACCTGAAACAGGCTCAAGATGTTTTCCCAGAAAGGCGTCACCTCATCATGAACCTGGAGCATCAAGCTCCACCATCTTCCAACTGTTACCTATGGAATACTTGTGGCAAGGATCACCATGAGATCACTTGGTGTCCCTACGTGTTTGAAGACTGTTACTATGGCCTCAAACCAATCCTCATCCACCTATGGGTCTATCATTCCCATAAACCTGGGTGGCCTCTAGCACTGGAACTCGTGAAATTCGTTCAAGTGGAGTGAACCTTCTACTACTGGGGCTTGTGGAATTGGTGGCCCAATGGGTAATGGTACCACTGGTGCCTCCACTACTGCTTCTACTTGAAGAGGGCCCTACACCGGGGACTTGTTGCTTGGTGGGCTATCTATGCGTACCACTCTCAGAATCCTAGCAGGCTGTCTACGTGGAGGAATAATGAAAATAAAAAGGTGTGACACAGTAAATAATATATACATGGTGAGCTAAATCAAAGAGTTCACAAAGAAGACTCTTCAAAACATAGACACAATTAGTGTTTTCAAGCACTGATTCAGAAATCTGAAGTCAGGGTCTGTGTATATGTATACGTCAGCTGCTTCACCAAAACTAGATTCCCTAATATAATAACCACACTCACATCACATAAAACTATTTCTATTAAAATAAAAATAAGATTGCTATTTTCTATGGTAGAACCGACTCTTCTGATACCAATTTGTCACAACCCATCCCCCGGGGCCCATGTCGTGACTACCCCAAGCCCTCCATGCATATTCTTGGGGATGGCGACTAGCACCGAAGGCGTATTCCCTAAAACTGGGAAGGCATTGCCTTTATAACCTATAAGAACATGGAACCATGCACACAATAATATACAAACTCATGTAAAACTGTATAGAAATAAGAGTGCTGAATGTAAGAGGGGCCATAATACAAGCCCAACAGTAAAGGTACATGTACAATTGAAATAAAATACAACTGAAGAGATGAGAAAGACAACTACTGGGTTGTACTCTGAGATTCATACCTGAACTGTAGGTACAAATTGCCTCCTCAGTAGTCCACATCCTCCCATCTCCTCTGCATACCGACATGCCATATGGTCCACCTCTGGGCACCATCTAGTCCTGGTAACCTCATCCTCAGTCCGCATTGTCCATCATCTTCACTAATCACAACGAAGTGCGGGCATAGCCCATGCAAGGGTGATTATAACAATACTCAGTAGGGACTCCAAGAACCTCATGTTCTCAAAAAATCCACAAAGGATAAACCAAAAAGCATGAAATCAACTGACAACCTGACATAGGTATATTCCCATACATATACCTATGTTACCAAGTATACTCATATCAATCACGGGGAAGCACAATGTTCAAATCAAAATCCCAAGCTCAACTATTCCACAAAGGAAGGAGTACCTCTATGTTAAGTACCACATATGTACGGCACATAGAAGAATACCAGTAGGGTATTACCTCAAAGGAAAGTACCACACAGGTATGAACATATATCACACCAGGTATTTCTTAGGTACAATAGTAGAAATGATTAGATGTAACTACTGAATCATCTTACTCTATTAAGAGGCTATGCTTCTAACCCACACAAGACAGCTCGCTGCTGGCCCACACAGGATCATTCAATGCTGACCCAAATAGGATCGATCAGTGATGACCAATATATAATCACTATGTGGTGACCCACACAAGATGCCTCGATGCTAACACACACAGGATCACTCTTCATTCTACACGTCATAGCCAGCTACTGGGTTCCCGCACTAAGCCTGCTTGTATCAGAGAGAGTGTTATCTTGAAGCCATTGGTCAACACTCCAACTGCAATGAACTCCCACGAAGAAGTCTCTCAAAGGACTGAAATTTCATATGGGTCTCAACTCAATAGACGGTGCGTCAATCGGACGCCCAATCTATGAGATATTAGCCTTTTAGTACCGAGGGCCCGGTGGATTCATGCTCGATCCAACCCATCCTTTCACCAACTTTATCCAAATCTCTAGTGTGGTATAACAATGGGATCGTCTCGCTCTAAGGTTTCTAGTGTTGTAGACGGTTACCCAAAGTGATTTTTGGTGCCAATGTTATGTCCAAAAAAGTGTAAATGGACCATAGTAGGATCGGGTCCAGTCCAACTTAGCCCGACCCAGACTTGGACGACCAAGTTTCGGTCAACCCGACCCAACCCGCTGGGTCTGGCCCCGCCCGTGGTGCGGCCTGGCCCACTAGGTGGCCCGACCTACTGGGTACGGCCCGACCAGTGCTGGGCGGCCTAGCCCATGCTGGGCGGTCCGACAGGCCGCGTCGACCGTGAAAGCGTGGATGCCACTGAGGCTCGGAGGCCACGGGGGAAGTAGGATGAAGAGTCCACATGGACCACAGGCGGAGGAGGCCGCGAGGGTGGAGAGGTGAATGCGATCGTTGGTAGCCATGGGAGGCAGCAGCCGCGGGGGCCGCAGACGGCGGGGGCCGTGTGGCGGTGGAGGTCACAGGCAGTGCGATGGTCATGGGGCGACACCATTGTTTTGCTGCGGTCTATGGCGGGGCCGACCACCATTCATGTTTGTCACAGTGGCACAAATCCATCTTTTTCAATCGCGAAGAACACACCAATAATCATGGGAAACTGTGGAGAGGTTGAGCCATGTTTTTTTTGGCCCGTACTCTCTGATTTAGAAAGGTATCATGTGGTTCACAAATTTTGAATCAAGATCATGTATGGAAGATATATAAAACATTAAACCCCGCAACCTTCGTCAATCACTATTCCCAATTCTGGAAAAGAAAACACCCACATATCAACTAGTTTGTGAGAGTTGATTGGCGTTCATTTTTTAGAAGGGAAGAACATGAGAATTGATAATACCTCATAAATAAACCCCAACCTTGATTGCTCATTATATTAAAAGAGGTCTAAAGAACACGCATTGGTTCGTCGGCGTTTCCTCGAACGTTGGATCATTGTCATCTTGGAGACCATTCGATGGAGTTTGGAGAAAATCTCATCGAAGGAGAAGAGTTATTCATTGGATTTAATCATTAGAGGATGTGTTCCTCTAATTTCTCTCAAGATCCCACCTTTTCCCATGATTAATTTTCCCCTACCCACCAAAAAAGGGTAGGGTATCCAATATAATAGAATATGTTGTTTAATTTAAAATTGGTCGAAAATAGGTTAGCTTAATTAATTAAAGGGGGGTGGCTTAATTAATCAAGGGGAAGTTCAAGATACATTCCCACATTTAAGTGGGAGTTTCAAGGGTCGGGTGGTCCCCACCACCATAACCTTTCATGGGAGGTTATTTTTGGTGGCCACCACCTCCGTAACCTCTCATTGGATGTTTCGACAAAAAAAATTAAAATTTTATTTTATTTTAATTATATTTCAACAATTAACCCAAATCCTATATTTCACCGTTGACATACTGTGGTTGAGGTGAAGGTATTCATAATCGAATATCAGTGCTTCAAGGTCAATGGTTACCTCAGAATTGAATTTCGATCACCGGTTCAAAAGTTAGAAAACCTGCTCACCCGTTTATTGAACTTACCCCAAATAATGTTTGGAAATTCATTCCAGGCACTCCGGGCCCAAGAATCATGCGCCATAAATTTTAGAAGACTCATAAAATTCCCCTGTAATTAAAAAAATTACATGGAAATTTTGGGTCTTTACAGGATGATAGAGTTGTAAAGGTATGATTGGTGCATAATTTACATAAACATTCACCTTAATAATATGGGGTTTTGATCATGGGGAGTGTGAACTAGATTATTTTCATTAATATATCCAAATTGCGATGCCAAACTATGAACACCTATTAGAAAGAGAGAGTATACTTTTTTTTCTGTCTATCTATTATCCCAAAAACCTATTTCATTCTCGCATTAATGCACAACACCTCCTCAAATAATGATTTACACATCATTTATTTTCCTATTCTTTGATATATATTTTCCATTATTTCTTCAAACCATATTAAATTTATTTCATTAGAATCATCTTGATTATTCTAACACCCATGTTGCTCATTTTCTCAATTTCTCTTTTTGTATTGCATGATATTTCAATTATATATCATATACCCTCATTTCATTGTGTTATTTCACTCTTCATATTTATCTTGTTTTGGCTAAAATAAAAGGAAAATATTGAATTATTGAAGATTCCTTTGTGTAAGGTGGGTGGTCTATTTTATTTTTCGGTAATGTTTCATCATTGATAAATTATTTCCATTGTTCCATATGTCATACTTCTAATAGGTAGCTCTTAAATGACCGAATGGTATATAAATAATCAGAATGATTTTAAATTATCACAGATGTTTCCCATGGATTATATTATATTATTAAATGAACCAATGGTCATTATTTATAGGATTACTTGAGTGATACATTGGTTATGATATAAAATACCTTGGATTGTATCATAAGGCATATTTAATTTTATGAACTAAGAATGGTTAAGAGGTGTTGTATTTGGATCTCATCATTTAAAAATTTTATTTATGAGTCAAGGTGTTTAAATTAGTTATCGAAAATATAGAGATGATGTTCCACATTATTTCCTAATGTTATCCACATAGTGTTAGTCACTATTTACTTAGATTATTAGACATGGAAATCCAAAATACATATTGAAAGTTTCTTGATATGGTGCTCTTTATCTAATTATATTGAAATTTTTTATTGTGTAACTCCAGGTCATTTTATTTAGATTATTTTATTAATAATAATAAATTAAATATGACACCCCTTATGATATTATGCTTGGAAGACTTGTTCATATGGATCAGGTCCCCACTATTACTTTTATATGTATACACACACATGCAGAGAGATGTATATAAACATATATATATATATATGTGTGTGTGTGTGTGTGCATGTGTGGGTGTGATGATACATGATCATAAATATTGAAACTTACTCTAAAGGAGGTATAGTCATCCATGTGTCATCTAGGAACCCATGCTGTCTTTGATTAAGTTTACTTCAAAATATTTTTTTTATTTAAATTCATACTACTCTTTCAATATTCACATATTGGAATACATTAGACAAAATTATTATCAGATTATTAGTTTTAATTATTACCTATTTGATCCTTTGTTTGGTAGCCAAATAAAAATAATTTATGTTGGTCATGATCATATATCATGATATATTACTATTGTATCTTCTATGATATGAGTTTTCATGGGAGTACCAGCTGAACATATACTCTGGATGACTTCCAATGATGGAATAAATTTTTTAGTTTAGTTCTATAATTTTTATTAAATTATATATATTTACAAAAAATATTTTTTAATCTTGTTCATTCATGGTTGGATTATTTGGCACTAGCATGATTGTTTTTTTATTATTACATGTCAATTATGATTATATTTTACTACCTTTAATTTATTTATGATTCTACTTTTTTTAGTACTACTCAAATGTTCTTTGTTTTACAATTTTACCATCATGATACCAATACTTCTAGTCATAAGCCTCTAGCATATGAGGAGGTGGTGTAAAGGAATTATCATTAACCTGTCCATTTACTAATTATTAAATAAACTAGGCCAGGGAACCAGAAAGTTGTAACTAAGCATCATTAATTTTTTTGTTACTATTTTGGTATTATATGAAGGATAATAGGATTGTGTCTAATCATGGAAAATAAATCTGGTTTACGAAAGACCAACCCAAACAGACAGGATATATCTGGTTTCCTATGATGGAGTATTGTTCATAATAATGTTATTAAAGTGGATTTTTATTTCAAATCATGGTACTTCTATACATTTCCTTTGTGTTTAGATTTATTAGATTCACCTGTTGGCCTCATATGATAACATGGTATTTCATGCATCATTTCTTTCACATATGGCTCACACTCCATTAGCATTTTTATCTTTATACCATTTTTGCAAGATTATGTTCCTTGTATATATGTATCCCATGATTATCTAATTATTTACATGTCTACAAATATTTATACTGATGTGATGGATTATGTTTTTATGGTTTTTATTTTATTCTATTTAAATAAAGTCTCTACATCAACCTAAATGAATTTTCCCATATAGATTAAGGGATGAATTATATTTTATCACATGAAATGCATTATAGGATTGAATTTTTTTTAATATTGTAAATAAATTAAACTCAATATGAACACTAAATGGTCGTTAACATGTAATTATTTTAATAAATTCATGTCATTTCATTTTTATGTTAGTTAAATGGTGTTTAAATTATATTATATAAAGGATAGTAACTTTATAATGTGGGAATGATGTATAATATAAATGAATCCTTATATTCTTTTTTCGAACATTTTTGGAGATTTTTGTCAGCATATGATTATTATATTACCATAAAAATGGTGTGATAATATTTTTATGAATATAAATGTAATGGGATATACTTAAACGTCTAGAAAATTGTAATTTATAGTTCGTTGGAATCAAAAATTGGCAATGTTTTCTAAAATAAGTGAACTCCAACTGGCATGATTGGAACCTCAAAAGATTCATATATCCTTATGATCATAAGGGTTAACACTATTGTTTATGCCAATGAACAATAGGTATTATTATTTAAAGTGTTTTCATACACCTATATAGTGTTTAATATAAATTTATGGTTACAAATTACTTAACTATTCACCTTATAGTAATAGGATACATTTTTGTTTTCTTTATTAATTTTTATATGAGGAGTTCATTAATTATAATTAAACTTAAAAAATAAATAATATATTCTTATATAGCTTATTAGTGACATTTTCTTTTACTAAGTCGATGTTGAGAACATATGAACATTTGAAATGTTTTAAAAAATAAATCATGAAATAATCTTCCTTGAATGTTATAAGGCACCAGCTGTATACAATTCTAGTTATAATTTGTAAATAATTTTTCATTATAATTGTAACATTCTATGTAATATATTTTATCCTCATTATGGTTTATAATGATATTTAACTGATGAAATTTATTAAACAAAACATTTAATTTTTTTCTTATCTTAAACCCACAAAATGGATAAATTTAATCCTTCCCTAGGATATGTCTTCAATAAGAATGTGGATATTTCTCTTGAGTCTCAATGGATTTATTTTGTTTCATTGTGATTAATGGTTAGGTGTTAGTTCTTAGTATCTATTTAGGTGTGAACAGAGTTTTATTGTTGATACTTTATGATACACAGAGGGGTTACCCATTTTTTGTAATTCCCATAGAAATGAAAAACTAATAAACATCGGTTAGAATTTTTGGCAGGATATTCTCAATTTATTAATCATTTGAGTTTGGTAGGACTCTTATTTATTGAAAAAACACCATTGGAAGGTAATTGGTTGTCTAGTATGTTAAACCTCAAGGAGGTATTACTTTATGTGGATAACTAGTGAGTTTCAGTGAATTGTAATTTTTCAAAATCATTTTGATGCAATATGTATCACTCCTATATAAGGATTATCAATGCTGATTTGGGACTATAAGGTTGATGCTTGATAGGTGATGTTGTTACTCATATGATGACATATTTTGAAACATTTATGTTGATGTTATCTATACATGTTTCTAGTTTGATTAATTTAATGTGTATTTATAGGTGTATCAACTATAACATAATCCAGGCCCTTTAATAGGATCTGGTTCTAATGTGAGATACCTTGGGCTTGTTGGATAGACCTAGTGCCCATACATTGAGACGTGATCGGTACATCTAAGTGGGATACTGTATGGTCCCTTTTTTACTCATAATCTAGTTAAAATTAATTTGGATTAATCGAGGGAAACCAATTAGAGATTTTTTACTATGATAATAGATAAATTTAGAGGCATTGATCATAGTTTTACCCCATTTCCGAGATAAATTCACATTTGATGCTTAGGTTTTGTAGTTTAGGAATTTGATACCAATAGTTTTTGAGAAATCACCTGGGGTGATTGATTACGAAGGATGGATATGATGGGAAGGAATTTTTTAGTTTGCAGACCTGTTTACCAGTGGTTTCACAGTGGATTACTAAATTTTAGAAATAACTTCATGATTTGAGTAATTATTAATGAGTCATGGAATAGGTGAGGGGCCCGATATTGAACATGAGTTTCAATGGAGATACTACTGTTTTAAAAAATATATATATGAGTAGCATGGCTAACGTTGTATTCGTGAGGGATTAATAATTGGATCATGATTCATGTATTGAACTAGATTGTATGGGATTATACACACACTAAGAATGAAATGATTAGTTCACACCCATTGTTCATGGGAACTATTAGATGATGAATGTAGATGACCATCATAGTGGGAGAAAAGGATCAAAATATTTGAATATGATGATTTGAGGAATTTAGAACTAGTGCATCAGGTAAAATTAATTTATGTTCACTGTGATGAGGGGTATACTGTAAATGAACATGGTATTGTGACATGGTTGACCCAAGAGTGGACCTTAGAGCATATTTCTTATGTACATGGTGTCAGGGGTTGATTAAAGGAATGTATTTCTTAATTTTATATGAGCTTATATCGGGGAGATACATACACAAATATTTATTGAATATTTTCATATTATTAGTATATAGATTATCATTCCCAATATATTGACCTCGTGCATAGTATTATATAAGTTAATTTCCCTTGTTCTGAGAAATCTAGATATCTTTTATGGTTCTATGGAGGGACTCCTTTGGAGTTGTGCTCAAGGAGTAGTTCAAGGTAATATTAATTGTGGGGATTACACCATTTGTAATTTTATGTAGGTTACCCATATTGTGATATTAAGCATGGATAAATCCATGGGAACCGATTTCTAGAAGTTGGAAAAAGAGATTGATGATGTTTTAATTAGCCCATGGGGATGAAATGAATTTATCTATGATATTTTTTACTCATGTTTATTGATGGGGAATGGGATACTGTAATCTATAATTATATTCATTTGTATGATGAAATGTATTCTCAAAGGTGGGGAGAACGATGTAGGTCCCTGGTGGGTGGCCTTTATATGAGAAGGGTTATGGTACATCGTGATTAGTTAATAGACAGTCAATTGGATATTGCATACATTTTTGAAAAATGAATCAATGTTCATTTTTATTTATTGGTAAATACAAGGCAATGTTATGAATAAATAATTGTGTGATGTATAAGTGCATGAAGTTTACTTAAGATAGATATTAATTATCCATGTATATTGGATTGGGAATTCGTACCAGTTTTTGTGCAATATAAATGGAAGAAGAAATTGGTAGAATATGATTTCTCAATGAGATGTCACTAGAATATGTGTATTATCAATAATGAGGATGATAAAAAAGATCTTAGTTTGACATGAGATTATGGTTTCCATATTATGGTTTTGGATTCATTGGGTTTTGAAGCCAATCATTTTTAGAAATATTATGCTAGAGGTTGTTTTACTTGTGATATATATTATGGTTATATGCAATCCATGAGGAACCACATCAGCCATGTTGTTGTATTGAAAAAATTGAAGTGAAAGGGTATTCCATGTATTTCCAAGGGAATTATCTTTAAAACCAGATAAATATGGTTTACTATAAATCAACCATTTCTATAAAAATATGAATCATGTTGAGAGAGTCTCTAAGGTGATGAGTGTGTGTTTCAATATGAATTTTTGATGGTGGGTGTACCATGACTCAAAATTAGAAAAATAATGATAAGACTTTTAGTCGGTAGAAATATAGGACGATTGATGAAATATATGGAGACTAGATCATGTCTTAGTTTAGAGAGAATCAAGTCTGTACCATCCAAATATATATGTTTTTGATATGAGAATTGGATCGAGTTTTATAAGTGTGAGTATCATATGATAAATGCGGAGTTTGTTGGTAGGTTGGACATTTTAAAACAAAATATGTAAATTTGAGATTTAATTTCATTTCTCTTATAGGTGGAGTGTTGTTACTTATTTTATTTTGGGATTATATAGGTTGATATGTTTTATGGTTTTTAGGTTATAAGTTCTTGTGTTTTTATCCAGTTTAGATATTATAAAGTAGTTTAAGATTTTCAGTCAGTGGATGGGAAAAATGTTTGAGAATGAAATTCTGGGACTTAGAAAACACTGAAAGTATTGATTTCAGATATTTTTGATGCCTCAAAAGGTTCCTTGGGATCCCGGTTAATTTTTCTAAGTGTTGGAACTCAAAATCCAGGATTTTGGAAAGACTGGTGATATTCATGGTTAGTACATATATAGTGAAATTTTTATACCCAACCCATGAATCCCAGTATGGGATCAACATGGTTTATAAAACCATGCACCCAATGCCACCCAACCTTGAAAAATTCAATAGTAAATTTTAGATTTACACAACACAACTTGTGCATAGTTCACCAAATCATGTTCTAAGCCCATGCATGGTGTGGGGGTGAGATAGTTCAAAAGTCATGGTTGGTTATTGGATTCCCTAAAGGTTCACATGAACCATATGAGGAGTGGATATTCGGTAGTGGGAACCACAAGGTTTGAAAAACATGATTCCCTTTTACAAATATAGAATTTTCATTTTTTACTTTTTCACTTTTATCCCAAATGCTTTCTTCCTCATCCCATTTAGACACAAAACCTTCTCCAACCATGAGAAATCCTTTATTTCCCCAACTAATATTTGATGGATTTCCTCTATTTGATATCAAAATAGATTACTACTAGTTTCATTGGAAGCCTCCCAGTAAGGTTAATAATCATATTCATGATTTTTTAGGTTTCTCTTCTCATAATGGATTCCATTCCAATGCGATCTCAAATACCATATTATTAAGGAGTTTGTTTATTATTGTGATTTTTCTCATGTTAAGATTAATTAAAATCTAATAATGGACGTTTTATTTTCTGACAATATAGTTTATGTGCTCTAGTATCTTTTCTTTTATTATATCATCATTTAAATGTTTTTCCACTATGCTACACTATAAAATTCTATTGATCTCCCATAAAATGTTAAATTCCTTAAACTATATGCTTAGAAAACATCATTTTTCTTCCTTAGATCATATACATGGTTATAAGATGAAAACAACAACTCAAACGACTATTTAAGGTTATTCCTATCAAAATATTATAATGATATTTGTCACCATATTCTATGAAACCACCCCCTTGGGTGTGTTAATATTTAAACATTATTATAGAATTTTTAATGAATTAAATGTAAGTTATGTGATATGGTTACATAAATAGAATTCAGTATTTTATAAATGCATTGACTAAAATAATGAATCATGATGACTCGTGAATTGGCATGTATACATCCCATGGAATTCATATTTATTAACAAATGAAATCGATATCTGGTTTATAGGAAATCATGGTTATTATAACTTTCATGGATGTTTCCCATGTCATATGACAATATGGTCGTATGGTTATTTTAAATTTTATTAATTAGGAATGTTTAAGAGTTGTTGGATAGGGATCTACTAATTAATTTATTCAAATTAATGATCATGAGATTCCTTAATTATTTTTTAAATTGTTGGAATGGAATTCCTAATTATTTTATGAAATTGTGGACTTGGAATTACTAGTTATTTTCTAAGAAAATTGGACATTTCAATCCTTCAAATTTATTTCACATTGTTGGACCTGGTTCTACTTATCTTATTTTATTAATATTTTAATACACGAAACTCATTATTCCATAGATTGGAGAAATTTATTAATGCTAATTTATTAAATATGTGACCCATCATGATAATATGATTGGATTATTAGGAAATATAAATTAGGTACATATTGATACTTTATATACAAAAAAAATAATACACACACCCACACAAACACATATATATGATGAAACATGTTTAGAGATTTTCAACCTTAGGCCGAAGTAGGTAGAGTTAGACTAATATCTACTAGAAACCCAATAAAATTGTCTTAATTATACTTAATATATTTATATTTATTATTACTTCACACTAATATTGTTATATTCACATATTGTAATTTATTATATACTATTGGTGGTGTCCTAATGGGTTTTACTCACACCATATTCAGGCCTCTGTTGGTTCTTGAATAGAACCCTTGGCTACATGTAATGATCAATGATACTGCTTTATTTAGGTTCTATATTCTATGAATGGACATAGTATGGGAGTTGTAGCTGAGAATGTACTGAAGATTATTTATAAAGAGGGTATCATTAATTTGTTTACATTTTTTTGTATAGTCTTTCTATATATTTCACATGCTCTATATTCAATACGGTGTATTTTTGGCATGGCATGTCCATGTATGGGTGGATAATTTGGCACCAGAAGAGAAGTATATTTATTATTAATTATCAGTTATTATTATCTTTTGATTAATTTCATTGATTTATTATTCCTATATATTTTTTAATTATCTAGAAGGAACAGTCCCCCACTATAACATCATTTGGACCTTGCTTCTAGTCGACATCCTCTAGTGTACATAGTGGTGTGATTAAGGAATTAGTTTCAATCATTCTGGATATTGATTCCTGAGAGAACTTGGTTTGAATGTGAAAATTTTGCTTTAATAATTTTTTCATTAGATCCATATACATAGAGGGCACATTAGTGATCCTGAAGGGTATTACTGTAAATTCATAATGGTCGTGTCTCACATGAAATTCTATCTTCACTATATCTTCCATGTATACTCTTAATTAATGATAACTATAATGAGCATTGATTATTGAATGTTTTTTGAATTCATCGAATTTGACCAAATAGTTCCCAAATGGGTCAAAAATGATAGTTATTCTTCATATTTATGGTATTTAAGTCCATAGAAATGAGTACAAACTCATAAAATTGTCCTTTTTTAAAAATATGATAGGGGATCCATAAGGAAAAAAACCATGGCATATAAATCCCTTATCACACAATTCTTCCAGCTATTAATTTAATTCTAACAATTCCCCTTGTTCCATTTTATAAGGAGTCTTGGATATCAATTTTATATCATGGATATGATCAATAGAAAATATATTTTACACTCAAGTAAATTTCATAGAAATTATTCTATAAATATTTCATAGTATTCTGGAATAATATGTACATCCCCAATTCTTAGTATGGACATCCCATCTATAGAAACTGTTTTCTTTTTATTTTTACCAAAACTTCTTTAAGGTGTGATACTAGAGGAGGATCTAAAAAAATTAATAAGATTTCTACCCTATAATGAAATGGATACCTTTCCCCCATCATAAATTTTAATAATCCTATCCTAGGAATAAATTCCTTCATTATAAATTTGAATAAAATCCATAATGATGATTATCAAATCCAATAATAGGTTTGAAAATTATGTCTTTAACATGGTAATATATATGAATCTAAATATATAATTATTGATAAATCATTAATACATTATTATTACCTCTGATTATCTTGATTGAAAATTCTTTTCATAATTATTTATGTAATGTCATATGTTATCAGAAAACATAAAAGTTATAAATGAATGCATAAATATAAAATCAAGTGATAAATTATCTAAATTTTAGTATAAGATAAAATTATTTGCTATCACAGATTTTAGGATATGGACCTCATCTATAGTGATCACACATTATTTGAATTTTTCCTTGTAATTTTTGTGGTAAATTTCATTGACTCTTGGGGTATTCATTTGAATAGTTCCCCACATCCTTACAATTAATGCATTGGACATTGGATGATTCTTCTATGCCCTTATATATATGATTTGGATGGATTATCTATCTATCAATTAAGAAAACTACTATTCCTTTCCATCATGTTATAATATATTTTATCCTAAAACAAATATAAATTTTAATCTCCACCCTTAACTTATCCATATCATCCATATTTCTTTTTATTGGGTTCTCATTGACCAAATGAATTCATTATTTCCTTGGAGAACAGAGATTCATTAATTTGTCTTTGTGTTACTCGATATTATATCATCCTAGAATGAAATGTATGGAGTTACTAATATCCTTATATGGATAGGAATTGACCCATAAAATAGGTAACCAATTTTCCTTGTTGGATTAAGTACATAATCAAAAACATGGTTTCCAATCCTTATTAAGGTAACTTCATATTCAGTAAAATTTTACTCATCCTTAGGGATTATATTGAGAAACTTTAATTACATATTAGCCTTTTATTCAGGAGTAAAGTATTTTTTTGAATAATATCTACTTAAAATTATTCAATTATTTATTATATATCACCTCTAACTCCTTAGATTTCAGGATTAATGATCCCCATTGATTAAAATATCCCTTTAGATGATAAAATGTTAAAATAACTAATTTCCATTCATTACCTCCCATAAAAAATATCTTTTGTAGTAAATTGATCAGTAGCATAGATTCTAATAGATTTATAGTCCCGTTGAATAATGTTGGCTATTATCACATAAATTTGTCTACAATATCCGATATTTTCTAGTTATGTATTTATTTATGTTTTCCATTAATGATCCTTTAGTTTAATTATTTTTCATTTAATCCTTGTTTACATATTTATTGTGTAGGATGGGTTAGTTAAAAGATGAAGTGGAAAACAGAAATATAGGATATCTAAAAAAAATCACACCGTGAATCATCCATTCATGAAGTGAATGTTATTTACAAACCGCATGAATTCCATAAAAGGAATTACTTGTTTTTGTAGGACTATGAATAATAAAAAATTCATGAATTGAGATCATTATGTTAAATTAGTTATTTCATGAATTTTAGATGAGGTCATTGGTCTCTAAATGTATTTCGAAAAGTCACTATTAAAAACATGAATCTCCCATTGGTGTATTAATGTGGTCCAATGAATTTTGTCATCCCATGGCATCATGTATTTTAGAGATCGCACTCCATTCTCTCGATTACATACCATTTAATGGAGTCCCTATGGAATTATCTTTTTAACTAAAACAATGGCTCTATTGGGTTACGGTGTTCTAGATGTACATATTTTGAGCTATTTTGAAATTGTTCCAGGTTCTCATTGAATATATCGAAGGAGGAATCAGACCGCTACATTAGTCATTGAAGGATTATCTGTGTGTACTCTATTTTTAGGTGGGTGGTCTTGAACAACCACTAAAGGACTATTTTGATTCTTATATTATTCATAGTAAGGGAGATGAATCTTGAATTCCATGAACGTGACGTAATTAATCAATAATTAAAAAATTTAAAAAACTTTCACATGCTTAAACATCCATAGGACCTTATTAGGTCCATTGGTTATGATATTATAATTGTGGCCACCTCAGGGATGAGCTTACCCTTGAACTATGAATTAAATGGATGTATTTAAAATCAGGATTTTGAATGACATATGAAAGGTTATAAATGTTAACTAGGAATATTATGACATAAGTGATTGACACCAAAAAAGGTGAATACCTCAGTTAAGAATAAATTGATTACAAATTGGTAATTTTAAGAACTGAACAACCTAGAAAATGATAACCAAATAACATGTGATGTTTGGAAAAATGATAAATACAATAATTTATACAACCTAATACAAGAGAATCCACCAATTAGTTTTATATGAATTTTTTTTATGCTAGTGTTTGGATGATATTTTCCTGATCTCTTGATCCACTATATAGGGATATGATCCACCAATAGATAACCATGATACTGGAGAATCCACCAAATCAATAGTTAAATTTCCCCTAGGATTGTATTAATACATGGGAAGCTGTATGTGACTCCAACATGGGTAATTCACATGGAGCCAATTTTCACATAGTTACATTTCCCATGGTATATAGCTACGTCTTATGAAGAAGATATTATATCTATAATTTCTAGTTCAGATGAATACCATTATAAGATGATTACTTTAACCATTGAAACATGCACCCCGCAAAGATATAAGTGTAACATGAATGTCTGGGGCATAGTGAGATGGTATCTTGAGACATTACATGGGCAGTTGATCCTTTAAAAGAGAATATTCCACAATATGGGTGAAATATACTAATGTCGATGGATACTCCACCAGAAATATATGTTCACTATGGTATTGAAGAATGTTTGGCTATCCCCTAGTTTCAACCTAGACCTCAAGACATGATAGGTTCATTTGATGATCCATATATGTTTAATATGCAATAACCATATTTATTACTTTATTATACATAATATATATTCATACAAGGCTATTTAGAAAATATAGGTTTAGAACTATTGGGTTGTACTCACAACATTTTTGAATTTCATTTATTACCTAATAAGACTTTATTGATGACAATTTGGAAATGGGCAAGGGACCCATTTTTTTGATTTCATTCCTGATATGATGGATCCTAGAGATGAGACCAATATGGGTTTTGTGATTGGAAATTATGGGTTTTCATTTATCATTTTTGTTTAGTCTTTAATTACATGTGTTTAATCATATTGTTTACATACATTCTGCATATCATTACAAGGTTCCAATTATTATAAATATATTTTAATGTCAGCACTTTTATTATTACTAGCTGCATGTTTTATTATTTATATTTTTAAAATTATATTTACATTTTTTACTTAGGTGTATTTTGTCCATACTATATTATTTTCACCCTTGATGCGAGTCAATAAAAATTGGAATATGGGAGGCATGCATGATGCCCAATAGTTAACCTGACTTGATCAGAAGAGGGGTTATCAGGTTAATGGATGATACAAATTAGTGTCATAGGTGGATATTTTATATATATTTACTATTTTTGAAAGGATTACAAGAGACTAGGAATTGTTAGTCTTGGTAATGAGCTCATTAATGGGAGTTTCTAACCCATGTACCAGGGAAAAAATTTACTGTCTAGGAATGTGAATGTTGTTCCTACTATTCACTTGTTATATTTTTTGTTTTATTACACATTGCATGATTAAATTTTTGTGTGATGTTACTGTCTAGTCATTTCTGGCTCTTGGGATAGTATAGCATGGGATGAGAATTCATGTATCATGGCATGAACATATGAATATATTTTATATGAATTATTCATAATCGGGTCATATTTATGGTATGTTGCATAATACCATATCTAAAATAGGAAATGAAATGAAATATTTTAATATAGGAAAATAAATTAAATAATAGCTATGTTATGAAAATTCACTAGTAGAGCCATATACTAATGAACCATGCATTATTGTTTCACTACTGTGAACACCTTTTGACTTTGATCTTGCTGAGTAACCTATGTTCTAATGACTGTGTCGACCTTTTTATAGAATGTACCTATATGAAATTTATAGATTGAGAGTTATGAGAATGGTATTTTAAAAAAAAATCCAAAACGGATTATCCCATGAATCCTATATCTTCAAGGAATAAGAAATATGGTTATGTTATTTATAGATTCTTAAGGTTTACATGATATTTGGAAAAGATATTGTATTAACTATTCCTTCCATGTACGGTTTAAATAGATAGATTCAACTAAAACATCTTATTCTGGTCACTATAAATGGAGGACCCTAGGAAGGTGAGTTCTGGATTGAGTAAGTCTATAATATATTTAATTTCTTTGAGATTCCCTAAAAAAGGAGGTGAAACTTTTTTACATGTTACAAAGACTAGACAAATATTGGTGGGATATTTTCAATTAAGTTGGCTATGAATAAGAGCTGACCTAGAAGACTTTTAATGAAATTTTCTATACATGCATCTATCCAGAGACATTGTGGGAAGAAATGGGAATTGAATTTATGCACCTAGTATAGGATGGCCTATAAGTGATGAACTATTAAAGGAATTTCAATGAACTATAGTGTTTTTTTCATCCTTGGTGGATGATTAGTTAACTAGTGGAATAATTTGTAGGATGGACATCATTATGTGATAAAATGGTGGGTGAATTCCATTATCTTGATTAAATTTTCATACATGATTTACCAGTCTATCACCAATGATGGAAACCCAAGAGAGGCCTTGATTGGTGGACATTTAGTATCATATTGGGGATTATGAAATTTATTTTCTTGTGTAAAATATCATCACTACTATAGTTACTTCTGGTTATGTTTAGAAAAAAGAATCTAGTGGAGTGAGAATCGATCTTAAAATCACATCTCGTTTTAGTTTTCTATAGTTTGGAATGGTTTTCCATATATTCCCATAGTTTTCTCACCACACTTCATATGTTAAATGTAATGTAAGGATGGTCCATTTTTTTTATTGGAAACACTAAAAAAGCATTGGTATGGGACATAGACAAGAACTTAAGTCTCATAATGACATAGATTACCCCTCAAGAGTCATGTATCCAGAGATCCACTATATTTTTGGATGATGTTCCAAAAATGGTATGATGAAACTTGTGTGGTAGTTCTATATAGAGGGTGAAATGCAAGGGAGTTATACATGAACACTAGGTTGTGGGGTGACCCAACATCAATCTATTAAGTCCTCTCTAACTATAATGTTTGGCTGAATTTATAATTTTATATTTTTTATTCCTATATCACCTACACATGATGGGGTAGTGTTTGATATAAGAGAGTAAAATTCCTTTTTTATCTACACAATTTTTAAATGGTTTCGGTTTTGTTGTAGAGTTCTTGGATGACATTATGATCATATACATTCCATTGGGAGTGTGGTTAAAGGATATCAATCATAGGAAAGAATCTATTCTAGAAATCAGTATCCACCATATCATATGTGAGCTATTGATGTATGAAATTAAAGGCTTCGATTGGATTATTGGCATGGATTGAAAAGTTTGGTGTTGTTATCATATTTATTTCTATAAAAGGACAATTATATTTCTATCATTATAAGGGGTTTTTTTTACCATGGTTAGTTGGATCTTTAGGATTATCATACAATAGAAATTCCGTGAAAAATATGTTGTAACTCAACTCATATATAATTCCTTGTTATGAATGACGATGGGTAATAAAATAATATTTTTCATCTAGTGCTTGACTCATTTTTTGGATGTCATTTCTTAAGATATCTTTGTCTTACCACCAGAGTGCGATAACATGTCCATGAGTGAGTTTATATAAAGAGTTGATCTAGTTTTTATACCACCTTGCAAAAGGGAACTATTTTAGATTCATGAGTCAATTGTTTAGTTTTAAGATATTTAAGTAAATGGATTCACATGAACTAGTAATTCTTTGTGGGGCTCTCCAACTATTTTCACCAACAAGGATGGGTATATTTTTCACATATGTGTGGATTATCAGTGAATGATCTTGATAAGGGTCAAGAACATGTATCCCCTTATACACATCAATGATGTGTTTGATTAGCTAAGTGGTTCCGGAATTTGATGAAATATTTACTTGATTTTAGGTTACCATTAGGAATGGGTGAGACCATTTTACATATCCTATATTGCATTTAAGAGATGGAATGTCTTAAAAATCTTTAAAGTAATTTAGTTTTGTCTAAAAAATACATTAGTGTTATTCTTGGACCTGATGAATAACATGTTTCATAAATTCCAAAATTATTTTGATCGTATCTTAAATTATTATCTATTATTATAATCCCATGATAAAGATTAAAACTTCTCATATTTTCACATCATCCTGAGTATACATATAGAGCATTGATGTTTCACTAAAATAACCAAATGTGAATTTAGTATTGATTTAGTGCAATTCATGGATCCTGTTATCTTTGACTCTATACTATTAGTGGGACTAGGGAAGGTTGAAATCATAGAATATTGGGTTAATTCAAAGAATCTATTCATTAATTTTATATTTTTGGTCTAGTAGAGTACTATAACATTTCATAAAGTACCTTTCCTAACTGGATGTGTCATGGTTATCGTTGACTAGGAAATATGTCAAGTTCCTTTTATAAGAATCTTATGATATGGAATTCAAGGAGATGAAGTGTTGGTTGTACTAAGGATCAACCCTTAACATTCTATTATTGGATAAAAAACATGTTATGTACAAAGATTAATCAATTATTATACATTATTTAGTACTAATATAGGAGAACCTTGTGATGGATAATGGATCCAGAAAACTATGGATACATGAGAGGAATTTATGTAATTATGACTTATAGTAAGATACAGTGGTACATTTCCTATGTTTTTGGGGACACTATCTTTTAGGTGAGAGGTTTTTGGGGTGAATGGGTCAAAAGTTCCCCATGTATTTCTATTATTAGTGATATATGATCTGTCAAACTATTTAATGGGTCTAGTTAGTACATTCTTTCGACTTCAATATGGAATACTAAGAAATAGTGGGAAACATTGTTTCTAATGATATGATCTATAATACATAGACAGAAGTAGTAATTTATTCTTATGAATATTGAAGGTCTATGGAACTATTTTTGGTAATGTATCAATATGTTTAAGAGCCATAGGGATGATCAACTCTAACATTGACATATATTACACCTATTATATTAGACCATATCATAATGGAATCTTTTTTTAATACATAAAATATTACTCTGGGGGATAGCATATATATAATGGAGAGACCATTAGTAATGTCTCTTTGTATCGATGATGTTATTCCCATCCATGGTATTGTACAAGTTTTTGTGGTGTTGTGAGAGAAGCTAGTAAGGTAGTTTTATTCTTCTAGATGGGTGGTACATTGAGGTCATACAAAGATGTATCAAGATATTAATAGATAGTACAAGAGGATTTAGATTAAGAAGTATTATGTGGGTTTCATGGAAATATTTCTCATTAATCAGTATGTCACGGTCTAGAATCATAGGAATGTTGTGTTTTTATAGAATCTACCCATTCATGAAATTATGTGGGATGATGCAACAATGGTTTTTAGTATTTGATTACCTAGGAAACCTTGAAAAAAAGTTATATTATGGGTGATCATCGATCTAATAACAAGGAAAACTCATTTTTTCTATCAGGAATACCATCACTGTTGTTTTTAATGGCAGTCTTTATGTGTGGGAATATTTCAGAATCACATTTTTAGAAGGAGTATCATTTTTTATTGAGATTCTTGTTTTGAATTCCATCACTATAAATGAATTAAAAAGGCTCTCTGATTGTAGGTTATTTTTAGTATAACATATCATAAACATACTTATGACCAATCTGAATGGACAATTGAGCTTTTACAGGGTATTTTATCTGCATGAGTTCTGGATTTTTCTGGATAATGGTAGTATTATCTTGTGTTTGTGGAGTACTCATATGTTAAAAACTTATAGAAATCTAAAAAATTGTCTCTTTTTGAGTATTTTTATGGGGGGTCATGTCATTAACTTATTTATTAGTAGAAGGTTTCCAAGGAAACACTTAATAGAAGTTATCAGGTCTATTGGAATTTTGACCAGGATGTGGCCACACCAGGGGTGGGACTACAATTGAACCGATGGTGAGTTGGTAGTCTTGAAACCATTTATTTATAATAACATAAGAATGGTAATAAATGGAAACATCATATAACTTTAAATTAGTGATTCATCATAACATGGATGTCTCCACCAGTTGAGTATAAATGGATTAAATAATTTTAATTTGATGAATGGGCCAACCAAGATTATTATAACCAGATAAAATGTTTTTTTAATTTATTCATACAATAAATGATTCATATTTATGTATGAAAATACAACAATTAACTATTATATGCATTTGGATTGGTTCATCTCTTGGTTGGATAATTTTTCCCTAAGGGGTTTGTCCACTGTCTGATGGGATGTGGTACTAAAAATTTATATTCATACCAGATGATCAACTACATTATATAGTTACATTATCCATGGTATAGAACTATTCAATGGGATGATGTGAGTGACTCATGTATGGGTAATTTTCATCGAATCTAGTAAGATATGATTACATTACCATTGATTTGGAAGTGTTCCACAGAAATACATAACATACTCCATCATATACATTCTATCTGAGCCTTGAATGAGATGGTTACTCTTCCCTTGGAACCATGCATCCGATTAAGATATAAGTGGCACTAAAATTTATAGGACCCAATAATATGGTTACTTCATGAATGAAAATAGCAATTAATCCACGATAGGATAATAAAACATGACATGGGAGATCTTGTTGTTGTTGGAGGATCCAACACTATATGATGATTTTCAACATGGAGATGATGTAGGTTTAGCTCACCCACGGTGTTAACCTAGAGCTTGAGGGAATGATGGGTTATCTGATGTGATTAAATAGTTCATAAATTAACAACCAAATTTATCACTTTATTTCTTGAACTACATATTATGAATATAATTTTTAAATATTTTGGGTGTTATCCAAATGATTTGTACTCCCAACCTATTCAAGAAACATTTGGTACATGGAATGAAATCATTGATGAAGTTATGGACAAGGTAAAGGGTCTATTTTTTTATTTATGTCTAAATTCAAAAATCTTTTAGAGGAGTTTGAAATGTGTCTCGAGAGCAGGGATTTTTGAGACACTTTTATCTCGTTTTTTATTATTTTACATTATGAATTTCAAAAGTAAATTAGTTACCTTCATAATTTCATTAAATGGTTTCTTATATAATTATTTGATCATTATATTAGTATTTTTAAACTTATTATATGCATGTTTTATTATTGATATTATTTATATTATTAATATTAATATTATAACTCTATACCAAAGGATATTGAATCCCCACTATATTCTTTTCACCCTCACTACTAGTCGATATCCCATAGTATATGGGGAGGTGTGCTTGATGTCCAGTTTCCAACCTGACTTGGTAATGTGAGGGGGTACCTGGTAGAAGGATATTGAAAACGAGTGTCATAGGTGGATCTTTTTTATTTTATATTTTGGAAATGTTGATAGTATACAAGGATGTGTCAAGTAAAGGAAACAAGATCCATCATGGTAGTAGATAACCCATTTATTTGAGGAAACCTAGGTTCTTAAGGATTGTACTGTTGTTCCTACTATTTGGTTGTCGATGTTTTGATGTTATTTATCCTTGGGGGATTTTCTTGTTTTATGATGTTCATATTTGTTGATATTTGACTAATGAGTCAACATATAACGACATGCATATTCTTGTATCATGGTAGACACATTGCAACATATAATGACATTAATTGTTCATTCTAGAGACATATTAATTGCATATTGATAAATTAAAAATATAGGATATGAAAAGAAATCCTTTGATTTATCAATGGGAAATAAATGAATGAACTATTGTATTATCCTAGGTAAATAGTTTATTCAAATACAAGGAATCATGAGTTAGTGGGTCTTTATTGTTCTCAAAATTTTAAGAAGGTCTTGCTGAGTAACCTATGTTCTACTGAGCATGTTGGCCTTTGTAGAGAGAAATTCATCTATTCTGTCTTCGATTTGAGAATAAGGGGAAAGTTAATTTTCGCACTCCGAACACTGATGAGCCCTAACATCATACAACCATAGAGAAGAAGATGGATCATCAAAATCATGAAAAATTCTTGAGGATCATGTGATCTATTGAGAAGGATTTTGTTTACAATATACCATCAATGTTCAATCTGACCATAATGTTCTAGCTACAAATTTTTCCTATATTCACTTGGGAGAGAGGACCCAAATCTAACATGATCTAGATTTTGTAAATACATAAGATCATTAAACACTTATATAGTACAATATATTGGAGGGTAAATCTTGCTAATTACATGTTATTATATCTACCATGAATTGGTGGGACATTATTGAGAATTTAAGCAATAAGAATAGCTATTCTGAATGGATATTGAGGATTTGATCTTTAAAAAGATCTATCCAATGATGTTTTGGGATGAGAGGGGTCCTGAGTTCAGGCACCAAACATAGGAAAATTATTTAGGGATATACTATGTAAGAAATTTCATTGACCTATAGGGTTTCATTCCATCCTAAGTATGTGATGTGGTATATAGTTAGAAAAATCTAAAGGATAGATTTAGTTGTTAGATAAAATCATAGATGAATTTATTTCTCATGATTATCATCATAGATACAATGAATTTGGATCTCATCATGAATATACGTGATTGGGAGGCCCTAAGTGGATTCCAGGAAGTCTCAACTATGAAATCAAGAACCTCATATTCTTGTGGAAATAAGTGATACTTTGATAGTTACTTCTTAAAAAGTAGAGACTAGAGAAGCAGGGATAATGATGAGCCATCTCATAACAAAAAACCATTACAATGATTTCAGTGCTGAAAGATTGGACAAAATCAGCCAAAATGTATTTATCCTTATATATAGAGTCCTAATTATTATAGGATGGGATATCTCTACAATATTTATATGGGAACTCCAAAGAAGAGTGGAGGTAGGGTATTATGATAGCCACTAGAGTCTGAGATTAACATAGCTACCACACAGTAGACTAGTAGCTTGTGTTCTATAAGACTTTCATGATGTAATAGTGTATTTGGTGACCTAATAAAAAAGTGGAAATACTAGTTAGAGGGAGTAACAAATGGGAGTCTGAATGGATCCCAATGTAGTGTGGTGAGTAAGCTTCATGCCATATAGTATACTCTAACTTAACAGTGTGCAAGAACATCTATCATTATGGGTAAAACAATTATATCATCTACCCCTACATATGTATTTTTTGACAGAGAATCATCACATTTCATTTTAGTGTACAAATTTAAAAATATATAATTGTTTTTATTGACCATTTGGATTGTGTTAGGACCATCATAAAATTATTGGGGGAGTAGTTAGAGGATATCAGAGGTTTTAAGGAATATTATCTTAAAATTTGTGGCCACTATTTTCTTTAAGTTCAATTTCTGATAGAAATGGAATTATTTTATTTTATTCTATTTATATATTTGTTAGTTCTATACCATCATTATATTATAAATTTTCAAAGGAGAGTTACCTTTCTACCTCCACAATAGGGAAGAATTTATCACTATGATGGGTATGTTATTCAAGTGGGTTAGACAAGACCAATGCAATGCATATTAGATTGCATCATAGATTTAATAAGATTTATCTTTCTAGATAATGGGGAGTAGTATTAAAATATTATACTTTTATTGGTAGTTTTTTTAATGAAATTTTATTTACAGAGTTATTTATATTACAACATGAGTTGTAGATCGAGTTCATGAGCATGTTCGTGTAGGGAGATGAGCCAATTTATATACCAACATACAAAATGGAACCAAGAGTGAATTATGTGTTAAATGTTATGTTATAATATCTATAAGAAAAATGATTCATAAGACATAGTAATTCTCATATGGGTTCCCTATTTAATTTTTAATATAACCCAAATGATACTTTTTACATATGTTAGGATTATCAGATGCCAAACTAGATGAAATTCAATATCCGGTATCCACATTTGTCCAAAAATGATCTCATTTATCAATTGATAGGTTTATGTTTTTTCCCAAGATTGAAATTAGATCATGGTTCCATTAGTTGTGGGTGACACTATCAAACATTTTTCAGAATGTGTTTTTGAGTAGGTATAGATTATACGATTTTTTTGTGATACTATTAGGTTTGAAGAATGTTCTGTCAGTAATCATTGAATTAATAAATCATATCATTGATACTTTTCTATACTAATTTATAGTGTTATTTATCGATAAGATATTAGTTTAATCCAAATCAATATATGTTCATGTCCACCATCTTAACATCATCCTGAGGACACTAAGAGAGAATAATAATTCTATTAAGATATCCAAATGCAAAGTATAGATCAATAAAATGGACTTAATAGGTCTTGTTATCTTAGAGTACAAATGTTCAATGGACCAGGTAAAAGGTTCAGTAATGGTGTATTGGGAGAAAACCAAGAATTTCATTCGTAATCTTACATTTGTGTGTCTAGTAGGATATTATAGGCATTTACTCTAATACTTATCCCTTATGTAAGTGAAAATATTTGGACTGAAAAAGAAAGGGGTGATGTTTCTTTGTTTATATTTTTTCTTGAGGCCTCTCATGAGGATAAATAGTTGGCAATCATAAACACCAATCCTCACATTTTGATTGTGAGTTAAGGAATATAATGTAAATTGTGACACATCTACAATCAAACATGATGTATTACTAATGTTTTTGGATGGAGTGCTTTCTTATGGATCTATACATATGAGACAACATAAGAGGAAATAATCTACTCAAAATATAGAGTATTCTATGTAATTAAATTTTATCATTTATGGAGGTACTATCTATTGGGTGAGATTTTTTTGGCTTACAATGACAAAAAGATCCCCAAAAACATATAATCTCAGTGGGACCTAAACCTTTAGTAGAGGAGGATCAGTTAGAATATATAGTCACTCAACATTGAAATATCTTACACAATAAGAAAGTGAAAGATATATGAACATTATTTAAGATATAAGACATAGATCAAGGTAGTATGGGAGACTTCGATGAGTGGATGTTGATGGAACTCTTTATGTACGTAAATATTGATGTTTTGGTGTCCCTAGGATTACTATATTTGTCTTTGATATATTTTATACCCATTTTTTACCAAATTAATATGGTGTAGTTATACTATTTTGAGGTCTTATATTTGGGGGAACTTATATTGAGGGGAGCCACCATTAGGCCCATCTCTTGGCAGTGGTGATGTCATTCTTATCTTGTGATTGTTTCTGGGTTCTCACAATAATTATTTATAATATAATGAATGATTTTCATGCATCTAGATGGGTGGTGTGTCAGGATCTAGAAAGGATATATCTAGTAATAAATATATACCATTAGTGGGCAACGATGGAGAAGGTTATATCCATTTTCAGGGAATGAGGGATCATTATTTAGCCTTGATGGATGAGCATAAAACACCTATTATGTTTTTTTATCCTATACCCATTCTATAATTGAATTTGGTTGATGTAATAATGGATTTCTGAAAAGATTACCCCAAACATCTCAAAAGATTGATATAGAATGGGGGACCATTTATTAACAGACAACGGCATCCCACATTATTCATATTATGGAGACCTTTACAACTGAAATTTTGAGTAGTCTATATGTGTTGTAAATAGTTTTACAACATGAGGTTATAGGGATAATATATTTTAATCATGATCCACTTTTCACATAGTTTCTTTGGAAAGACCTTTAGAAGGATATAGGGAAATAGGTCCTTCTGTGTACCACATTTTAAACTCAGACATATGACCAATCTAAATGGATGATTCATATTATTTATAATATGTTACAATCCATTTTTTTACATTTGGTTGTTATTAGGGGGTATAATCTATAACTCATGGAGTTTAAATTTAATAATAGATTCTCTGAATCATTCTAAATGGGAAGGTTTCATGATTTTTATGGCAGGATATGTCATTTGAAACATTATTGGTTAGAAGAAGCTGAGTCAACCCTCATTTGACATTTCCTCATGAACGAAATGTCTAGGCATGTTTAGTTGATCGGGAAGTAGATGGTGACTATATAGTTTTGGAAAAAATATGTCACTAAATATGAGAGAGGACATTTGGATTTCTAATTCCATCATAATTGTTTAATTTTTCTTTCACACAGTGTAGGGAAACCCTATTATCAAAAACATGGTAAGCTAGAACCTCAGTTTTTCATGTTTTTTATATAGTTGAGTGGTTCCACTATGTGTCTTAATATTTGAAACTTCCACTATGAAAAAATTTTATGTATTATATGTTCCATGTGTCACAACTTCTGTGATATCACCATGAACCATCTCATGTTATAGGCATCGTTGCCGTTGAGTTATATGTTGATACATTCTTTGACGTGTATCTGATCAATATAATATACCTTAGTGAGAAAAATCTCTAGGGGAAGACCATGCCTCTAGTGTAAGTGTGGTGGTTTCATGGGAATGCTCAAGAGGATACATGTGAGAGGGAATCTAATATGTGGACATAATGGTTAGCCTTGTTCATAGATACACAATTCTATTCTTTTGAGTGAAGTTGAGTGAAGAGATGTCCTATGTTGGAGAGGTTATATGAAACCATCTTTTACAAGTAAACCCTTCATTATGTTTTTAGTTAATCATCCTCGAGATAATTTTTTTTTCCATTTATGCATTCTTTGTTGAGATATTGGACTAGTTGAGATAGATTTGTGAGGAAGAATACAAGAGAATTACACATTGTTTGAAGAAAGAATTCATACAATGAATCATATATTCACTACATAAATTTTCTTAGTGGGCCCTAGGAAACCCAAAGAGCGAATGACTGGTTTTAGGTAGCTCATAAATGAAAACTCATACTGTGAATTAGGTTCTTGAAATTAAAGTGGTTATTTAATGACTTTTAGATAAGGAATAGTTTTCTCCACATATGGGGGATACACACCATTACATTTTCAATACATTACTCAAGGTGTCTGTATGGTATGGAAAAAAATATTAAACTCTAGGATCATGTATTTCATTGAGCATTATCCTTTCTCTCGATTTGAAAACCATCCATAGGTAATAGGTTGTACCTGTAGTTTATAGTTTGTAGAATCTTGAAACCTAGATCAGGTAAGATTCCCCTTTTTCTATGGCTGGTTTTGATTATAAATACTTAAAAGCAGTTTTCTAGGGGTTTACTGTAGGTTTTAGGATAGGTACATGTTTTTTTCCTACTGTACATGCAATGCACTTGGGGACAGATTCATGTCGTGTTGTGGGGGGTTAATCCATGACCTGGTACATGTTGTGAACCTGGGTATACATCGTGTAGTTTTTAAATATTGTTTTTTAATGTCAGTTAATGGGGTTTTTGGCATACTTATCCAGCATGGCCTTCATGTCATGATCATGGGTTACACATCATGAGACAGAACACACCCAAATTAAAGTCAAGCATTCAGTAGTTTCACATGGTCTTCTCTTTACAAACCTCTTTTCCATCAACTCAAGACACTCCCTAGGTGATGTTCAGAGGAACTCCTTCTTCTAGATCGATCTGATCATATTTGGTTCTTTGTTGTGTCTATGGAACATATCTTTGAGTAATTGTTATATTAGATCTACTTCTCCTCTCCTGTTGGTTATATGATATATGGAAGTTATATATAGATCTAAATTTTATTCAATGTATGTGTATAGTTTTCTTTTTTAGGAGAATGGATGTAAATCCATTTCATTGAAGAATAAACTCAGTTTTCTTAAGCGTTCTTCGTCCTTTTTCGGTTTCATCAAAATTATTGAGGTAGCTGGCTTCAGTCTCAAATCCTAAGAGTATAAAATATTTCCATGAATTCAAATTGAATATACTATTTTTAATTGATTCTGATTTTGTTGTTGAAATTTTTTTTGAAACCTTATTGAGTGATGGTTTGTGAAATCTATGAAATGGGTATTTTGAATGATTTGTTTGGTTATTGATTTTAAAATATTGATTTTAAAATGGGAATTCATTTTTTGGAATGATTACACATGAATTGGATTAGATGTTTTCAATAGAAGGGATATTTTTATTGAAATGAAATGTTGATTTGAAATAGTTTATGGTTTGGTTTTCAATAATACTGTAGTTTTATTGTTTTGGTTTATTTTGGTAATGGAAATACATGGCATCATGGTTTTGGTGTGAGTTCATGCTAAATACTCCCTGAATAAGGGACATGTACCATTGGGGTAAAATGCATGATACCCTGGATTAGAGGTTGGTGTTAGTGGGACAAAAATTAATTGTAAAATATAAAAATCTGGAGCATGGAAATGTTGGATGAAGAATGCATGTGTGGGTATGTTTTGAACTATGTAATGGGTATTCAAAAATAATAATATGATTTTTTTATGAGCCTTGATTTGTAATTTATGGAAAATAACTCACTGAAAATTAGTTCTATATACTTTCATTTACACTTGGTATGAATTTGTTTTCAATATTTTCTATATTTTGTTATTAACTTTTTTTATTTTTTTAATATAAATTGTTTTATATAATGTTCTAACCATTCCATCCTAGTGACATGAGTAGGGAAGTCATTGTGAAAGTCAACTATGTTTTATACTCACCCCTTCATTGGAAATTTTTGTGCTTTTACAGATTCTACCTTCCAAGACTTGGTAAAAGGTAAAGTATAACAGTTCATTATCACCACATTATGATTTACTGGACTAATTGGTGATATTGGAGCATGAAGATGGTGAATCATGGAGTCTAAATGTCGTATTGGAGTTTATTTGTCTTCTTTCTCATATTTACTTTGTTATTAGTTTGACTTCCATTGTATCATACTTTGGTTGGTTATTGTAATGATAATGATTAAAATGGATTAGTTTATTTCATACATCATAAAGTGAGATGTTCGTAGTTGGTTTGTTGGGTTATTAGTTTTAGACATTAAAGGGTTAATCATCCCCCACTTACATTGAAACCTTTTGAGATTTATTTCCCGAATTTTGTGCCTTGGTACATCGTATAAGGTCCAGTAATGACTCATTGTACTCTCAAGACAATGAGAATTAGTGTTCCATTAAAAATGGTATCATCTTTTTTGCTACATTTCTAATAAGTAGTCACCAGTGTTCTTGGTCGTGGTGTTGAACTTACTTATTGCCTATTTCTTGGGTAGGAATATTAGAATGGAGTATGATTGTTGGAACATGAAAGGTATAGCATTAAAGGATGTCGCAAACATTTTTATACTAAACCTCAAGTTACTAGATTGTTTGGTAAATAAATGTTTATATACACTATTAGGATTTGAAAACCTCATTGTCATGGGTTTATCCAATGAGATAAGCATTACATGTATTATAGAAGAACGAATTCCTACTAGGAGTGCATAAATCGTGTCGAGTAATGATTCATGTTGTGAAAAAGTGTTTATTTTTTAAAAATTGTGGAATTGTTTTTCAAATGAATGATTTCGATAAAGGTAATTCTTATGCTATTTTGAAAATGGTTTAATTTTCAAAAATTAAGATGAATATTTTCAAAAATGGTTAAACAAGGAAAAAGGTTGTTTTTTGGAAAACAATGTTGTGATAGTTTATGTGATATAATTTGAATTGCTAATCCATCAATTGCTAGATATTGATATTGATAGAGTTTTAAATTTGTTTAGAAAATGTAACCCAGTAGGCATCCTCTAAACCAACCTGATGAAGCTAGGGATAATGTGGTTGCACCTGAACCACAGTTAAACCAAGAGTTAGTTCATAGTATAGTCCAGGATTTTCAATATATGATTATTAGGGACCAAATGATTAAGCCACCAAATGAGGATCATACCATCTAGTTTATGAAGCATAATCCATCTGACATCCCGTGTGATGATGAACTAGAAAAAGTGGAGGTGTGGATAAGTAGGATGAATTATATATTAGATTTCATTGCCACACCATCAGAGTTCAAATTCAGGATGAAAACTTATATGCCTGAGGATATTGCATGCCGGTGGTGGAATTTAGCGGGGAAGGAAAAATATGTTGAAGACCTTACATGGGATAATTTTGAGGAATTGTTCAAAAAAAAAACAATTCGATCCTCACACGTTCATGATCCAAAAAAATGACCGAAATCTTCGGCCTGAAACAAGAGAATATATCAGTTATAGAGTATGCAACTAAATTGATAAATTTAGTGCAGTTTTCACCAGAATATGTGCAATGTGGATCATTAAGAGAACACATATTTGAATTAGGGATAATATAGAAGATTCGATCTATGATTTCATTATTCTATATTACTGACTATTCAAAAATGTTGAACAGAGTGATTGTGCTTGACCGTGATATATCAAGATCTATTGGAGGAGGAATGATTATACCTACAGGGAATGGGGGGAACTCAAATTATGGGAGATAGTGGAAAAGGGACACCTATTTCTAAGGTGGATGTGGAAATTATACTCAGACGAATCGATTAGGGAACCTTCCTCTAAGACCCTCGAGCAATATAGGTTGTTTTAAATGTGGATCACATGACCACATAATGAGAGAGTGTATGGAACAACCTATAAAATTCCATAACTAAAAGTAGACGGGGAATCATCTGTGTTATTGTCACAGTGCTTCATGGTTCATGATCGAGACACTTCTCAGGCATAACAAGCATCGTATGCTTCGACAGGGAGAGCACAACAGAATCAGTTTCATCAGTAGATCAGAGATAGAAATGGTAATTCTAGAAATACCATGACACATCGAACATGAAAATATCAGCAAGGAAACATGGAGAAGAGTGTGGTGAAAAAGAAATTGTATGGTGTTGAGAAGATGCTTTTTGATGAGAAGTCCAGACCATCTGTGATGAGAGGTATGAATCTTCTGAAATATATCCTTGTGAATGTTCTCTTCGATACTGGTGAATCACATTATTTCATTTATTCACATTGTTTTTATTTTTTATGTTTAATTTTAGAATGGTTCCCTTCTATTTGAAAACAATAAAATCTATCCAGGGAACGAGAAAGCCAAGACTTCATGTGTAGAGATTTTTTATAACTTCTTATGGAAGTGAGCGGAAAAAGGACTTCTCGGTGTTGGACATCGATGATTATGATGTAATCGTGGGTATGGATTTGTTGAAAATGGTCAAGGCTCAAATAGAATTCAATGGACAAAGTGTTTGTTTTATCATAGACGATGGTAGTGGTGATATCTTCAGAGGAGAATGAGTTGTAAAGACATATGCAATGTGGATGTTGGTACCAATGGTGAGAATAATATCTTATCAGTTGCTGGAGTTGAATTAGGTATCAATGGAATAGATCAAGGAAAATAGTTTTCTATTTGTCGTGGATCAATTTTTATATTTATTTCCCAAAACATCTCATGGTTACGGCCTCAAAGGAAAGTCGAGTTTACAAATGATCTCCCTCTATGGGTTAATCCTATTTACCTTCCATCTTATAAGAAGGCACCAACAATGTTACATGAATTGAAAGTGCATTTATAGGATCTATAAATTAGTGGATTCATTTGGCCATGTACATCTTTATGTATAGTACAAGTCTTGTTCATGAAGAAAGAGGATGGAACTCTTTAGTTGTGTGTTACTTATTAAAATGTGAACCATGTTACGATAAAGAATACATATCCACATCCATGATTTGATGATCTACTCGTTCAATTAAGGGGATCTCAATAGTTCCCTAAAATTCATAAACAATAAAGATATCACCAATTGTGAGTTTCGAATGAAGATATTCTCGAAATATTTTTTAGAAAAAGTTATGACCACTATGAATATGTAGTCATGCCTTTCAGTCTGACGAATTCACCAATGATCTTTATGGATTTGATGAATCAGATATTTTAGAAATATCATTATTTGTTTGTTGTTGTTTTTGTGGATGAAATATTGCTATATTAAAAGACAAGTGATGAAAATGATGAAGACCTAGAAATAGTGATATAATTTTTTTGTGATCACCGTTTGTATTCCAAATTTTAAATGTGTATTTTTTGGATATAGTATGTACATTTTCTTGGACATTTCATTTCAAATAAATTTTATTCTGTTGATCATGAAAATATTGAAGTTGTTATATCCTAAGAACCACCAAATAATATATTTGATATATGAAGTTTTATTGGTCCTGCTTTCTACTACTGATGCTTTTTCTTTTGTGATTTATTGGGGCTAGCTTCGCCAATGAGTGCTATTAAAATGAACAATACTCAATTCCGATGGAGAGTATAATTCCAAAAGTCTTTTTAGGAGTTTAATGTTTGTCTTACATCAGCACTTATCTTGACTTTTCTAGAATCAAGATAGCTGTATGTGGTGTACTGTGATGCTTTAGGATTCGGGATGGGTTTTATTCTCATGCAAGGAGACCATGTGGTTTCTTAGGGCTCAAGGCAGTTAAGGGTTAATAAGAATAATTACCGAAAAAGAGATTTGAAGTTAGCTACCATCATCCATTTAATGAACATGGAGACACTATCTATTTGGTCTGTAATTCGATGTGTTTACGAATGATACAATATTGAACCATATTTTACCACAATGATATTGTATTCTGCAGAAATGGAGATTGATGGAGTATCTCTAGATGTTTGAATTTGACATGATGTATACACTATGAAAAGATAATTATATGGAGGATGCATTGAGTAGAAATTAATATTCTTATTTGGTGAACGAATTAATGATTCATGGATGTTGATGTTTGTCCCAGCTGACATGCTTGTGGAATGTGATGACCGAGGTGATTTTGTAGTTTTTTTATGTACACTTTTTCCTGATTTGGTAAATATGGTCAAATAGGCACGAACATCTGACACAAAATGTCTGGTTATTAGTTCAAAACTCAATGGTGGGGAGACAATCGAGGGCTGAAAACTTGAAGAATGTTTAGTTTTTTTACAGATCAGATGGTTGTAAATATGACATGTTAAGAAAAAACTCCATCATGCTTACCACCATTCGAAATGGGATGTACATCCAAGGACACAAAAGATGTATAAAATGTTTAAGGTACATTTTTGGTGTAGTGGTATGAAATGGAAGGTGGATGAATTTGTTTCACAATGCTTAACTTCTCAAAAGGTTAAAGCTGAGAATCATGGACCTGTAGTTATGTTGTTGTATTTACCTATTCCAGTGTGGAAATGAGAGAAATAGCAATGGATTTTGTTAATGTTCTACCAAGAACGGTTTGGAAACATAATGCCATATGGGTGATAGTGGATCGAAATACCAAGTCAGTCCATTTCATCTCTATTCATGAAACTAATATAGTGGTGGATATTTCCAACACTTTCATCAAATAAGTTGTTGTAACACCCCAAGCATCCACGGTATACTTCTCTTTTAATAATACAATAGCTTGTGTTGTACGGATCTCCGAGTTCTAGCACAACATCACCAATCATAAAATATATTCAAAAAAGTAGTTATAAATAGAAATACCAAAATCTGGAAATTTTATAAACGTTAATTTTCAAAATAGACTTCATTTTTGGATTCAGATGATCAAAATTAGACTATAGTAATTTTTTGGTATTTTTCTAAAAACAATGAATTTGTTATGAATAGTGAAAAACAATATGGTATTGTGTATAACCAAATTTTTATTTAAATAATTATTTATAATTTAAATTTATCTTAAATTTTAAAATATACACATAATACCTATATGATCCCAATTAAATTAATTGGAGTCATTTTATAATAAGATTATATATATAAAATTTCATTGATCTTTTTTATGTCTTTTACCCACTTTCTATGAAGATTTACAAATACACATAAAACAAAATTTCACTACTTCCCTAAATTGAATTTCAGAAATCCGGCAGACACGAATGTCATCAGTAAGTAAAATGTGGATCAACTAGATAAAAACAATTTTTGGGTAATATTAGGTTTTGAATTTTATTTACCACCGTTAAAAATAAATAATGTTATTGAAAGTAAAAATAATTTTGTAATTATATAAGGTTTCCCCAACACATGTTTGAATTCTATTGAATAAGTGAATTTCTACCAAAATCAACCTTAGGACAAAAAATGGTCATTTTTATTCCCATGGATTAGATTATGACATTTATTATATTTTATTTAATGAAGAGTTAAAAGTCTTGGATTCAAATTTTAATAACTAACCCATTTTTAATATAGGGTTATACATAAGATAAGTTCGACAATAAATATTCATTATTAATATAAAAATATTTCAAACATCATAGTATTTTAATTATAATTTTTAGAAAATAAATAATTAAATTTATTTATGACACAATGATGATGTAGTAATGAACTTATTAATGAATGATTAAAATAATTGATATAATAAATATTAAAATAAATGTAAACTGAACATCTACTTCCATCCTCAAATTTTCTAGGTGAATATGAAATTTTAGTGTTGAGTAAATGTTTTTTTGATGTAATACAATTTTTATTACTTTAACAAAAACCAAAAACCAAATAGTATCAATGTTGAAATAAATGAGTTTTTAAATGAAATACTATTTTATTTTAATGTATAGTAGTCCTAACACTTTATTATGCAGGAAAATGATGTGGATAATGTTACATATGTCATTAATTAACCACTTGAAGATTTGTTTGGCATTTTATAGTAATTATATTCACCATGTGGTATAAAAATACCAAAATACATTGTAAAAGTGAAACTATTTATCTAAGTGTTAAGTCTAACGAATATGGTTAATATGGTGACCTAAACATGGTTAAACCATATTTTTGTAGAGGTTTTAGACCAATACCAAACTTATCCTTGAAATAAATTTATTTTTAGAAATTTAAAACCGAAAATAATTTTAAAATAAAATAATATTTCAAGCTTTCCTAAAGTGATTGTCACCTCTCCAATAAAACGGTAATTCGACTTCCCTTAAATTAAAACCACCAAATCCATTTGTCTTAGCCAAAAACTACTCAAATATCCTAAATACAACCCTCACATAAACATATAGGCCGTAATTTGATCATAAATAAAACCTATGGAGCCCTTTGGTTCAAATCAAAAGGATGCACCCGAAGAAGTGGTTATATTTTTTTCACCTCTTTCAAAGTTCTATTCTTCTTCTGATTTCTTTTTCTTTTATGGTTTCCCTAATAAAATAATAAATCCAATACATTATACACAATGAGTTATTATAATAAATATGGTACACCTATATTAGTTATTCTATTCATCCTATGAATGAAGAAGTCACCATATGCGCATACGCACGGCTTACCGTCTCAATGTTGTAGTGTAGTTAGTTATTCAACACTTAATTATTTGGATAAATATAATAATGAGTATAGTTTATTTAAATAATAATTATAACATGTTAATGATTCTTAGTATATAATATACCATCTAATTAAATACATTTTCACCATCAATAGAATGTTATTGTCGCTCATCCGTACGTATGGATTACTGTCTCCACGACGCGATAAGATTTCAATCCCTGTCATAACTATTCATGAATAATTTTAATTTAATGATAAAAAAATTACATTTAAGAACATTATTACATTTTGGAAATAAATCAAATACATCCTATCCATATAAAACAGGACTTATGTAACAAAACATATAAAGAAAAATGAACCACTTTACACCTGAAATAATGATACTACTAAAATATTATTAACAAAGAAATATTATATGATCATATATGATATCATATTTATGTTTTTTCTTTTATAATTTAATACCAATTCATTAACCATTATGTCATAGGTTAACGTACCCTCTACAATGGAAAATTAGAATGTAAGGGTAAATTTTACAATCTCGTTATTATCCGAGGTTGTTTATATGTAAGTATCTACTGGGAATTATTTATCATTCACATCCATGTTTCTTAAAAATTTAGTTCAAAACATTTTTTCTATTTATTACACTATGGTTTATTTTCATTTATAACCAATTTTGACTTTATATATATTTTTTTGAACAAAATCATTCTGTCGTTTTTGAAAAAATGTCTTTTATGACATTTTCATAAAATTAAGGAAAGTATATCTTTTTATCTTCTATATTGGGTGTGGATATTTTCATACATTATAACACCTTCAAAGCATCCATTACCATCTTATAATAATATTTTCATAAAAATTGTTTTATTTTAAAATTATTTGACTTTTAAATGAATTTAATGTAGAAAAGATACATTTATCCTAAATTGTTTTTAGATTGATTTCATCTTTATCAAGATCTATTATTTTATTTAATAGTTAATTGAAGTTGATTTATTATGAGACAATATTACATATTTTATTGATATTATTATGATATCATTTCCTTTGGATGTTTTATTTTTATTTCATTTACAATTTATGGTTAAAGTATTAACATTTCATATGGTAGATTAATATGAATGTTTATGTTATGTTTCACCATTTTAATATGAAGAATTAATTTCATGTAGTAAGTGATTGTTGGGGCCCTCTATAGTAGCTCCATGCATTGGAAGCACATATTAGAAAATCTAGTGTCTTGGAAAAAGTCCTTGATAATGTTTTTTATTTGTTGTCTTGGAACAAGGCCATGACTATGTGTTTATGATGTCCGACATTATGCATTCTATCATTACGAGATTAGCTATTGATATTAAATGTGATTATTCAACTAGTGGAATACAGATTTGAATAAGTATATAGAATTATTTGATATATCATTCCCATATTATGCTGAATTTTATTTTTAAAAGGCTTGTGTTTTAGTCTTATACATTATCCTAAATGTTTATGCTTATTTATCATAGTTTTTTATATATTTTTATCCTAACTGATCATCTGAGATCACCCCTTTCTTATGTTTAATTTTTTTCTCAATATGCTAAGTTGTATATTATGACTGACCTGTAGGGATAAGCTAAGAGAAATGAGTGTGTTCATACGAGACAAAATGTTTCTTTTTCATTTCATAATTTAGTGTAAAACATATATATGTATCTAGTACCACCAAGACTACTAAATAGATCATTCTATGAGGAATTTATCTCTTGTGATATTTCCAATGTAAATTAATTATGCACTATCTCTCGGTAATGTGGGTCGGGGTGTTATTGTTGGTATCAGATGAATTTTATTACAATCCTTGGTAACATGATTTAGAAAAACTATTATTAGAGAATGTTACCCTAAGATAGTATTTGAATATTATTATAGAAGAAAATCCAATTTTTTTGGTAATTTAGTTATTATATGGGTTTTCCAATTAATAAATACCTATCTTTATTATACAAGTGGACATGATTCTGGAACATGTGTAACATGTAGTGAAAACACCAAAAAATAGTGTCGTGCCTAACCCGGGGTATCTTGGTACACGAAAACATGCCTCACTGTGCACTTGGTTTGACAATCCCATGAGATATGCTTTTGATGATTCACATTTTCTATACAAACCCTTATGATGTATTTATGAGTAAATACTTCCCCAAAGAATAAATTTTAATTATTATGGATTATATTCATAAACTGTTCCATTTATGATAAGTATTTTACAAGTTAAAAATTATGCATTGTGATTAGTAAACTAATATAGTATATTCCATTGATTTGAAATGGTTCCTAATGGATGTAATGTAAACTATATCAATTCATGTAATCAATGTTGGTATTTCCCTCTTATTCAAGATAATTATAACGGAGTTGGTGATGAAACTGGGGATGAACAACTATTAACCATACTGGGAAAACTCAATCAGGTTATTAATAATAACCTCACCCATATAGAGGACCCTGATCGACAATTAGGAGGCCTAATGTTAGAAAACATCATGAGAAAACAACCAAAAACATTCAATGGGACAAAAATCCATTTTTAGTTGATCAATGTGTATATTCCTTATAGAAAATAATTCATCCATTAGGGAGTAGCATAAAGGAAAAAATTTTCATGGTAGTTTATCACCTCTCAAGAGAAGAAGATAAGTGGTGGTAATTAAATAAAAACACAAAAGACGATGAAGAACTATCAAATATGTAATGGAGGGAGTATAAAGAGATTTTCTTAGAAAAATACTTTCCTCATGAACATCGAGCGGATATAGAATAGAAATTTCTAAGTCTGAGGAAAAAGGAGGATGCAAATGTCACAAAGTATGAGTCTTTCATTACAAGGATAACAAGTAATGATGTAGATTATATACATAACCTATGAAGTAATATTTATCGATTATTTAATGGGTTAAAACCATTTCTCTGATGAGTATTAGTCTCACAATCCTTCTAATCCTATGAAGAAATGTTCTCATGTGATACCAAGATAGAAATGAAATTCTCTTTGTCTTATTTCATTAAAGGGTTGCAAGAGAAGAGGGGATATGTCGAAGACTATATAAATGGAAATTAGTGGAAAATGGTAAACATTGAATTTCCACCCTACAGTATATGTGTTAAGAAACACCATGGTACTTTCTTGAAGGGAATGGGAGTTTGATACAAGTGTGGATAAGAGGGAACCAAGATCATGAATTCAATGGGAAGAAAGAATCTACCAATGTTAAATGATTTAATTTTAAATATTTGAGACATTATGAAAATTATTTTCCTAAGAATAATGGAAATTTTCCCTATAAAATGAAAATGGAGAAAGGCTATGCTTATATGATCACTACAACAAAGGTTGAGGATCCTAATGACTTAGTGGTAGGTACTTTAATCAATTCCTCAAAATTAGCCAATGATTTATTTGATTCTGGATCATATAATTCTTCTATATCTTCCCAGTTTTCCATGAAAATTAGATATTTACAATTTGACATAACAAGGGAGTGGTCAGTCAAAAATCATAAGGAATGTATCATACCAACAATTCTTTGTCAGCCAGTTACGGTTATGGTATAAATAAGTTCTTTATCTATTGATATTATTTTCATACTCATGATTGAATTTGATATAATTCTCGGTATGGATATGATTTTAGAATTTTATGAATATATATTGTAAGAAGAAGGAAGTTATAATTATTGATGATGATAAGAAATATTTTGTCTTTAAAGAGGAAACATCACCATCTGATTCTCATCCAGAAACCCTAGTATCTCAATAAAATTCAATTACTTGATAGGAAGGGAGTGAAATTAACAAGGTTGGGGAACGAAATGTTCAAATAGAGTATGTACCTGTTGTTCTGGAATATATTGATTGGTTTCTAGATAATTTACCTAGACATCCTCTAGAATGGGAAATTGAGTTTTCCATTGCCTTAATTTCTATTTTGAGGCCCATATCGATAAACCCATATAGAATGGCCCCTATGGAATTAGTGGAACTGAAGAAAAAACTAGAGGAATTGAGTTATAAAGGATTTATTGGACCATTTGATTCCCATGTGGAGCCCATGTTTTTTTAAGAATAACGATTGATCTATGAGTTTGTGCATTGACTACAGGGAGATCATTCCTATATTAATAAATAGCATGTATCCCCTAACTCACATTAATGATTGATTTGACCAAATTCATGGAGATCAATATTTTCCAAGGATTGATCTTTGATCTGAATATCATCATTTATTCATTTGGAAGGAAGATATTATAAATACAATATTTCAAACCAGGTATGGGCATTATGTGTTTATAGTAATGCCTTTTGGACTGACTAATGTACCCTTTATTTTCATGGATCTAATCAATATTTTTTTCAAGGAATATCTTTATAAATTATCAGTGGTATTTATTAATGAGATCGGGGAACACAACAAAATTAAATAAGATTAGGAATATCACTTGCACGCTATTTTAAATACTCTTAGAATAAATGAATTATATGGGAAGTTTACATAGTACGAATTCTAGATTTAGGAAATTATTTTCTTGGCCATATTGTCTCTAAGGATAGAATCTCTGTTGATCCTTATGAGATAATAGAAATCCAATAATGTATTTCACCAATTATTATAACTGAGGTACGTAGTTTTATTGTATATGAAGGTTACTATCGGCGTTTTATCCAAAAAAAATTCCCATTTGTATAACCTATTAACCAAGCTCATACGTAAAGGGGTTAAATTTGTTTGGAAAAATGAGTACCAAGAATGTTTTGAAGAATTGAAGAGATGATTTGTTAATGCTCAAATCCGGACTCTACCATTCTAGAATGATTGGTTCATTATCAGTAGTGATCCTTCAATGAAAGGACATTGTAGTTTCCTTATGAAAAATTATAAAGTTATTACTCAAGCATCACAACCGCTAAAAATTCATGAACAAAAATATCCCCCACATGATATTTTGTTAGCATCTGTAATCGTTACTATGAAGATAAACAGACAATATATCTATAGTAAAAGTGTGATATGTATACTGATCACAAGATATTGAAGTATATTTTCTCACCAAAAGAACTCAACATGATGTAAATGTGATGGCTCAAAATACTCAAGGATTTTTATTGAAAAATATACAACCACCCGGGGAAGGAAAATAAGATGGAAGATGTTTTGAGATGAAATGATCATAGAGTTTTGAACAAGTGGAGAGTTGAATGGGATCTTGTGTTCATGGATCTAGTAAAGATGTCTATGGGAATAATCCTAGAAGGAGAAACATCAATACTTTTTCAAATTATTTCCAACTCATCTTTAGTATAAAGGATAAAAATTTCACAGTCTGATGATGTGGAGTTTCAAAAACAATTAATGCTGTGAATGGTGGGATATTTATTGAAATCATATATGAAGGTGGGATTTTGAAATTTGGGAAGAGTATTTATGATCCTGATATACCTAATCTAAAATGGGAATTTTTTGGATGATGCTTATTTTCAAATTTCTCTATATACCATAGTAGCACTGCGATGTATAGATATTTGAAGGAACATTTTTGGTGGGAAAACATGAAGAAGGAGATTTCTGATTATGTGTCAAGATGTATGGTTTTTCAATAGGTGAAGGATGGAAGACAACAACCCAGAGAATTCATACAACCTATTCACATACTTGAGTGGAAATGGGATAATATTATGATGGAATTGTTCATGAGGATACCAAAGAATCCTACAAGGAATGATGCAATATGCATAATTGTTGATCATCTTACCATATCATCACATTTTCATACTATAAGAGAGTATTTACTAATTGAATGTTTAGGAAGACTATATATTAATAAATTTGTAACACTCCATTGTATACCCCTATTGATTTTTTCTGATCATGATTCCCATTTTGAAGTAGGATTCTTAAAAAGTCTTCAGAAATCCCAAGATTGTGAACTTCATTTGAGAATTGCCTACCACCCTCAGACTGATGGACAATCAGAAAAATCTATTGAAACCATAGATGACATTTTCAGATCATACTCACATGAATTTCAAGATATATGGGATCAATAATTACCTCTCCAATAATTTTACTGTAATAATAGCTTCCATTTAAGTATTTATATGGAACCCAATGAAGAGGTATACAGAAAGATATGTAATACAGAAACTAGTTCGTATAATGTTGGTGAATGAATACTTATTGGTCAATAACTTGTTGAGGAAACAATGGAAATGGTGATGATTATCCAAACCCACATCAAATTATCTCAATGTAGGCAAAATATCTTTTTCGATAACTGAAGGATGGATTTGTAATTTCAAGTAGGAGATAATGTTTTCATGAAGGTATATCCATGAAAGTGTGTTATATGATTCAGTAACAAGGGTAAATTAAGTCCCATATACATTAGAACTTTTAAAATTCTAGAACTAATTGGTCTTGTATCTTCCATTTTCCAATGCCACCAAATCTCATCCATGTTCTGAATCTGGTCCACATATCATGGTGGAGAAAATACATGCCTGACCCAACACATGTACTCAAATTTTAAGAAATAGAACTGGAAGCTAATCTATCCTATTGTGAAGAGCCTATCAAAATTCATGATACCAGAGAAAAAGTGTTGTAAAACTGAATGACTCATCTGTTAAAAGTTCATTGGATAAACCATAAAATGGAAGAGGCAATGTGGGAACCTGAGAAACTTATGATGAATAACATCTTGATTCATTTTATGTAGTACTATTCCAAGAATTATGAGGAATTAATTATTTGAAGGACGGAATAATTTAACACCCCAAGCATCCACAATATAATTCTCATTAAATAATACAATATCTTGCATTGTACGTTATTCTTAGTACTAGCACACCATGACCAATCAATGATGATGCAGTAATTACATTATTAATGAATAATTTAAATAATTGATAGTATAAATATTAAAATAAATATAAATTCAAATTGTTGATGCCTTAAACGAATTTTATTGGTAAATATGAAATTTTAGGGATCAATCAATGTATTTTTTATAAGGAATCTATTTTTTATGACTTAAAAAAATAAAGTACTAAACTGAGTCAAAATCTACATAAATGAGTTTTTAAAACAAATAATATTTTATTAAAATATATAATAGTCCTAAAAATATAATATTTGGCCAAATAACTTATATAATGTTACATATTTTATTAATGAGACACTTTAGGTTAGGTTGGCATTTTATAGTAGCTATATAAACCATGTAGTATAAAAATATCAAAAGACATCATAAAAGTTAAACTATTTAACTAAGGGTTGGGTCTAAAAGATAAGGTTAATATGGTAATCTAAATATGTATAAAACCTATTATTTGAGAGGATTTAGACCCATCCTAACCTTATCCTTCAAATAAATCCTTTTTGAGATATTAGAACCCGAAAATTATTTTTAAATAAATAAATATTTTAATCTTTTCCTCAAGTACCCCTCACCTATCTTATAAATTGGTACTTCACCTTCTCTTAAACCCACACCTCCAAAGCCATATGGATCAGACAAACCCTTCTAAAATCTCATACCAGCAACCCTCATTTCATCCTAGATTCCATAATATGATCATAAAGCTTACTGATGGATCCATTTTGTTCAAATCAAAATAAAGCACCCAAAGAAGAGGTAATTATTTTATCACCTCTTTCAGTGTTCTTTTATTCTTATAAAATCATATTTCTTCATTTTTTAAGTACTAAAATAATAAATACAGTATCTTCTACATAGTAATATGTTATTATAAATATGGTACAACCATATGAATTATTCTATCTATTCTATGAAGAACAATGTTACCATACGAGTGTACGTATGACTTAACATCTCCACCTTGTGGGGTAGGTTGTTATTAGGCACTTCAATATTTGGATTGGTATAATAATGAGTTTATTTATTTAAATAAAGAATATAACATTATAATTAGTATGTTTATAAAATATACCATCCAATTACACATGATTACAACATCAATAGAATGATATTTTCACTCGTGCATACATAAGGCCTACCGTCTCCACGATTCGATGAAATTTCATTCCCCATCATAACCATTCACGAATAAATTTAATTTTATGATTAAAAAATAAAATTTAATTACATAATATAATTCTTTAAATGAATAAAATACATCATATCCATAACAAACATGACTTACATAACACAACAAATTACGGAAAACGAATCAGTTTACACCTAAAACAATGATACTACTAAAATATTATTAATAAATCAGTATTAGAAGATCATATATGATATCATATTTATGTTTTCTATTCATGTATTATTTAATAAAAATTCATTAACCATTAGACCAGAGGTTAATAAACCCATGACTAAGTAAAAGAACAAGGTAAGGGTCAATTTTATAGTCTTCATTATTATCTAAGGTTGTTTTCGTATAAGTATCTATTGGGACAACATTATCATTCATGTCCATGTTTCATAAAAAATGTATTTCCTTAAATTTTTTCAATTTCATAGACTATGGGTTAATTTCATTTATACCCTTCTTTTAATTTTTATAAATTTTTTTGAAAGGAATATTTCTGTCGTTTTCCAAATGATGTCTTTATGACCTTGTAGACAATTTAAGGAAAGAATGTTTCTTTAAATTATACAGTGGGTGCAACTATATTCTACCATAATAAATCCTTCGAAGAATCTATTACATGATTATAAAAATATTTTAAAATTAAATTCCTTTTTTTAAAATTATGTGACTTTTAAATGAATTCAAAATAGAAAGAGATATTTCGATAAAATAGTATTTGGATTGATTTCATATATGTCAACATTTAATGTTAAGTTTTATGTTTAATTGAATTGTATTTATTATGAAACAATATTCTATATTGTGTTTATAGTTTTATGATAACATGGAATTTGGATGTGCTATTTTTATGTCATTCAAGGTTTATAGTGAAATTATTATCATTTTTTATTCTAGTTTAATATGAATGTTTAGGTTATGTTTATCCCTTTTTTTATAAGGAATGAATTGTATATAGTATGTGATTGGTGGGGACTGATATAGCCACTCAATGCATTGGTAGGTCTCAGAAGAGAAACTACTATATTGGCACAATGCCTTTACAACAATTTTTTTAGTCTTGGCACGAGGCCTTGAGCATGCGGTTATGATGTCCAGAATTATGCATTCCATCATTATTAAATTAGATATTCACATTACATGTGGTTATTTGACTAGTATAATATCCATGTGAATATTAATATGGATTTATTTGATTTATCTTTTCCATATTTTGATGAATTTTATGTTTAAAAGTCTTTTGTTTTAGTCTTATATGTTGTTTTTAATGTTTATGCTTATTTATGATAGTTTTCGCTATATTATTATCCTTATTGAAAATCTAATCTCAACCCTTTATTATGTTTAGTTTTTACCAAGATGAGAAGATGTATATTATGACTGAACTATATGAATAGTCTAAGATATATGAGTGTGTTCAAATGTGACACAATGTTCGATTTTCATTTCAAAATTTAATGTAAAACATATGTATGTATCTAGTTTTTACAATGCTACTTAACTGACCAGTCTTTTGGGACATGATATCTTGTTATCAGGCCTATTATATGTAATAATGCTCTAAATCTGGGAAACTAGTGTTGGGGTATTACAGTTTTTAAGAGGCATGGTGTACCAGTTTCAATCGTGTCAGACAGAGATCCACTGTTCACTTCACATTTTTGAAAATCATTACTAAAAAGCCTTGGGACTTAGTTTACTATGAGCACGGCATATCATCCATAGATAGATGACCAATCTGATAGGATTATAAAGTCATTGGAAGACATGTTTTGGGCTTGTGTAATGGATTTTTTTTGGCTCGTAGGGAGAGCATATACCCAAGGGGAGTTCTCATAAAATAACACTTATCAGGCCTCGATACATATGGCTCTATTTGAAGCATTGTATGGGTGTTCTTATCATTCTCAACTGTCTTGAGTGGAAATGGGTGGAACTTCAATAGTTGGGCTGAGACATATTCAATAAACAACAAAGAATGTACATTTTATTATGAAGAGGATGGTTGTAGCCTAGAGTGGTCAGAAATCATATACAGATCACCATTGAAGACCGTTGTTGTTCCCCGTGGGTGATCAGGTGTTCTTGAGGATATCGTCAAGGCTTGGAAATAATTGTTTAGAAAAGTACGGAGAGTTATATCCTCAACATGTATTCCCTTTTTAGATACTGTGATGTGTCATAGATGTGGTATATCTCCTAGAATTATCACTATAGTTCAGTTCAGTGAATACTATGTTCCATGTATCCCAATTAAAAAAGTATCAGTCTGATCCTTACCATTTGATCAGATGGGACCACATTGACCTAGGGCCCGATTCTTCATTGATAAATATACTGGTCTAGATTGTGTAGAGGAAATAGAAATCATTTCATTGAAAAAGAATCAGTATGGTCTGGGTTTTATGGCAGCATAGTCAGATTCATGAAGAGAGTTGGGAATGCAAGAAGGAAATGAAAGCGGAATGTCCAAAACACATTCAGGGAATCGAGGGTTTTTTACATTCTGAGGATGGAATAAATAATGGTAGTTATAATTTAATACCCTTATTTTCTAGTTTGTAACATATTTTAACCTGTATTTTGTAAGATTACCCTTTACCTAATTCCCTTTTTGATTAAAAATCCTTAAAATCTATTTCTTGTGATTTACTGTAGGTTTTAGGACCTATACACACGGTGAACCTGAAGTACGCACTGTGTACATGGGAAATATTTCATTTCAAGAAGTGGGGGTCATGCAGTTTTCTAGCACATGTTGTGAAACTTTGGTATTCATCATGAATTGTTTAAATATTTAATTTAATCCAAGGTGACAGGTTTTTCGGCGTACTAATCTAGCATGGCCCTCATGACGTGACCAAAGGGTACACATCGTGATCCAGCCCACACCCAGCTTAAAGATGCATTTTTTAAATTTTTTCTCAGAATTTTCTATACATGAATCCTTTCATTCATCCCTATACTCTCTCTAGGAATTTTTCAAAGGAACTCCTTCTTTTAGATTGATATGATGGACTTTGGTTCTTCATTGCATCTATGGTACATCTCTCTAAGTAAGTTTAATATTAGATATACTTCTCTTATCCACATGGATCTATGATCTATGATATTTATGGGTAGATATATGTTTTTATTTTCTAAATAAGTTTAGATTTGGATTTTTTTTGATAGAAGAAGGGAAAAAATTCCATTTCATTGATTAATCAACTCTGTTTTTGTGAGCATTTTTCATTCTTGTTGGGTTTTGTCAAAACAATCAAAGTAGGTGGCTTCAATCTCAACTCCCCTAAGTATAAATGATTAGCATGATTTCAAATTGAATTTATTGTTATGAATTTATTATGATTCTATTGTTTAATACTTTTTAAAAACCATATTGAGTGACAATTTGTGAAATTTGAAAAATTGGGGATTTTGAATAAGTTCATTGGTTCTTGGTTTTAAAATATAGATTTTAAAATGTCAATTGTTTTTAGGAATATGGGCACATGAATTGCATCATATGTTTTTAATAAAATATATGTATTCATTGAAATGAAATGTTTCTTTGAAATTAGTTGTTTGTTGGTTTTCAATAAAAGTACAGTTTTATTGATGTGGTTTATTTGGGTAATGGAAATATTTATCATACATGGTGTTGTTGTGGGTTAATTTTTAATGGGCCTATAATAAGGGTCATGTACCATTGGTGTAGAAGTTACATGACCCCAGATCGGGGGTGGCTGTTAGTGGGACACAATGTAATTGTACAAGATACCACACATGAAAATGGAACTGTCGTACGAAGCATGATTGTGGGGGTTTATTGTATATAATGGAATTGGAATTATAAAACAATAATCATAATTTATTTATAAGCCATTATTAGTTATTTCTAGAAAATAACTTGCTGGAAATAAGTTTCAATTAATTTTTTTGCACATGGTTATAATTGGTTTTCGAACATGTTTATGTTTTTTATCAACTATTTTGGTAAAATATTTTATATAATCTATTTTATATAATGTAGTATCCACTCTATCCAAGTTGCTTGAGTAGGTAAGTCATTGGGAAAACCTACTGAGTTGCATACTCACCTTTTATTTGGAACATTGGTTCTTTTCTAGATTCTACCTTCTAGGAAATGGTAAAAGGTAAAATATTACCCTTCATTAGCCCCACGTTGTGATTCATTGGTCTAAATTTCGATGTTGGATCATATAGCCGATGGAGCTTGGAGTTTAGTTGTTTTCTTAGAGTTTATTTTCAATCTTTTGGTTATTTATTATGATATTGGGTTGACTTCTGTTTTAGCATAAATTGGTATATTTTTATAAAGAGAATGATTAAAATGACTATGTTTACTTCGTGCATCATATGGTCAGTTGTTTTTTGTTCGTTTTTTTGGTTACTGATTTTTGTCATTAAAGGGTAAATAATCCCCCTCTTACTTTGAAACCCTTTGGCATTTATTTTAAGCCTTTAGTGCCTTGGGGACAACATTTTATGCCCAATAATTACTCGTTGTGCTCTCAATCCAATGAGAAGTAGTGGGTCATTATAAAACCTCTGGGAATTATTCATAAAACATGTATAATGGATCCATTTGGTTATGGTGTTCTAGACCAAAATATTTTTATATTGTTTTGATTTATTTCTTGTTCTTTTTTTCATGGAAGGATGTATGAATCTGATCAATATCTTTACATTGAGATATTATCTATGAATTATTTATTTTTGAAGTTGGTGGCCTAGAATAACTCTCTATTGTTTGTTTTGAATATTTTAGTTTCTTAAATAGTTTTTATCATGCCGAAATTCAATTTAAAAGACCTAATTAAATGATTAATCCAATATTTAATAAATTTATCATGATTAAACCACCCTTGGATACCATTGGATCAATTATAATTGAGTCCATACAAGCGAACAAATAAGGGTTGAGACTACTATTAAACTGGTGTTGAAATTAATGTCTTGATAATATTGATTCATAATAACAACTAAACAGTGATAATTGGAGATCTTTGGTATCATGAAATGGGTTTTTCATTCCAACATAAGAGAATCCACTGATTAGGAAAAAATTTCCTATAAATTGGTAATTTAAATAAATGACTGGCATGGAATATAATAACATGATAACAAGTTTTTGTGGTTACATTTATGTATACTACTGGTGATACATACTGATATAGAAAATGCATCCATGTCATTATTATGTTAATTTACGTCCTTGTGGTTGTAGTTGGATGATGTTGTCTAGGGGTCTTTATCCACTATATCATGCGACGCTGTAAATTTGATTTTATTTGATATAGGACAATCCACCATAAGACATAGATACATTTCCCACGTTATATCACTATGATAAGGGAAGACATAAGAAACAAAAACATGGGTAACTCATATGTCCTAATTGGATATGGTAAATTTTCATCTGATTTTTAAGTGTGTGATAAGGAAATATATATGACTCTAGTATGGGTAATTCATATAGAGCATAGTATGATATGGTCACCTTAACCTAAAAAATGTGTTACCATGTAACATGGAAGTGTCAATTGAATGTTGAGGTCCTAGTAAATTGGTCACTTGAGATATGTAATAGGTGATTCATAGATGAATAAAGATTTATCCATGGAATGTGTGATTCATTATGATGTACGAGGATCCACCACTAGACATTGGTACCCGACATGGTACTGAACTCATTTTTCGTTACACTATGTTTCATCATGGAGGTCATTGATCGACATCGTTATTCGTTGTACTATATTAGTTTATTAATTAAGACCAATGTATTTATCTTTATTTGAGGACAATATATACTTAGATTTTATTGTTTAGACATGGTTGGAATCAACCTAATGAGATATACTTACACCTAGTTACACTGTCCTTTGGTACCAATGGAAACTTAATGGATATGGGTATTGACAATGTAAAGGGTTCCTATTTTTGATTGGATTTTGGATGGTCTGAAACATGGATAGGGGACCTAAATGGACGTTTGGACTAAGGGTTTTAGAATCTATTTTATCAAGTTTATTTATTATTTTATGGTATGAATTTTTTGTGCATCGTTTTGTTTTAATAATTTTTTCTTTACATAGTTTTTATTATTAAAATTTTATTTTTACGCTCATTCAATTATTTTTCATTTATTCACGATTTACTAATTTCCTTTTTTTACAGAGATAATAAAACTTTGTACCATAGGATATAGTCTCTACAATATATTATGTTCAACCTCACTCCTATCTTGAAGTCTCTTCCAAATGTCGTGTCATTCATGAGGTCAAGGGGTCGACCTAATTAGGTCACATAAGTGGTTAATAAGAGAGGGGACATTAAAAAGTCCATCATTTTTACTCTATGTTTGAGATTACTAGGATTTTCTATAAATTCTTGGTTAATTTTCATGACATGATTGAACTGAACTAATATAGTTATAATATGATTTACTCCTACAACATCCTCATTTAATTCTTTAACATTATCATTAGTCAAATCCATAAATATCGTACAAGTGTGGACAATATCTTTTCCTTCCAAATGGTTTTATTTACAAAAAATTGGAGACACTAGATTATCTCAAAGAGTGATAGATTTTAAATCACAATTTTTAATTATGAGTTTGTTATGGAAGTAAATATAAATTTTAAATTTAAGCACAACTAATCCATGTGTAATATGATCAATGTATTCAAAAATATCTTAAAATAATAAGATCATTTTCAATACAGCATAATGGGTTATAAAGAGTGTATGAATCAACCATAAATTATTCCACATGAGTGTCAAACTAGGTGTATAGATATCTAACTTTTTTGTATACATGATAATGATTAAGTTAACACCCAACCAATATTTTCAATTTTTGCTATTATGTGAGTTTTCTCGTGATATTTCATCAAATTATTTATTTCTATAAAGGGATTCAATTTCAATATTATCACCAATTTATATTTTACTGATGCTTAATGATTTCTTCTTATACATAGACTTATTAGTAGTGTTTGTTATAGGGTTATATTGAATAATATATGCTTTCCAAATTATTTATTCCATAGTTCAAACTAAACCCATATTGATAGAAACTTTAACAACCCTTAAAATAGAAACCCATAGATATGGTCTAATATAATACAATGGTTATTTATTGAAGAGATAGTATTATATAAGATTGAATAGTTTAATAGTATTGAGAAACTATATACATACATGATTCTCGTAATATATTAAATAACATGAAATTAAATATAAAATTCTTATTACAATGTTATCATTTACGGTAATATGTACCTAATATAATTTCTTTTTTACAATTAGGTACCATTAGACAATGAAAAAAACAATGGGGTTAGGTTATATTCTTAGTAAAGGAATCTTTACAACAAAATATATGATATAATAAATAACATATGAATAATATAGAACAAATAATATAAATATTTTTTCCTCATATTACTAATTACATAGAAGATACATATATACATAGAATACATAACAATTTAAATTATTTTATAGACATAAATAGTGGGTTTCATATTGATATAATGCACAATTCAGAACATCATAATCTTATTGTCACAGAGTCATACCAAGAAATCATATGTCAAAAAGAGATGAATAAAATAAATATCTAAGATTGTTCATCTCATGGGACCTATCAATGCATCATGAGTTTATAAAATATCAGAACCACCCTTCACTTACATAGACGAATGAATTCATCATTTGATAGGAGTAAATACGTAATACAATACAAAGTTAACATGATTTAGTAATAAACATATTTATTTGATTATTAATATAATGAATGTCATTATTTTTCACCAAAACAACGATATCGTAACAGATAAAGAAAAATAAATACTAGAAAATTATAAAATATCCCAAGTGATTAATATGATGAATAAAATGATGTTGAAAAATATGAAAAATAACCTTTATAAAGAAAATTACTATCATATATGTAAACAAGTAGAAATTTTATATTAATTAATAATTTTTCTTAAAAAATTTAAAGCAGAAGAACAATGAGAATAATTTTTGTTAGATAACCCTAGAAATTTTTGAATTAATCATGATAAAAATAATGGTTATTATAGATGAAAATTTTCCTAAATCTATAAATGTTAAATGAAAGCATTATTTTTTTAAAAAAATTCTGAAAAGTAAAATATAATATCTATAGAAAAAATTAAAAATATTCATTTTGAAAACATTGTATAAGTATTTAATTATTGTTTTAAATTAACTTGAAAACTGATTGGAATTTATATTGGATGGTTCTTAAAACAATTTAATGAATATGGACATGGAAGAAAAGGATTTTTTTTCAATGTGGTAAATTAAGGTCGTCTATTCTTATAAACAGTCATCCTATTGACATTTGAACCAAATGATAATTAAATAATTTGATTAAATGTAAACCCCATGAATAATAATATAAGAATAAAATATATGGGTTTCAATAGATAAATATATATTAATTTCCCCAAATTAAATTTAAACATAAACTATCTCGAATGTAAATGATATTGTAAAATAATCCTATACCATAGACTCCTACGTGGTCAGATATATTCCAACCTCATATATAATAAATTTATATTTATTATTCATCAATATCATATCCATATTTATATCTATCTCGGTTGATAAAATTTAGTCATATATATTATATTATACATATTTATTTATAATTATGTTTTAACATTAATTATTTCGATGTGAACTATCTTATTTCTTATACATGTTTTAATTCGGAGGACCAAGTCCTTGAATCATGTTTCTGGTCTCATCCACACTATAATGTTAATAATTCCATGTATATAATATTTATACTGTAAATTCACTTTTAGTATCATCCATGTAAAGTAGTCATGAAAAAATAATTACAACACTTTGTTAAGGTGGTAGCCCGTATATACACATGAGTGTTGTTTCATTTTCTGATTGGATGGGTGTAAAATATGTTAAACTATAGTTAAAAAATACATAGATTTTCCCCATTATACACTATAGAATCAAATTATTCTTCTTTTTGGGATAGAATCCTTGTTTTCCTTATTATGTGTACTGGATTTAAAAATTCTCATATTCTTCAAACTTATAGAAGAATCACTATTCTTTAAAAAAATCATTCTCATTGGCACTTTTGGTCTTCTTTTTTCAGAAAAAATTATACAGATTTATGTTTTATTTATAATAAAACTCATCCTCACTATGACAACTTTCATTGAGACATTTATTGAATTTTTCAATTCTTCTAAATCTGTTTGAGAGAAATTGATTCCTTCATTGCCTATATGATCTTTGATTAATCTTATTCTTACTCCCGCTTGATATATGATCACTTTTTCATCCACAATATGATTTTTTTTCATTTAATCTAATTTTATATGAGAAATTTTTTATAGCACTAATAATATCAAACCAACCCATTTTTCATATTTTGATCAATAATCTTCCCTATTTTTCATTACTGCAACTGTTCTGTTGATTTTATCTTTATTTGGGTTTCCATTAGTGAAAAAATCCTCTAATAGTATCTTTTACCATACATATATGTAGTTGTGGGTTCATCGATAATTTTCTTCATAAACATCTTCATGGATTTTTAATCTAAACCTCCACTATACATGTCAATGTTTTTATAACTTATATCCTTTTCTAAAAAATGTAACATTTTGTTTTAAACATGGAAAATTTATTTCTATAAATCATAATTGTTTTTTAAAAAAATATATATCTTTTAGAATAAATATATATCACCAATGAATGAGTGGTAACACTTCATTTCACAATAATATTGGAAGACTCATTGCATGTCCCTTACAACATTTCAAATTTTATCTCTAATTTAAGAGAGTTTATATGGACGATAATTTTCCCTTACATTACAAAATTCAATCCATACGTATAATATATTCTAAAATTTTGACGATTATATTAAAATACTTATATATACACACGTATATATTTCCTATTTTAAGTAATGATGAAACTTCGTTGACTTGTTGAATTTTATTTTTATTTTATCATTCTTAACACTGATGATATAATTTTCATTTTCTATCAAATCATAGAACATCTCTAAAATAAATTCACTAGATTTTTCCTTATCATGGATTTCTTAATAAATACATTCATAAGCTATGTTAAATTATCATGAGGCTCAAACACCACTTTATTTTTTGGATTAACTGGGTAGTGTGATTTTATCACCAAAATTAATTTCATTCAAGGGATTTAACATCATCAAAAAAATTTACTAAAGGCGAGTAAACTAATCCAACATATTTTTAAATATAATTCTAAAAAAATTTGCAATATTTTTGGGATTATATTATATAATTTTAAATAGGTGGTCATATGATTCCACAAATTATTCATCTAATAATTATTCAAATATATTTCCTTCCCCACCTGTTCTTGGTTCATTGATGTAACTTCCTTGGAAATAATTTATATTTATATTTTCATAATTTATGAATTCTTAATAAGTTTTTATAATAGGTTAATCCTTCATATTATAATTTTATATCCCAAAAATCACACTAATTTTTATTCAAGTTATAATTTCATACAAATTACTACACGATTAGTTTCTATTATCTTCTACTTTCAATTAAAGGTTTTTCTTCTTCATCTATTTCAACTACTTCTTTGATTATTTATCAAAATCATATAAGAAGTAAAATTTTTATTGGTAGTTTAAATATATACTCTGAGTATTCACATAATAATCAATTTTTCAGATAATATCTATGTCTTCAAAAAACTAAAATATGTGATTCTAATCATTAGTGAACTATTTTTTGATACTAAATTATCCCTATTTTACCTCTATAATTCCTCAATGAAGGGATATAAATCCCTTAGAATACCTTTTTATTTCAAAAAGATACTTAATTTTTAATGTACCGAAAATAAAAAAGGATTTGTTAATGAGTTTGACCTCTAATGTGGATGACTACATATCTGGTGTGGAATGGTTATGATCACACTCGTACATAGTTTAACTTTTTATTATCATGATAAAATGTAAATAAGGGTACGACCTATATCAGGTATAAATATTTAAACTAAAAATACAAATATGAATGAAAACAATAGATATTTTTTGATATCGGACAAACTATACAACCATTATATAACACAATATTGGCCCAGAACTTCTTCAATAATGATCATTACGTAGGAACATGTCTATTATAAACATAATGAGAATGGATAACCTTCATATGTTATTATAAATCCAAAGGTATTCCTTGACATCATAAAAATATCTAGGACTATCTTGATCCTTATAAACTTAGTGAGTTATAATCTTCAGTCCTTATGATATAGAAATATCACTCCCTAAAATTTATATATCATTTTCATTGTTCTGTACGTTATTTATAAGATGATTGGGTCAATTTTACTCTTAATCATATTCTTCTCCTACAACTCAGTATATGAAAGTTGATATATAATCATAGTTCTATTAAAAATCCTTGACGTAAATTATATTTAGATAGTAACTGCTTTGAGTCTCCTTCATTAATACTCATGTTATCCATATTGATTTTAATCAGGGTGTCATGTAAAATTGCATATTATTTTTCAATAGATATATATTATTAAATAACATGAATAATATTTGAATAATTCTATACATCTGAAATTTCTCCATAAATATCAACTATTTCAACATTAAACATTATTATTATTCTATTTTTAAATAAATTTAGTTTTTTATTCTTTTAATTTCACTAAATAAAAGTATTTTAATTTCCTATGATAATTTTAAATAACATAGACTTCTACTCTCATCAATGTCTCTACAAATTCTACATCTATTTAAAGAATCATATATACATGAATTTTTTTTGTATCTATAGTGATCCATTATACTTATATTATTTCATGAATACACACTGGAAATCTGCACCTCATCCTGAATTACAGTGTGGTTCCCTCTTAAGAAACATACATCCTCATAAACTCATAAACTAAGTTATTCTCATTTTAATTACGAGGAATATTCTTGGAATGAAATCCAACTTCATTGTTTTAGATTGATCAATACTCATTCGTTCACCACATATCATATATTGAATCATAATAACAACATTTTTTCATTAAATTAAATATTTAATGAACAACAAAAAATCACATGGATGAAATTATTAAAGAAATCACTTTTTTGAAAACTATAGATTCATACACAAGAATAATAACATCATATGTATCATAGTGTGAACAGTTCCATTATGATAAATTCTCTAATTGATGGCCAATGTATAACATTTTTTCTTCATAATTATCACATCTGATTTAAAAATTTGTTAATTGTTTGTGGTATACAGAGATAAATTAGACTATATTTAGTAAAAATCATCCATATTCCTCAAATAAATCTTATTCACAGATAGATATTATTTTGTATCAACATTTCTAATTCATTTTCTTCATTTTTTCAAATAAATTTCACACTAAATATCTTACATATAAAAGGAATTTATTTACTTTTACCCATATTCACATTATTAGATTGATATCTTATATATATCTCAATTATATCAATGTATTTTCTATGATTATGAATATGGAAAATTTATTATTTATCATTTACTTTATTATTTTTTCAAAAACCTATAATTTTTGGAATATGTAAAAATAAATCTATGGATTATTCTAAAATCTCATCCACATAAAAATATGATTTCATAATTTTATATCCTCTATAGTAAAAAATGATATGATTCCAAAGCATAATTTAAGAGGTAAATATTATATTTAATATTTAATTTAACTTACCCTAACATACCATTAGTTATTCTTGAAAACCATTAAAGTATACTTTAAATTTATATAACTATATAAAATACATGAAAATACAAGGATTTAATATCATCAATAGTCATAAAAATATTCAAAATGATAAAAATTTATATAATAATTAGTACTATATGGAACTCTCTTCCTATTGCTCAAGTTATTTTTAGAGTATATATATATAATATAAATAATATAGAATTATATTTAAACCACCATTTACCAGATTTGATGGTTCTTTAATAATTTCAAATTGAAGTATCTCAATTTATTTTTAATATGAATATCAATATAACACACTTAACTTCCAATATTTATAGAAGTTATTTAATTGTTATGTAATATTCTCCAATAATCCCATATCAAAGTACCTTCCATGAAAATTCCAACCTTCTTCTAATAAACTATCTTATAAACTATATCTCCATTCATTTATTTTTTTTACAATCTTGATTCATGTGTAGCCTCATGCTCACTGGAAAACAAGTTGACCAGAAACAAAATGTGGTCATAACACATATCATGAATTTTTAACATATATGGAATATTTTTTATTATATTTATATATCTCATTAAATAAATAAAATTAACACAATTCAATCATGTTAATGTAAAAATATTATAAAAAAAACTATTAATAGTACACATCTATAATTAAATATATTATGTTCTTATATTCTTATTGATATACATCACATAAAAATTGTAAATAAAACATTTTCATGATATTAATTATAATCATATAAATCCAAAATTATAGATAGGAGCATTTATGGAGTGAAATGTAGTTCAATTCATAATTTCGATAATAGAATTTATTCTGAGATGACAGTGTGATGCCTAACCAAAATTACCATAATCTATAGATCATTATCCATTTCTGATTTTAAATTTTACCATATATTTTTCTCAAATGCATGATTTTTTATAATATTCATTCATATTATAATTTTAACCAAAATGTCTATAAAAATGATTAAACTATAGAAAATATTTTTAAATACCTACTAAAAACAACTAGAAAATATGATATAACATTTATGAGAAATATTTACAAAAATATTATTAAATAAATAAATCCACAATATAAATACAATATATTTATGAATATGTAAAATTGAGAAATAATTTGTTGAATAATTTATATATTTATAATGAGAAAAAACTATACAATTATTTAATCATCCTAATAATCATATTGGAACTATTTAATGTCACATAGATATCATGATTCCCATATCCACTTTCTAAGATATATTTTTAAATTATTTAATTTCTTATTAAACAATGATTACTTATATCACTGATTATTATAGCATAGCCAATTGTTTTTATGGAATAGTGAATTATCACCATGTGATTGTATTTTGTAATATTAATTTCATTTTATATCGAGGTGTATTAGTATGTGCTATTATGATGTGGTAAATTTTAAAAAAAAATTAAGCCGATAATGATTTTGACTTGGGGTAGTATGATAAATCCCATTTGGATAATGTCTGTATACTCTAGGAATACTCTCCATAAAAATTTTCCATGATAAGGAAGTCATTGATTTTATAGAATATAAATTTTAGAAAGAAAATAAAAATATAAATGAACTCGAAAAAACCCATGGGAAGATATTGTGACTGTAAGTTTCAAAGTGAAGTCTTCAGATAAGGAACACGATATTCCCATTATTAAATATCCATATCTAATTTATTACATATTTAGTTATCATTTATTCCAAATTTAATTAAACTCTCATCAATTAAAATTTTGTATTGTTAAAAATATTCTATTTTTTAGAAACAAATATTCAATATCCAGTTTTTTTTTGTTATAGACTAATTTTGATGTGTTTTATTATTGAATCACTTGGTGAAATTCCCTTACCCATTTTTCATGATATTAAGGTATCAATCTATGCATAGTTTCTTAAATTAAGATATAATTTTATATTTCATTTTAGAGAGTTTAATAGAAATCAAAGAAAATAATAATCTCTTAATTAATTTATTAATTTATCATGGATTCACTTGTATGACACTTTTGATTATCTTGGAAACATGAATAAATTGTGAAAAAATAATTTATTCGATGTCTTCCCACGATTGATTTCTTGTTATATATCACATTAATGAGTATGAAAAAATCTATGAAAGTCTCATATAGATATAGAAATAACAAATATAAATTATAAATAAAAATACCAATCAATTGTTTTGAAAGGAATATAATTAGGGATAATAATTAATTGTATTCACGCACTGTTAAATTCAACAAAACATATTGATAATGAATTTTTCAGCATTCATGAAATTAGAAAACATAAAATAATTTATCCAATCGACTATGTTAATGTCATAGTAAAGAAAACCAAAAGTAACCAATACCACTCTCTCAATGATAAAATCACTCTATAAATAATTTAAATGGAAATTCAATCCATAACTGGCTCTGATATCGACAAACATGATCTACCGCAAATTGAATATTGGCTTGTAATAGTCATTAATAGAATACCTTTGATGCATGTCAAGTATATGAATCACAACACTTGATAAAGTGACACAACAGTCATATAAACATTATGAATTCTAGAAACACACATTCTCTTGTAAAACTAACAATACCACATGTAAATAAAGGAAACACTAGAAGGCAAAGGCATTATTCGGAGGGTGGACACTAATTTCCCACTGAATTGTTTATCACATTTTGGTTTAGTTAGGTTGAATATATATGGTTAAGGTGTTAATATAGTTGAGGTTGGTGTATAATGGTGGTAGAATTTGGAATAGCTTCATGTAGGTATAGAGGATGACATTATGGGGGTGGTGTGACTCACATCTATAAGGCGTGGTCAGTGGTGTACGAGGTAAAGGGTTGGTAGTTGTTTTGAAGGTGAATTTCAAAGGATAAGGCAATGTAGTGGTCTAGTGGTGGGGTAAGCTATGATGGAAATGAGGCATAGCTTATTTATGATTCCAATATGACGTGTCTTTGTTGGTAATGTAATGTATTATGTTATTGTGAATGAATCCTCTCTCAGTACAACACATACACCGAATCATTGTATAATATAAAAAAGAAAATTAATTTACATGGTTTTTTGGTTGACCTACTCCCATAGTGGATGTAAATACATACATATTTTAAAAAGGAGAGAATGATTAAAATTTTTACACATATATGAACCCATAATTTATATTAATTTTGTGTAATATAATTCAAATAGGGATGTCATAAATAAAATCATGATAGAACAAAACCCATTCATCAGTCTTATTTAGGTGGAACCATTTCCATACTATAACTATGGGACTAATCTGTTGGTATCCTACAATTAAATATCTAATTATTCCTTGTATATATAAATCCCCTTTGAATTCTTATATCAATACCTTATATAATTCATCTTTTTAGATAATTCCACTATTTATTTTAGATTATATCTCTAGCTCACTGTTCCTCTTTACAATGTGAAATCATAATTAGAAGTGGATCATATCTTTTCTAGGTCCCTTTAAAAATCAAAATAAACATATAACAAAACAAATATAATAATGTTTTTATCTCTCATTAACATGTACCAAACATATATGCCAATTTTTGTTTAATATACAATCCATCTTCCTCCTTTCCAATATCCATTACAAGGGACATATGTGTAATGACTTGGAATGCTCAAGATGTGTGAAATATATGGTCATGTACAGACCATAAAAATAATAAACCTCAAAATTCATAGGAATATGGAATAAGATCAACATATTTACATTCTTCTTATGAAGTTAGACATAATTATGATCCATGTATGAAATTAGGAAATAACATGTTTTTATTATTAATAAATTCCATCCTTATATGTAAATATCTTAAAATATTCTAGTTAGTTTAGGGTATCAACACCCTTATCATTGTATTATACAGTAGCAATCCTAATTAAATTTTTAGCCTCCCTAATATCATATTCTCAAATTATATGTTGATATGATATTTCTACTAGTCAATATCCAACTCACTTTTACATGCGTTCAACATAGTACCAATGTATAAAAACATGTAGTTTTATGTGACTTAATGAATTTTCCTAAGGTGGAAACAATGATTGAACCAAATACAAGAATATTTATAATTCAATATAAATGTTTTGAAACCTTTTTAAAACATTATCAGTGAATTCTTTAGGACCTAAAATGTAATTTTTCAATTTGAAAACTGAAATCCCATTCCATAATACATGGAATCCAAAATGTTTTATCATATATATTTATTCCTATAATATTCTATAAAAAATTGTTTTATTGGTGTAAATTTAGAGAAACTATATATAAAACTAAGAAACCAATGATAAAAATTTCTCATATATGCATTTTTACTAGTAAGATAAAATAACTCCTCATTGTTAATCCCTTCCTTATATGCATATCAACCAATAAAAAGTTTAAACATGGAACATATAATATTCCTTCTAGTGTATTCATCCATTTTAAAAAACATAGATTTCCCTCGAACATGATTCTTTTTCATCATAGGAGTATCACGATCCTAGGTCTCATTCAGAAATACTAACCACATTTCATCCTCTCTAGAATAAATAAACTCCTGCACATATTTTCTATCCAATATATCATGAAATATTTCTATAAAACAATTTACAATTATAATAAGATAATAAAAACCATTTCATCATACCAGAGTGTTGTCTTATGGTTTTTATGTTCTTCAAGTGGAAATAATCTCTCATTATGAATTATCCTACATGAATGAAACATCTTCTTAAATAATGATATTAGTTGGGTTTTGACACTCTATCACATGATTCTCTTGATAAAAATGGTGTAATTTTCTACACATAAATAAAAAAATTATCTATGAAATACATAACTTTGTTATAATAATTCAGATTCTCAATCACTGACTTACCAAGTGTGATGCCAAAAAACTGAGAAATACTCTTTGCTTATGGATCACATAAGTGAAAAGCCTTAATACAAACACTAATGATTTGAAAAATATCATTTATCACTCACAAAAAAATCATTTTTATTATTATATATGATAATATGCAGGGAAAAAATGATATGAATCCTTTCATAATAATAATAATCTTTACTAGAAAAATCTATTGTAAGATATTTACCAGTAATCGTATAATTAGTAAATCTGTTCATATTGTATGCTATTAATTTTGAGAAATATTGAGCATGAGATGGATACTCAACCCACAAACACAACATTTTAATAAAAAACAATGATATAGAGAGTGTACATGAGGCAAAATTTTCATTCACAAGAAAATAGATTAAATAAAAAATGGGATGAATGAAAGTTCAAGACAGCACAAACTATAAATGGAGCAGCAAAAGAAGTAAACATGTGTTCATCCTATAAAAAAAAGGAGAAGTAAATATTTTATCCTTTTCAAACCAAATTTGTATAGAAAAGAAGTCAACAAGATAAAGGTAAATGGAGTGTCTGAAATTATATATATGATCATAATCGAGGACAACATGGTCTGAACCAACACGAGCACTACATTCAATATCAATATAGTGGTTCCATACAACATCAATAAGGACATGATCCCCCCTTCAATAAAAAATGATGTTAAAATTTCATTATGAATAAATTTTCCATAGTTATTTCCACCAAGTCAGGAGAATATAGATAGAAAATAAAAAAACTCAAAATTCAAAGATAGATCATACATATTGATTCTGCATCTTATTATATAGAAAACAATTGAATTGAAAAATCATATCACCAGTAATATGTCCATTATGAAGTAGGAAATGATGTGATCCTTTCCAAAGCATCAATAAATGCCCAAATTTCATGCCAAAATATAGTGAAACTCAAAGGAACAATCATCTAAACTGTATACTAAAATCCATCATTAAAATATCAAGATAGAAAAAAATTTATACAGGTAAAATAAAATTCCCACGGTATGCCGCCAAAGTTATATATTGGATATATTTTTTATTATTCCTTTATCTTTATAAACATACACTTCTTTATTTTAAGGTATATATTATAAGAATATCACCATTTCTATATTTCTGTAATGTTATATAATCTTTTCCATCCATCCATGAATTGAATGCTTTACCCACATCTTACACAATTAAGTAATATTCTCAGTACAAATCATAATTATTTCTATCATCTTCTTAATCATCAAAAGTCAAGGTTACAATAGGTTGTTGAATAAGTACCGGTTGTGTTGGAAGATTAATATTTTCCTTCCCATAGTATATAAATGACCTTGTAACTATTTTAATTCAAAGTTATAGTAGTCTGTAAGATTCATTTTTTTTTCTATTTGGGGAAATGAGTCCATAAATACCGACTAATAGGATATCCACATCCTAGAAAATGTTTTTAAGTAGGATGTCCCAATTAGATTAGATTTATCATCACTATCCCGTAAATATTCACTAGAATCAGTGAGGGGACATTATCATTATCTTGTGTTTCATCGGTTTCAATGAAATAGACAACCCAACATGTATTATCCTTATTGTATGTATGATAAATATTTACTATATATACAAAATCAAAGAGATTATAAGGAGAGGTCATGTAATTAGGAGGTCGAGTATGGGTTTGATTGAAAATGAAATCCCTATGGATACTATAATTGGATTCAACATTTTTAGCTATTCCTTTTTGAACCCAAAGAATTTTTTTGTGCAATGGTGGGATTACATAAAATCTAATCCAACAATTATTTGTGCAATAGATAATTTTAAAAAAAAATTTGTAGTAGGATGGTAAATTATCAATGATTACTTCATGTATAAAACATGAGTCACCATTTTCAATCCACATGTGTTGTGGTATAGGGTGAAAAAATTCAATTTAAACACAAATTTGTGAAACATATTGCCTAACCAAATTCATGGATGCAGCATCACATTTCATAGTTTTCAAAAATAATGTTTAAATTGAAGGGGGGGAATTCAATTAAAAAATATGTAGAGGAAATCAAGGAAAACCAAACCGAATAGTTGTTATGAGGGACTCAAAATTGAAAATGATATCCTGATGCTATTTAAGAAACATTCATGGAACAACCACCAAAATACAATATTCACATCATCCAAATATGGTAATAATAACTTTCTAATAGAAATTGGAAAATGAAGTAAGAAGAATTCGACAACCCTACATGAAACCGAACAAAAAATCACTTCCAAGGTCTTCTTAAGGAAAGATAGTGGGGTTATTTTCTTAATAAATCTACCAAAAATAACAATTCATAGGTTAGATGAAAGGAATATAACCTATTAATTTCAAAATGAAATCAATGATAAACCCATATGTCTGTATTTCAGTGGTTTAATGTGGCCCATATACATGTCATCATCATTCAATAAAAATGATTTCTTATATTTAGTAACAATGTTTTCATAAGAAAAATGATCTGGGTTAGGGTTTCTTTGTTGCACACTCAGGGGTGCAGTCTCCCATGAGTCTCTCTTATTATTTTGATGTGTACTATTTATATTAATGATTATATTAAAAATTATTTTATCAATCCTATCTAATATAATGTAATCCATTAATTTTAAATGAAAATATCATTCATATTTTCTACTACTCAATTATATAGTTTTATTCCAGGAACAGTAATGTGACTCACAAAACCTTAATCATGATAATCATTATTGAAAAGATATGTTGTCTATTCTCCATCATTTTATGATATTAATCATTTAATATTATCACATTTGATTTTCAGGAATCTTATTCCATTTAATGAATACAGATGTAAATTCATCAATATATATCAAGTAATAAAACAAAACCTATCATTTTTAATCATCTACAAATGAATCAAAATATTGATCACCTCAAAATGAAGAATTTTTTAATGGACCGTAAACATCATTGTGGATTTATTGATTGTTTCCTTTACGAAATAGGTTTCCATGAATAAACTAACTATATTTTTTTTACCCATAACATTAAAGGCTCAAATTCTATTCTATTGTGCATGAATGATATCTCATTGGAACTCATTCATAAAAGTATTAGAAGATGGAAAAAATCACATAACTTTATGTGGATGGGTCATGTTGACCTACTCCCATAGGGAAATGGAATATGTAATTATGATCAAATAGTGACTCTTATTAATATTTTTACCAACGTAGGGAATGAAAATATACATAAATGGGGAATAATGGATCTAAAATTGGTTAGTTATAAATATTTTTTGGGTGGAAGAATTCTATAGATGGGGTCTTATTTGTGTGGCACCAACCCCCTACTAAAAATATATGTCCTCTATAGTAGTCACCTAGAACATGTGTTTATATTTATGCACAATCATTCCACCAATACAAGATCAAGGGAAAATAATTAATTGTAGACAACCTGATAATGCATTCTCCTCTACAACCATATATGAAAACCATATTTCAAAATTCACTATTAATATAAATATATATAAACATAATAAGAATATATTTTATATTATAAAATGTAATTTAATAATAATATTTAAATTCAATTGATAATGATAATAAAAAAATATCAAGAGGCTTTTGATCTTACTAACTTTAATAATAATTATGATAATATGCATTATAGATATGTACATATAATTATATAAACAAAGTAAAAAAATTAAATTAATTATAATAATACAACTATAGATAAAATATTATAATAAAACTAATATTAATAATATTTAATAAAAATTTGAAGTAATAGAAAATAAGAATAAAAATAATTACTATTATATTAAAAATAATAACAACACAAAAACTAATTATATACAATATAAGATAATAAGATAGAAAATTAATTTTTACTAATAACAAAAAATTACTAATATAAATATAAAATTAACTAAATATAAATTTTATAACTAAAATACATAAAATCATAAAAAATAACCAAATACTAAAAAAATTAACTTAAATTCAGTAAAAAGCATTAATGAATATATACAAATGCTAGTTATTTACTTTCCCTTCATGTACAACACCAATGTATCTCTACCCATTGATATATAAAAAATATTCTTTTTAATAAATAATAAAATATTTTTGATATATCTTGTACATATTATGATAATATGTTTTTATTCATGATATTTCAATAAAATATCTTATAGTTCGGTCTAATGATATAAAATAAATAAATGTAGACGTCTCAATGATTTCAAAAATAATATCCCATGTAATGATATCAATATGTCACTTTCTGCAATAAAATATTGTATATATAAAAAAATTAATATAATTCATGATTTCTCTAAATATTTTCATGATTTGGTCTAATACAATTTCTAGATTTCTAAAGCATCACACATAGAAAAAAATAAATGTAAATTTCACCTAAACACAAAAATTCTTATGGAATGATAATAAATATATGTTTATATTTTAATAAAAAAGGAAATAAAAACTACTATATTATATTAAACATAAATGGAAAATAATCCGAATAAATATTAATTATCAAAGGATGTGACGTTTTTCTGTATTTTAATTATCAGATATGTGATTTTTAAATTTGAGAAGATCCAACCAACCAAGACACCTCTTCGGAAGTGATAGGTTGAGTATGCCACTCTTATATTGCCTCCACATGTCTAGTGGCTAGTCACTAGAACCATTAAGGAATACACACAAATGGGAGGAGATATCCCAATCATCTTTCTATAAAATATAAAAACACACTAGTAGTAAAAGGGAAGACCCTGATATGATAGACGCACTAGTTGAAATAAAAAATATGAATACATAATTATGCCTTACATCTAAAGGAATATCATATCCTTCAATGGACTAAATGAAAGATAAAAATTCATCATGTTATGTTGATCTCATCTTGTTCCAAAAAATCAATGAATTCTGCATGTTGCACCAAGCTCCAACTCCTTAGATATAGATCTGAAATATAGTCAACATATATTCTATATGAATAGTCGCAACATGTGTAGATATGAATATCCAATAGAGTGGAGTATATATATACCCAATAATATTTCTTAAATATAATAGAAAATAGGATTGTGGGTTTGAACATATGTCATGCCAAACTACACAACCACCTGAATAAATAATGCAAGAGGGTGAAATAAAGGGAGGAACTACCAATCCAACACCCATGTGGAACACTATGTAAACTCACTAGTGTTTTCCAATGATATCCCAAAATACACACTCATCTATATAATGAGGGTTCTATTATCAAAGCCACTCGATTAGGGGATGATAACTCCAAATCAAGAAATTATATGGGAAAATAATACTCAACACTTATTTCCATTAAAAAACCTACTATACTGAAATCTAAATTAATGACCCCTCCCTGACCTATATCTACATAGAATATCTATCTTTATTATTCTATAAGAGGAGAACTAAAACCCCACAAATAATGTAACGCCTTATGGATTTCAGTATATAGATCCCATATTTAAGAAAACACATTGAACTAAGAACCAGTACAATTAAAACATGGTATCCATCATAACAAAACATAGGAAATTAATATGAATGTTGATATGTTTTCATTCTCAGAATATTTTACATTTAAACTGCAATATCAACAATTTATTGAAATTATATCACTGCATTCTCTCATACACGAGGAATGGAAATCTTGTTCCCTAAACCGGGTGTGAAGCATTGTGTCTAAGACAATTGGAAGGGAGAACATAATCCTTATCAAGTATATTACAAAAAATAGTAGTCCAAAATCCTAAACACACATAATATGAGAATAATCAATTATCAAAAGAGAATCCACCACCTGATCATGCTCATATATGGGATGTACCCATATAGATGGGTTTAAATAGACTACTCATTACTCTATATTTCATTGAGATAAAAAACTATCCACTAAGATCCAAAATTTCCATCACTAATACATATAATGTAACATCTTATTTAGGTATGCACGCTAATTTAGAACACACCTCCAACTAAGGGTTTACCTTCCTTGGAAGTTGATCCATCTCTTGAAATCTACCACTACTAATACAGTCCCACCACTTAAATCACATAAAGAATCTTGATATATGATGATGGATGAGACTTTAAATAAAGCGGACAAGCCACATAGATGTGAGATATGTCCCATTCCACTAATAAAGGATATTGGGTAGGTCATATACTTACATGTATAATATATGGCTTATCGAACATATGGATATTGTTTCCATTTTCTCTATAGGTGAACTATATTAGGTCCCAATTATTATTCATAGAGGTAAATATAATAATTGGGTGTCATAATTCTACAGCCACAATGACTAAATAATCTTGAGTCTAGTGAATATAAAAAATAAAGGATACTTTATAATCACCACTCTAGCTATCTCAATTTTAGATCACAATGCTCAGAAATGAGAGTGAATATATCTACTATTTTAGATAACATCATAACACATAGGCTACAAAAACGAGGATAAAAACAATGAAATCAATCATCTCCTATTTCGAAAACCATGTCAGAAACTCTGAATCTATGGATTATAGGAAAAAATAAACTATATATAACCCTCACATCCATCTACATCCCATTGAACCACTCTACCAGGAAGACGTGACTACACACCTCTAAGAAAACCCCCCTTATCTATGACTTCCCAAGCTCTAAGAGATTAATATCCTACAATAAATCTCAGGGGACACCTTTTAAAAAAAGTATACGATGTTCCTCTACTAGATGTATGATTACACAACAGGAGGGTCTGCAACACTTGAACCTTCTCCACTCCATCAACTAGAAACAGTCATCATATTTAGGAGATTATGTTCTGCATTAAATTCACTATCATCTCAAAAATGGCCTATAATAATGATGATGTTCTCACCATTATAATATATATGGATAAATAATCATTATATACTAATTTATTCCTAAATCAGGATCCAAGGTGGTAAAATGAAAATAATGTAATATGAGTTAGCATACGACATGTAATAGGATTACATAATATGCGCACCCAAACACCCATCCTCGTGCATGTAGTATTATCTAATTGAAGTTTTACATCCATAGTATATAGTATATCCTTACCTAGCATGTGATGTGAGGTCCCTAGGTACCATGAAATGCACCCTAACTTATAATATATTTTTTACTAGATATAATGTAAACAAATACACTCCATTCCCCTCACAAGGTATGTCTATACATGTACATATAAAGGCCCTATATTATGTTCCCTAGTGTTCCACACAAATTATATATTGTAACTACATCCAATTTAGTCATAAACCATAACATGGGTTTTAGATAAATACTACACATTTTGTGTTCTAGAGAATACATTCTTGGTAGTATAAATCTCAAAAAAAAAACTCCAAAAAAATTTCTACACAATTTGAAATATCTAGGATTCAATAAAAAATTCATGGATCAATAAAAAAATAGAATAAACATTCCTAAAAAAATAACAAGATCAGATATCAAATGAAAATAAAGAGAAATTTATAATAACTACTCCAACATTTAGGTTGATCGCTATAGATTCATATCCTTGTGTTTTTTCAATGATCCAATATGGTATTCTCTGGAGAAACTAGTTGGCCATCTTAATATAAAGATATCCTCATAGATGACTTCCTCTAGGATCCAATTTATCAATGTGTATGGGGGAATAAAAATAATATTGGATATATATGATCTAAATAGTTTACATGGGAATTTAATACTTATAATTAATTATTATTATTCTCAATTAAATGTTCTTGACTAAGGGATGAAAAATATAAATGAAAATTAAAACATTAACATGTAGAAACCATGACCTAGATTAATCCAAGAATTCATACATATATTACTCCATTTTGTAAAGAATATAATTATGTTTTAACCCATGAGAATTATGAATATAAATATTAAATATTCAGAATTATTCACTAGTTTTGACATCTCACCAAAATACAGTCCAAGGGTAAAATCCAAAATTCGAAAAAAAAAATTCAATTTGAAAAATATTAAGAGTTAAATCACAAGGAGAAATTTATTATATTACCTAACAATGCCTCATGGGTATTTGAAACTCCAAAATAAGACAAGGCATCAGAATAAATAATCCTAGAGCGCTAGATCTACCAAAAATTAGGATATTTTTATCCCAAAAGGTAACCGTATATAATAAATATCCATGAAACAATGATTTTGAACTCCTAAAAAACATAAAACATCATTTCATGAGCTCCCCCATCTTTATATATTCTATTAAAAATAATGGACCCTAAACTCACCCAACTAAACAATTGATCACATTCCCAATACTAATGGATTACACATCTGATAGTAATTTTCCTCTACACTTCATTATACTATATAATATTCCTTCTCCTAATATTCTCAAAGAATTCCCAAGAATAGCCTCAATTTTAAAACTATGAAAATTTTTATTTACCCATTATACTGAAAATCCATGTTTTATGAGATATGGGTTTTTTCATAACGAAATTTACGAGGCATGTCATGCTCCATACCTTATAAAATATAATCCATAATATTTTCTTCTAGAAGAAATATATATAGATTATTTTAATGAACAATAGTTTATATGTGAACTTTAGTTCATTAATAAATATGTTAATATTATATTATATATAGAATTATACATATAATCGAATAGAGAAAGAAAACGTACATTATTTTATTTATAATAACATTATTTTTACCCAGAACTAATCCAATGAAAATTCCAAAAATTACAATGTAATACAAAATATGGAATAAGTAATATGGAAAGGGAAAATTCATATTGTCCCAATTTTCTAGAATCATCATCCCAATGAACAACACTAATGAAAATAAACAAAATATTTGTAAAATAATAAACATATTATAAAATTTAAATAATGAGGTAGAAAAGGTAGTGAATAATGTATTAATGAATGAAGGGTTATCCATATTAGGTAATATGACTATTGGGTTATTAATTTGAAAATTGGAATAGTAATGTGACCGTTGGAATAATAATATGACAGTTACAAATATTAAATTGAGTGTTGGGAATAGTAATTTGACCTGAAAAGAATGTCATTTAGCTTAAATATTATTAATATTATATAATTTAAGGATATATAAATATCATAATCCCATAAAATAAATATCAAGGCTAAAAAATTAATGCAATTATGGGCACATTTTTAATATTGTGTATTTTATTATATTTATTAAAAACCATAATTTTTATATTAAAAATTAATGGTACATTTATCTAAAGATAATTTTTTAAAATTAATTTACATTTTAAATTTATAATATCATAATTCTTCAAGCATGATTTTTTAGTGTATTTTTTGAAATACTTAAATTTTTAATAAAATAAATAATATTTTTCAAATGATGCTTGTGTAATGTCATAATGATGATAAAATAAATACATAATAAATGAAAAAATGGCAATTTATACAAAAATAAATTTAATAATATAAATGGGTTATATATAAACAACAATCTTAATTTTATATCCTATGATTTATTTTCTAAAGTCTTATGTTATTTTATTCCCTTAAAATAACGTTATTTTTTTACTCTATCCCTTTTTAAAAAAACTAATAAATTAGGATTATATTTTTATAAATGTATTGAAATCACAATATATAATTCAAATGTAATTTCATAATTTAAAAAAATTTACCATATAAAGGATTACATTGGATATAATATACTATTCAATATTTTATCCTTAAAATACACATATCCTTGTGTAAAAATTACTCCTCACACCTCCCTTGAAAAAACACTCCTCCCACACATACCAAATATAAATATATTAAAAACTTCACTCTCTAAATCACCATATAATCCATATATATGTTATAGATATATTCAAATCTATATAATCATGAGATATAGTGTCGCAGAAAAGAAACCACCAGGAAGAAGGTATGTTATCCAAGAATTATCATCACAATTTCATATACTATTTATATTTTTTATATATTCTTTTCAAACCCAAATATTAATAAATAATAAAATATCTAGGATAAAATTATATTAAATATGTTTAAATACAGTAATGTATTTATTAATTACTTATTTATATGTAAATATTTTATTTTCTCTACTATTGACAATGTCCCTTCAACAATTGGTTAACCGCCCACGAAGAATTTTATAACTCATTCAACACACCCCCATAATGTATGGATATTATGAATTATGTATAATATAAAATATTTTAATTTACTAAATTAATTTTTTTGAAATTAATTTTATGTTTTAAAAAATATCAGGAATAATAATAATGATATAAAAAACGGGATAATATAAAGAAACCTGATATCAACACAATTCTCATTTAAATAATAATATTATAAAATTGAATCAAATTATTATAATGGATTACTCATCACATAAATAAATATTATCCACTTCTAGTTACAATTTTAAATAAGACTTAATTTATTATTCATTCCCATGAAAAATAATGAAATTGAATGGATTTTAGGTAAGGGGAATCTATAAACAAATCATCTTCTTTTGGGGTTACCTAATCATGCACACTATTATATATATATAAATATATATATTGTTTTAATGTCATTAAAATTTCATTTCACTATTATTTCTATATTCTGTTATGTATATATGTGTTTCTACCTTTCCAAAATTATTTTTAATCTAAATACAATGATTTATATAAAATAAATCATTAAAAAACATTGGATCCCCTTGAGTTATTTATAATTAATAGATCAATGATATTTTTTCTAGAGTATGACCTCACAAGTTCATTTGGGAACCCCCAAAGGTTATTCCAAGATGTATAGTAAGTGAAATACATTATAAAAGCTATTCCTTTTTTGGGTTTATTTCATGACCAAAAATGTTTTACATTCTATAAAAAAATAATGATTCTGATAGTTTTATGATGTGACAGGTGAGTCTAGAATTTTATAGTCATTTAATAATGATATTATATATTATAAAAATATCTTATAAATGTATATGATGTTATATTTTTTTACTAATCTTTGTGGTAGTTAATAATTGTTTTATATTGTTTAATTATTAACTATTTTACAAATTCCATGCCTTTATCAAATGTTTCTATCATGACTATAGTGATGAAATTATGCATATGATAATAGATGATGATTATTCACACCCATTTAAAGCAGATTCATGTCCCACATTCATCTACATAATACAATTTTAACTCACACATTTCATTAATGTAATTTTCAAAGTTATTACATGTACTAAGGACAATGTTAGATCCTTTTGGTGAATAATAGAATATTTGGATAATGTTTATGTTTTATTATTTAGTAGTGATGTATGATCCTGGTTTTTTAAAGACACAAAACCTTTAAATACATGAATTTATTTCTATTATATTTCTTATTTGAAATCTTATTTAATAGTATTTTTGAAAGAATTTGGGTCACTATAGTTGGTATCAGAGGAAGGTTTCTTAAATTATGGAATCTGGATTAGACATCATTAGTAAAAACTATAGGAATAATACCATGTATATGAAATAATAATTTGTTTTGGTAATGTATATGAATCTACGGTTTTTTATAAATTAAATCATTATTTACAATCTGCAAGTATATATGGATCCTGAATAGTTTAACTAAGGGGTAACAACCATGAAACTAGAGTGTTGGCCATTGAATCAATAATCACATAGTGTATAACAACGAGTCTTTTTCCACAAAATATTTGATAATTCCAGGGGGATATTATTCATATAATAAAAAAATATACAAATAATTATTAAGGACAAATAACTAATTTAATTATTTCTTCCAAAATTTAATAAGATTAAAGAACATGATTCAACAATAATTGTTTTATAATGTGGGAAAATTTTAATCCTATAATATTTGAAATTATAAATTATTTGGGTATAAAACTAAATTATTTCCTCATTATTTGTACTCTTATTTTTATTCAAAACATTTATATTTTAGAAAATTCTGGGAACCATGTAAAATAATACCTAAAACCTGTGTGAGTAATGATCCAATAATTGTAGGAATTACATCCCCGATCACATGGTAGAAGTGTTCAAAACATCATGGAGATTCTTAATCTTTTGTCTACGTCAATGAAAAATAAACCTAATAATTTGGATCATTCACCTTCACCTAAAAATTGGATAATGTCTATAAAGTACATTATGTGGAAAAGATAACATACTTTTAGAGGCCGTTTTAATCCAACCATAAAGATTAGGGACACTGGAAAAGTCATTCACAAATTTTATTAATGAAAAAGATAAACCAAATATTCTATTACATAGGATTATAAAAAATTGTTAGTGGACCACTACATGAAAGTCACAATATATAGGTGATGTGCAACATTCAAGAACTCTGAAAGGCCACATCATGCTTCCTTATAGGATAGATCTTTTGGAATTCGCATTCTAACCTAATTTTACTCTCCATAACCATACGAAATATTATGATTGACATGAGGGGAATGATTAATACCTTAAATCCAATGAGAATGAAGTTTCCATGGTATGATTCAGGTTTTTCTCATGATAGTCATGACTATTGTTTTAGAGTTGGATTCAATCCATATGATGGTCCATCTATTTAAGACATCATACATTATGGAAAGCATCATCTCCCACAACTCCACTTCATTAGAATTTATTATTCTAATGTAATGAAAATAGAAACCATTGACTAAACCACAATGGGTTCAGAAAATACTTCAACAACCTGAAGGTTTAATAATTCTAGATTCTACACCATCCAAGTTGAATTTAATCCAAGAGGCAATCAGTGGAATCCATCTTACAGATTTTAGGTCCAATGACTTCTTGGGTCGGCCGACAACTCAAAACAACAGGAGGCTTTTCATATAACTTACATTTTTATGCTTTTCCCTGATTTTATCCTTTGAATAAGAATGGACCAGTTTGTGCATTCCAAGGATGCCAACATTCGTTTATGGAACATGTCCCTAAAACCAGACTGAATTTCATTCATTCACTATCAAGGAGATCACTGATGTAGCCAATAAAAGCAGGATCTAGTGGACATATACACTCTATTCTGCATTAGTGATGATTTCCATATGATTCCCCAAATGTCTACCCACACCCAGATGGGAAACAATTAAACCCAACATAATCCAAAAATTTATGCCCATATGCACAATAAATATAAATTTTTTTACATTATCATTCTCTTTATGGTAAAATAAGTATGCTGAAACAATGCTTTTTCTGGTTTACATTAGCTGGTCATGAGTTGGTAGTCATTTTTTTCAGATTCTCTATAAGTTTATGTAGCTCTTTGGTTTCTTTAAAGGATCTTTAAACTTGGATAACCATGTAGTTTTCCTTATAGTGCTAAAACACTCTATCTTGTAATAATCATTGGCATGAAAATGATCCATGATGATTTGTTTCTAGATAAGGGTGTCAATGACAATAAAGGTGCGGTGATAAATTTACATCATAACCTATATAGGGATAAAGTCAAGGGTGTTGTATGTTACCATAAGGTCACTAAAAGTCATCTGATTACATTTAGGTAGAATGATAAGCTTATCCCTTAATGATATATCCAGCCAAAGAGTGTTCATAAAATATAAATCAAATTTCATGTAGACTAACCATTTTTTGTTCTTAAGGATATCATTTAAGGAGTACTTAATTGAAGGCCTCACTAAAGACTGAAGGTAATATTTATAACAATCAAGTATGATTCTTTTGAACCTACTTAATATAAATCCACACGAGGGCTCACTGGGGGGTCAATATATTCCATGAGAATTTTCCAACGAGATCATCATTGAAATTTTTATGATCTTTTATTCTATGGCCCCTATTTGTGTGGGATTAATACAGTCCTTCCATGATAATATAAACATTTTCTTTTCAAGAACCAATCTAGTCCAAATGACATTATCGATCATAACAATATGCTTATTGGGGAGTCCTCTTGGACTTCTATATAATGAAAAAATGTATAAAATTTAGAGGTGATCAATGAGTTTATGATGCACACCCACCCATCATTGGAAAATGATTTAAGATTTCATTTAGTAAGTTGGTTGAAAATTATAGAGCTTATTCCTCTAATAAATTTGCTTTTCACATTTCCCTAGAAAATTGGTACACTAATGTAGGTAATGGGGGGAGACCCTTTCATTACATATAGTCTTAGTGTAGTTATTTTTTGTCTTCCCATAGTTATTCCATCACCAAACACAATAATGGATTTTGGACAAGAGATTGCTTACCCATCCACTTATTTATAATTAGTAAAAAGGAGGTGAATGGAAGATACGGTTCTTTGAGATACTTGGAAAAAATAATTATATCATATGCATATATCATGTGCAATGAAATAGTCTCACTTATACCATATCTGATTTATTTATCAAGTCCATGATGGGGAATACCATTAATTTACATACATAGATAATCCTACGCATTCTCAAATAGAGACCCTGAGAGTGGATCTCATAGAAAAAACCCCCATGTGCATTGAACGAAGCCCTTGAAAGATCCATTTATATGGATGGACATCCTTACTAACGATAGGGTGGAATATTTCATCTTGAGAAATGAATAAGAGAATACACATAATTTAAGAACATTGAGTATGAAATTTCATTTAAGGGTTTCAATATACTTTGAGATATAAATTTTCATGAAAAAATTTACATCCTTCTCTATCCTATTCATTATGTTCACACATTCCATGTCTCTCAACAAGGAGTTGTGTGTATATTTACAAGGGGAAATCCATACTGATTTGTTGTAATGTGTGTTTTAATGAGCAAACTCATTCTGATAATGATGATTTTACATATAACTTTGGGTATTGTGATTTCAAGGGAAACCGGTCTAAAGTAATTGATTTCCACTACACTATCAGTCATTAGAATTAATTAAATAATGTTTTAAATCCATCCATGTGTAAAATAGGTTTGGGTGAAAAATTATCCTACACCATTAACCATTTTATCCCGTATGATGTCCCAGTAGAACATGAATAATTTATTTGAGAATCCAATAGGTCTGAAAACACTTTACATGTTGATAAAAATGAGAGATCACTTGTCTTATTCTTTGTATGATTATGAAAAAGGATTATATTATGCTTCTAATCATTGTAGTAGATAATTTTTACTATCATCATCACGTTGTTATCTAGCCAATCATTTTCATACAACCCATTGAAATAATAAACAATATCTTTTGAAATAACATTCTCAGAGATGTATAAATTTGCATTAATGCTAGTGTAATTATGCCCAAATTTAGTTCTCCTCTACCAGTGTAATATATGAAAAAATTTGGAGTTCTGATTCCCTTAAACTATTTCACATTCATTTGATTTAATTCCATCCACTCTATGATGGTAATAAGTTCATCAGACTTTTCTTGAGAATGAAACACCTCCCTAGAGGGAGTATCTTGTCTATGGTCCCTAATTTTGGTAGAAGAAAGGTGTTTTTTATCACCATTAATTACATAATCAACATTTAGAAAGAGTATTTATTCTATTATCTTATTAGACTTTTAGGTTTCTTGAGTTTCTTCATAGAAAAATGAATTATTAGTATATAATCCAATCCAAGAAAACCATATTCCCTTGATAGTAATCTGTATCAGTAATCAACAATTAAAAATCATCAAGAGAAATATTATTCAATAACTACTATTAATGTGAGTTATGATAAAAAAATTCATAAATGTTAACACTTCTATTTACTCAAGGATTGAAAATTTAAATTGGATTTAGGTTATGTGAATTCATTTATACCTTTCATGTTTTCTAGAACTGTAGAATAACAACACAGATACCACGAAGAAGATATATACATAAAAATCCAAGTTGTGTGATCAATGAAACACATGAATTGGACACTTCTCTAAGTAGTTTCAAAGAGAATATTATTCCAACATATCATCCAACCCTTCCCTTGGTGGAATTTGAATGTATAATAGGAATCAACTTGATATCATTATACATAGCTAACATTAGGAATCTAGAAATGGAAATCTCCATCAATATTTTATACCCTGCAATAATCCTATGTATATGAAATTATTAAGGCGATTCTACTTTAAAAAATACCTCTATGGACTAAGTATTGATACCAACTGAATAAGAACACCTTGAAAAATTGTGTCTTTTGAAAGAAAGCATGAACCGTGACGAAATTTCCACAATGATGGGGTTTACTAATGTATTTCTTAATGAGTTACCCAGTTGTACCATAGATTTTAATGTAGATTTCATAATAGATATTAAACCCAAAGTCAAACATATATCCAAATTCCTCAACAGGATTGCCTCGATCAAACTAGACAAGTTAAAACATAATACATAAGAGAATTTAGAGAAAGGGTTTATAATACATACTACATTGCCATGGGGTGTACTGGTTCTCTTTTCAGGACAAACGATAGATGAATGCAGTTATGTATAAATTATTTATATCTCAATAGGATAACGATAAAATAATGTATATCATACAATGTATTTATGACTTGATAGATCAAACACATGTATATCATTACTTCTCAATGGAATATATTACATTTATAAATCATCAAAAGAAATTGAACATGGGTGATATTTAGATGAAATCATTCTACATGAGGTATAGTCACTATGATTTGATAGTTCTACCCTTCAATCATATGAATTCACCAACAATACTCAAGGATTTGTTGAATAAAGGATTTGTAATAAACCATTAAACATATTTCATTTTTTACTGATGAAATTATTGTTTACTCCAATAGAAAGAAGGAACATTAATATAATCAAAGGATTGGGAAGAAAAATTATGGATGTCAGAAGTGTATCCTATGTTTAGAATGTGTGACTTATGGATTCTAAAATTCACATATTTTGGACACATGATCACAAATGAGGGAGTTTATTTCATGTCATGAAAGAAAAATAAAATTTAATAATGTAATAAACAAACTAATATCATAAAAGTTCATAGTTTTCATGGATTTTAGGGGTAATAATGATAGTTTTTTAAAACTTTATCCTTCTTATCTATCATAGAATCTATGTGAATATAGAAAGTGGTAAAGTATGGCTTCATAAAAGTAAATGAGGAAATCATTGAAGAGAAAAAAATGAGGCTAATAGATGTGCTTGTACTCATTCTACCATCAAAAGGATAAGGCTGTTTGATATACAGTGATGCATCAAATAAAGTATTGGGTTGTGTACTAATGAATAACGATAAAATTATAATGATTTCCTCATGATAATTGATGATACATGAGTAGAATTACCTTGAACATGATCCCAATTTAGAATTTGTGATATTTTATTGGATTATTTAGAGAAACTAACTATAAGGTGATAGGTGTAACATATATATAGATCAAATGAGTCTAAAATTTACATTCACATATAAATAGCTAAACATGTTTCAATGAAGATTGTTAGAGATGATTAAATACTATTTTTTCTCTATTCACTATATCCTAGAATGTAATAAATAGTAGATGATGCTATTAGTAAAAAATTACCAACTACTCTATCTATGATGCAAGTTGAGTGTGGTAATATCTTCATGGATATGTAATGAATGGATCTAGAAATCATAATGATAGAGAATAAAATATTTACTTTCCCAACCATATATCCAAGAGAATATCAAGGATGAAAAAAGGATGATATAGAGGTTTAAAAAAGTTTAATTTTCTAAAGGAGATAAGGTTCCACGAATTCAAAATCAATGAATATGGTTTCATTTTGTATGGAACTAGACTTTATATTTTAAAATAACCAGAGATAATGAAAATAATACTGGATATTTATCATTTATAATCATTATAATTACATCATGGATGTACCATGAATTACTAAAATCAATGGGAGAACAAATAGTTAGACTACAAGAATAATGATATCACTGAATAGACCTAAATGTTCTTGGTAGGTTTACAGGATAATTCAGTGATACATAATTCTAAGGTGATGATTCCACCACTGTGCATAATGAGATGGAAATTTTATATTATCACCATGAAAATTTTAGATGGAATCTTGAAGTAACCCAAAGGAATAATTCATTCTTACACATATCTCCAATATTCTAGGTCACATTATGGTTCTAATATATTTATAATATAATTATATGTAGTAAATTATTTTAGTTATTCAACTAAAAATTTAATTTAGTATAACTTAAGTATCTACCCATAACATAGGAGGAGTATGAAATTCAATTCATTATTACCAATAACATCATAGGGAACCCAAAAATATAACTATTGATATGAAACTATATAATTATATATAACTCATAACAATAAAAAGAAGAATCACCACTCTACCATAAATAAACATAATCATAACTTACAGTACTTTATCTCAACAAAAAACAAACAAACACATCTCTATTATATGTTATCATCATAACAACTAGGCTGTCACCCATAATTCACTCCACCACCATAGAAAACAACTATAGATATCCTCTACTAACGGTCCCCAACATTATCAATTAACTATATAAGGTTCAAGAATCATTCTAATGAATGTAAAGACTTATATGGAAATAACCTTCACCAAATAGATTTTCTATAATACACCCATCTCCCATCATATATATATATATATATCCATTAAAAACTATCAAGAAAAAAATATCGAACAAGTCCAATATTTATAAACCATCCACCAACTCTAGCATAAGACATTAAGTTATAGGGAGACTGGTACCCACTCAACCTTGGTGACAGACCATTAACAAAATTACCCTAATTTTATAACTTATCCATAAATCACATCATTATAAATTATTTCTCAATAAATATCTATTTATATTAATAATCCCAAGTTATTTCATATTTACATAATTCAATTTTTGAAATACATTCTCATACTATTTTCCATTTAACACACATATTCATGATTAACAGTAACCACATCAATATAAAATTATAATCAAACATAAATATATTGTTCAACATGTTAATATGAGAATAATAATGATGTAAATAAACATTATCACCATATTTCTTCTAGTCTACATTTTCGTCCATGATTTTAATAAAATCCATTTAATAGAACCAATATTTATAGATTCAAAATGGAGTAATATTATTCAATACTTTAAGCTAATAAAGGTAGGAATTATAAAAATAAAGGCACAATTGATTATAACAATTTATAAATAGGAAGCCTAAAACATTCAATTACATCAGAATAAATCCAACAACACCAGGACAAAGATATGAGAGTAGTGAAAGAAATAGTAACCCCTTCCACATAACAAAATAGTGATTCTAGTCCTTAAGAAATATTTTAATATAAAATTAATATGTTATATCATCCTATTTGATTCACCAAACCATGATACCATTTGGACACATGTTGTTTTTTATTATATGTTATTTTAATTTTTTAGTTTATTTTACTTTATTAGATTTTTTGGTCTAATAGTTTAATTTTTTCCACTTTTAGTGTCACACGATAATCTTAAAGGATTAGGGGTATTCATTGGAAAAAAGTGTTTGGGTTTGGAACTTCACAGTGCTTTTTTTATATTCCCTACATTGTTTTTGTAACCATGGGATGCGCTCAAGGGAATTGTTCAATATATTCAAGAGGTCTATGTATTCATCACATGGTTGTCACATGATTGACTAAACCACGTGTCCATAATGTAATTTTCAATAAAAATTTTCATTCATTTAATTATTAGGACTAAACCTCTACCATTTTACCCCCAAACCCTCATTTTTTCTCCCCGTCATCTTATGAACCTCTAAAATCTTATTTATCATTCACCATTGTTTCCTACTTCCCCATGGTGATTCCAATTGGTTTCATCATATTGTGAGTCGAGATCTTGGAGGCAGGGGTTCCTCTTCAAAATCTTATCATTCTTCCATTAACTCATATTGTTTTCTTCATCCCGTATAACTATATAATTTATTATCGAATCCCTATGTAAGGTTTTGTTAATAATTTTCTATATGTTATTTATTTTATTTAGTTTGATCCTTCTATAATGATCTATTCATATCAGATTTGATGTTTTTTAAATTCACCTTTGATGGAGGCATGTTTTCCCATTCTATAAAATATAATTTTAAAAACGTAATTATAAGTTATTGAAATTATTTTTTTATTTTTTCTGAGGTTAGTATTACTATTTTAATGCATTATTTGAAATTAAAATTAGCTAGTTCATTTTTAATTTCAATTTAGAGGAATTATTACTTTTAGTACTTTTTTATCATATATTTAATAAATTGTGATCATCTTGTGTTTGATAAATTTCAGAAGCATTCATTTTTAATAAATATTGATATTTTAAAAAGTTTTTTGGGCTTGAAAGGATACTCTCATTTGTTCATCATTTTTACTATACATTTATGTGATACTATAAATTTCTGTTACTTATAAAAACATTCAATATTTTTTTAATAGTTGAAAGATAAATGGTTTTTGGAATATTTTTGTGTCATGTGTTGAATTGGCCAATTATGTCTAATAATTTAAGAGATTTTAAAAAAAATTATGTGTGTTTTTTCAAAATTTTATTTTATGAGTGGGTTCTAATGAAAAATATTTAATAATAGATTTATAAATTTAATTTGATGTACTACGAAAATGTAGGAAAATTCTAAGAAAAGATTATTTTAATGGCCTATTTGGAACATTCTGAATTAATTTTAAATTTATTGGTCTATTGAGTGATAATTAAGAACCCATTGATGTTTCTAAAAATTGGTGGTTTTTGATGTATGTGAGGATTGAGATACATATAGAAGAGACATTTTATTGTGGGTGATTCAGAGGTGAGAGAGAGTTTTTGTTCTATTTTTCTCAGAGATCAGTCTTCTTATACCTACCAACACTTAATTTTATAATTTTAACTGGCCTCATGGGAACTAGTAAATGTTATATATGAATATTTCACTAGTAGAATCTATGTAATATGGGTAGTTACCTTGGAGATTGTGTACCTAAAATGGGTAGGTTTATATAGGTGTCCAATGCTCCCTGAGGGAGATTCTAGATGGGATATATTTTTAAGAGATTCATATGGGCCCATTGAATCCTTGAAATAAGTCTAATATTATTATAGTTTGAACCTATGAGTATCCCATGATACTATTTTTTTGATTATAGTATATACATCAGAGATTCCCATCTCACCTATTTCATTCCATTTTACTTTTTTTTAAATGTACCAATTATTATATATTTATTTTCCCTTTATTACATGTTACTTGGATATATTTTACATTATCATTTTATGGTTCGATTTAATTTTGTGAAAGGTTTCACAATAATGTTTTTGGAAAAAAATTTCAATGGGAAGAGTTTTGGTTTACCATTTTATTAAATATTATCATTAAATTCTAAATACATGGAAGTAAAATATTTTTCTATTGATTTTATTTTTTAGAAGTACATGGTTTATATTAATTGTATAAAAGAGATATAATATATATATATATATATATATAGTTGGGATACCACTTTTTTATCAAAATGATAATGTATTCTTTTCGTTATGAAGAAGTATTACCTAAATTTCTATCTTAAATCTTGTTAATAAAATGTAAAATTATGTTTTGAAAAGGAAATTCAAACTACATTGATATGGATTTATAATTAAACATTTGTCTTATGGTATAAATGGTGGAGTAATACTAATAATTTGTGATAAATTATATATTATATTCACATTTTAGTTTTGGGTTCAGATATTGACCTCTATTAGAGTGTTTACTATATGGGGTAGTTCAGTGATTAGGTGTGACATGAAGGGTAGTTGGACATTATTTTTATTTTTATTTCTCTATTCCATCTTCCAAATTGAACACTCTAGGATTTTATCATTTTTCTATGTTTTTATTCATTAATTGATAGTGCATTCTATATGAAAAATAATATATTTGAAATAATATGGAATGTTGTGTGTCAAGGAGTTAGAGGTAAATTCATTTATTTTATTTTAAATTATGAAATATTATATCTTCCTTGATCTTACATTTTTATTTTGATTCATTTCATCTTATTTACCATGACATGAATTTATGACTCACATAAAATCCATATCAGAATATCTGGTGATGCTCCTATTATTATTTTAATTTTTTTGGGAGAAACAATTCCTGTGTGTGTTTATTAGATTCTCCAAAACATGTTTCTAGCGTTTTTGTAAGAAGAAAACCCTTAATACTACTATATATATTTTTTCATCTATCATTTAAAAAGTTATCATAAGAATGTATATTGAAAATGATATTATATTTTAGGTTATAAAAAGGGAATATTCTATTTCATTCAATTCTCTGTTTAGTAAATCATGTTAGTGTAGTGATATGGAGTTTGTAACTCAATAATTGGGTCCAAGAGAGAGTTTATTGTTTACCTATTCATTAGGATCCATGAGTTGTTAAGGGAGTCATAATTGAATCATAGATATTTAATTTATTTTTGTTTAGTTTGATGTGTTTTCTAGGGAAAACATTTTTTAACTCAAAATGAGTTGAAAATGATTTGAGAGTTCTCTTGAGTATTGGTTGATTGTGGTGGAAGAAACTAAGTGAAACGAATATCCCATATTTTTTGGAAAACCATGTGATGAATATGTTCATGGTTATAGGGACTCAAATAAACCCCCTAAAAATATTATATTTCATTTTGGGATTATTGTATATAAGGACCCAGCCTTAAATGTTACTTAATCATGAGTTATTTGAAAAAAACACATTGAAGATATTTTAAGGTTTAGAGTTTTAGAGAATTAGATCATAAATCATGCATTACATTCCACATTTAAACAAAGTGGTTAGATAAAATATAGTACTCATTTTTCCCATTAATGGAAACAAATTTAAAATAAAACATGGATTCTTTCTTGACACTTCCTTGGAATTATCATCACATCATGTACCTTTCCCTTGACCTGTGAAAAAAAATTAAAAACTTGGGATGAGCATAAAAAGCTCAGTAAGGGATATAAAAGTACGAAATGAAAAAATTAGTTCATTTATGAAATCATACTTTACTCATAAAACATAAGTATTTTAACATACCTCATCAAATCATTAATAAATCATAGAAATCATAAGACATAATGGTTACATGAGGTATTTATAATAGTCTTACATTGGGAGTAACCCTCATGGTTACGTTTGGAATTCCCATCATAGCATATTCCCTAAATCTCTTCGGAGAAACCTTATCGTTAACTCCTTCGCGTTACCCAAAGCATTGGAGAGCTATATCTGGATCACCCGCCCATAGTTTATCACGGAACCACCCGTCTTCATAACAATTACCAAGAACCATAACATAATCATAGAACATAACTTTATCATAAAGAGAAGATAACATTCCCACATTGTAATAACAATATAACATTTTATGATATTGAAATAATGAATCCATTCTAAAAACCATTTCCAAAACCATTTAAAACAATTAATAAAGAGATTTTTGAATCAAAATGTCCCATACCACTTTGAAGTTTTTAACATTTTAATCCATTAATATCTATATAAATAAATCCATAAAAACATTTTGAAAACATTGATATTAATTAGAATTATTTATAAGAATAAATCTTTAAAACAATTAAAATGATATTTTAGTTAAAGGGTTTTTAAAAAAATGAGAGACACTTGAATAAAATTATTGAGGAATAAAATTAAATCATAAATTTATAATATCATGATAATAAAGGGATTAATGATATAATAATCCCAAGTATATTATATACACCATATAAGAGTGAATTGGTGCATAACAACAATAAAGTCCCAATAGAAATGTAAAATGAGATGAAATCCCTTATAAAGAAGGTATCCTTAAATTAACGATAAATCAATATCATAATTATGTGTGACAAATATAAATACACCAAAAATTAGTGGATATTAATTGTAAAACAACCAGTGGACATTCACACATATTCATAGGATGACATATTCAATAACTACAAGTTGAACCCAAAGAAATCGAAATTGGGTTAAGAAGTTCCCCTGTAAAAATTCGACAGCCTAACAGCGTCACTTTAAGATTCAGAAAACGAGTTGATGAGACAAAAAGGGTATCTCATCACTTGTAAATAAATTTTACATCAATAAGGATATATAAGAATATATCCCAACATAATAAGATGTAAATTAAAAGACATAACAAAGAAATGTTTTTTAAAAAGAGGAGGGTGAAAGGTTCCCTTACCGACTTGGGTAACTTTCAAAACGTACACCCCATGAAAGAAAGAAAAAACAACATTGATGTAAATACTCATAAAAAAATTATATTACACAAAGAGTAGAATAATGGGCCGTACAAATACCACTCAAAGGAAATGGTGGAAAATGTAGCATAAATCCCATGGGAGTAAAAGTGAGATGAAAAATACCTTATGAAAACTCAACAGCCTAATGACACCACATAGAACTTACAAAAATGGATTTATGACATCAAATAGGGTATCTCATAATATTAAAATAAAAATTACAGAATTATGAATTTAAAATAAAATCCACAAACATAATAAAAATGAGCTTAAAAGAAATGACATAAAAGAGAGTACTTAAAAAGAAAGAGAGAGGTATGATCCCTTATGTCAAGTCCGACTTGTCTTGTTCATTTATTTATATTCCTGAATAATAAATTGTGGTAAATTTATAATTTCTTAAGTTCCTCCTTTGAATATTATTATTTAGTTCATATCACCTATTACAATGTCATAATAATTTCATAATAATGTGAGTTCATATCAAACTTTTTTTTCGATGTTTGGTACATGAGTCAAAAATGAACTTGTTTGAAAAGGATTGTCCATGTAGTTATAAGTAAATCATATCCAGAATAGTATTAATGATTTAAATATCATATATATGCAGTAAATATTAATTTTATACTATTCAATAACATTTAGAGATAAAAAGAAATGAAATGCACTGTTCATGGAGACGGTAGGCCGTACGTACGCATAAACGCAACTTTCATTTCTTTGTCATATTAATGGAATTAAAAATAATTGAGAGATATATATATTATAATATATATTTATTATAGGTCACATATGTTCATTAATTTCATTATTTATACATTCCATGTATTACATGAACGATTCACATCACTTGAGGGGGCGGTAGTCCACACTTCCTCGTATGAAATTATCGCAATTGCACAACTTGAAAATCATAACGGTATGTATTAAATATAAAATAAATAAGCATATGAGAAACATAAATACCATATATATCATATATAAAATACAATGACATCATAATGGCCACCATGAAAGGTGTTAAGAGAAGATTGAACAATCATAATTTCGTGATGCAGTAATTCGCCATCAATAGAAACAGTATGTTCTTTAACCATTAGACGGAGGTGTGTGTAAGTGTAGATAGAATACATATAAAAAAACCCTATTATATTGAATATATAGGTTTTTTTACAAAATAAAAGAATAAAAATAGGCTAGGGGTTTGGAGAAGCAAAATAAATCAAAAGAACACAAGTGAAGACATTACCTTTAAATCGGGTAACTCCTCTTGGTTTGAACAAAAAGGGTTTCTTGAGGAGCATTATACCAAAGGTTAGGCTTCAATGATCAAGATAGGGATGTGGAGAGATGAAATGGGCAGGGTTTGGCCGAGCCAAAAGCTTGAGAGGTGTGGGTAAGGTGGTATAGGTGGGGGCCTTTTATAAGAGAAGAGGAGGGGCACTCTTGGAATGTTATAAACTATTACTTTATTATAAAATCATTTTCGGATTTCAAAGGTCCCAAAAGGATATTTTTCTAGGATAAGGTGATAAGGTATCTAAATCCACCCATCCAATATGTTTGTGAAAATTGTAAGACTTTGAGTTTACCATATCTTGTCATTTTATTTAAATCATTTATTTATGAGGTAATCACTGCATCATCACAGTGTCATAAATAAATTAATTAATTTAATATCTAAAAATTATAAAACAAATATCATGATGTAGGAAATCTTTTTATATTTCTGATGAATATTTATAGTCAATATATGTCTTGTATAACCCCATGGATAAACTGTTTTAGTAAAACAATACATGTTTGTGACATTTTAATTTTAACTTTAAATAAAATGTTATTAATGTCATTTTCCAGCCAAAGTGGCTCCATGGGGTCTCCAAGTTGACCCATGGATTTTCTTGGTCAGACATGACTCATAAAACAATGGTAGTACATGTGTCAAGGTCATTTCATATTATTATAACATTATCTTTACCTTAAATTACACTAATTACCTTTAATCCCTATTCATAAAACTTTAATGTTACTATTCACCAAAAAATTATTTTAATCTCATTGAAAAAAAATTTACTTCCTAATGACAGCCATGTATTTTTGATTTTTGAAAATCAAATCACAGAATTTGTAAAGCTTCATTTAAATGAAAAATCAGTTTCTTTAACTACCACTTAGTGGTTTCACTATTCATAAAAAATTGATGTTTTTCAGAAAAATACCAAAAATTCAACCTAAGCTATATTTGATATTCTGAATTCAAAAATGATTTATATTTTAAAAAATTCAAAATATATATGTTTCATTAATTAATTTAATAATTCATTCCCGCTGTCAAAACAAATAGCATGTTTTTAAGAAATAATATCTATTAAAAGATTGCCATTAGTTTAAGTCCAATTTCAAAGTGAAATTAATTCCAATGACCACTATTGGATTAAATGGTAAAAATATATTATAATTTCACTTTAAAAACAATTCAAAAGATAATCTAATCATATAAATAAATTAGGTTAAAAAGAGGTTTTGAATTAAAAAACAACATTTTCACTATTCATTAAAATTGATCTTTATCGGAAAATTACCAAAAAAATTACACAAAGTAAATTTTGATGTCCCAATTATAAAGAAGAATTTTATTTGGTCCAATATAATGTATAAGAGTTACCAAAACTATTTTAAAGAGGGTTCACCATCAAAAGTTGATAAATCGACCTTCTTAGTGAATATTAGAGTTTTTATACTTAAAATTGAATTCTTTTCTTATTTTAAGCCTTTATATTGTATTGGATAAATGTAAAAACATTTAACAAACATATATAATCATATTTTAGTTATTTCTATTCATTCCCACCAATAAAAGGACTAGGAACTAACTACCATTTAAAATACTAATATTTTTTTATTAGAGTGCAATATATGATTTCCAAGAAACTCGTTGTTGCGTATTGGGTACGCTATCGAGCATAGAGTTCCATTTAAAGTAATATTAATATTTTATGTACAAATATGGATAAATATAAAAATTTAATATTCTTTATTTACCCGGGGTGTTACATCCTTCCCCCCTTTTGGGAATTGGGTCCTCACAATTTTAAAATCGGGCGCGGAAACTTCATTGAAAGTCCCACATCGGAACAAGAGTTGGAAAAAGTATCACTTTAAAAGAAATAAAGAGAAGTACAGATGTCACCCAAGTTAACCAATACTAGGATTCCATGTAGGAAAACATGGATATGGAAGAAAAAACAAAGGGTCATGTTCTGATGGAGAGTGATAGTAAACTTGTATAGGAGATAGATAACCATAAGATAATCACAAACATGTGATGGGTTAAATGGTATTAGATTCCCCAGTAGGAAAAGTTAATAGACAAAATTTTTGTTTTATGTTACTCATCAATGAGTAATTTATTTTTGAGCATTAACTAAATCATAATGAAACATACTTACTTGTAACGTGGACTTTCAACATTTACTAGTTTCCTTAATAAAACTCATATTTTCTCCAAAAGATGAGTATTTAGTAAGACTTGTTCGCATTAAGAGTACTATAATCAACTTATTGAGGATCAACTAATCCAAAAAAGAAAACAATATATTTCCCATGTGTTTAGATCTCAACCAAAAACAAACCAAAAAGTTTAGTATGAGATCAGATAATACCCAAAAAGATTTTTTTTACAAAAAGAAAAACTACTCCTAATCTCCAAAATTTGTCAAAAAAACCCAATGTTCAACAAAGACCATTCAATAAACAATTTGTCCATAAAATTATTCAAGGTAAACCCAACAAAGATTAAAATCCAAATTTTTGAAGGATTTAATCACATAGTCTTCCAAGGTACAAATTAACATTTATCTCCAAATAACATTAGTTTCTCTTGAAGTCTCATATTGAAAAGTAATTAACCTAATCAAATATCCTCCATAATAGCTTAATAATATCCATAGATAACTCAAAATCATATTACTCTTGATTCATAAAATAGTCTAACTAAAACAAAATAATTAGTCAAACTAACTAGGGAATTCACGTAGTCCAGTGTTAGGCGATAAATACCAGTCGCACTTTGGATGTGGGTTCGATTCCAGAATCTTTGTCTGACGTGACGGGTTGTCACACGGTCTATGTGTTGTCATTTTTCCAAAACAATACAATTCTTAAAACATTACGCAAAATGAGAAAAAAATTTCAAAAAAAAATCATAACATATTTTAACCTCAAGTTTACCTCATGCCTTTCATTTTCCATCATAACATATAGTAACCCATAATTTCCTCAAAAGTAAAGATCATATAAACCCTAATGGTTACCTTTATAATTATTACCTAAACATCAACATCGAGTTGGTTCTCTCATACAAGAGGCATTAGAGAACACACCAAGGTTCAAGTGGTTGATCATGACTCATGATAGGTGGTTTAGAATAACCACGAGATTTCTCATTGAATCCCCCATTTCATCCAATCTATTAATTAGAGAACCACCACAGTTTCCTTCAAACCCATTGTCACTTTGGTTCCTACTAGATCCATCCATTTACTAAAACTAAATATGTCAGTGTGAGTATATCAACAAAATCATCATGTACTAAAGAGGAAGATAAACACTAAGATATACTTTTCCATGTTATCTCAAACTCATTCCAACATTCAAAAATAACAATGACTATATCTAATATAATAACAATTGTGGTTATACACAACTTGTCACTTATTCTTAAACAACACTCTAACCTCTAAAGTTATCTAAACCGTCCTTTGATACCAACTATAAGGATACAACCTTAAATGTTACTTAATCTTGAGTTATTTCAAGAATACACATTGAGGATCTTTTCAGTTTTAGATTTTTAGATAATTAGATCATAAATCTTGAATTACATTCCACATTTATACAATGTTGTTACATAAAATATAGTACTCATTTTTCCCATTAATGGAAACAAATTTAAAATAAAACATGGATTCTTTCTTGACACTTCCTTGGAACTATGATCACATCATGTACCATTCCCTTGACTTGTGAAAAAAATTTTCAAAAACTTGGGATGAGCATAAAAATCTCAGTAAGAGATATAAAAGTACGAAATGAAAACATTAGTCCATGTATGAAATCTTACTTTACTCATAAAAGATAAGTATTTTAATATACCTCATCAAATCATGAATAAATCATAGAAATAATAAGACATAAAGGTAATTTGAGGCATTCATAACATTCTTACTTAGGGAGTAACCCTCATGGTTACGTTTGGAATACCCATCACAGCATATTCCCTAAATCTCTTCGGAGAAACCTTATCGTTAACTTCTTCGTGTTACCCAATACATTGGAGAGCTATATCGGGCTCACCCACCCATTATTTATCACGGATCCACCCGTCTTCATTACAATTCCCAAGAACCATAACATAATCATAGCACATAACATAATCATAAAGAGAAGATAAAATTCCCATATTGCAATAAAAATATAACATTTTATGATATTGAAATAATTAATCCATTCTAAAAACCATTTTCAAAACCATTTAAAACATTTAATAATGAGATTTTTGAATCAAAGTGTCCCATACAAATTTGAAGGTTTTAAAATTTTAATCCATTAATATCCATATAAATAAATCCTTAAATCCATTTTGGAAACATGTATATTAATGAGAATTATTTATTAGAATAAATCATTAAATCATTTAAAATGATATTTTAGTTAAAGGGATTTTAACAAAATGAGAGACACTTGAATAAAATTATTGAGGAATAAAATTTAATCAGAACTTTATAATATCATGATAATAAAGGGATTCATGATATAATATTCCAAAGTATAGTATATACACCATATAAGTATGAATTGGTGCATAACAACAATGAAGTCCCAATAGAAATGTAAAATGAGATGAAGTCCCTTATAAAGAAGGTATCCTTAAATTAAGGATAAATCAATATCATAATTATGTGTGAAAAATATAGATACACCGAAAATAAGTGGATATTAATTTTAAAACAACCATAGGTCATTCACACATATGAATAGGATGACATATTCAATAACAACATGTTGAACCCTAAGAAATCGAAATTGGGTTAAGAAGTTCCCTTGTAAAAATTGGACAGCCTAACGACAAAACTTTATGATTCAGAAACCTATTTGATGTGAAAAAAAGTGTATCTCATCACTTGGAAATATATTTTACATCAATAAAGATATATAAGAATATATTCCAACATAATAAGATGTAAATTAAAATACCTAACAAAGATATGTTTTTTAAAAAGTGGAGGGTGAAAAGTTCCCTTACCGACATGGGTAACTTTCAAAACGTACACCCCATGAAAGAAGGACTATAAAAAATTGATTTAAATAATAATAAACTAAATTATATTACATAAATAGTAGAATAATGGGCAGTACAAACACCACTCAAAGGAAATGGCAGAAAATGTTTCATAAATCCCATGGGAATAAAAGTGAGATGAAAAATACCTTATGAAAACTCAACAGCCTAACGGCGCCACATAGAACTTACAAAAATGGATTTATGAGATCAAATAGGGTCTCTCATAATATTGAAATAAAAATTATAGAATTATGAAAATAAAAGAAAATCCCCAAACATAAGAAAGATGAGC